>JARKNS010000004.1:135352500-135977500 GCA_029990575.1 Petunia axillaris subsp. axillaris
CTCCCCCTCAAAGATGACTTCCCTTGAGTGAGTACTTGCTGAAATTTTTGGATAAATCTTCATCAAAAATGGAAAATTTTCTTCATAAAAGACGACATCTCGGGAGACATAAATTCTGCTAGTTTCTAGCTCATACACCCGCAAACCTTTCTGACCTTGTGGATATCCACTAAAGATGCATTTAGCAGCTCGTGCATCAAATTTATCTCTAATTTGGTGGTTCATTTGAGGATAGAACAAACACCAAAAAACTCTCAAGTGTTGCATATCAGGTTCCTTATTGAATAAAAACTCAAATGGGGTCTTTCTTACGTTGGCTGAGGTTGGGGTTCTATTAATTAAATAAGCTGCAATGAGTATACATTCACCAAAAAACGGATAGGAAGACTTGCTTGGAATCTCAGCGCATGGGCAACATTAAGAAGGTGCCGATATTTGTAACGACCTTAAATAGTCGTTTCGGGAATCGGGACCTCGATTTGGGTGTCGACAATTCCAAAAGCTCCGTAAGGTCCATTATGACATGCCTGAAATTTTTTTGCTAAAACAAACTTTGTTAGATAGGTATCGGAGAAAGACATCCGTTTCGGATATTCGTTAAGGCTAAAAGAGGTTTCGGAGCTCGATTTAAGTAAACGAACTTCGATAAGAGATCTGAGGGTTCCGTTAGGTTCGTATCGTCATTTGATACTTGTAGCAACTTTCGAATTTGGATTCCGGTGTCGTTTGATTAAAATTCGTTATTTTCGCGAAAGTCGAAATTTGACCCTTTCCCGTGGGACCCATTTTTTGAGTTCTAGAGATCCGAATTGAGTTTTGTTTTGACGAACATGTCACACAAGACTTGTATGACTTGTGTACAAAATTTGGGGTCATTCCGAGCTTCGTAGGGTCCCGTTTGGACCCAAAACATTGGCTGACCTGGTGCAAAGCCAAAAAAGCTGCTGAATTCTGTTTTTTTACTGTTCAGCTGGAAAGAAATCGATTTTTCAGATCAATACATAAGGAATTGGGAAAATGTCAAAACATGAAAGTTGTAGCTCTTTGAGTTCTGGTTCTAATTCCACAAACTTCGTATCATCTGGACATTTCTATGAAAAGTTATAGGTAGTTTACTGAAAGCTATCCAGTGAGGTACAATTTGGACAGCATGTGGTACAACTCTTTAAAGCTGCGGGCTGCTATATATAGTAGGACTGGCATTCATTTTTATTTTCATGTTTTGAGCTTCTAAAAGTGATTCAAAGGGGAATTTGAAGTACCAAAATCATTCCTAAACACAAGGTAACTATTCTTACCCATTTTTAACGCTTTAATCCGAGGATCAAAGTGACGATCCTTGGAAAGAGGGTTTGAACCCTAGATTTGTGAAATGGGAAAAATGACCGAGTTGGACTCGGGTATGTACAATAATGGTACTTTTGGACTCGTGGGAGTGTGGGGAGTCCGGAAACATAAATTTTATGGGTTTTTGGGTACGTCCGACCCGGGGGTATTTTGGTAAATTGCCTCTTAAATTGCGTAAGGGCTTAGAGTCCTTTCCTTACATGCTTACGAGTGCGACGCTATTTCTTTGGCTCAGAGAGGAGTCTTACGGAGGCACATCGTTTGGGAAAGGAGGTCGTTCCTTAGCCACTTGAGCCAATTTTGAGGTAAGTGAGACTTGACCTCTATTTTGCTTGCGGATAAGATTTGATATTGCTAAGTAAGATGTCGAGTACTTAATTGACTAGCATTGTCTAGTAGATAGTATTATGTACTACTCGTTATATTTATACAAAAAGGAGAAAGCACAAATATGACTTGTGTATAGTCGATGTTGTGTGCCAGTGTATTATTGATATGCTCTAGGGACAGAGGCCGGTGGTGCGTTATGACCTAGAAGCGAAATTTCATCTAGGGACATAGGCCGGTGGTGCGTTATGACCTAGATGTGGAGACTTATTGGGACAGAGGCTTATGGTGCGTTATGACCTATAAGTAAAGTTGTTTATAGGGACAGAGGCCTGTGGTGCGTTATGACCTATAAACAAAGCCGCACAGGGTGTGTGCTTATGCTATGTGCTAGGTATATCATTACCTATGTGGTATGCGAGACATATCATCGCCATGCTGTGTGTTAATTATATTATTGCTTATGCCATAGTATCAATATAATATTGTATATGATGCCTATATTATGTATCTTTATATTATTGACCATGTTATGTATTCGCGTATTATTGCTTGTGTTGTTGTATAATTATATTATCGTATGTAATGTTTATGGGTTACTGTAAAGGTGTGGATTGTACTTCCGTTATCTGCTTATGCATTATCAAAGACTTTTCCCGAAAGGGTAATTTAGCGGGCCTGTCGATGATCTTACTGGGCTTTGGCTCATAACTTACTGTTTAAATGTGCAGATCCTTCTACTAGTCAGACAGCTGGACTTATTTGATCCGTTCGAGGCTGTGACTATTTTTGCTTGAGGTGAGCCAACCGCATGGTTCGCGGTGGCATACCGTCTGATCCACCTTAGTGTTTAGACGCTTCCTACATCATGTATTATATACATATATATATATATATATATATATATATATATATATATATATATATCGGATGTCAGAATTCGTAAATGTTCTATTGACACTGTATTTCGGGTGGATGTCTACACCTACATTTTATTAAAATATTTCTATCTAAATTATCATTATGAGTCAGTTTAATTATTCGTGGTTCGCCTAAGGATGTAACACTTAGGTGCCATCACGGCCCCAAAAATTGGGTCGTGACAAATTGGTATCAGAGCCCTAGGTTGTAAGTCGAGTCTTAGGGAGTCAATGGAGCAGTGTCCAGGCAGAGTCTTGCTTATGGGTATGTTGTCGACCATACTTATAAGCGAGAGGCTGCAAAGGCATTTTAGGAAGAGTTGTTTTCCTTCATTTCATCTCTTCTCGTGCTATGATGCTTACATAGGTGCTAATCCTTTAATGTGATTATGACAGATGGTGGGAACGCGATCGTCCTCTGCTTCGGGAGCTGGTGATGCACTGACTGAGTCGGTTCATGGAAGAGCTGTGCGTAGCATACGGACTGGTGCGCGGGCACCTACTCAGCCGAGAGAGGCTACTACCAGAGCTTCTGTGGGCAGACCTTCTGCTGCCAGACATACTAGTACAGTGCCACCGGTGTCTTCTGAGATACCCGTCGCACATGTCCCATTGACTATGCCTTTTTTTGTGCCGGGCACAACGGTATCTATTCCTGCAGATGTTCTATTGCGGATGATGGGCATGCTTGGATCTCAAGCCTCGCCTATGGGCGATATGCCAGTACCTTATGTGGTACCCCAACGAGCTACTCCAGCTATGAGTACGCCAACTCCCGAGGCTACTCCGGTGATTCCTCAGTCTACTTCAGTTATTAGTCCTATTGCTCAGCCTTCCACTTTGGCTCCTCAGTCGGGTCATTCTATTCCTGCTCTTTCTATGAGTGACGAGGAGGTAGCTCGGAGGATTGAGTCCTTCATGAAGCTCAAGCCTCCCGAGTTCGATGGTACACCAGCTACTTGTTCTGCTCAGAGATATATTCAAAAGTGTGAGAAGATATTTTCGGTGCTACGTACTAGAGACACCCTTGGGGTGGGATGTGCTTCTTTCCGATTGTCCGGTGATGCCTAGACGTGGTGGGTTTCTGTGATGAGACAAAGGTCCAGTGATCTTCCTCCTTTGTCTTGGGTCGAGTTCGTTTCCATGTTTATGAGTAGATTTGTGCATCAGAGCCACCATGATGTCCAGAGGCGCGATTTTGAGAGGTTGAGGCAGGGAGACATGTCCGTGTCTGCTTATAATACCAGATTCTTAGAGTTATCCCAGTTTGCGCTTGCTATAGTTGGGCTGGAGAGGGACAAGGTCCTTAGATTTGTTGAGGGTCTTCATCCTCGTCTTCAGATAGCTCTTGCCCCTAATATGGGCAGCAAGTCTTATTATGAGGTGGTTGATATTGCGAGGCGTATAGATGATTTATTTGATCAGCTTCAGGGTGCTGCTCATTTTTCCAAGATTGACTTGAGATCGGGGTATCATCAGTTGAGGATTCGGTTTGAGGATATTTTTAAGACTGCTTTCCGTACGAGATATGGGCACTATGAGTTTCTTGTCAAGTTATTTGGGCTTACAAATGCTCCGGCCGCCTTTATGGATCTTATGAACCGTGTGTTCAAGCCATATCTTGATTCTTTTGTTATTGTGTTCATTGATGACATCCTTATATATTCAAGAAGCCGAGGGGAGCATGAGCATCACTTGAAGATTATCCTTCAGACCTTGAGAGACCATGAATTGTATGCTAAATTCTCTAAATGTGAGTTCTGGCTGGATACCGTGTCATTCCTGGGTCACGTGGTGACCAAGGACGGTATTAGTGTTGATCCCAAAAAAGTGGAGGCCGTTCAGAATTGGCCTAGGCCTACTTCTCCTAAAGAGATTCGGAGTTTCTTAGGCTTGGCAGGTTATTATCGGCGATTCGTGGAGGGATTTTCTTCCATATCAGCATCACTGACTAAATTGACGCAGAAGAATGTTCCTTTTCTATGGTCTGCTGCTTGTGAGTCTAGCTTTCAGAGGCTCAAGACTGTCTTGACTACATCACCTGTATTGGCCTTGCCTAGTAGATCCGGGGATTCACAGTCTATTGTGATGCTTCTGGTATTGGCTTAGGTGGTGTTTTGATGCAGAATGGCAAGGTGATAGCTTATGCCTCGAGACAACTGAAAGTGCATGAGAAGAACTACCCTGTCCACGATCTAGAGTTATTGGCGGTGGTATTTGCATTGAAGTTGTGGAGGCATTATTTATATGGTGAGCCTTGTGAGATTTTCACTGATCATAAGAGTCTCCAGTATTTGTTCACCCAGAAGGACTTGAACAGCAGACAGCGCCGATGGTTGGAGTTGCTTAAGGATTATGACATCGCTATTCGGTATCATCCCGGGAAAGCTAATGTTGTGGCTGATGCTCTTAGCAGGAAGTCTATGGGTAGCCTTGCCTATCTTGATGTTGATATGAGACCACTAGCTCGAGAGTTGCAGGCCTTGTCCATTAGTAAAGTGCGATTTGATGATTCTGTGCCAGACCCAGTTTTTGCTTATATAGAGACTCAGTCATCCCTAGCTTCCCAGATCAAGGAAAAGCAATTTGATGATTCATATTTGCGTAATATTCGAGATAGAGTTTTAAGTGGGGGAATGACCTCATTTATGATCGGAGATGATGGTGTAATGCGGCTCAACGGTCGGTTGTGTGTTCCGAATGTTGGGGAGTTGAGGCAGCTGATATTGGCAGAGGCACACAGTTCTCGGTATTCTATTCATCCTGGTATTACGAAGATATATCAAGATCTTCGGGAGTTATATTAGTGGAAGGGAATGAAGAGAGATGTTGTTGATCATGTGTCTCGGTGCTTAAATTGTTAGCAGGTAAAGTATGAGCATAGAAGACCAGCCGGGGTGACTCAGTCCATGCCGATTCCGGAATGGAAATGGGAGCATATTACTATGGACTTTGTGGTTGGATTTCCTTTGACCTTGGGCAAGCATGATTCAGTATGGGTAGTGGTGGATCGTCTCACCAAGTCAGCTCATTTCATCCCCGTGAGGACTACTTATTCATCGGAGCGCTTAGCTCGTATCTTTATCGAGCAGATTGTGAGATTGCATGGTACTCCAGTCTCTATTATATCATATCGCGGTACTCAGTTCACAGCTCAGTTTTGGAGATCATTTCAGAAGGAGCTGGGTACCCGAGTGGATCTTAGCACCGCATTTCATCCTCAGACTAATGGTCAGTCCGAGAGGACCATCCAGATTCTTGAGGATATGCTGAGGCCTTTTGCTATTGACTTTGGAGGCCATTGGGACAGTTATTTGCCTTTGGCGGAATTTGCCTATAATAACAGTTATCAGTCTTCTATCCAGATGGCTCCATTTGAGGCATTATATGACCGCCGATGTCGTTCTCCAGTTGGTTGGTTTGAACCTGGAGAGGTGAAGGTGTTGGGTCCGGATCTAAATCAGCAAACCTTAGATAAGGTCCGAATCATTCAGGATCGGCTCCGCACAGCTCAGAGTTGACAGATATCTTATGCGGATCGGAGGAGGAGAGATTTTGTGTTTATGGTAGGTGACCGGGTATTTCTTAAAGTATCTCCGATGAAGGGTGTTATGAGATTCGGGAAAAAGGGCAAGCTTAGTCCGAGGTTCATTGGTCCTTTTGAGGTCTTGGAGCGCATTGGCGTTGTTGCATATAGCCTTGCTTTGCCTCCATCTCTGTCAGTTCATCCGGTATTCCACGTATCTATGCTCCGAAAGTATGTTCATGATCCATCCCATGTGATTGATATGGCTTCTGTCGAGATCGATGAGGACTTGGCTTATTTGGAGGAGCCGATCGCTATTGCGGCGAGAGAGATCCGTAAGCTAAGGTCGAAAGAGATCCCGTTGGTTAAAGTCCTATGGAAGAATCGTCCTAGCGAAGAGGCCACTTGGGAACTCGAGTCCGACATGCGGGAGAAGTATCCTCGCCTTTTCGATAATTCAGGTATGATTTCAATCTCTAAAGCCTGAAAGTTATGTTGTTGTTTATGATTTCGGGTAGTAGCGAGAGTCCTCGAAATCCGTGTAATTATTTTCGTGAAAATGTGAATCTTACCTTAAACTCGGGCTCGTCCGAGGACGAACGAGAGTCTAAGTGGGGGAGATTGTAACGACCTCAAATAGTCGTTTCGGGAATCGGGACCTCGATTTGGGTGTCGACAATTCCAAAAGTTCCGTACGGTCCATTATGACATGCCTGAAATTTTTTTGCTAAAACAAACTTTGTTAGATAGGTATCGGAGAAAGACATCCGTTTCGGATATTCGTTAAGGCTAAAAGAGGTTTCGGGGCTCGATTTGAGTAAATGAACTCCGATGAGAGATCTGAGGGTTCCGTTAGGTTCGTATCGTCATTTGTGACTTGTAGCAACTTTCGAATTTGGATTCCGGGGTCGTTTGATTAAAATTCGTTATTTTGGCGAAAGTCGAAATTTGACCCTTTCCCGTGGGACCCACTTTTTGAGTTCTAGAGATCCGAATTGAGTTTCGTCTTGACGAACATGTCACACAAGTCTTGTATGACTTGTGTAAAAAATTTGGGGTCATTCCGAGCTTCATAGGGTCCCGTTTGAACCCAAAAAATTGGCTGACCTGGTGCAAAGCCAAAAAAGCTGCTAAATTCTGTTTTTTTACTGATCAGCTGGAAAGAAATCGATTTTTCAGATCAATACATAAGGAATTGGGAAAATGTCAAAACATGAAAGTTGTAGCTCTTTGAGTTCTGGTTCTAATTCCACAAACTTCGTATCATTTGGACATTTCTATGAAAAGTTATAGGTAGTTTACTGAAAGCTATCCAGTGAGGTACAATTTGGACAGCATGTGGTACAACTCTTTAAAGCTGCGGGCTGCTATATATAGTAGGACGGGCATTCATTTTTATTTTCATGTTTTGAGCTTCTAAAAGTGATTCCAAGGGGAATTTAATGTACCAAAATCATTCCTAAACACAAGGTAATTATTCTTACCCATTTTTAACGCTTTAATCCGAGGATCAAAGTGACGATCCTTGGAAAGAGGGTTTGAACCCTAGATTTGTGAAATGGGAAAAATGACCGAGTTGGACTCGGGTATGTACAATAATGGTACTTTTGGACTCGTGGGAGTATGGGGAGTCCGGAAACATAAATTTTACGGGTTTTGGGTACGTCCGACCCGGGGGTATTTTTGTAAATCGCCTCTTAAATTGCGTAAGGGCTTAGAATCCTTTCCTCACATGCTTACGAGTGCGACATTATTTCTTTGGCTCAGAGAGGAGTCTTTCGGAGGCACATCGTTTGGGAAAGGAGGTCGTTCCTTTGCCACTTGAGCCGATTTTGAGGTAAGTGAGACTTGACCTCAATTTTGCTTGCGGATAAGATTTGATCTTGCTAAGTAAGATGTCGAGTACTTAATTGACTAGCATTGTCTAGTAGATAGTATTATGTACTACTCGTTATATTTATACAAAAAGGAGAAAGCACAAACGTGACTTGTGTATAGTCGATGTTGTGTGTCGGTGTATTATTGATATGCTCTAGGGATAGAGGCCGGTGGTGCGTTATGACCTAGAAGCGAAATTCCATCTAGGGACAGAGGCTGGTGGTGCGTTATGACCTAGATGTGGAGACTTATAGGGACATAGGCTTGTGGTGCGTTATGACCTATAAGTAAAGTTGTTTATAGGGACAGAGGCCTGTGGTGCGTTATGACCTATAAACAAAGCCGCATAGGGTGTGTGCTTATGCTATGTACTAGGTTTATCATTACCTATGTGGTATGCGAGATATATCATCGCCATGCTGTGTGTTAATTATATTATTGCTTATGCCATAGGACAATGTTTGATCCCATGCAGACATTGCCTATTTTCTCAACTCTTATGTGCTCTCCATTAGGAATCACAACAGTGAATGCATCTTTAAGCCTCGATACATCATACATAATAGAGACATTTCCTGTCATGTGATGCGAAGCTCGCTATCCAAGATCTAGTCAATTTTGTGGAAATAAAATGCCTTACCAGACATGTTCTCGCGTGACTGCTAGTCCCTGAAGATGGCATACAATCCATCTACCTGGGTTGGTGTAAGTCCTACAATCAAATTCCAACTATTGGTTTTGCTATAAGCTTCAGGTACAACATTTGTATGGTGTGCTACTGTAAATATCTTGTTTGCCTCTTTCCCAGTGAGGTGGATAGCCTATTATCTCATAATATCCATCTTTCTCATGGCCAACGTTGTTGCAATGTGAGCAACGTGTCCTGTTGTTCAGCTTGAACTTCCCTTTTGCACCTCCTACATGAAAGACTGCAGCGTTTGGCTTCACTTCTTGCACCTTAGAGATGGACCTTTGACGTTCTTCACGCAAGATACTAGCAGCCACTTCTTGCACCTTGGAGATAGACTTTTGACGTTCTTCATGCAAGATACTAGCAAAAGATTTACTCAAGCTAGGAAATGGGACTGAATTGAGTATTTGTGAAATAGCTGGTCCATAAATATTTAAGTCCAGACCCATTAAAAATTGATGTAGCTTTTTTTGTTCTTGTCGCTGTGATAACTCCTTTGCTGCCCCCTTCAACTACATTGAGGCATATGACAATATGCCCCAGTTCTTCCCACAAACTTTTGAGTTTTGAGTGATAAGAAGTAATAGTCAACCCTTACTGCGAGAGGAGTGGTAGTTCTTGCTTGATCTGATGTATCCTTGGTGCTTTTCCCTGGCCAAACCTTTCTTCCAAGTCTAGCCATATCTCATCAGTAGTTTCTATGTAAGCCACACTTCCTCTCAGTGTGTTATCAAGTGAGTTAGTAATCCATGCAATTACAATTGAATTGCACTTTTCCCAGGCATGAACTTCTAGGGCATTGCGCTTTGGCTTTTCTAAAGTGCCATAAACAAATATCAGCTTATTTGTGGCCTTGAGAGAGTTCATCAATGCCCGCACCCATTCATTATAATTTTCTCCGTCCATACTAACAGAAACCAGCATCATACCTGGATTGTCTGATGATGCAAGAAAGTAAGGTGAGTTTGGGTCGTTGAGAGAAGATGTGGTTTGACTTTGAGAAGACATCTTGGCTCTAATAACCATGGCTCTGATACCATATAAAATAATTCAATCACGTGTTCATTCAATAATAAAACCATGCATATATACATCTCAGTGGAGAGAGTTTGTTCTGTAGTAAAACTCTATCTAGCTACAACCTTATCTTAACTAGTAGTATACATCTGTAACTTGAAATTTGAATCTATGTACAACAGATAGACATTGACTTCTCAACATAAGGGCTAAGGTCACCACAATTATATCAATATTTAATTAAGAAAACAAAACTTCAAATATCTAAGTACTACTTATATTATTGGTGCCAAATACTCTTTACTTTTGGTCCTTTACTGCTTTAAGGGGAATTCTTCTAAATGTTAATAAAACTGTCGAATGGATGTAAAGAAAGGCTTTGATAATCAACTCTTACCATCAGATGATTTGGTGAGATAGTAAGAATTTTTTCTCCGTTAATCGAAGACTTAGTATTTAAGCCCTATAAATGAAAAATATTTCAGTAGGAAGCATTCACTCTTTGACCTTAAACTTATTGGCACGAATTAGTCGGCCTATAGACTCTGAAAACCATATGCTAATCTCTAAAAAAAAAAATCAACTCGTGGGCATGATCCGTTCAGATGAAGAGGAGGTGATAGGAAATTGTTTATAGAATCAACAGAAGCAGAACTAGAACTTGAATTCTTCGCCCCTCCCCTTATACCAAAAAGCAAGTTCAGTAATGACGTAAGCATTAATATTTTCAATGTAGTACTATTTAAAATTTTAATAATGGTATTTATTTACTTATTTATTTTCAATTTATTTATATAAGAGGTTTTGCTAACATTACTCCTTATAAGTTCACTCATCCAGAATCCAGAAATATTATTGAGATATCCGAAATTATACACTAACAGGATTTGAAGAGGTTGAATAAATAGGAGATTCATTCAATATTCAAACTTCTCTTTTCAGCAGTTCCATCATTTTTTTCCTCGTTGTTTCAAAAGGTTGTGTAATTTTTTGACAAAGAATGAGAAAGCTTTCTTAAATATATGTCGAATTATAGCAAGAAACTATGTGAGGTAGCTGTACTTTCAGTAACAAAGTCATTATTACCTCAACCATCGCAAAAAGTGGAATATGGAAGAATGTTTTTCAGGAAGCTTTCAAAGGTCACATAAAGAATATGATCGCATTTAGGAGTTACTATTTAACACAATAAGTTGCGCGTCATAAAATAAAGGATTTTTTACATAAAAGTACAAGTTTTAGAGCTTAATTACCAAACATAGCAATATTTTAGTAAAATTACCCTATATAGAGGAAAACACAAGAAAATTACAAATATAGCAAAAACATAGCAATATTTTCCCATAACATACCAAACCCTTATATTCTTCCTTCTATTTTCCTCCTATTACTTTTGCTCCTCCCATTTCCCCCAATTTCACTTTTATTCCCACCATTTTCCCCCAATTTCACTTTTACTCCTCTCATTTTCCCCAATTTCACTTTTCCTCATCCATCCTCAATGTATCTCGTTGAATCTCACTACTTCTGCACCGTATCAACTATTTCTGCACCGTATCTACCTGTTTCTGCACCGTATCTCAACTGTTTCTGCACCGTTTCAACTCTTTCTGCACCGTATCTCAACTGTTTCTGCACCGTTTCAACTGTTTCTGCAGCACCGTATCTAACTGTTTCTGCACCGTTTCAACTGTTTCTGCAGCACCGTATCTAACTGTTTCTGCACCGTTTCAACTGTTTCTGCAGTACCGTATCTAACTGTTTCTGCACCGTTTCAACTGTTTCTGCAGCACCGTATCTAACTGTTTCTGCACCGTTTCAACTGTTTCTAACTGTTTCTGTATCGTTTCAACTGTTTCTGCAGCACCGTATCTAACTGTTTCAACTGTTTCTGCAGCACCGTATCTAACTGTTTCTGCAGCACCGTATCTAACGGTGTATCTACAGTATTTTTATAGACATGACACGTAGTCTAATTAACTCCTAACCGGTCAACTCAAAAACTACATTTCTGTCACAGAGACACATGTTCTCATCTTCACTTTATAAAATTATTTTAAAGGATATTATGAGCAAAACATTCTAGTCCCTCATTTGCTGTATAAACATTACCGAATAGCTTTCACATAAAAATTGATAATTACTGTCAATTGATAATCCAATTGAGTATGGTAAAGTATAGATATGACCGGTTAATTAGGCACACATATATGAAGACATATATCAAGGCCAAGATGTTTTATGTTTCTAAATTACTGAAGAGTTCTGCCTCTGCCTTGTTGTTTAATTATTCCTGGATGTATGAGCTCACGTTTTCCCCCACTTTTTTCCATTTCCCCTTTCGTGTCACATTGTTCTTCTGGGTCTTCCACGACTTTATTTTGATCGGAAAGCGGCGGGTCTTGATCGAAAATCTCCATAGCCAGTCATCTTTTCTCTATCTTTGCTCTATTTTCATTTTCTTCGTATTGGCTGTTGTTGAATGTTATTGAAAGAGAGAAAAGGGGATATGGGGCGATGGTGGAAAACCCAGTAGCGGCGGAGTGATTTTATTTCTGTGAGACATTATTTTTTTTTGGATATATGGTGACGTTGTTGCCGGAAATAGAGAGCCGGCAGCGGATCTGGTGTGGATGGAGAAAGAGGGTCATGAATGCACTGACATCGGTTTTTTCCATTTTTCCATTTGTTCTTTGTGTGTTTTGATGGTTGTGAAATGGAAAATAAGTATTTATACCTTTCTATTTTGCTAAAAAAATATTGCTATGTGTTGTAATTTGTAAAATATTGCTATTTTTTATAATTAAGGGTGAAAATTTGTATATTTGTGTAAAAAAACCCTTTAATAAAACAAAAGACTGTTTGTTATTCTCTCATTTGGTGCTGGAGCTTTGGAGCTCGGGTCTATCGAAAACAACATTTCCATTTTGGTGGAGATAAAATCTGCAAACATATATGTTGTTGTATCGTAAGTTCTACCTAAAAAAAATAAAACGTTATATGTAACAAAGTTGACAAGGAATACCATAGAACGGGAAAATTCAAAACAATGATTAAGGATAGAAGATTACCTATTAATTGCAAAGATAAAACAAAAGAGGTAACATGCGTATACTAGGATCAAGCCACCAAAGAACCGGGAAAAAGAAACAAGAAATAATCTAAAAAGTGTTTTAAGTTCTATGCACCGTGTATAAGGTAATCCACTATTTTTTATTATCAAAGAAATCACATTTAACCAAAGAGGCAAAAGAGCTCTAAATCTGGTGGAGCAAAGAAAGAAATGGGACTTCTTCTCAATGAACTATTACAAGTTAATGATACTGATGAAAGTATTCTTCTCTTCTTTGGTGCTGGAGGGCATGTCTTCACTTCTTGAATTTGAAATCTCTTAGCTTTTGGAGTTGAGCAATAATCATTAATATTAGTTCCATCAACGATACTTCCCAATTCTTGTTCCAACTTCATGCTATCATTCAGCTTCAAAGAGGTTTTACAAGGAGATTTGCAAAGGGAACAAGGTGATATCTCTTCATTATTCTTCAATGACTCCTTTTGCTGATGATCTTCTTGTAGAGTACTTGCTCTTGATCTTCTTGTACTTCGTGTTCTTCTTGTACTAAAAGGACCCATTACAGGATGTTCAAGATAACTAAATTTGGACTAACAATGATGGTGTTCAAGGAACATAGATAGCGTAACAAAAATTTTAATATACTGTGGAGTCAGCTAAGATATAATTACAACTAACGTTCATAAAAGTTAAGCAATGTTCTTCTCAAAATATTAACACTTGAACTAGAGTTGGACGAACCAAAAACTCTAATTATGAGGAGTTTGTGAGGAAGAAAATGAGAAAGGGAATATAGGAGTAGTTCATTTACAATTGATTTCGATTAGGTCCTTTATATTGATTGAGGATATATCTGGGGCAGCCTGCCCGCTGCCCTAGGAGTTAATTTTGCTATGTTATAACTTTTGTCTTATGCAAAGTTCAAACTGGACGATTCGTATTATTTTCCTTTATTTCTCAAGCGTTTGGAATCTCATTTAATCCAATAATAATAATAATAATAATAATAATAATAATAATAATAATAATAATAATAATAGTAATAGTAACATTGTACACTGGTTTTAGTTTCATTTTAAGAGAAATTATAAGGACCTAACAATAAATAAAAATAAACAAACAAAGGGCATTGATAATTTAAAAGGAACAGTAACTGTTTTTGTCGGTCAATGTGGAAGAACTTAAATAATGATGTCTAACCAATTAATTACTGTATTACTCACTTGGTCAGCCATTATATAATTCTTTTTACTATTGGTTTGGCTTGTAGACGGACTCATTGAGCTTAGGATACCCCTTAATTCGAATGTAACCACACGTGCATTTCACTGAACTTTTTTGGAACTTTGTTTTTAACTAGACACCATTCTCCGTCTCAGATTATTTTATGCTTTTTCCATGTCGACAAGCATACAAGTTGTAAGTGCTTAGATTTCTCTGGCTTTATTATTGGCAGAGAATACTAAGTTTGTGTTCGGACTAGGTTGTATTGTCATTAGGATGAGTTTAAATTTGCTCAATTAGATATTAATATAAACTTAAATTAATGCTATATCTACTTATGTATTGTAAAAGTTGAAATTCAATTTTCTATTTTTGGCTACAATTTATTAATGATAGGTAATAATAATTACAAAACTAATAAAGATCCTGATGGGTTAAATGTCATTAACCCCAACTTACCTTTTTCCTACCTTTTCCAACTAATATTGGCAGGTATTTGATTTTTGGAAAAATAAATATCAAGCTTGTGTACTTGCTATTAACTAGTTCAGGAAAACCAATTCACATTCAATTTCATAATTCTGTTCATTCTTCATCAGTTGAAAAGTTTCAGAAAGGACAAAAACATTATGAGTTTATGTTCCTCTAGACCTCTTTTACGTATAAGTGTCCAATTGATCATGTATAAACTAGTCTTATGACATATATTTAGTTGTAAAATTATGCAAAACAAAACCTTAAATCGAAAATTTGAGTTGTCATGTCACAATAATGTCTACAATGCAGTAACAGTTACGTGATGGAATATTAAAAAAGCTCTTATAACAACCACCAAAATATTTATATCGAGCATTTCATGAAAAAAAAAGATAAAATATAATTCGGTGAGTAAAAAACTTGAAACATATCAAAATAGATCGTCTTGAAATACTTGTGGTTCTTGATTCCTTGGTGGAATATTGCTGGTTATTTTGTTGACTTCAATTTTTTTTTTTTTTTTGGTGAATCCTCAACAAGTTGCCTAGTGAGTATTTTTATTAATACTAATAAATAAATAAAATCCCCAAAGAGGAGGGTACAAAGTAAAGAGGGTCAAACCTTACCTTATACAATCCTTTAGATGTTGCATGTCAAATATAAAATAATCTCAATATAATAATGATACTGACACGACATGAATTTTCTGCTAGGCCGTATGGACACCCGACTACTTCCCCTAGACATATCAGGCGAACCCTATCGACAGAATCAGCTTAAATAATATAAAATTTACTTGGGATTAATAAAAAATTAACCAAGTCAACCAGAATGATATAAGACTAACTCAAAATAACACGAGATACTCCTCAGAACATATAAATATGAGATGGACATAAACACAAGTTATTTGAATAAACATAACTAACTACCCAACAACATAGGTTTTGAGGTTTCCAGATCAGACATCTAAGAAATCCCAAATACATGCACATCTCCTGAAGGAAGCAAAACTAAGATAAACTATAATAACTATGGGTGGTGGCCTCAACGAACAAGTTGGTCCACACAGATAGCTGAGAACGCCCAGGCTCCTCAATCGTGCTACTGGCTAGTTCTTGGAGTGGAATCTGCCGAACAAAAAAATAATACAAGAACAAATAGGGAGTGAGTCATAAGGAAGTAGTAAGTGAGAAACAACTAGCAACCTTAAGGGATAGGTACGCTAGCCAGAGGAAAATAGAATCACAACAACCAATCAACTAAGTCAATCACAAATAAGTAATGCAACAAGTCTATACATCTCATCAAACACACATAAAGATATGAAATGACTGTATTATGATGCAATAGCGTCACAAGTGCCCGTGATGGATATAATTTATTCATATATTAAATATTAAGTATTTTAATAAAATATGAATAAATATATCAATTTCTCGCATATTTTATAACATATTTTGTGGGAGAAAGAAGACATTCAAAGAAGAAGAAAATTATCATTGATGTCACAATACGGCTCATAGTGTGATGATAAGACTAATATTTACGTCAGTGATTTTTTCTACTATGAATAAATAGTCGCAAGTACGGACAAAGTCATTCTCGCAACTATAGATCCAAACTATTTGAATGTGTGAGAAAGCTATAAATTCAAACAACTCAAGTTTATGAAAAGTCCACTAGCACAAGTTTTGGCATCTACGGGAAACTCTCAAGTCACAAATTCAAGTTACTCATCAAGTCTATGAAGTTAGCAACTTTTCCATCTACGGGAAAGTTATAAATTCAAGCATAGTTGGATCTATGATCATTTAGCTTTATAATTTTTCTATAAATAGGTGCTCAAGATTTGTATGAAAGGCATCCATTGTAGAGACAAGAGCTAGTCTTGCTCTCTTCCTTTCTCTTTTAGGTTTTATTTTTGCCTTAGTAGGAATATTAATTTTTTTCTTTAGCTTATATCTTTTCTCCATAATGGAGTAATTTTCTTAGGTTGGGATATTAGATAAAGCTTGATAAAATTATCATAATAAATGTCCGAATTTTATTATCTTTTCGTGTTGAGAGTCTTTCTTTACCATCTTTATACACTAGGTTCATCCATGATCTTTATCTTATTTCTTTCAATTCTAATTCTCACGGAGGAATCGACTCAAATAAGTTTATTGATTTAGTAAAAGCTAATCGAAAGAGATTTTGCTCACTTGGTGTACTCAACCGAAATACTTCTTGTTTAAAGCCATTACTTTAATTGCTTAATAGTATAAACGAGAGTGGTGCTATTAATCGGTTATTGTTTAATGTCACTAACTTCAATAGATTAATAGTATAAGCGCAAGTGGTGCTATTATGAAATTGTTGTTACGTGGAGTGATTGAATTAGAAATAAGCAATTATTCTTAAACAAGGTCTCTATTTCACTGTTAATCAATTAATAGTATAAGTGCAAGTGGTGCTATTAATGGATTTCTTTTATGTGATTTGGTTGAATTAGAAATAAGCGATCATCTCATTAAATAGAGAAATAAATAACAAAGTTTTGGTTCTATTATGATATTTTTATTTTGCAGATTCAAAATATCCCAACCTCTATTTTTTATTTAGAAAACTTAAAATAATATTTATTATTTGTAGTTTTATTTTTTTAGAACTTATAATCAATTCTCCTTTCATCAACTTGATCCTCTCAAATAGTAACAAAGATAATATAAACCTGTAGCCTAGGTGATTCCAATCTCTGTGGCACGATATCTTAAACTATATTAGAATTTGATAAGTACGAGCAGAAAAAACCATACACACATTTGCCTCGTCAAATTTTTGGCGCCGTTGCCGGGGATTGGCAAACATCTACTTCAGGTTAATTATTTTTCTACTAATTTGAGAATTATTATTATTATTATTATTATTATTATTATTATTATTATTATTATTATTATTATTATTATTATTATTATTATTGGTACTAGTAAGACTTGAATTTTTTTATAAGAAAAATATAGAGCTTTTAAAAATAATATCACTCAACACTTAAAAATGAACTTTAATCAATCAAGTATTAATTTTGCCGAGTTGACAGAAAATCATTGTCAAAAGATTATCACTTGTAATCTATATAGTGGACAACATTCAACATTGAATTGTCAGTCAGTCATTCGGGAATATGATGAGGACTTTTTTGATGAGTTTTGTCAACCAGAGGACACATTCTCATATGATGATTCTGAGAAACCAAAAGATATTGTAAATATTTTTGAAAAAGCCAACAAAAGATTTGTTACTTGTAAATATTGTGGTAGAAATCACCACAGTCATGAATGCCAAACAAGTAACACATGTTCATATAGTGATTCTGGAAAATTGAAAGAAATTGAAAAATTAATATACCAAATGAGAATGAAAGACATTAAGGAGTTGATAAACCAAAAGACTGTTACTTGTGAATATTGTGGTGGAAATCACCTTGGGAATACATGTCAAGCAGATAATCCTTATCTTTTAAGTTTATTTGACGAACAATCTTACGTCGGTTCTAGTTCTTACAGGTAGATTGATTCTAGTGGATATGACTGGAATCCGGAGTGCAACCAATATTTACAAGAGAATCAAAACAATGAGAGCCAGCCACCTCAAGAGGTGGACGTGAGTTTGAAAGAATTTGTGCTTAGTTTCATGGAACAAACTGATAAGAAAATTACACAGACTCATACAACCATTACTGACATAACAATACAATTAAATCAATTAGTCAGTATGGTAATCTCCTTAAATAATGGTAATGAAAAATTAAATAAAACAATATTATGTGGGAAAAATACCATCACTCAAGAAAAAAATTTAGATCTGGTAAAGTTGGCTAACAATGAAAGTTGGGTTGAATTTGAATCATCAGGTCCTGAGTCCTTACCTGATTCTAATTATCCACAAGATTTGACTAATTTTGAAGAAAATGAAGATGAGGAAGTCATAAAGATAAATGTATTTAACATAAATTTATTTGACTATAATTCTTCAGTTTCTTTTTATCACTATGACTCTGTGTATTTTTTTATTGGAGATTTTCAAGAAAATGCATGGAATGATCATCATGAAAAATACAAAATGTTGAGGGTCCTCATTGATAGTAATTACACAGCTAAAGGTAAGGCAAAGAAATCAAAAGGCGGGCATAAGCGTACAAATAAAATATCTTTTTGATGTTCTCGACCTAATAAGCTCCAAAAGTAAACTCAACAAAAGAAAAAGAAATATTGATTCCGAATTAGGGGTGGAATTTACTAGTTCACGGAGAAAAAAAATTTTTACAAGAGTTTTCTTACGCCCTTTTATTAAAGTTTGTGTGCACATATATAAATTTTTTCTCTTAATGTTTCTTTTCTTTCTTTTAATGAGTTTTTGCAAAAAAAAAAAAAAGTTTTTTTTTCATCTTACCCGTGGCCATTGTGAAACGACTTCGGTCAGTCGTTTCGGAAGTTAGGACTCCGATTGGCGTGCTGATAGTTTTAAAATATTTGTAATGTCTATTAGAACATGTATGTAAATTTGAGCTAGATCAGACCTCGTGTGGTAGGCATCGGAAGAAGGTTTCAGTTTTTATTGGCGATAAATATTAAAAAGAGATTTTCGAGCTCGGTTTTGCCGAATGAGCTCCGATTCGAAATTCGAAAGCGCCGTTAGGTTCGTATGATTAATTGTGATTTTTGTAAACTTTCGAAAGTGAATTTCGATGTTGTTCGGCTAGTTTCCGCTAAAATGCCGAAAGTTAAATAATTTGACTTCTTTTCATTTAAATTCGCATCTTGAGTTTCGGGAGTCCGATTAGAGATCCACCTTCGCGAGTATGTTACATATATTTTGTACAACTTGTATGCAATAGTTGGAATTATTTCGAATTTCGTAGAGTTCCGTTCTTATTTTCGTCGCGAAAAGAAAATATAAAAGTAATAAAATAAAATAAAAGAAAAGAAAAGGAAAAGAAAGAGAATGGAAATTTGGCAGTGGCCTATATATATCCCTTAGCAGAATGATGGATCAAAAAACGAAACAGAAATAGTATAGAAACGCGAACGGGAGAAGCAACGCGAAAAAATGCCAGAAAATGAGAAAAGGGGCCGGAAAAAAGTAGAATTTTCACCGTGAAACATTCAGGTAATGATCCTAATATATTATTTGAGTTTATTACGCGTGTTTAAATATATTTTGACGGTAAAAATTGAGATATTAGACATTGTCCTAATAAGTTCAATTAATAGTTTAAGGTCAAATGGATCCCGATAATGAAATTAATTATATATTCGTACTCAGTGAGTTATGCAAAACATATAAATATAATTTAATTGGGGTTTGGTTATGTGACCTTAAACCCTGTATATAGGTATGGCCTGCGTATTACATATGCGAATAGGGTATCAGGTTCCTAACCGGATTGCTCTAAGATATGAGGAATGAAGCCTTCAGCCTAATTTGATATATTTTTCTGCTTATTGAATAGAGTGGGATTGTTTGGCAATGAAACCAAAGGACAAAGTGGTTATTGAGTGGATGTGCTAACTTTGTAAAAAGGTAAGTGTTTATATCCAATTCTTTGGAGGCACCTGGCCTCGTGGATTTTCTACCACATGTTCCTTACGTGTGTAGCTGCCGATAGGCGTACTCATTACACCTTAGCTTTGGATTTATATTCTATATTATATGTTATGTCCTGTTATTGGTATTGCATTGAGAATCTGAGTATTGTACTTTGGCTGTGAGTTGGTATATACTTTCCAGCTGTCGATGAGAGTCCCGCGCTGGTGATGGGTTATTATTGCATCATGTTGCATTCGTATGCACATTGCATCATATTGAGGGTAGGAGGATTCCGCCCTCGGAGCAGGAGGATTCCGCTCCATTGCATCATATTAAGGGTAGGAGGATTCCACCCTTGGAGCAAGAGGATTCCGCTCCATTGCATCATATTGAGGGTAGGAGGATTCCGCCCTCGGAGCAGGAGGATTCCGCTCCATTGCATCATATTGAGGGTAGGAGGATTCCACCCTCGGAGCAGGAGGATTCCGCTCCATTACATCATATTGAGGGTAGGAGGATTCCGCCTTCGGAGCAGGAGGATTCCGCTCCATCTATTTGGCACATGTGACACCATTGCATCATACTGCATTCATCCCATTTCATTGCATCGCGTGCTGACTATTGTGTGACTATCATGATGTGTTTTGTGTATGCGGTATGTATACCATATTGTGGACATATTTCAGTTTGCCTATGTATTTGTGGCTCGTAGTCTGAGTTGCGGGGATCGGGTTGCACGTCGCAACGGTATAAATATATGGATAGGGTTGCATGCCGCGACAGTATGAATATATGGATCGGGTTGCACGCCGCAACAGGATGAATATATGGATCGGGCTGCACACCGCAACAGGATGTATTTCTGATTGTTGATATGTTCGGGATACCTATATGTTCTGGCTATCTTACGTTCCTGGATTTAATGAATTTGTGATTCCATACGTGTTTTTAGTTATTATCTGGCTTTGCCTTTTTATAATTTAAATAAGAGGAATTTGGTTTATCGGTTTCTTTTCTCCCTGGCTAGCTATCCTATTCTTTGAGGTGGCTAGTCTGCCCCACTTATTGAGTCTTTTTGACTCACCCTTGTTTGTTGTTTGTTTCTAGTCTATCTATTTCGTTTCGGCAGGTTCGCTTCAGGATTGAGTTCGCCACATTGTAAAGGAGCGAAGACGACTTCAGCTATCAGGGTGAGCCATCTTTTATTTCGGATGGCCACCAGTTTATTGGTTTTTATTTCAGTTGCATTTTGCTCCCTTCAGGAGGTATTTGTCTTCTTTTGTACTCTTAGATATCTAGTCTGGATAACCCTAAACCTAGTATGTTGGGTAGTCAGCTGTAATTTCTTTTGTACAGCTTAGAGGTATCAGTATGTCTGTATTTTTTTAACTCTTGTTCTTATTTATAAATTGATTTATATTTATTTTCCTAATTTAATTAGTAAGAGTTCGCCCGACGGGTCTAAGGGAGGATGTCAGGTGCCCGCACGGCCTAGTCGGATTCCGGGCCGTGTCAGTTGGTATCAGAGCCCAGTTTAGAGTCTATCCAGACTAAGACAGTGTCTAGTAGAGTCTCAGTGATTGGTACGTAGACGTCCGTACTTATCTACGAGAGGCTATGTGTAATCACCTAATTTTAGCACCAAAAATATAAAATTAGGTAAAATAGTTGTGTTAAATGTTATGTGAATTTCGCCAAATTTACCGTTTTATTTAGATAGTTTAGTTAATTAATTAGGAAAAAATTAAAATTAACAAAAATACTTATTACGTGTTTAATTGTGATTTTTATAATTTAATTGTGAGAATATTGCAATTTGTGTGTTTTAAATTTTAGTTAATTGTGTGTGCCTTGAATAATTTTTTTACCATGTAGTGGCTATTTGTAAAAGAACCAATCAGCCCAATCCTTTGCTTGACCCGGCCCACTTAACTTTTAATGCCCAATCTTTCCCCTAATCCCCCATTTCCTAAAAAAACTCATCAGATCAAGGAGAGGGGAAGCCATGGCGAACCTTTCGCTGCCACAATAGCTCCACCGTTGGTGGTCGCCCTCCGCCTGACACGACCCAAAATCCGGTTAGGTCGTGTCAGTTGGTATCAGAGCCCAGTTTAGAATCTATCCAGATTAAGACAGTGTCTAGTAGAGTCTCGCTGATGGGTACGTAGACGTCCGTACTTATCTACGAGAGGCTATGATGGCATTTAGGAAGTTTTAGTTCCTTCTTTTCTGATCGTGCGTCGGTCTAGGATGCAAATGTATTTTCGTTAATTCCTTCGTGGTAATTGTGAACCCTCGTGCGACAAATCAACAAACAGTGTGAGTTCAAGACGAAGCAGTCTGGCCTGGGGTAAGTACTGACGAATCCCCGAGAGTTTTGATCGTGCTGACGAACTAGTTACGGAGGTCCCAGCTGTACGAGCTTACGATGGGCAAGGGAGCAGGGCCTTGTGGTTCCCTTGGCTCTCTACGATGCTTTTACGAGAATCTTGGCGATGCAGATACTGTAAGAACCTATTATTCGCTGGACAGCCTATCAGGTTGCCGCATGTGCAGACGTTCGGTCTCAGAGAGCTCCTATCCCCAGTTCTTAATATGGTCGTGGTAAATTATGTTCCGGAAGCAGCATGTGTTGTGCCTCTAGTTATTCTAGCCTGAGTAATGGCTCAGTCCGAGTGTCCGAAGAGGTTGCATTATTTTACGCAGTTGAACCTTCCGATATTCTTAAGCAATGCTTCAGATAAACCTCGTGATTCTTTTTAAAATAAAATGATTTCAGCATATCCTTCAGGCTCTTGATTATCTCGAGCGGTATGGTGTCGATTATTCTGTTTTCCAGTTTCAGGGGTCCAGCGTTGAATTGGTGGGCCGCTCTCTTATTAGCTGACTTGGTTCGATTTTTCTTTTAGATTCTTTCGAGTAACGAGCGAGATGAAAAGTGTTGCCAGTTTGAATAGATTGGACAGGGTAGCCTGTTGGATAGCCCGTTGGTGTTTCAAAATATGAGATTGAATTCTATAAAATAGCTGAATATGCATTTGAACTAGTCCATGAGCCTTTCGAGAAATTCAAAGATTTATTGATGACCTTTCTTTTTCCTTGAGATCCCAGATGACTCGAGAGATTGAGGTCGAGACTTCATTTGATATTGTTGTTGATATTGCTCGAAGGTACGAGGCATACCATAAGTTAGAGTGGGAAGAGTTAGAGCGAGAGAGCGAGAAATCCCGTGGCCCTAGTGGGTAACCATGGTACCTCATTTGGAGGTAAGAGTTCTGATTATTTTGGGAGGTCACCTGCCAGGTTATCTCAGTTTGTGGCACGTGATTCTTAGAGTGCGCCAAGTAGCTTGTCAAGATCAGATACAATCTTTTCTTTACAGCTATCAACAATCTTTCCAGCTTCCATTTTTCAGCGAAAAGGTGGTATTATTGTAGTGAGTCTAGCTATCATTTGAGGAGTTTTCCCTTACTCTGATAAGTAGGCAGTCATCTTTTCTCCCGTCATCAGGTATCTGGACAGTCGCAGGGGATTTCATTTAGGTCTCAATCAACAAAAGAAATGCCACCATCCAGTAGAGGTTGAGAGTGTGGGTGGCAGTGGTTCTTCAGAAGTAATTATCAGGGTAGCGGCTCGGCTCAGCTGCAGAGGCAGTTCTATGAACTTCTAGTCTGGCAGGATGCTGAGGCATCCGATGTAGTAGACTTGAGTATCTCTTTTTCCATTATTTGTGGGTAAGAAGTGATTCTTCCGATCTGTCTAAACTTCGTTTATCTTACCATGTTTCCATGGCTTCCTTGGATATTGTTTCTATTAAGAATCGATTGCGGTAGAGGGGTGAGCTTCTAGTATGATTTATTTAGGGAATTTGTGAGACCCTACTAGTTTATCTGGTTTATATGTGAGAGATTTGGGGGTGAGTGTCAGTATTGTTTGCTTGGCATCCTATTGTATAACTTTCTCTTATTATGTCAAGCCCATTTACCTCTATTCTCGGAATTCTGTGTTGGTTGGATGATGGGATTCTAGTTCATCACCATCAGAGAGTGTTATCATTTTTTCCAGTGTAAAGTGATTAGTATGTAATATTCGATCTACGTATCTCCTCATGGTTCAAGACGCTAATAAAGTCATGTTATCCCATGGGCTTATTTGGGTTATAAAAGGGTTTTCTGGTAAATTGTCAGAGTTCCTTTCTTATTTGAAGGTTAAATTGATATAGATGTTGCTCTATAGAGCTCATTTAATGTCTATTTCTTCAATTCCGATTCTTTGTTTAGCCTGACTCGGAAATAGTCTAGCTCTGGTAGCCAAGCAAATAAGAAAATGAGCTTCCTGAAGCTCTAATTATTTCTATCCTCGGTCCATTTCCATTTCTTCTTCGTCCGGCACTAGTGAGTTTGGGCGGTTAGTAGCCGCTTGTGATGTTCCCTGTGTTGAGCCAGAGTACGTGTTATTGTAGCCGGGTAAGCATATTATTGTTTTTCAAGGCTTCTAAGGGTAATAGAAGTACCATCCATCAGGCGGTGGTGTTTATGGCAAAGGTATGGAGTTGTGAACTCGAGAGTTGCAGTCGTTTGGCAACTCGAGAGGGTAATTTGGTAGCTCAGGTCTGAGCCGCATTCTGTTTTTAGCTATGTCTTTCTTAGTCCGGTAGACTGTGCGAGGATGACTATTTCTATTTAAGTTAGCGGTATGAGTTAATGCTCTAAGTGGAGGAGCCTTCCTCCAATTGATACCGAATTATAATATCAAATCTCTGAGGCGTTTCTGAAGCGTAAGCTAATTCTTAGTTCCATCGACTTGTTCTATATCGTAAAGTATATCGACGAGGTGATTTGTCGGCAGAATCATGTTAATCCATCCAGAATTTCGTGTATCTTTGTTTCGAAAATATAAGAACTCTCTTCTCATGATCAAGAAAGGATCAACTTACTCAGAATAAGCTGGGCAATGGCGTTATGATATTATCCAGCTATGTCTTTACCCAAGAGTTTGATGTGCGTGTTATAATTCTGATTCTGTAATCATGAGATAATGTCTGTGGAGTAGTTTATGAAGGTCATGCAAGTTCTCTTGTTATCTGCGTGAATCTTGCTTTAGACTTAGGCTCGTTCGAGGACGAACGAGAGTATAAGTGGAGGAGAATGAAACGACCTCGGTCATTCGTTTCGGAAGTTAGGACTCCGATTGGCGTGCCGATAATTTTAAAATATTTCTAAGATCCATTGGGACTTGTCTGTAAAATTTGAGTTAAATTAGACCTCGTTTGGTAGGCATCGGAAGAAGGTTTCAGTTTTTATTGTCAATAAATATTAAAAAGAGATTTTCGAGCTCGGTTTTGGCGAATGAGCTCCGATTCGAAATCCGAAAGCGCCGTTAGGTTCATATGATTATTTATGACTTTTGTGAACCTTCGAAAGTGAATTTCGATGTTGTTCGGTTAGTTTCCGCTAAAATGCAGAAAGTTAAATAATTTGACATTTTTTCATTTAAATTCGCATCTTGAGTTACGGGAGTCCGATTTGAGATCCGTCTTAGCGAGTATGCTACATATATTTTGTATAACTTATATGCAAAAGTTGGAATTATTTCGAATATCGTAGGGTACCGTTTTAATTTTCATCAGAAAAATGAAAAGAAAATTAAATAAAAGAAAATGACAAAAAGGAAAAGTCAAAAGGAAAGAAAGCAAAGAACAACTATAAGAGGGAGTCGGTTATATTGGCTTATCCCTTAGCCATAAGTGCATGGGAAACACAAAAACAGAGAAAAGACGAGAAATGAACAGAAACGAGAAAAGACTAGAAATGAAATAGAAAAAATGCCTGAAAATGAGAAAAGGGGCCGGGAAAAAATAGAATTTTCACCCCGAAACATTCAGGTAATGATTCTAATATATTATTTGAGTTTATTACGTGTGTTTGAATATGTTTTAACTGTAAAACTTGGAATATTATACATCGTTTTAATAAGTTCAATTAATAGTTTAAAGGGTCAAATGGACCCCGATAATGAAATTGATTATATATTCGTACTCAGTGAGTTATGGGCAACATATAAATGTAAAATATTTGGGGTTTGGTTATGTGAGCCTAAACCCTGTACATAGGCCTGGCCTGCGTATTGCGTATGCGAATAGGGTATCAGGTTCCTATCCGGATAGCCCTAAGATGTAGGGAATGAAGCCTTTAGCCTAATGTGATATGTTTTTCTGCTTATTGAATACAGTGGGATTGTTTGACAATGAATTCAAAGAATTAAGCGGTTGTTGGGCAGCAGTGTTAACTTCGGAACGAGGTAAGTGTTTATATCCATTTCTTGCGAGGCACCTGGCCTCGTTGATTTTCTACCATGTGTCCCTTACGTAGGTAGTTGCCGATAGGCGTACTCCTTACGCCTTAGCTTTGGATTTACATTGTATATTAAATGTTATGTTCTGTTGTTGGAATTGCATTGAGGATCTGAGCATTGTACTCTGGCTGTGAGTTGGCATCTACTTCCCGGCTGTCGATGAGAGTCCCACGCCGATGAAAGGTTATTATTGCATCACATTGCATTCATATGCATTATATGTCATTCATATGCATTACATTGCATATCATATTGGGTGCAGGAGTATTCCGCCCCAGGAGCAGGAGTATTCCGCTCCATTGTATCATATTGAGGGTAGGAGTATTCCGCCCCAGGAGCAGGAGTATTCCGCTCCATTGTATTATATTGAGGGTAGGAGGATTCCGCCCCAGGAGAATGCAGGAGTATTCCGCCTCAGCTTTACATTATATCGGGTGCAGGAGTATTCCGCCCCAAGAGAGTGCAGGAGTATTCCGCCTCTGATTTATATTCTATCGGGTGCAGGAGTATTCCGCCCCAGGAGCAGGAGTATTCCGCTCCAGTTGGTTATCAGATTGGATTCCCCTCGAATGCAGGAGTATTCCGCTTCGGGATGGGATTACGGAATGTGACCCTTTGCATCATATTTCAATTCATTTCATCTCATATCATTTCATTTCATTTCATACCATTGTGTAGACTTGTGGTACATAACTATTGTCCTGCTTATACGTGCATTGTTTATTTGTTAATATGTTTATGTCTCGTATTCTTGGTTGAGTTTATAAGTTTCTTACGTGTTTCCGGTTGTTATCTGGCTCTGCCTTTTTATAATTTAAATAAAAGGAAGTTGGTCTATCTGTTTCTTTTCTCCCTGGCTAGCTATCCTATTTTTTGAGGTGGCTAGTCTGCCCCACTTATTGAGTCCTTTTGACTCACCCTTGTTTGTTGTTTGTTTCTTGTCTATCTATTTTGTTTCGGCAGGTTCGCTCCAGGATTGAGTTCGCCACGTTGTGAAGGAGCGAAGACGACTTCAGCTGTCAGGGTGAGCCAGCTTTTATTCCGGATGGCCACCAGTTTATGGGTTGTTATTTCAGTTGCATTTTGCTCCCTTCAGGAGGTATCAGTCTTCTTTTGTACTCTTAGATGTCTAGTCTGGATAGTCCTAAACCTAGTATGTTGGGTAGTCAGCTGTAATTTCTTTTGTACAGCTTAGAGGTATCAGTATGTTTGTATTTTTTTTTTAAGTCTTGTCCTTATTTATGAATTATTATATTTATTTTCCAAATTTAATTGGTAAGGGTTCGCCCGACGGGTCAAGGGAGGATGTCGGGTGCCCGCACGACCTAACCGGATTTTGGGTCGTGTCACCGCCACTCTCCGGCCAAATTCTACCTTCCCCGACTCCCCTTCACGCCATCTTCCCGTTTCTGAAGTTAATTTTGCCGAAAGGGAAGCCGAATAGCGTAGATTGAGACCAAGATGTCACCAAAACCGATCTCCGGCCACCATTTTCTCCGTTCAATTTTTACATCCTCGGCTTCACCTCACTCTCCCCTACTCGATTTTGAAGGTAAATCCCCTTGGGAACTCGCCCATTTTCCCGTTATCCCCTGTCCCGTTTATGTTTCTCGTTTTCTTTCTTCTTCTCATTTTCTTTTTCTGTTTCTGATATGGATGTGATGATGATGATATGGTACTGTTTTGATGAGGATGAGGGGGACGATTTGTTGACGTTTGGAGGGGCTGTGATTTGTTTTTGTTTGGAGTTATGAGGATGATGTAGGAGCATTTGGACAGCGGTGATGACTCGACGATGGCAAGGATGTTATGGGTGATAAAAATGGTGGCTGGTGTTCGCTGTTTGGCCAAGGGATGTTTTGATATGGCAGGGGTGGAGTGAGTTTTGGTGATGGCGATGAGGGAGTCTTATTCGAGCTGAAGCAATGTGTGTGCGCAATGGTGGCGATGATATTGAATGGTGAGGATGACAGGACGCTGGAGCTCGATGATGGTAAGAGCGTGTCGTTGACATTGGTGGCAATGCGAGTTCGACAATGAGCCAGTAGTGAGCTTAGCTCGTTGGCGTTTGATTGGTGGCTGATGACGCTACGACGAGGGCTTAGCGAGGCCATGGCCGCAAGTTAGCGTTGATCCGATGCCGTGTCAATTGATTAGTGTCGAGGCAGTGGCGGGGACGCTGAAACAATGATGTTGATGCTTTGTTAAGGGCAGTGGTCGTGTTGGAAATTTGTCGCAGCGAGATGTTTGTTTGCTTTGACTTCGTGGAAGCTATAAGGCTGTTAGGAGCATGGCGAGGGGACGCAGCTCTCGATGGTGGAAACAACATCGAGGCAGTGGCTGTATTGGCAATGTTTTGTTCGACGGGTTAGATTAAGCTTGTCTTCTTTGCTTTGTTTTTCTTTTGAGTTAAAATTTGTGAAACCTGTTTAGCTATAGTAACAATGTTTATGTACCAACTGTTAGCTTTAGATTCAGTGTGCGTATGTTGTTTAGTCGTGGCTCCTGCGCATTAGTCCCAAGTAGTTCGTTTTCATTGCTTAACTTGTAGTAGTTACCATGTTAAAAATGAAAAAATCATCATGTTGTTGTAGTTGATTATGAAATGAAGATTGATCAATGGAGGTTTCTTGATTAGTGAATAAAAATGGTATGTTAACATGTATGAATCACATTCCTTTTGTTGTTCTTAACTTGTGTCCGTGCATCTCTAAGAATTGGTTCGCCTGAATTCACATGTGTAGTTGGCCTGTTCGGTCTTTAGATTATTCTATCGTATTGCTAAGTATTTATTAGTTTGTATGAAAGTTCAAAGCTTACCATTGTCTGTTTGTTTTAGTTAGGATTACATTAGTATAACTTGTTAGTTAAGCTGGTAATGTTTTAAGTTTGGTTTTCAGTTGAGTTGGTGTAAGTCAGTTAGTTCAAAGGGTCAAATGGAGGTACAAAGTCAGCTGTAAAGTGTAATATTCACATAGGATTCTTGGTACTTTCTGAAAAGCAAGGTGAAGCACAAAAGAGGTAAAAGGCCTTGCACCCTTTTGGTTGGTGAGAACCTTAGCATTAGAATGGTAATAGGCATTTATTGCCCTGGTCTTGGTACTTTGAAATGAGCTGTCCAACAGCTCTATTTCAGCCTATATAAAGTTGTCCATATTCACTCTTTGGACACAGGAGAATCTGGAGAAGAGCTGACACACAGCTTCTTCATTTCACAATAAAAAAAATTTCAGATCTGAGAGCAAAGCATAGTAGTGTTAGAAGTGAGAAAAGTGAGAAACTTGAGGAAGCAGATCTGAAAAACAGATGGGAACACTGATACAGAACACACAATCTGAATAATCACTCTCCAAAAGAGTTTCCAGATCTGAAATATTGAGAGCACATCTGAAAAAAAGAGAGAACACAGACACATACAAAAAAGAACAGAGAACATCTGAAAAAGTACTCCTCCAACACTTGTTAAAATTTCAGATCTGAGAGAGAGTTTATGTAGTGTAAATTTTGAGCTTAAAGTTAGACT
This sequence comes from Petunia axillaris subsp. axillaris, assembly GCA_029990575.1. NCBI lineage: Eukaryota > Viridiplantae > Streptophyta > Magnoliopsida > Solanales > Solanaceae > Petunia > Petunia axillaris. The sequence goes on from JARKNS010000004.1 coordinate 135,382,429, forward strand.
AGAGAGGGTCTGTCTAAAGAAGTTTGCTATGGTTGATTTTGCTGATGTTTGTTGGTCTGCTGGGCTTCAGATGATGTTAATTTCCTTGTTGCTTCAGGAATTTTCGCAATAGGTATTTTTACTAACATTTTGCCCTTTGCTTTGTATACATTTTTATCATGTCAAAAGTTTAATATGTGAAAAAATGGCCTGATCAAGGGCTGTAGATTTGGGAAAGAAGCAGTTCAGATGTGTATGTGTGCTTTTCTTACATATATTTGGCTACAGTTACCCTTGCTAAAAGAACTAACATATATGTTGCTGCTATTTAAAAATGAAATGGCCTTGAGTTGGTTTGGGCCTTGGGTGTGATTGAGCTTTCTTTTAATGTCTTTTATATGGAATGGTTAAGCAATATTAAATATGTCAACAAGTGGTCAGATTTGGAAATGAGTGAAAAGAATTAATGAAATTTGTTGTTTTTGACCTTTTTGCCGTGAACACTCAAGCAAATGTAAGGTTAATTTTATGCAAACTAACTGGATAGAACTTGAATGAAAAATCATTAAGCCAACTTTGGATAGCTTTAAAAATAGAGTTATAAAAGGGGGCTGTTACGTGCAAAGTAGTATGTGGGAGGCAAAATTGTTAGCAGTACTATTACGTGCAAAGCAGTATTGATTAGCCAACGTGATTGGGCATGTACGTTTACTCCTAATTAATTTGGTACTTTGTAAATAAATCACGATATTATTTAAACTAGTGCATAATTTGAGAGTTTTCAAAGGCGTAGTACAATCTATCAAACAAGATTAGGCAAATCATAGGCCGAAGCAATCTAATAACTCATTTGTTCATTTTAACTCTTTAAATTAGGAGATTTTGTTCGGGCGAAGTACCTGCACAATTTAACTAATTTAAGTCGGAAGATTTTGTTCGGGTGAAGTGCCTGCGCAATCATATCTCGATTTGAGTTTTTATTTGAACGGGCAAACTAAATTAATAAATCAAAGCGTATAAAATGAAGTCAAACATACAAATAATCTTCAAAGAGCCGAAATGCGTCAGTAAAGCAACTGTGCTTGGCACAGGACTCGAGGGTGCCTAACACCTTCCCACGAGTCAACCGAGATCCTTATCTGGAACTCTGACGCAGACCATTTACGAGTCAAAGGTGTTCTAGGTACACCACTTTGGTGACTTGGCACACCTTTAACTTGTCAAGTGGCGACTCCGAAAATCTCTTAAAATTCGTGTACCTATCAACACCGTCACAACCTTTTAAAACTTTTTTAAAATAATAAAGTTTTTCTTTTAAAGTTGAAAAAGGGTCGTGACAACTTGGCGACTCCGCTGGGGACGAAAGTGAAAACTGAGAGTGTCAGGCTTTAAAATTTGTCGCTTTCGGCTTTGAATATTGTTTGTATATGTTGCCTTGAATGTTACTGCTTTGATATGTTTGAACTGTATATACACAACTGTGTTCCATTTCGAATCTCCGGTTGAGTCTTAATTTTTCATTAAAAAAAAAAATTGTTTTAGGGTCCCGCTTTATTTTGTTTTTATTTAAGGTCAAGTCAGGGTACAGTTGATGAATTGCAATTACCTGAATGGTATTTGCGTCAATCTTCATGGAATAATCTGACTCCGCTATAATGCCGAGTCTCATTATTTTCACCGTCCGGGTGTACCCACCCAATGTGTCAGTTTGTATGTATGTATGTATGTATGTATGTATGTATGTATGTATGTATGTATGTATGTATTTATTATTATTATTATTATTATTATTATTATTATTATTATTGTTATTATTATTTTTTGACTCGTGCATCATGTCAAGCAGTTTATTGAGTCTGTTTCGTGTCGTTTGTTTAAATTATGTTTGTTTATTCATAGAAGAAAAGAGAAAAAAAAATCATCATCCAAGTTGGTCCTTGTTTGGAATTACGCGTCGCTTTGATTTTCGTCCTGATTTTGTCTAACGCGACATGTAGAAATATTTTGGGAATACTATCGGTACACGCAGCTTGCGCCGCGAACCATTTCGGGATGACGCATAACAACCCTAGGCTTGCAATATGTGATTTCTTTGTGCTAACCCGGGTTGTTACCCAAAGTTTCGAAGTTTGTGCTATTTAACAGAAGCTCTAAGATTGGTTCTGATCAACGATAGAGGAGACAGAAGGAGAGGTCAACCAGGGAGGTCAAAATATGAAATAGTTGACGGCGGACACAGGTCATGTCGTTACTATAGGAATAGTCCCACCAGAATACATGTCCCTTGCCTTGTTGAATGTTTCACAAGGTCCAAAGGTTGAAGAAATGAGAAATGACATAATTTTTCGTTGGATCTAAGGTACGTCTTTGGCGTCAACATGGTGCAAATTGGTGAAGGGCTCAACAATGCATGAAAAGCAAGAAACTGGCTCTGACTTGCAATTGAGTGACTGTGAAATGTTGTAGCTTGTTTTGCTAATCTTTCTGTGTACTTGGTTATTCAAGGGTTGTAATACAAGTGCATTATTTTTCTTGTTTTGTTTGTTCAAACCCTTCTATCTTCAATTCAATGAAAGCGAGATCCATCTCGTCCTAATATTCGGTCTTTTATGTTTTCTGTTCTTACCTCAGTTTTCTATTTTATGTTTTGTCGACCTTAATAACATGACATGCGTGCGGAACACGCTCTGGCATTGTGAGCTATTTGAGTAGTAAAGAGGGATAAAAGAAGGAGCGAAATAAGTTGGGAATTAATCTGTAGTCAACCGATAAGGGAGGTCGGTGAGAAGTTCAAAATCGTGCACGGTCGCTTCGACCGAATTTGAAATACCAGTTTAGAGAACCATCAGTGAAGTAGAAGTCGATGACACGTGGATCAGTCTAGGTCAATTCTTTGAACCATTATTTGTGCGAGGCATTCTCGGGTCGGGATGACGAACGACTTTCGTTTCTTCTACCCAAACACTATATCCTTTTGTCAGTCCTTTTTTAGCCTTGTTTTGGTTTTTCTTTGGCCTACCCTCTCTTGGAATCAATTTGATGTGATTAATGAAAAAAAATAAGGAAAGGAAAAAAAAAGGAGAAAAGAGGAAACAAAAAACAAAAAAAAATCTACCTCAGCTTATAGAGCTACGTCTGACCTGATTCCTCTCAAAAGGATACGTAGGTAGCCATCCGGGCGCGGTCATAACAGGGGAAAGTTCATTTTTTTCCCTGTTCATTTGACGCAAAAGTTTGCCTCCAAGTTTGTGGCCAATGTCAAAAGAAATTCAAATCCCCAATGTATGCTAAACTGGGACAGAAGTTTGTTTTTATTTTATTTTAAAAAAATAAAATAAAATAAAAACAAACTTCTATGTTTTTGTACCATCTATTCATATGTTTCATGAGATATCAGTCTCGAAACCGAGGAAGAAACTCAAGGCGCCCCAATTTATCCTAAACTGGGGCAGAAGTTTAGTTTATTAAAAAAAAGAAAAGGAAAAAGTCAATCCCTTTTGCTTTCTTTGTGTTCATCTCGGGGGAAAGTCTCAATATCCCCTATGTTTGCATATCAGAAAATTCAAAAGATAATTCCTCTGTTTTTCAATAAATTGGGGCCTTAGTTAGTTGCTATTTTAAAAGAAATGATTCCAAGGGTTGTAACATTTTACCAAGGCATTTCATGAGATGCTTTCATACCGCTCTTCAAACCAAAGGAAAAAAAAAAAAGAACAAGAGAAAAGAAAAAAAGGGGAATCCCCAATTTGCCTAAGCTAGGGAAAAAGTTTGGTTTAATTTTTTCAAAAGCGGTGATTTCAAATCTTGTAATGCTCATTCTAGTCGTCTCATGAGATGTTTTTAAGCTTTTATGCTGAATCCTTTTCTTCAAAGCCTGACCAAACCCAATGTTACAGTCCAAATAAAGACCCTTCTGACCGATCATTGAGAATGCCAAGCCGAGTAGGGTATCAAGGGATAAGTCCCATGCTGTAAAGTTGCTTTCTTACAAGCCGACAATCGCATTTAGGGGCTGGGAGCACCAAGGTCATTAAAGGAGAAATTCTCCGGGGAATCAAGATAAAGGCCGAAATTGAAGGAAGAAAAGAAAGACGGGGTTGAACATCAAGGAAAGATCGAAGGTCGATTGGGAAAGAGCAAAAAAATGAAAGAAAAAAAATAAGAAAAAAAAAGTGAAGTCTTGTCGGTGAAAACCTGGAATGGCACTGCAAGACAACGGTGAGTTAAAAGAACAAAGAGAGAGGCTAGTCGGTGAAAACCCGAAAGGGCACTACTAGTCAAATGAGGGTCGTTAGATTTGCCATCAAACAAGATTGGGAAAGCTGGGTACACAGTCATGGATGGACTATGTGAGCGGATTAAGAGTTGATTCCAAAATACATGTCATGTTAATAAGGTCGTCATCTTTTCAGTCCTTTACCTCTCCCGTAAGGGATGTCATTTTTTTCATCTTTTGGTTGGTAGCCTTTTCGTTTCCATCATTTTTTTCTTACTTCAGTTCGTTTCAGTTTCTGTAACATCAAACGAGCAATAGAAAGTTTTGCAAAACTTGTTACAGTTTCATAGTTGTACTAAAGCAAGTCAGGACCAACCTTGATACTTGGAGCCCAATGTTTCACATCGGCATAAAGATTGACACACCAAAGAGTGTACCATTTAAGAGATCAACAAAGTATATGCAGATTTCAAGATGCAGTTAAATTTCAGATCAAAGCCTGCCGAGCGGCAATTTTACTTTCAAGTCAAAGCCCGTCAAAGCGGCAATTTCAACTTTCAAGTTAAGGCCCGTCCGAGCGGCAATTTCAGTTTCAGCAATTTCATTCAAGTCAAAGCCCGTCAAAGCGGCAATTTCAGTATTTCAGTCAAAGCCCGTCAAAGCGGTAATTTCAGCATTTCAGTCAAAGCCCGTCAAAGCGGCAATTTCAACTTTCAAGTTAAAGCCCGCCCGAGCAGCAATTTCAAGTTTCAGCAATTCCAACTTTCAAGTCAAAGCCCGTCAAATCGACAATTTCAACATTCAAGACAAAGTCCGTCAAAGCGGCAATTTCAACATTCAAGTCAAAGCCCCTCAAAGCGGCAATTTCAACTTGCAAGTTAAAGCTCGCCTGAGCGGCAATTTCAAGTTTCAAGTTAATGTCCGCCCGAGCGGCAATTTCAAGTTTTCAAGACCCACTGGATTAGTTGGAGCTTCAGACCAATTCATGAGCTTGTGGAGAATGAGGGAATAGTTTTGAGAAGTCGAGGCACCCACCTGGAGAATGAGGGAGTAGATTAGAGAAAGTCGAGGCACCCACCTGGAGAATGAGGGAGTAGCTTAGAGAAATTCGAGGCACCCACCTGGAGAATGAGGGAGTAGTTTAGAGAAAGTCGAGGCACCCACCTGGAGAATGAGCGAGTAGTTTTAGAAAGTCGAAGCACCCACCTGGAGAATGAGGGAGTAGTTTTAAGAAGTCGAGACACCCACCTGGAGAATGAGGGAGTAGTTTTAAGAAATCCAGGCGCCCACCTGAAGAACGAGGGAATCCTTTTATGTAAAGAAGCGAGACCCATTAGAGTGATGGTTTCAAATTCAACAAGAACAAGACCCATCAGATAGATGGTTTTAATTTTCAGCAAAAGCAAGACCTTCAGAGTGTTGGTTCCAGTTTTATCCTTCAAGTCAAGCCCGTCAAAGCGGCAAGTTCAGCATTCAAATCAAAGCCCGTCAAAGCGGCAATTTCAACTTTCAAGTCAAAGCCCGTCAAAGCGGCAATTTAATTCAAGTCAAAGCCCGTCAAAGCGGTAATTTCATTCAAGTCAAAGCCCGTCAAAGCGGCAATTTCAGCATTAAAGTCAAAGCCCGTTAAAGCGGCAATTTCAATTTTCAAGTCAAGCCCGTCAAAGCGGCAATTTCAATTTTCAAGTCAAAGCCCGTCAAAGCGGCAATTTCAACTTTCAAGTCAAAGCCCGTCAAAACGGCAATTTCATTCAAGTCAAAGCCCGTCAAAGCGGCAATTTCATTCAGTTCAAAGCCCGTCAAAGCGGCAATTTCAGCATTCCAGCCAAAGCCCGTCAAAACGGCAATTTTATTTTCAAGTCAAGCCCGTTAAAGCGGCAATTTCAACTTTCAAGTCAAAGCCCGTCGAAGCGGCAATTTCAATTTTCAAGTCAAGCCCGTCAAAGCGGCAAGTTCAATCTTCAAATCAAAGCCCGTCAAAGCGGCAATTTCAACATTCAAGTCAAAGCCCGTCAAAGCGGCAATTTCAGTTTCCAAATCAAGCCCGTCAAAGCGGCAATTTTACTTTCAAGTCAAAGCCCACCCGAACGGCAATTTCAAGTTTTCAAGACTACTTTGGTAGTGGGAGCTTTGGACCAGTTTATCAGCTTGGGAAGCATGAAGAAGTTAGCTTAGGAATTGTAATTTTAAATTTCAAATGCTGTATTTTCATTTTTCCTTTGTAAAGCAGTGACCACCAGCCAGCTAGCTAGCAACCAGCGACAGTGACCAGCAGCATCAGCTCTAGTATGTCAAAAGTCTCTTGTGTCAGTCCGGGTAAGTCTAGGAGCGTCGAGTCAGTCCCAGTTAGTTCTGAAAGTGTCTAGAGTTAGTCTGTGTATGTGCATAGTGTTAGTCTAGAAGAGTCCAGTGTCTGTTTAAATGCGGTAGTCCCAACTATCGCACGCGAGGAACTACACTGACCTGATTCTTTAGTCCGGGGATATGTAGGTAGCCTTGTTCTTGGTTAGAACCGAAAAGTCAAGGTACGGTCACCATTTTGCAAAGCATGCTCTAGGCTTGAACCAGAAAAGCCAAAATTAGTTGCTGATTACGTCTTTGTCCGAAAACTCTTCATGTTCTCGAACAAAGAGGGGCAGCTGTAATCACCTAATTTTGGCACCAAAAATATAAAATTAGGCAAAATAGTTGTGTTAAATGTTATGTGAATTTCGCCAAATTTACCGTTTTATTTAGCTAGTTTAGTTAATTAATTAGGAAAAAATGAAAATTAACAAAAATACTTATTACGTGTTTAATTGTGATTTTTATAATTTAATTATGAGAATATTGCAATTTGTGTGTTTTAAATTTTAGTTAATTGTGTGTGCCTTGAATAATTTTTTTACCATGTAGTGGCTATTTGTAAAAGAACCAATCAGCCCAATCCTTTGCTTGACCCGGCCCACTTAACTTTTAATGCCCAATCTTTCCCCTAATCCCCCATTTCCTAAAAAAACTCATCAGATCAAGGAGAGGGGAAGCCATGGCGAACCTTTCGCTGCCACCATAGCTCCACCGTTGGTGGTCGCCCTCCGCCACTCTCCGGCCAAATTCTACCTTCCCAAACTCCCCTTCACTCCCTCTTCCCGTTTCTGAAGTTAATTTTGCCTAAAGGGAAGCCGAATAGCGTAGATTGAGACCAAGATGTCACCAAAATCGTTCTCCGGCCACCATTTTCTCCGTTCAATTTTTACATCCTCGGCTTCACCTCACTCTCCCCTACTCGATTTTGAAGCTAAATCCCCTTGGGAACTCTCCCATTTTCCCGTTATCCCATGTCCCGTTTCTGTTTCTCGTTTTCATTCTTCTTCTAATTTTCTTTTTCTGTTTCTGATATGGATGTGATGATGATGATGATGATATGGTACTGTTTTGGTGAGGATGAGGGGGATGTTTTGTTGACGTTTGGAGGGGCTGTTATTTGTTTTTGTTTGGAGTTATGAGGATGATGTAGGAGTATTTGGACTGCGGTGATGACTCGACGATGGCAAGGATGCTATGGGTGATAAAAATGGTGGCTGGTGTTCGCTGTTTGGCCAAGGGATGTTTTGATATGGCAGGGGTGGAGTGAGTTTTGGTGATGGCGATGAGGGAGTCTTATTCGAGCTGAAGCAATGTGTGCGCGCAATGGTGGCGATGATATTGAATGGTGAGGATGACAGGAAGCTGGAGCTCGATGATGGTAAGAGCGTGTCGTTGACATTGGTGGCAATGCGAGTTCGACAATGAGCCAGTAGTGAGCTTAGCTCGTTGGCGTTTGATTGGTGGCTGATGACGCTGCGACGAGGGCTTAGCGAGGCCATGGCCAACATGGTCTCGAGTTAGTGTTGATCCGATGCCGTGTTAATTGATTAGTGTCGAGGCAGTGGCGGGGACGCTGAAACAATGATGTTGATGCTTTGTTAAGGGCAGTGGTCGTGTTGGAAATTTGTCGCAGCGGGATGTTTGTTTGCTTTGACTTCGTGGAAGCTATAAGGCTGTTAGGAGCGTGGCGAGGCGACGCAGCTGTTGATGGTGGAATCAACGTCGAGGCAGTGGCTGTATTGGATATGTATTGTTCGACGGGTTAGATTAAGCTTGTCTTCTTTGCTTTGTTTTTCCTTTGAGTTAAAATTTGTGAAACCTGTTTAGCTATAGTAACAATGTTTATGTACCAACTGTTAGCTTTAGATTCAGTGTGCGTATGTTGTTTAGTCGTGGCTCCTGCGCATTAGTCCCAAGTAGTTCGTTTTCATTGCTTAACTTGTAGTAGTTACCATGTTAAAAATTAAAAAATCATCATGTCGTTGTAGTTGATTATGAAAAGAAGATTGATCAATAGAGGTTTCTTGATTAGTGAATAAAAATGGTATGTTAACATGTATGAATCACATGCCTTTTGTTGTTCTAAGCTTGTGTCCGTGCATCTCTAAGAATTGGTTCGCCTGAATTCACATGTGTAGTTGGCTTGTTCGCTCTTTAGATTATTCTATCGTAGTGCTAAGTATTTATTAGTTTGTATGAAAGTTCAAAGCTTACCATTGTCTGTTTGTTTTAGTTAGGATTACATTAGTATAACTTGTTAGTTAAGGTGGTAATGTTTTAAGTTTGGTTTTCAATTGAGTTGGTGTAAGTCAGTTAGTTCAAAGGGTCAAATGGAGGTACAAAGTCAGCTGTAAAGTGTAATATTCATATAGGATTCTTGGTACTTTCTGAAAAGCAAGGTGAAGCACAAAAGAGGTAAAAGGCCTTGCACCCTTTTGGTTGGTAAGAACCTTAGCATTAGAATGGTAATAGGCATTTATTGCCCTTGTCTTGGTACTTTGAAATGAGCTGTCCAACAGCTCTATTTCAGCCTATATAAAGTTGTCCATATTCACTCTTTGGACACAGGAGAGTCTGGAGAAGAGCTGACACACAGCTTCTTCATTTCACAATAAAAAAAATTTCAGATCTGAGAGCAAAGCATAGTAGTGTTAGAAGTGAGAAAAGTGAGAAACTTGAGGGAGCAGATCTGAAAAACAGATGGGAACACTGATACAGAACACACAATCTGAATAATCACTCTCCAAAAGAGTTTCCAGATCTGAAATATTGAGAGCACATCTGAAAAAAAGAGAGAACACAGACACATACGAAAAAGAACAGAGAACATCTGAAAAAGTACTCCTCCAACACTTGTTAAAATTTTAGATATGAGAGAGAGTTTATCCAGAGTAAATTTTGAGCTTAAAGTTAGACTAGAGAGGGTCTGTCTAAAGAAGTTTGCTATGGTTGATTTTGCTGATGTTTGTTGGTCTGCTGGGCTTCAGATGATGGTAATTTCCTTGTTGCTTCAGGAATTTTCGCAATAGGTATTTTTACTAACATTTTGCCCTTTGCTTTGTATACATTTTTATCATGTCAAAAGTTTAATATGTGAAAAAATGGCCTGATCAAGGGCTGTAGATTTGGGAAAGAAGCAGTTCAGATGTGTATGTGTGCTTTTCTTACATATATTTGGCTACAGGTACCCTTGTTAAAAGAACTAACATATATGTTTCTGCTATTTAAAAATGAAATGGCCTTGAGTTTGTTTGGGCCTTGGGTGTGTTTGAGCTTTCTTTTAATGTCTTTTATATGGAATGGTTAAGCAATATTAAATATGTCAACAAGTGGTCAGATTTGGAAATGAGTGAAAAGAATTAATGAAATTTGTTGTTTTTGACCTTTTTGCCGTGAACACTCAAGCAAATGTAAGGTTAATTTTATGCAAACTAACTGGATAGAACTTGAATGAAAAATCATTAAGCCAGCTTAGGATAGCTTTAAAAATAGAGTTATAAAAGGGGGCTGTTACGTGCAAAGTAGTATGTGGGAGGCAAAATTGTTAGCAGTACTATTACGTGCAAAGCAGTATTGATTAGCCAACGTGATTGGGCATGTATGTTTACTCCTAATTAATATGGTACTTTGTAAATAAATCACGATATTATTTAAACTAGTCCATAATTTGAGTGTTTTCAAAGGCGTAATACAATCTATCAAACAAGATTAGGCAAATCATAGGCCGAAGCAATCTAATAACTCATTTGTTCATTTTAACTCTTTAAATTAGGAGATTTTGTTCGGGCGAAGTACCCGCACAATTAACTAATTTAAGTCGGAAGATTTTGTTCGGGTGAAGTGCCTGCGCAATCATATCTCGATTTGAGTTTTTATTTGAACGGGCAAACTAAATTAATAAATCAAAGCGTATAAAATGAAGGCAAACATACAAATAATCTTCAAAGAGCCGAAATGCGTCAGTAAAGCAACTGTGCTTGGCACAGGACTCGAGGGTGCCTAACACCTTCCCACGAGTCAACCGAGATCCTTATCTGGAACTCTGACGCAGACCATTTACGAGTCAAAGGTGTTCTAGGTACACCACATTGGTGACTTGGCACACCTTTAACTTGTCAAGTGGCGACTCCGAAAATCTCTTAAAATTCGTGTACCTATCAACACCGTCACAACCTTTTAAAACTTTTTTAAAATAATAAAGTTTTTCTTTTAAAGTTGAAAAAGGGTCGTGACAGTTTGGCGACTCCGCCGGGGACGAAAGTGAAAACTGAGAGTCTCAGGCTTTAAAATTTGCCGCTTTCGGCTTTGAATATTGTTTGTATATGTTGCCTTGAATGTTACTGCTTTGATATGTTTGAACTGTATATACACAACTATGTTCTCTCGTACACCTCTGAGTCTTCTGGAACACTGCACACATGCACGCCAGTTTCGCTTCGGCGTCTGGAATTTCTGTCGTGTCTCAGGACACAAAAAGTTAACCCTTCATAGGAGGAGGTGCGTTGGGTTAGACCGTTAGACGTTGTCGACCGGTACCCCCGAGGCACTTCCAAATTGCTGAACCACTAGATCATAAACTCAATGAGTCACGTAGAGTTGAACCTGTGCTTTTGTCTAGGCCGATTTATCTGCATGTAATTAGACTTAGTGAGGTGCGGTACACCGGTACCGCACTTGTCTAGGCTGACTCACTCGTGTCAGGATGGGGCCCGCATCCCCATAAGACACATCATGAGCATATAATGTGTTGCATTTGTTCTAGTCTAAGGGTTGTTGTGCTGACCGATCACCGAGGGATGAGAGCCAAATTTTGAAAAAAAAAAGTGAAAATAATAGAAAAATTGGGTTTAGTCCCGTGTCTCGAAATATTTTGTTTAGTTGTCCTTTTACGCTGTTATAATGGCGAAAATTTTTCAAATTTTTTAGTCTCATTTTACGTCTGGGCTTGGTCCCAAGTGTTAGAAAATAATGTGTCATAGTTTTGCGCCGTTATAATGGCGAAATTTTGGGACTCTTTTGTGTTGAGTTTGTATCCAAGTCAAGTTCATATTTTGAAATTAATTTGTCGGGGTTTTACGCCGTCATTATGGCCAATTTTAGAAATCAATTTTGCGTCTAATTTGTGTAAAATTTTGTATCGTCCTAATTGCCATATTTTGTAAATACTCTAAGATTTTTTCTCGAATTAGATCAAAGAGTTTGTTTCAAAAAAAAAAAACAAAAAAAAATGTGTCCGCCTTTGTATTGCCGTAATGTCCAATTTTGGAGTCACCTTTCGGATAAGAAAAATAGTTTGTTTCATAATCCGTTCTTACGTTCCATTTCGAATCTCCGGTTGAGTCCTAATTTTTCATTAAAAAAAATTATTTTAGGGTCCCGCTTTATTTTGTTTATATTTAAGGTCAAGTCAGGGTACAGTTGATGAATTGCAATTACCTGAATGGTATTTGCGTCAATCTTCATGGAATAATCTGACTCCGCTATAATGCCGAGTCTCATTATTTTCACCGTCCGGGTGTACCCGCCCAATATGTCAGTTTGTATGTATTATTATTATTACTATTATTATTATTATTATTATTATTATTATTATTTTTGACTCGTGCATCATGTCAAGCAGTTTATTGAGTCTGTTTCGTGTCGTTTGTTTAAATTATGTTTGTTTAGTCATAGAAGAAAAGAGAAAAAAAAATCATCATCCAAGTTGGTCCTTGTTTGGAATAACGCGTCGCTTTGATTTGCGTCCTGATTTTGTCTAACGCGACATGTAGAAATATTTTGGGAATACTATCGGTACACGCGGCTTGCGCCGCGAACCATTTCGGGATGACGCATAACAACCCTAGGCTTGCAATATGTGATTTCTTTGTGCTAACCTGGGTTGTTACCCAAAGTTTCGAAGTTTGTGCTATTTAATAGAAGCTCTAAGATTGGTTCTGATCAACGCTAGAGGAGACAGAAGGAGAGGTCAACCAGGCAGGTCAAAATATGAAATAGTTGACGGCGGACACAGGTCATGTTGTTACTATAGGAATAGTCCCACCAGAATACATGTCCCTTGCCTTGTTGAATGTTTCACAAGGTCCAAAGGTTGAAGAAATGAGAAATGACATAATTTTTCGTTGGATCTAAGGCACGTCTTTGGCGTCAACATGGTGCAAATTGGTGAAGGGCTCAACAATGCATGAAAAGCAAGAAACTGGCTCTGACTTGCAATTGAGTGACTGTGAAATGTTGTAGCTTGTTTTGCTAATCTTTCTGTGTACTTGGTTATTCAAGGGTTGTAATCCAAGTGCATTATTTAGCTTGTTTTGTTTGTTCAAACCCTTCTATCTTCAATTCAATGAAAGCGAGATCCATCTCGTCCTAATATTCGGTCTTTTCTGTTTTCTGTTCTTACCTCAGTTTTCTATTTTATGTTTTGTCGGCCTTAATAACATGACATGCGTGCGGAACACGCTCTGGCATTGTGAGCTATTTGAGTAGTAAAGAGGGATAAAAGAAGGAGCGAAATAAGTTGGGAATTAATCTGTAGTCAACCGATAAGGGAGGTCGGTGAGAAGTTCAAAATCGTGCACGGTCGCTTCGACCGAATTTGAAATACCAGTTTAGAGAACCATCAGTGAAGCAGAAGTCGATGACACGTGGATCAGTCTAGGTCAATTCTTTGAACCATTATTTGTGCGAGGCATTCTCGGGTCGGGATGACGAACGACTTTCGTTTCATCTACCCAAACACTATATCCTTTTGTCAGTCCTTTTTTAGCCTTGTTTTGGTTTTTCTTTGGCCTACCCTCTCTTGGAATCAATTTGATGTGATTAATGAAAAAAAAAAAGGAAAGGAAAAAAAAGGAGAAAAGAGGAAACAAAAAACAAAAAAAAATCTACCTCAGCTGATAGAGCTACGTCTGACCTGATTCCTCTCAAAAGGATACGTAGGAGCCATCCGGGCGCGGTCATAACAGGGGAAAGTTCATTTTTACCCTGTTCATTTGACGCAAAAGTTTGCCTCCAAGTTTGTGGCCAATGTCAAAAGAAATTCAAATCCCCAATGTATGCTAAACTGGGGCAGAAGTTTGTTTTTATTTTATTTTTAAAAAATAAAATAAAATAAAAACAAACTTCTATGTTTTTGTACCATCTATTCATATGTTTCATGAGATATCAGTCTCGAAACCGAGGAAGAAACTCAAGGCGCCCCAATTTATCCTAAACTGGGGCAGAAGTTTAGTTTATTAAAAAAAAGAAAAGGAAAAAGTCAATCCCTTTTGCTTTCTTTGTGTTCATCTCAGGGGAAAGTCTCAATATCCCCTATGTTTGCATATCAGAAAATTCAAAAGATAAATCCTCTGTTTTTCAATAAATTGGGGCCTTAGTTATTTGCTATTTTAAAAGAAATGATTCCAAGGGTTGTAACATTTTACCAAGGCATTTCATGAGATGCTTTCATACCGCTCTTCAAACCAAAGGAAAAAAAAAAAGAACAAGAGAAAAGAAAAAAAGGGGAATCCCCAATTTGCCTAAGCTAGGAAAAAAGTTTGGTTTAATTTTTTCAAAAGCGGTGATTTCAAATCTTGTAATGCTCATTCTAGTCGTCTCATGAGATGTTTTTAAGCTTTTATGCTGAATCCTTTTCTTCAAAGCCTGACCAAACCCAATGTTACAATCCAAATAAAGACCCTTTTGACCGATCATTGAGAATGTCAAGCCGAGTAGGGTATCAAGGGATAAGTCCCATGCTCTAAAGTTGCTTTCTTACAAGCCGACAATCGCATTTAGGGGCTGGGAGCACCAAGGTCATTAAAGGAGAAATTCTCTGGGGAATCAAGATAAAGGCCGAAATTGAAGGAAGAAAAGAAAGACGGGGTTGAACATCAAGGAAAGATCGAAGGTCGATTGGGAAAGAGCAAAAAAATGAAAGAAAAAAAATAAGAAAAAAAAAGTGAAGTCTTGTCGGTGAAAACCTAGAAGGGCACTGCAAGACAACAGTGAGTTAAAAGAACAAATAGAGAGGCTAGTCGGTGAAAACCCGAAAGGGCACTACTAGTCGAATGAGGGTCGTTAGATTTGCCATCAAACAAGATTGGGAAAGCTGGGTACACAGTCATGGATGGACTATGTGAGCGGATTAAGAATTGATTCCAAAATACATGTCATGTTAATAAGGTCGTCATCTTTTCAGTCCTTTACCTCTCCCGTAAGCGATGTCATTTTTTTCATCTTTTGGTTGGTAGCCTTTTCGTTTCCATCATTTTTTTCTTACTTCAGTTCGTTTCAGTTTCTCTAACATCAAACGAGCAATAGAAAGTTTTGCAAAACTTGTTACAGTTTCATAGTTGTACTAAAGCAAGTCAGGACCAACCTTGATACTTGGAGCCCAATGTTTCACATCGGCATAAAGATTGACACACCAAAGAGTGTACCATTTAAGAGATCAACAAAGTATATGCAGATTTCAAGATGCAGTTAAATTTCAAATCAAAGCCTGCCGAGCGGCAATTTTACTTTCAAGTCAAAGCCCGTCAAAGCGGCAATTTCAACTTTCAAGTTAAGGCCCGTCCGAGCGGCAATTTCAGTTTCAGCAATTTCATTCAAGTCAAAGCCCGTCAAAGCGGCAATTTCAGCATTTCAGTCAAAGCTCGTCAAAGTGGCAATTTCAAATTTCAAGTTAAAGCCCGCCCGAGCGGCAATTTCAAGTTTCAGCAATTCCAACTTTCAAGTCAAAGCCCGTCAAATCGACAATTTCAACATTCAAGACAAAGTCCGTCAAAGCAGAAATTTCAACATTCAAGTCAAAGCCCGTCAAAGCGGCAATTTCAACTTTCAAGTTAAGGCCCGTCCGAGCGGCAATTTCAGTTTCAGCAATTTCATTCAAGTCAAAGCCCGTCAAAGCGGCAATTTCAGCATTTCAGTCAAAGCTCGTCAAAGCGGCAATTTCAACTTTCAAGTTAAAGCCCGCCCGAGCGGCAATTTCAAGTTTCAGCAATTCCAACTTTCAAGTCAAAGCCCGTCAAATCGGCAATTTCAACATTCAAGACAAAGTCCGTCAAAGCGGCAATTTCAACATTCAAGTCAAAGCCCGTCAAAGCGGCAATTTCAACTTGCAAGTTAAAGCTCGCCCGAGCGGCAATTTCAAGTTTCAAGTTAATGTCCGCCCGAGCGGCAATTTCAAGTTTTCAAGACCCACTGGATTAGTTGGAGCTTCAGACCAATTCATCAGCTTGTGGTTAATGAGGGAATAGTTTTGAGAAGTCGAGGCACCCACCTGGAGAATGAGGGAGTAGTTTAGAGAAAGTCGAGGCACCCACCTGGAGAATGAGGGAGTATTTTAGAGAAAGTCGAGGCACCCACCTGGAGAATGAGGGAGTATTTTAGAGAAAGTCGAGGCACCCACCTGGAGAATGAGGGAGTAGTTTTAGAAAGTCGAGGCACCCACCTGGAGAATGAGAGAGTAGTTTTAGAAAGTCGAGGCACCCACCTGGAGAATGAGGGAGTAGTTTTAAGAAGTTGAGGCACCCAACTGGAGAATGAGGGAGTAGTTTTAAGAAGTCGAGACACCCACCTGGAGAATGAGGGAGTAGTTTTAAGAAATCCAGGCGCCCACCTGAAGAACGAGGGAATCCTTTTATGTAAAGAAGCGAGACCCATTAGAGTGATGGTTTCCAATTCAACAAGAACAAGACCCATCAGAGAGATGGTTTTAATTTTCAGCAAAAGCAAGACCTTCAGAGTGTAGGTTCCAGTTTTATCCTTCAAGTCAAGCCCGTCAAAGCGGCAAGTTCAACATTCAAATCAAAGCCCGTCAAAGCGGCAATTTCAACTTTCAAGTCAAAGCCCGTCAAAGCGGCAATTTCATTCAAGTCAAAGCCCGTCAAAGCGGCAATTTCATTCAAGTCAAAGCCCGTCAAAGCGGCAATTTCAATTTTCAAGTCAAAGCCCGTCAAAGCGGCAATTTCAACTTTCAAGTCAAAGCCCGTCAAAACGGCAATTTCATTTTCAAGTCAAGCCCGTTAAAGCGGCAATTTCAACTTTCAAGTCAAAGCCCGTCGAAGCGGCAATTTCAATTTTCAAATCAAGCCCGTCAAAGCGGCAAGTTCAATGTTCAAATCAAAGCCCGTCAAAGCGGCAATTTCACCATTCAAGTCAAAGCCCGTCAAAGCGGCAATTTCAGTTTCCAAGTCAAGCCCGTCAAAGCGGCAATTTCAAAGCATGTCAAAGCGGCAATTTTACTTTCAAGTCAAAGCCCGCCCGAACGGCAATTTCAAGTTTTCAAGACTACTTTGGTAGTGGGAGCTTTGGACCAGTTTATCAGCTTGGGAAGCATGAAGAAGTTAGCTTAGGAATTGTAATTTTAAATTTCAAATGCTGTATTTTCATTTTTCCTTTGTAAAGCAGTGACCACCAGCCAGCTAGCCAGCAACCAGTGACAGTGACCAGCAGCATCAGCTCTAGTATGTCAAAAGTCTCTTGTGTCAGTCCGGGTAAGTCTAGGAGCGTCGAGTCAGTCCCAATTAGTTCTGAAAGTGTCTAGAGTTAGTCTGTGTATGTGCTTAGTGTTAGTCTAGAACAGTCCAGTGTCTGTTTAAATGCGGTAGTCCCAACTATCGCACGCGAGGAACTACACTGACCTGATTCCTTAGTCCGGGGATATGTAGGTAGCCTTGTTCTTGGTTAGAACCGAAAAGTCAAGGTACGGTCACCATTTTGCAAAGCATGCTCTAGGCTTGAATCAGAAAAGCCAAAATTAGTTGCTGATTATGTCTTTGTCCAAAAACTCTTCATGTTCTCGAACAAAGAGGGGCAGCTGTAATCACCTAATTTTGGCACCAAAAATATAAAATTAGGCAAAATAGTTGTGTTAAATGTTATGTGAATTTCGCCAAATTTACCGTTTTATTTAGCTAGTTTAGTTAATTAATTAGGAAAAAATGAAAATTAACAAAAATACTTATTACGTGTTTAATTGTGATTTTTATAATTTAATTGTGAGAATATTGCAATTTGTGTGTTTTAAATTTTAGTTACTTGTGTGTGCCTTGAATAATTTTTTTACCATGTAGTGGCTATTTGTAAAAGAACCAATCAGCCCAATCCTTTTCTTGACCCGGCCCACTTAACTTTTAATGCCCAATCTTTCCCCTAATCCCCCATTTCCTAAAAAAACTCATCAGATCAAGGAGAGGGGAAGCCATGGCGAACCTTTCGCTGCCACCATAGCTCCACCGTTGGTGGTCGCCCTCCGCCACTCTCCGACCAACTTCTACCTTCCCCGACTCCCCTTCACTCCCTCTTCCCGTTTCTGAAGTTAATTTTGCCTAAAGGGAAGCCGAATAGCGTAGATTGAGACCAAGATGTCACCAAAATCGTTCTCCGGCCACCATTTTCTCCGTTCAATTTTTACATCCTCGGCTTCACCTCACTCTCCCCTACTCGATTTTGAAGCTAAATCCCCTTGGGAACTCTCCCATTTTCCCGTTATCCCATGTCCCGTTTCTGTTTCTCGTTTTCATTCTTCTTCTAATTTTCTTTTTCTGTTTCTGATATGGATGTGATGATGATGATGATGATATGGTACTGTTTTGGTGAGGATGAGGGGGATGTTTTGTTGACGTTTGGAGGGGCTGTTATTTGTTTTTGTTTGGAGTTATGAGGATGATGTAGGAGTATTTGGACTGCGGTGATGACTCGACGATGGCAAGGATGCTATGGGTGATAAAAATGGTGGCTGGTGTTCGCTGTTTGGCCAAGGGATGTTTTGATATGGCAGGGGTGGAGTGAGTTTTGGTGATGGCGATGAGGGAGTCTTATTCGAGCTGAAGCAATGTGTGCGCGCAATGGTGGCGATGATATTGAATGGTGAGGATGACAGGAAGCTGGAGCTCGATGATGGTAAGAACGTGTCGTTGACATTGGTGGCAATGCGAGTTCGACAATGAGCCAGTAGTGAGCTTAGCTCGTTGGCGTTTGATTCGTGGCTGATGACGCTGCGACGAGGGCTTAGCGAGGCCATGGCCAACATGGCCGCGAGTTAGTGTTGATCCGATGCCGTGTCAGTTGATTAGTGTCGAGGCAGTGGCGGGGACGCTGAAACAATGATGTTGATGCTTTGTTAAGGGCAGTGGTCGTGTTGGAAATTTGTCGCAGCGAGATGTTTGTTTGCTTTGACTTCGTGGAAGCTATAAGGCTGTTAGGAGCGTGGCGAGGCGACGCAGCTGTCGATGGTGGAATCAACGTCGAGGCAGTGGCTGTATTGGCTATGTTTTGTTCGACGGGTTAGATTAAGCTTGTCTTCTTTGCTTTGTTTTTCCTTTGAGTTAAAATTTGTGAAACCTGTTTAGCTATAGTAACAATGTTTATGTACCAACTGTTAGCTTTAGATTCAGTGTGCGTATGTTGTTTAGTTGTGGCTCCTGCGCATTAGTCCCAAGTAGTTCGTTTTCATTGCTTAACTTGTAGTAGTTACCATGTTAAAAATGAAAAAATCATCATGTTGTTGTAGTTGATTATGAAATGAAGATTGATCAATAGAGGTTTCTTGATTAGTGAATAAAAATGGTATGTTAACATGTATGAATCACATGCCTTTTGTTGTTCTAAGCTTGTGTCCGTGCATCTCTAAGAATTGGTTCGCCTGAATTCACATGTGTAGTTGGCTTGTTCGCTCTTTAGATTATTCTATCGTAGTGCTAAGTATATATTAGTTTGTATGAAAGTTCAAAGCTTACCATTGTCTGTTTGTTTTAGTTAGGATTACATTAGTATAACTTGTTAGTTAAGGTGGTAATGTTTTAAGTTTGGTTTTCAATTGAGTTGGTGTAAGTCAGTTAGTTCAAAGGGTCAAATGGAGGTACAAAGTCAGCTGTAAAGTGTAATATTCACATAGGATTCTTGGTACTTTCTGAAAAGCAAGGTGAAGCACAAAAGAGGTAGAAGGCCTTGCACCCTTTTGGTTGGTGAGAACCTTAGCATTAGAATGGTAATAGGCATTTATTGCCCTGGTCTTGGTACTTTGAAATGAGCTGTCCAACAGCTCTATTTCAGCCTATATAAAGTTGTCCATATTCACTCTTTGGACACAGGAGAATCTGGAGAAGAGCTGACACACAGCTTCTTCATTTCACACTAAAAAAAATTTCAGATCTGAGAGCAAAGCATAGTAGTGTTAGAAGTGAGAAAAGTGAGAAACTTGAGGGAGCAGATCTGGAAAAACAGATGGGAACACTGATACAGAACACACAATCTGAATAATCACTTTCCAAAAGAGTTTCCAGATCTGAAATATTGAGAGCACATCTGAAAAAAAGAGAGAACACAGACACATACGAAAAAGAACAGAGAACATCTGAAAAAGTACTCCTCCAACACTTGTTAAAATTTCAGATCTGAGAGAGAGTTTATGTAGTGTAAATTTTGAGCTTAAAGTTAGACTAGAGAGGGTCTGTCTAAAGAAGTTTGCTACGGTTGCTTTTGCTGATGTTTGTTGGTCTGCTGGGCTTCAGATGATGGTAATTTCCTTGTTGCTTCAGGAATTTTCTCAATAGGTATTTTTACTAACATTTTGCCCTTTGCTTTGTATACATTTTTATCATGTCAAAAGTTTAATATGTGAAAAAATGGCCTGATCAAGGGCTGTAGATTTTGGAAAGAAGCAGTTCAGATGTGTATGTGTGCTTTTCTTACATATATTTGGCTACAGTTACCCTTGCTAAAAGAACTAACATATATGTTGCTGCTATTTAAAAATGAAATGGCCTTGAGTTGGTTTGGGCCTTGTGTGTTTGAGCTTTCTTTTAATGTCTTTTATATGGAATGGTTAAGCAATATTAAATATGTCAACAAGTGGTCAGATCTAGAAATGAGTGAAAAGAATTAATGAAATTTGTTGTTTTTGACCTTTTTGCTGTGAACACTCAAGCAAATGTAAGTTTAATTTTATGCAAACTAACTGGATAGAACTTGAATGAAAAATCATTAAGCCAACTTAGGATAGCTTTAAAAATAGAGTTATAAAAGGGGGCTGTTACGTGCAAAGTAGTATGTGGGAGGCAAAATTGTTAGCAGTACTATTACGTGCAAAGCAGTATTGATTAGCAAACGTGATTGGGCATGTACGTTTATTCCTAATTAATTTGGTACTTTTTAAATAAATCACGATATTATTTAAACTAGTCCATAATTTGAGTGTTTTCAAAGGCGTAATACAATCTATCAAACAAGATTAGGCAAATCATAGGCCGAAGCAATCTAATAACTCATTTGTTCATTTTAACTCTTTAAATTAGGAGATTTTGTTCGGGCGAAGTGCCTGCACAATTTAACTACTTTAAGTCGGAAGATTTTGTTCGGGTGAAGTGCCTGCGCAATCATATCTCCATTTGAGTTTTTATTTGAACGGGCAAACTAAATTAATAAATCAAAGCGTATAAAATGAAGGCAAACATACAAATAATCTTCAAAGAGCCGAAATGCGTTAATAAAGCAACTGTGCTTGGCACAGGACTCGAGGGTGCCTAACACCTTCCCACGAGTCAGCCGAGATCCTTATCTGGAACTCTGACGCAGACCATTTACGAGTCAAAGGTGTTCTAGGTACACCACTTTGGTGACTTGGCACACCTTTAACTTGTCAAGTGGCGACTCCGAAAATCTCTTAAAATTCGTGTACCTATCAATACCGTCACAACCTTTTAAAACTTTTTTAAAATAATAAAGTTTTTCTTTTAAAGTAGAAAAAGGGTTGTGACACTATGATGGCATTTAGGAAGTTTCACTTTCTTTTTCTTCTGATCGTGCGTCGGAGTAGGATGCAAAAATATTTCTTGCTAATTCCTTCGTAGTAATAGTGAACCCTCGTGCGACAAATCAGCAAAGGGTTAGAATTCACTGGCGAAGCAGTCTAGTCAGAGGCTAGCGCTGATCAATCCCCGAGAGCTGTGGATCGTGTTGACGATCCAGTTGCGCAAGCCTCAGTTGTACGAGCTCGCGATGGGCAAGGGAGCAGGGCCTTGTAGTTCTCTTGGCTCTCTACGATGCTTTACGAAAATCTTGGCGACGCAGATACCGTAAGAACCTATTATTTGCTGGCCAGCCTATCAGGTTGCCGCATGTGTAGACGTTCGATTTCAGGGAGCTCCTATTCCAGTTCTTAATATTGCCGCGGTAAAGTATGTTCCGGAGCCAGTATGTATTGTGCCTCCAGTTGTTCCGGCTGGTTAGCTAGCCGAGGTATCAGTTCGGTCCGAGTGTCCGAAGAGGTTGCATTATTTTACGCGGTTGAACTTTCTGATATTCTTAAGCAATGCATCAGATAAACTTCGTGATTTTTTTTTAAAATACAATGATGTTAGCGTATCCTTCAGGCTCTTGCTTATATCGAGCGATATGGTGTTGATTATTCTGCTTTCCGATTTCAGTGTCCAACCTTGAATTGGTGGGCCGCTCTCTTATTAGCTAACTTGGTTCGGTTTTCTTCTAGATTCGTGGAAAAGTTCCTTTCGAATAGCGAGCAAGATGAAAAGTATTGCCAGTTTGAGTGGATTGGACAGGGTAGCCTATCGGTTAGCCTGTTGGTGTTTCAGAATATGGGATTGAATTCTATAGAATGGCGGAATATGCATTAGAACTAGTCCATGAGCCTTTCGAGAGATTCAAAGATTTATTGATGACCTTTCTCCTTCCTTGAGATTCCAGATGGTTTGAAAAAAAAAGAAATTGAGGTTAGGACTTCATTTGATGTCATTGTTGATATTGCTCAAAGGTATTAAGCATATCATAAGTTAGAGTGGGAAGAGTTAGAGCGGGAGAGTAAGAGATCCCGTGGCCCAAGTTGCCAACCATGGTACGTCATTTGGAGGTAAAAGTTCTGATTATTTTGGGAGGTCACCTTCCAGGTTATCTCAGCTTGTGTCACGTGATTCTTAGTGTGCGCCAATAGTTCGTCATTATCAGACTCAGTTTTTCTCTTTGTAGCTATCAATAATCTGTCCAGTTTCCATTTTTAGCGTAAAGGGTGTTATCATTGTCGTGAGTCTGATATCCTCTGAGGAGTTTTCCCTTACTCCGGCAAGTAGGCAGTCGTCTTTTCTCTTATCATCAGGCATCTGCACAGTCGCATGGGATTTCATTTAGATCTCAATCAGCTAGAGAAATGCCACCATCCAGTTGAGGTCGAGAGCGTGGTGGCAGTAGTTCTTCAGAAGGTGATTACCAGGGTAGTGGCTCAGCTCAGCTATAGAGGCAGTTTTATGAACTGTCAGTCTGGCAGGATGCTGAGGCATCCAATGTAGTAGACCCGAGTATTTCTTCTTCTCTTAAAATGTGAGTAAGATTTGATTCTTTTGATCGATCTGGAAAATGGTGTGTCTTATCATGTTTCAATGGTTTCCTTGGATGTCGTTTCTATTAAGAATCGGTTGCGGTAGAGGGGTGAGCTTCTGTTATGATTTATTCCTGGCATTTATGAGGACCCTACTAGTTTATCTGGTTTAACTGTGAGAGATTTGTGAATGAGTATCGGTATTGTTTGCTTGGCATCTTGTTGTGCCTCATTGTGTTATAGTGCCAAGTCAGTCTACCTCTCTTTCGAACTTAGTGTTGGTAGGATGATGGGATTCTTATTCGTCACCATCAGAAAGTGTCATTGTTGTTTCTGGTGTAAAGTGGTTGGTAAGTAATATTCAATTTACGTATCTCCGCTTAGTTCAAAATGCTAATAAAGTCATGTTATCCTATGAGCTTGTCTGGGTTATAAAAGGGTTTCTGGTAAATTATCAGACTTTTCTTCTTATTGGGAGGTCAAATTGGCATAGATGTTGTTTCATAGAGTTCATTTAATATCTATTTCTTCAATTGCGATTCTTCGGCTAGCGTGATTCGGAAGTAGTGTAGCTCTGGGAGCCAAGCAAATATAAGGATGAGCTTCCTGAAGCTCTAATTATTTCTATCCTCGGTCCATTTCCATTTCTTCTTCATCCGGCACTAGTGAGCTTGGGCGATTGGTAGCCGCTTGTGACGTTCCCTGTGTTGAGCCAGAGTACGTGTTATTGTAGCCGGGTAAGCATATTATTGTTTTGGATATCAGTTTATCCGGGTATCCATTCCCATGTATAGTATAGCGCTGGTTCTGTTTTTGCGGATCATCCAGTTTCAGGGGAAACTCTGCCGAAATTTTTATATAGAAGTACCATCCATCAGGCGGTGGTGCTTGTGGCAAAGGTATAGAGTTGTGAACTCGAGAGTTGCAGCTGTTTGGCAACTTGAAAGGGTAGTTGGTAACTTAGGTCTGCCTACGTTCAACTTTTAGCTAAATCTTCTTTAGTCCAGCAAACTGTGCGAGGATGGTTATTCCTATTCAAATAGCTGCATGAGTTCGTGCTTTAAGTGGAGGAGTCTTCCTCCAAATACCGAATCATAATATTAAATCTCTAAGGTGTTGCTGAAGCGTAAGCTAATTCTTTGTTTCATCGACCTGTTCTATATCAAAAGATATATCGAAGGGGTGATTATCAGATGAATCATGTTAACCCATTCAAGGTTTCATGTATCTTTGTTTCGAAAAAGTAAAACTCTCCTCTGGTGATCGAGGAAGGGTTAGTTTATCCAGATATATTTTGTAATGGTGTTATCATATTATCCAGATATATTTTATTCCAAAAGTTCGATATGCGTGTTATAATTCTGATCCTGCAATCAGGAGATAATGTCAGTGGAGTAGCTTATGAAGGTCGTGCAAGTTCTCTTGTTATCTATGCGAATTTTTCTTTAGACTTAGGCTCGTTCGAGGACGAACGAGAGTTTAAGTGGAGGAGAATGAAACGACCTCGGTCAGTCGTTTCAGAAGTTAGGACTCCGATTGGCGTGCCGATAATTTTAAAATATTTGTAATGTCCATTAGGACCTGTCTGTAAAATTTGAGCTAGATCAGACCTCGTTTGGTAAGCATCGGAAGAAGGTTTCAGTTCTTATTGGCGATAAATATTAAAAAGAGATTTTCGAGCTCAGTTTTGCCGAATGAGCTCCGATTCGAAATCCGAAAGCGCCGTTAGGTTCGTATGATTAATTGTGATTTTTGTAAACTTT
Source organism: Petunia axillaris subsp. axillaris (assembly GCA_029990575.1). Classification (NCBI taxonomy): domain Eukaryota; kingdom Viridiplantae; phylum Streptophyta; class Magnoliopsida; order Solanales; family Solanaceae; genus Petunia; species Petunia axillaris. Next base: position 135,407,048 of record JARKNS010000004.1, read on the forward strand.
CGAAAGTGAATTTCGATGTTGTTCGGCTAGTTTCCGCTAAAATGCCGAAAGTTAAATAATTTGACTTGTTTTCATTTAAATTCGCATCTTGAGTTTCGGGAGTCCGATTTGAGATCCGCCTTCACGAGTATGTTACATATATTTTGTACAACTTGTATGTGTCACGACCCTTTTTCAACTTAAAAAGAGAAAAACTTATGAGTTTAAAAAAGGTTTGTGACGGTGTTCAAAGGTACACGAATTATTAAGAGATTTTCGGAGTCGCCACTTGACAAGTTAAAGGTGTGCCAAGTCACCAAAGTGGTGTACCTAGAACACCTTTGACTCGTAAATGGTCTGCGTCAGAGTTTCGGGTAAGGATCTCGGTTGACTCGCGGGAAGGTGTTAGGCACCCTCGAGTCCTGTGCCAAGCACAGTTGCTTACATTAACGTGTTTCGACTCTTTGAAATTGTTTTGTTATATTTTGCCTTGATTTGTTTCGCTTCGATTTATTATTATTTTTCTCGTTTGACAATTGAAACTCCTATCGAATATAATCGCGCGAGAACTTCACTCGTTCGAAATCTTTCGACTTAAATCAATTAAATCGCGCAGGTACTTCACCCGTTCGAAATCTCTAGACTTAAATAAGTTTCAATGTAAACGATTACTTATTTGATTCTTACTTGATTTCAATGCACACCTATCCTTTGCCTATTTGTGTGAGCCAAATTTTTGCCTATTCGCGTGAGCCAATTTATTTATCTAAACTGTTTTGCCATTTCTTTTGACAAATAGCCCTCTATAAATGGGCCTTTACATTCTGGACAAAATTATCTGCTCCATATTGGACATTCAAGTTTGCTAGGCACGTCATCACATTAACATCACTTAAACTTCGCGTTTGGTGCCTTTACCTTGCCTTCTGTGTTATTTTACTTTTATTTTCTTTTAAAGAGAAATTGACCAAATTCTACAACATCTCCACATTTATCCCATTTTTCCAAAGTTAGTTGCCAGCAGTTGATTAAAATCCTAGAATCTGCTTAATGTTCGCTTAACATTTCAGATTTGAACCTCATAATTTTACACAGGTAACTCACGATCTTTCGAACCTATTTACATAGATACGCGGCTAATATTTAAACAAGTCATCAAATACATTGAACTCTAGAGAATCATATATAGCTACTATGGCTGAAACATACTTGAATATAAGCAAAAAAAACATGATAGCTTTGTGCCTGAATAGGCAGAACATCATTGAAGAACAAAAGCTAAAAGAATGTACAAAGATTTCAAGGTTACCTGTAGTGCAAAATTCCTAACCCCAAACAACAATGAAACCTCTTTCTTGACCAACCCAAACAAGCAACGGGAGCAGCCAGCAACAACTAAACAGACCCCTCAAGACATAAACCTCACTTTCTAACTCATGTTCTTTTCCTCTATTAAGTTTCTCCTTATTTTCCTATCAAGAAATGCTCTCTGTTTTTTTTTTCCAGATCTCTTTTTCCCCTTGAGTTGTGGAGTAGAGGGTTTCAGATCTATTTTTTTAGAGAGAGTGGTGAAGTTTCAGATGTTATCCTCTCTTTCAGATGTGGGTTCCCAGCTCTCAGATTTTTGTGTGTTCTCTTTCTGTATATTTTCTCTCTCAGATCTCCCTCTTTTTGGAGTAGTGAGTTTTCAGATCTGCCTCTCTTTGTGTGTGTGTCTGCCTTTTTTCCAGATCTTTTGCCTCTTTTTCACTGGTGAAGTGTTTTTCAGCTGATGTGTTCTTGGTTTTCTAGGGGAAAATAAAGGAGTAATCTCTCAGATCTGAAATTTTAACCAGTGTGGGAGGAGTAATTTTTGTTCAGATCTTCTTGTTTTAGAGAGAGTGCTCAAGTTTCAGATCCTCCCCCTTCAAATGTGAGGGGAAGAGACTTTAAATAGCCAAAAGAGGTGGAGTGTAGACAACCCTCTTTCATGATACATTGTCCAAGGTTATAAATGCAAAGCATGCTTTACACTATACACCAAAATTGGACAGAGAACCTTTTAACTTTATGTGCTGCCACTATGTACCTTCTTTTTACTATTTCCCTCTCTTTTCTAACACAAATATCTGAATTTTTTTTTTTCAACTAAATGACTACTGGGCTTGACCCGAAAAAAGAAACTTCCAGCCCACTAAATCAAAGATTAGCCTACCTTAGTTACTCTCAACTTCTCAAGCCCAATAGATTACCAAGACTAACTTACGCCCCTTTAGAATCCTAAATGGTCACCCTGACTCCCCTTGAACTCTTAATTTTTTCAGAGTAAACAATCCCAGGTTCACTTCGAAAAAATCTTAATGAAATAAAGACCAAACTAAACACAAACAAACTGACACTTCACGTTTTGGAGTCGCTGAAACAAGCAATAAGTTAGCTAAACCAACCTTTATGCAACATTGACTCAATTCATAGATGTTTAATGTCTTAATCGCTACAACAAAGTGACACACTTATTTCTCTAATCCAACCTTTAAGCAAAACAAAGTGCAAACTTGAACTCTTCATATCATTCAAAAATCCATGCCAATTTCACACAAGTTTTATATAGGTTTAAATCAAACAGTGAAACAACAAGTTGAACCATTTAAGATTCCAAACGAAGCTAAACATGACGAGAACATATAGACACACACACCCACAGGATTTTTACTAATCAGCTAATCAGTAAGGCATAATGAAACAACCATTCAGATAGGTTCAAACTTGAACTAGAGCATACAGCTAAGAAACAAGCAGCTTCATGCTCTAAACTAGCTTATACGAACATTGGGAACAATTTTATGTAATACATTGGAGTAATTTCCTAAACTAACACAGAAAGAAAATGCGAGCAAAGTTTACTTCATAACCCATCGGTAGCGAGCATTGCAAACTGCTTCGCAGCCGCAGCACCATCTTAGCACTCGCGCTATCAACTGCTGCCCGGAAACCAGTTACATATCAATACCAAACTGACCACGCCACCTCCAAGCTACCAGCACCATCACTGATTTTTCTATGTCTTCATCATCGCGACCTCGTCGCCATCGCAGCATCACATTCCCAACCCCGACATCACCATCGTCGCACACATTACTGCCTTGCTAGTGCTGGATTCACAACGCCACCGCTGCCAAAGCTCATTCGGCTTCGCCATCATAGCATTATCACAGTTATCACCTCCAAGAAGCCGTCGCTTCACCAGCACTGAACCCACTAACCAATCCACCCAAAGCCACATATTTACCACCATAACAGCCCTCCCTCACTAATGAAACAACCATCACAGCATCACCCCACTGCCCTAAACAACCTCTTACCATCGTGACACCACCGCGTCCCCATCACAACCCCCACCGCTACTACAGAACCCTCCAAAATAATGGAATCGGGAGGGGTTATCAGGGGAGACAAGTACGAATATGAGTAGAGGAGAGTGGGGAAACCTGCGGATGGATGTGTTGGACGGAGGTACGTCGGCTTTGGAGTTTCACCTGAACTTCGGGTCTAGATCTGCTTGCAAATGGTTATGATTTCTTGTAATCCAAGCTCAAAAATAGAGACAGGAGGTGAAGCCGAGGTCGGGACGTAACTTTATGGCCAAAGCGTAGTGGTCGCCGTCGGATAAGGCGGAGGGACGGTGGAATCCGGCGAGGGGACAATTGACAAAGAGCCTGTCTTTTGTTCCGAAGAATTGGGGAAAAAATACCAAAAATGGGAAAGGTGTGGATTATATAGTGTGGGTTTCTGGGTCGGGTATGAGAGTGGGCCAAGGACATGGGCTGATTGCTTTGATTAATAACCATTACTCCTATTGCTAATCAACACAAAACAATAATCAATTACTAAATAAAGCATACCAACACGTAAATGTCACACTGACACTAACCACACATAATTCTATTTTTTTTATAGTAATTTTCTAATATTTTTATCTAACAAATTAAATTAACACGGCTAAATAAAGAATAGAATATAGCAAAAAATTCACATAATAATTAAAACAATTATTTTATATAATTTGTATTTTTGGTGCCAAAATTAGGTGATTACAGCTGCCCCTCTTTGTTCGGGAACATGAAGAGTTTTCGGACAAAGATGTAATCGACAGCTAATTTTGGCTTTTCGGTTCTAGCCGAGAACACGCTTGCAAAATTGTGACTGTACCTTGACTTTTGGTCCTAACCAAGAACAAGGCTACCTACATATCCTCGGACTAAGGAATCAGGTCAGTGTAGTTCCTCACGTGCGGTAGCTGGGACTACCGCATTCAAACAGACACTAAGACTCTTATAGACTCTCTAAGCTAACGCTAAACATTTTCTAGACACACTAAATTAAACATCATACACTTCTAGACTAACTGGGACTGACTCGATGCTCCTAGACTTACCCGGACTAACTCGAGACACCTTTGACATACTAGAGCTGTTGCTGCTGTCACTTGTTGCTGGTTGCTGGCTGGCGATCATTGCTTTACAAAGAAAAATAAAATTACAACATTGAAATATAAAATTACAATTTTTTAAGCTAACTCTTCAGGCTTCCCAAGCTGATAAACTGGTCTGAAGCTCCCACTACCAAGGTAATCTTGAAAACTTGAAATTGCCGCTCGGGCGGGCTTGACTTGAAAGTTGAATTTGCCGCTCCGGCGGGCTTTGACTTGAAAGTTGAAATTGCCGCTTTGACGGGCTTTGACTTGAAAATTGAAATTGCCGCTTTCACGGGCTTTGACTTGAAAATTTAAATTGCCGCTTTGACGGGCTTTGACTTGAAAATTGAAATTTCCGCTTTGACGGGCTTTGACTTGAAAGATAAAACTGGGACCACCACTCTGGTGGGTCTTGTTCTTGTTGAATTGAAAACCATCACTCTGATGGGTCTTGCTTTTGCTGAAAATCAAAACCATCACTCTGATGGGTCTTGTTCTTGCTGAATTGAAAACCAATCTCTCTGATGGGTCTTGTTCTTGCTGAATTGAAAACCATAACTCTGATGGGTCTTGTTCTTGCTGAATTGAAAACCATCACTCTGATGGGTCTTGCTCTTGTTGAAAATTAGAAACCATCACTCTGATGGGTCTTGCTTCTGCTGGAAATTGAAAACCATCACTCTGATGGGTCTTGCTTTTGCTGAAAATTAGAAACCATCACTCTGATGGGTCTTTCTTCTGCTGGAAATTGAAAACTATCACTCTGATGGGTCTTGCTTTTGTTGAAAATTAGAAACCATCACTCTGATGGGCCCTGCTTCTGCTGGAAATTGAAAACCATCACTCTGATGGGTCTTGCTTTTGTTGAAAAATAGAAACCATCACTCTGATGGGTCTTGCTTATGCTTGAAATTGAAAACCATCACTCTGATGGGTCTTGCTCTTGCTGAATTGAAAACCATCACTCTGATGGATCTTGCTTTTTGTTAAAAATTAGAAACCATCACTCTGATGGGTCTTGCTTATGCTGGAAATTGAAAACCATCACTCTGATGGGTCTTGTTTCTTCTGAAAATTAAAAAAAAAAAACCATCACTCTGATGGGTCTTGTTCTTGAAGAGGAATCCCATTATCCCAACGGGCCTTGCGTTGAAACTTGAATCCCATCATCCCAATGGGTCTTGTGTTTAAAGTTGAAAATTCTATCCCATTATCCCAAATGGTTCTTGTCTTGAAAGTTGAAAACCACGGCTCCCTGCTCAGATGGTCCCTGATTTCTTTCTTTATTTCTTTTTCTTCTCTTCAAGTTTGTCCCCGACGAACAACTTACTTGATGTAGTTGTGTTCTCACACTTCCCGACCAAATTCACATCTCGGTCTTTGGTCACTCCTTTGTAGAAATAACAAACCATTCCCTGGTGATCTTCATGGCACAATCTCGATATTAGGCTCCCATTCACGACTTTTCTGGTACAACTGAAACTTATAGACAAGTTTTGCAAACCTTTCTGAATGCCCGAAAATAATGAGAAAGAAATAAATGAAAAGGAAAGTGAAGAAACTCAAAAGGAGACATCGAACGAAAGATGTCCCTGGTAGATAGAAGAAACTTATTTGGAGGTGAAACGAACACCTTAGTAAACATGACATGCAATTAGAATCAACTCTTGATTAGTTCACACGGCCATAACCCTGACCTTACTCCCAGTTTGACAATCTTCTCAACCCGAACTTGATGACGAATTCCATGACCCTCAGTCAACTAGTAGTGCCCCTCGGGGTTTTCACTGACTAGCCTCTCTCTTTGTTCTTTTACCTCACTATTGCCTTGCAGCGCCTTTTCAGGTTTTCACCGATAAGACTTCATTTTTTTTTCTTTTTCTTTTTTTCTTTTTTTTTCATTCCTTTCATTTTTCGCTCTTTCCCAATCGACCCCCTATCTTTCCTTGCTGCTCGACCCCGTCTTTCCTTTCTTTCTTCAATTTCGGCCTTTATCTAGATTCCCCTAGAGAATTTCTCCTTTAATGACCTTGGTGCTCCCAGCTCCTAAATGCGATTTTCGGCTTATAAGAATGCGACTTTACAGCGTGGAACTTATCCCTTGATACCCTACTCGGCTCGACATTCTCAATGATCGGTCAGAAGGGTCTTTATTTGGACTGTGACATTTGATTTGGTTAGGTGATGAGAATCAAAATGCGGAAAGTAAAAAGATAAAGAACGAGACGTAACTCGATCTCAAATCCCAAGTAGCAACGGAGAACTTGTTCCGTTACACCCCGGGAGAAGGACAAGAACACCTACGCTATGCAACTACCCTCGAGCCACACTTGGGACTCGCAAATAGAATGATCGGGGCGGGGTTGTTAGGCAACTAGAATCCACTAGAAGTAACAAGTCCCAACTAAGGTTGGTTTTCATAAACCCAAAGAGAATCCACTCTTTACAATATTCAATTCATCATTCAACATAAACTAAGTGTAAAATAAACTAGGCTTGGATATTTATAGTGTTTTCCCAAGCTTACACAAAGACTTAACTACCCTTACTTAATAAGGTTCAACAAATAAGCCACGTAGGGCAAAATAGTAAAAGAACCATAAGTTCAGCAGCTAGGAGGGGCGCCTGGGGCTGGGAGGGGCGCCTGGATCATGCTGAAGCTAGGCTGGGCGCCTAGAGCTAGGCGGGGCGCCTGGCTTGGCCTTCAGCTAGGCTGGGCGCCTGGCTAGGCTGGGCGCCTGGCTTGGCCTTCAGCTAGGCTGGGCGCCTGGCTAGGTGGGGCGCCTGGGCTAGGCGGGGCGCCTAGCTATGCTGGGCCTCCTTCCTTCTCCTTAGGCGTGGAGCCTAATGATGAAACCATCCGGAACACTTCCAAAGCCCTTGACTTCAAGTCCTTTGTATCTTCCAAGCTTGGCACATGTCGGAAAGTGTTGGAAAGTGTCTTGGCACGATTTGGGTCTCATCATCCTCCCCTTCTTGAGAAGATTTCGTCCTCGAAATCAATGCGTTCAAGTCCTTGGCATCATCTCCTCGAGGTGCCCAATGCTCTCCTCCCTTGCAACTCTTGATCGTCACCTTGACATAGGTCTCTTCCAAGATCTCCCTTGCCTTAACATGGAGCTTAGAACCTACAAGCAACGACAAGCAAAACACAAGAATTCCTACTTTGAAAGTAGGTTAGTGCAAGAAGTGTGGGAAAACACACTCTTGTGATATAACCAAGCATCAATTAAAAGCACAAATATCAAGTCTCCAAAGAGAACAAAAAGTACTTGGTTAAAGATCATCATGCACCTAACACAATAGTGATCATATAAGCCATGGGGATATGAAAAATGCAAGATGAAGCTATCAAAATCCCCTTGAACCTTAAGCTCAAGATCAACGAACCAATCTATCCTCGAGGTGTGATCAACATGTGGAGTGGAGTGAGTCAAGTAACCCAACATGCAAGTAACATCAAGTACTCCACTCCCCTTCTTTAGAGCATACTTACTCACACCAAGGGATTCCCTTTCACCTCCAATTTCATCACCTAAGCAACCCTTCTCAAAAGACAAGCTCTCAAGGAAGGCATTGATGATGGATTCTTCTTCATCATAACCCCAACTAGCAATAGTAGGGTCACTCAAAGAACCATCTACCTCACCCAAATTCTCAAATAATGGGTTGCCTAAGGAATCAATTCCTTCACACCATAGGGGTTCCATTTGACTACCCACCCTAGCCCGATACAAGTCGCTACCACAAATGAGATTATCTTCACACAATGGAAATGTAAAAGCATGCATCTCAACTTCATGGTCACATAAAGGCATGGTATCAAGCCTAGGATCACTTGAGGAGTCATCATAGACAACCTTGTCCACTTCATGCAATTTGGACTCCTCAAGGACAAGACCATCCTCACCACAACACATTGGTCCACCAAATAGAAGCATATCAATTAGGGAATGGTCAACTACCTCATCTTTCCCTATGTCAAAGGTTGGTGGTGTGTCATAGCAAAGGTCACAATCATGGTCAACTATCAAATCTACACTAGGGAAGGGTTCAATGAACAATGAGCTCACATCATGATGTGGCATAAAATCCCTTCCAACTAGTGTTTCACAAGCACACACAAGTTGACAACTAGACTCTTCACTAGTGGCATATTCACTAGATGCATCACAAGCTCCAACTAGTGTTGAGTCATTGCAAGACAAGTAGCTAGTAGGTTCATGAAAAGGTGAAGCAACACTTACATTTGTAGTACTCCCTTGATCACTCACAAGGTTTGAAGTGTCATATGCAACTTCTCCTTCATGAAGCTCACATTGAGGTTCCAATGACTTGTCTTCAAATGTACCTACACAAGAGCTTTCACAAGAAGAGATAGAAGATAAAGAAGGGTTAGAACAATGGGTGCTCTCACTCTCAATTTTTTCTTCCTCACCTCTCATCTCTCTCAATTTTACCTCATGGTCAGGTGTAGTTTGTGGTGACAATCCCCTCACATCACTCCTCAAAGCCTCTCCTTTTTCCTCTCTTGGATTGTCACCGGTCACTCCCTCACTTCTCTCTATCTTTTCTCTCTCATTTGAAGTGGAGTGACTCTCATTTTCATCATGCATTGGCAAAACAATAAGATTGTTTGCCTCGGGTTCAAGGACAATGGGTGACTTTGCTTTAGCCTCTTCCCTCAACTCCTTCATGCGTTTGTAGTCTTCCCTTACTTGCCTTGGAGTCAAAGGTCTAAGCACATACTTTCTTCCATCTTGCTTGACCGTATAGGAGTTGGTCCGGCCATCATGCACTACACACCTATCATGTTGCCATGGTCTCCCAAGCAATAAATGGCATGCTTGCATCGGGACCACATCAAACATGATCTTATCCTTATAGCTCCCAATGCTAAACTCAATCAACGCTTGTTTCACCACCTTTAGTTCACCACACTCGCTAAGCCATTGTAAACGATAGGGTTTTGGATGCTTTAGAGTGGGTAACTTCAATTGGGAAATCAAGGTTTGGCTCACTATGTTAGTACAACTCCCCGAATCAACAACCATTGAACATACTTGGCCCATCACTCGGCACCTAGCATGAAAGAGGTTTTCCCTTTGATCATTTTCCACCTCCTCTTCCATAACAATGGTACTCAAGCTTCTCCTAACCACCAAGAACATTTGAGGGCCATCATCCTCTTCTACGGCCTCCTCACAATCAACTTCCTCATCCACCCCTACTTCCTCCTTTTCGGACTCACTTTCTTGTTCATACACTAAATTGCCAACCACAACCATGTTTCGTTTTGTGGAGCATTCTTTAGCAATATGCCCATAGCCCTTGCACTTATAACATTGAGTAGAAGTAGAAATAAGATTACTCAAGCGAGTTTTAGAAGTACCTTCCAAAGGTGGAGTAGTCTTCTCATATGGCTTCTTCACTTCTTTGCTAGTATTGGCACTTGGAAAGCTTGCATTTGGAGTCTTCCACTCTTTTGGTTGGTTCATGGGAGTAGGAAGGCTACTCTTGTAACGGGTGGACTTTTCTCCCTTAAGCCATTGCTCTGATACCAAACTTTAAGAGAGGCACTGCAACCATTTCTACCAAAAGCCATAGCTCGGTTTCAATAGCGGCTCCCAATAGGTCTTGAAGTGAAGGATAAGAATGCAACCTCAATTGAGAAGCTATACCATAGCTCAAGCCATTTTTGAAACGGATCATGGCTTGTTCTTCATCCTCGGTCTCCATATCTAAGGCCAATCGGGTCTTCTCAAACTCATCATAGTACTCATGAACCGTCTTGACACCTTGCTTTAGATCATAGAGCTTCTTGAGTTGCTCTTGTCGATATCTAGGAGTCACATACTTGGTATTCATGAGGTCCTTCAATTCATTCCATGTCACATTCACATGCACACCCGCTCTTCTTCTTGTTCTCTTTATGGATTCCCACCAAGTAGAAGCATAAGACTCAAAGGATGAAATAGCATAAGTACCTTTCTTCTCATCGGTCATCTCATTTGTGTCAAACACTCTCTCTATAAGTAGAACCCATTCCATATATGCCTCCGGATCACAATTTCCCCTAAAGGATGGAAGATTAAGCTTCACACTATTGAGATTGTTGTTGTTGTCACGCACCCCATAGTTAGGCTCCGGTTGGCCTCCATAGTGGTCATCATGAACAACATATTCTCTCCTAGCATTCCTTCCATCAAATCTCATGGGTGGCCCTCGACCTCGGCCTCTACCCCGATCCACATTTCGACCCCAATTCATTGGCCTCCTAGGTTGATAAGGAGCATCATACCCATAGGCCTCATCACCATACTCGGCTTCCTCCTCTTCTTGAGCCTCAACAACTTGCTCAAGAGGTGGGACAAACCTAACGGGTCTTCGAAGTGGAGCATTTCCTTGGGGATTGCCCAAGTTGAGAGGATTGCTCTCATGTTGGGGATTGCCCAACCCACGCTCTCGTAGAGCTTCAACTTTGCTTTGTTCATACCTCTTGTTTAGCTCAACAAAGTGTCCGGGAGTCATAGGAGTGCTATGACTCGTGCCCTCTCCGGATTCAATTTGGACACTCGGGGTCCTCCTCTCACCGGTTTCAACTTGATTCCTTTCGACGGTTTCAAGTCTCAATGAGATATCCTCCAATTTAGCCATAATAGTGGCCATGAAGTGCTTCATGGGATCATCTCCATCGTTTGCCATTGTACCTACAAGAAGCAACAAACGTTAGTAAAAGACCTCACTCACTCCCTCACTTGAGTTCACTCGGATCACTCTTTTGGGGGTGGTGGTGGATATTTCACTCGGACTTGTTACCCAAAGCTTCAAGTAGTTGACTATCAATCCTCAACCCAACCAACTATTCACAAGCCAATTGTACTCCGGGGCGAGTGGAGTTAATATGACTCGATGAACGCTAAGCAATTTGAAGTGAGGACTTGAACCAAAAGATACTACGGATCTTCTTTGAATTCTAGTCTCCTTTCTAGGCACGATGATCCTAATAGCTCAAAGTGATTAGTACTAATCGAGTAGGATTATACTCTACTAGCACTAACCGGAATTAATGCAATCAAACAAAGGGAAATGCCTATGAAAATCTACCCGAAACAACACTTTCAGCACTCAGGAGGGGCGCCTGAACTCAGGAGGGGGCGCCTAACTGTGCAGTGTTCCAGGCGGGGCGCCTGGATCTAGGCGGGGCGCCTGGGACTTAGGCAGTAGCCAAGTCAGGCGGGGCGCCTGGCGTAGGCGGGGCGCCTGGCCTGAGGCCTTTTCCAACTCGTTCCAAACTCGTTTCAAGTCGATTTTCAAGCTCCAAATCCGATGTTTTCAACTTGTTTTCACAATCCAATGATACCCAAAGTTGTTTTTGATCTTCCTTAACAAACCCCAATCACATTAACATCCAAACAATCAATCAATTTCAAGATTCAATGTCAAGAACTCAAGAACAAGGGGGTTTTTCAAAGGGTTTTCAAAATGGATTGTGATTCATCAAACTTGGTGTTATCCATACTCAAATCCCACGAAATTGGTATCAAATCGTTTGTTTTTCAGTGAAGTTCAATCCCCAATAACAAATTTTCAAGCAAACATCAATCCAACCCAAGAATCAAGCCAAAAATCATCAAGAACAAGTTCTTCAAGGGTTTAAGGGGTTTTGGGGTTTCAAATTTTCAAACTCCACCAATCCAAACAATTTTGGTATCCAAGTAACGGGAATTCAATCACGATCAAGAATCTATAACACCCATACCATAAATCATCCAAATCAACAAGATACACCCAATTTTTGGATTTTTCAATTTTTCAATTTTTTTGTAATTTTCTTCTTTCAATAACTTCAACAACAAGAAAACTAAAAGAAGATACTAGGCACGAAGAACCAAGGGTCGGGGGTTTGTAGAAACAAAACCCGAGCCTTGCTCTGATACCAAACTGATGAGAATCAAAATGCGGAAAGTAAAAAGATAAAGAACGAGACGTAACTCGATCTCAAATCCCAAGTAGCAACGGAGAACTTGTTCCGTTACACCCCGGGAGAAGGACAAGAACACCTACGCTATGCAACTACCCTCGAGCCACACTTGGGACTCGCAAATAGAATGATCGGGGCGGGGTTGTTAGGCAACTAGAATCCACTAGAAGTAACAAGTCCCAACTAAGGTTGGTTTTCATAAACCCAAAGAGAATCCACTCTTTACAATATTCAATTCATCATTCAACATAAACTAAGTGTAAAATAAACTAGGCTTGGATATTTATAGTGTTTTCCCAAGCTTACACAAAGACTTAACTACCCTTACTTAATAAGGTTCAACAAATAAGCCACGTAGGGCAAACTAGTAAAAGAACCATAAGTTCAGCAGCTAGGAGGGGCGCCTGGGGCTGGGAGGGGCGCCTGGATCATGCTGAAGCTAGGCTGGGCGCCTAGAGCTAGGCGGGGCGCCTGGCTTGGCCTTCAGCTAGGCTGGGCGCCTGGCTTGGCCTTCAGCTAGGCTGGGCGCCTGGCTAGGTGGGGCGCCTGGGCTAGGCGGGGCGCCTAGCTATGCTGGGCCTCCTTCCTTCTCCTTAGGCGTGGAGCCTAATGATGAAACCATCCGGAACACTTCCAAAGCCCTTGACTTCAAGTCCTTTGTATCTTCCAAGCTTGGCACATGTCGGAAAGTGTTGGAAAGTGTCTTGGCACGATTTGGGTCTCATCATCAGGCTATGAAGAAAGGGGTTCAGCATAAAAGCTCAGAAACATCTCATGAGACGATCAGATGAATATCACAAACTATGAAATCACCGCTTTTTGAAAATAAAACAAACTTATTTCCCCAGTTTAGGCAAATTGGGGACTATTTCTCTTTTTCTTCTTTTTTTTGTTTTTTTTTTGTTTTTTTTTTTTTTTTTTTGTTTTTGTTTTTGAGTTTTCTCTTTAGTTTAGAAAACGGTATGAAAGCATCTCATGAAATGACTTGGTGAATGATACAACCCCTGGAATCATTTCTTTTAAAACTAACAACAAACTGTAGCCCCGGTTTAGTGAAACCGAGGAATTATCTTTTGAATTTTCTAATATGAAAACATAGGAAATATTGAGATTATCTCCCGAGATGAACACAATGAAAGAAAAGGGATGTTGACTTTCTCCTCTTTCTTTTTTTTTTTTTAAGAAAGTAAACTTCTTCCCCAGTTTATGAGTAAACTGGGGTGCTTTGAGTTTTTCCTTGACTTCGAGACTGATATCTCGTGAAACATATGAAATGATGGTACAAAAAATAGAAGTTTGTTTTTATTTTATATTATATAAAATAAAATAAAAACAAACTTCTACCCCAGTTTAACATTAAATGGGGAACTGAATTTCTTTTGATGTTGGCTGCAAACTTGGAGGCAAGTTTTGCGTCAATATGAACAAGGGAAAAAATGGTCTTTTCCCTATTATGACCGCACCCGAATGGTTGCCTACGTATCCTTTTGAGAGGAATCAGGTCAGACGTAGCTCTACCAGTGAGGTAGATTTTGTTGTTTCTTTTTCAATTTTTTTCTTTCTATTTTCTTCTTTTTTCATTTTTTCCAATTTTCAATCACATTGATTCCAAAGGAGGGTAGCCGAAGAAAAATACTCAAGGCTCAAAGGGCTAGAAAATTGGTATTGTGTTTGGGTAGCAGAAACGAAAGCCGTTCGTCATCCCGACCCGAGAATGCCTCGCACAAATAATGATTCAAAGAATTGATCTAGACTTATCCACGCGTGTCATCGACTTCTACTTCACTGATGGTACTCAAAACTGGTATTTCAACTTCGGTCGAAGCGACCGTGCACGATCTTGAACTTCTCACCGATCTCCCTTATCGGATAACAACCGATTAAATTTCAACTTATTTCGCTCCCTCTTTTGTCTCTCGTTACTACTCAGATAGCTCACAATATCAGACCAAGTGTTTAGATCAAGACATAAATTCCGCACGCATGTCATGTTATTAAGGCCGACAAAACATAAGACAGAATACTAAGAAAACAAGACCGAGAAAGAAAATAAGAGAAATAATGTCGAGACGAGAGAAAGATCTCGCTTTCATTGAATTAAAGATAGAAGGGTTTGAACATCAAAATAAGCAAAATAATGCACTTGGGTTACAACCCTTAAATAACCAAGTACACAGAAAGATTAGCAAAACAAGCTACAACATTTCACAGTCACTCAATTGCAAGTCAGGGCCAGTTTCCTGCTTTTCATGCATTGTTGAGCCCTTCACCAAGATGAACCATGCTGGTACCAAAGAAACTCTCTGAATCTGGCATTTTCTTCTTCTTTTCCTCATTTTCTCCAAGTCCTATCAGGGTAGACTTCACTTCTTTGGGACTGATGAATGACCGAGTAAGATTTGGAATTGGCTTCTCGAGAGACATGTTCGTCTTCTTCATTTCTTTTAAGATTTGGAATTGGCTTCTTGAGAGACATGTTCGTCTTCTTCATTTCTTCACCACTTAGTCTGTCTGCCACCCCTGGCACAATTTCGGGAACACAGTTCACTGTCACAAACACATTGTTGGCCCCAACTGACACATCATCAACAGATACTATCGGCATTGTAGATTCAGCTCTCACCATACTCACCATATGCACATCATCATGGACTGACAAAGAGTTTTGGTTGATTTTTAGGGCATCTGAGCCCTCGACTTGGACCTGACCATCATCTATCAAGACCTGAATTGCCCTTTTGAGATAGTGGCAATCTTCTGTGTCATGCCCAGGTGCGCTCGAATGGTATGCACATCGGCGAGAATAATCAACCTTCCCCATGGGATGCATATTCCCATAGATCAGCCTCAACATATCCAAAGCCTGCAACTTCTCGAAAACACCAGTGTAAGATTCTCCGATTGGCGTGAGCTTCCTCTTTTTCTCTTCTCGCGCCTTCGTGTATTCGGGTCTTGGGATGAAAGTAGAAGGTCTCCTTGATCGATATGGAAATTCTGGTGGAGTCCGATATTGATTATGTGGAGCTTGGTGAGTGTGGTATGTAGACTGTGAGGCTGACGCGGTCCATTATGGATATGCAAATTTTGGAGCATATGGTCGCACTTTTTGGAGTGGAGGAATGGAATGTTTTGTATCTTGTAAAGGGTAGTGTTGCGAATGATGCTTCTGTGAGGCTCGAGGGCGTGAGTGGAGCCGTTTGTACCGTTCCTCATCCCTCCTTCCTGGACCTCGTTCTCTTTCATCCTTCTTCCCAAGACTCTCCGTCCTAACTAAGCCTGTGAATGGTGGAACAGAGACCAGGGGTGAAGCACATGTCTGTTTGGGCGGAGGTGGTGGTGCCGGAGGACGCCCTGGGGAGGTTCTCATAACATCTGTTGTGCTATAGTAGGGAGAGTCGGGACAATACTGCAGGTCCTCAGCTGTAAGGCCTTGTGCCTGATGTAAGACAGTCGAGGCATGCCCTAGAAGACTAACTGGCACGGTAGAACAAGCTTGTCCCGTGTTCATGGCGATATACATATCAGCCACCAATTGTTTCAGATTTTTGACCTCTTCAGTCAACCTCTTGTTTTCCAGCACCAGAAGTTCATGGACGCCGATCTCAGAATTTCCCTTATCAAACGACATGGTAATGGGTTCCTTTGATCCTGTTGTGTATGTGTGGAATGATGCCAGAATTCCGTACCAAATCTCCAACTCCAAACTAATCAAACAAATCGGGTTAGCACAAAAGAAGCACATATTGCAAGCCTAGGGTTGTTATGCGTCATCCCGAAACGGTTAACGGCGTAAGCCGAGTGTACCGGTCGTATCCCCGAAAGATTCCTACGTGCCTTGAGCAAAATTAGAATAAAATTGGATGATTTTTTTTTTCACTCAACAAGTGCAACTTAGCAAAACGACACGAGACAGACTCAAAATAAAATGCTTGATGTGATGCACGAGTCAAAATACATATACAAACTGACACGACATTGGACAGGTACACCTGGACGGTGAAAATAATGAGACTCGACTTTTTAGCGGAGTCAAATTATTCTACCAGGATCAACGCAAAATCCAACTTAGCTAATTGCAATTTATCGTATGCACCCTGATTTGACCTTAAACAAAATAAATAAAGTGGGACCCTAAAATAAACATTTTGTTTAATAAAAATTTAAGACTCAGCCCGAGCATCGAACGGAACTCAAGAATGGATTATGAAACAAACCATTTTTCTCTTATCCAAAATGTGACTCCAAAGTCGGACATTGCGACAATACAAAGATAGATATGACCGAATTGATTTTTGAAACAACTCATCAATCTAACTTGAAAAAAATGAATCTCAGAGAATTTACAAAACCGGGTCACCATGGCGATACGATAACAATCCACGACACAAAATGTTACACGAGTAAGACGCAAAACTGGTTTCCAAAATTTGACCTTTATGACGGCGTAAAACTCCCGATAAATTATTTTCAAAACTATATACTTGACTTGGACACAAACTCAAACAAAAGGGTCCCAAAATTTTGCCATTATAACGGCGCAAAACTATGACACATTATTTCTAACACTTGGGATCACGTCCGGACGTAAAATGAGACTAAAAAAAAATTTGAAAAAATTTCGCCATTATAACGGCGTAAAAGGACAACTAAACAAAAATATTTCGAGACACGGGACTAAACCCAATTTTTCTACCATTTTCCCTATTTTTTTTCAAAATTTGGCTCTCGCCCCTCGGTGATCGGTCAGCATAACAACCCTTCGACTAAACAAATGCAACACATTATATGCTCATGATGTGTCTTTTACGGACGTGGGCCCCATTATGATATGAGGGAGTCAGCCTAGACAAGTGCGGTACCGGTGTACCGCACCTCACTAAGTCTAATGACATGCAAATAAATCGGCCTAGATAAAAGCACAGGTTCAACTCTAGGTGACTCAATGGGTTCATGTTCTATAGTTTCTAGAAATTTGGAAGTGCCTCGGGGGTACCGATCGACAACGTCTAACGGCCTAACCCAACGCACCTCCTCCTAAGAAAGGTTAAATTTTTGTATCTTGAGACACGACAGAAATTCCAGACGCCGAAGCGAAACTGGCGTGCATGTGTGCAGTGTTTCAGAAGACTCAGAGGTGTACGAGAGAAGACAGTTGTGTACATATAGTTCAAACATGTCAAAGCAGTAACATTCAAGGCAATATATACAAACAATATTCAAAGTCGAAAGCGACAAATTTTAAAGCCTGAGACTCTCAGTTTCACTTTCCTCTCCAGCGGAGTCGCCAAGCTGTCACGACCCTTTTTCAACTTAAAAAGAGAAAAACTTATGAGTTTAAAAAAGGTTTGTGACGGTGTTCAAAGATACACGAATTATTAAGAGATTTTCGGAGTCGCCACTTGACAAGTTAAAGGTGTGCCAAGTCACCAAAGTGGTGTACCTAGAACACCTTTGACTCGTAAATGGTCTGCGTCAGAGTTCCGGGTAAGGATCTCGGTTGACTCGCGGGAAGGTGTTAGGCACCCTCGAGTCCTGTGCCAAGCACAGTTGCTTTCATTGACGCATTTCGACTCTTTGAAATTGTTTTGTTATATTTTTCCTTGATTTGTTTCGCTTCGATTTATTATTATTTTTCTCGTTTGACAGTTGAAACTCCAATCGAATATAATCGCGCGAGAACTTCACTCGTTCAAAATCTTTTGACTTAAATCAATTAAATCGCGCAGGTACTTCACCCGTTCGAAATCTCTTGACTTAAATAAGTTTCAATGTAAACGATTACTTATTTGATTCTTACTTGATTTCAATGCACACCTATCCTTTACCTATTTGTGTGAGCCAAATTTTTGCTTATTCGCGTGAGCCAATTTATTTATCTAAACTGTTTTGCCATTTCTTTTGACAAATAGCCCTCTATAAATGGGCCTTTACATTCTGGACAAAATTATCTGCTCCATATTGGACATTCAAGTTTGCTAGGCACGTCATCACATTAACATCACTTAAACTTCGCATTTGGTGCCTTTACCTCGCCTTCTATGTTTTTTTTCTTTTTTTTCTTTTAAAGAGAAATTGACCAAATTCTACAACATCTCCACATTTATCCCATTTTTCCAAAGTTAGTTGCCAGCAATTGATTAAAATCTTAGAATCTGCCTAATGTTCGCTTAACATTTCAGATTTGAACCTCATAATTTTACACAGGTAACTCATGATCTTTCGAACCTATTTACATAGATACGCGGCTAATATTTAAACAAGTCATCAAATACATTGAACTCTAGAGAATCATATATAGCTACTATGGCTGAAACATACTTGAATATAAGCAAAAAAACATGATAGCTTTGAGCCTTAATAGGCAGAACATCATTGAAGAACAAAAGCTAAAAGAATGTACAAAGATTTCAAGGTTACCTGTAGTGCAAAATTCCTAACCCAAAACAACAATGAAATCTCTTTCTTGACCAACCCAAACAAACAACGGGAGCAGCCAGCAACAACTAAACAGACCCCTCAACACATAAACCTCACTTTCTAACTCATGTTCTTTTCCTCTATTAAGTTTCTCCTTATTTTCCTATCAAGAAATGCTCTCTGTTTTTTTCCAGATCTCTTTTTCCCCTTGAGTTGTGGAGTAGAGGGTTTCAGATCTATTTTTTTTTAGAGAGAGTGGTGAAGTTTCAGATGTTATCCTCTCTTTCAGATGTGGGTTCCCAGCTCTCATATTTTTGTGTGTTCTCTTTTTGTATATTTTCTCTCTCAGATCTCCCTCTTTTTGGAGTAGTGAGTTTTCAGATCTGCCTCTCTTTGTGTGTGTGTGTGCCTTTTTTCCAGATCTTTTGCCTCTTTTTCACTGGTGAAGTGTTTTTCAGCTGATGTGTTCTTGGTTTTCTAGGGGAAAATGAAAGAGTAATCTCTCAGATCTGAAATTTTAACCAGTGTGGGAGGAGTATTTTTTTTCAGATCTTCTTGTTTTAGAGAGATTGCTCAAGTTTCAGATCCTCCCCCTTCAAATGTGAGGGGAAGAGACTTTAAATAGCCAAAAAAGGTGGAGTGTAGACAACCCTCTTTCATGATACATTGTCCAAGGTTATAAATGCAAACCATGCTTTACCCTATATACCAAAATTGGACAGAGAACCTTTTAACTTTATGTGCTGCCACTATGTACCTTCTTTTTACTATTTCCCTCTCTTTTCTAACACAAATATCTGAATTTTTTTTTTTTGAACTAAATGACTACTGGGCTTGACCCGAAAAAAGAAACTTCCAGCCCACTAAATCAAAGATTAGCCTACCTTAGTTACTCTCAACTTCTCAAGCCCAATAGATTACCAAGACTAACTTACGCCCCTTTAGAATCCTAAATGGTCACCCTGACTCCCCTTGAACTCTTAATTTTTTCAGAGTAAACAATCCCAGGTTCACTTAGAAAAAATCTTAATGAAATAAAGACCAAACTAAACACAAACAAATTGACACTTCACGTTTTGGAGTCGCTGAAGCAAGCAATAAGTTAGCTAAACCAACCTTTATGCAACATTGACTTAATTCATAGATGTTTAATGTCTTAATCACTACTACAAAGTGACACACTTATTTCTCTAATCCAAACCTTTAAGCAAAACAAAGTGTAAACTTGAACTCTTCATATCATTCAAAAATCCATGCCAATTTCACACAAGTTTTATATAGGTTCAAATCAAACAGTGAAACAACAAGTTGAACCATTTAAGATTCCAAACGAAGCTAAACATGACGAGAACATATAGACACACACACCCACAGGATTTTTACTAATCAGCTAATCAGTAAGGCATAATGAAACAACCATTCAGACAGGTTCAAACTTGAACTAGAGCAAACAGCTAAAAAACAAGCAGCTTCATGCTCTAAACTAGCTTATACGAACATTGGGAACAATTTTATGTAATACATTGGACTAATTTCCTAAACTAACACAGAAAGAAAAAGCGAGCAAAGATTACTTCATAACCCATCGGTAGCGAGCATTGCAAACTGCTTCGCAGCCGCAGCACCATCTTAGCACTCGCGCTATCAACTGCTGCCCGGAAACCAGTTACATATCAATACCAGACTGACCACGCCACCTCCAAGCTACCAGCACCATCACTGATTTTTCTATGTCTTAATCATCGCGACCTCGTCGCCATCGCAGCATCACATTCCCAACCCCGACATCACCATCGTCGCACACGTTACTGCCTTGCTAGTGCTGGATTCACAACGCCACCGCTGCCAAAGCTCATTCGGCTTCGCCATCATAGCATTATCACAGTTATCACCTCCAAGAAGCCGTCGCTTCACCAGCACTGAACCCACTAACCAATCCACCCAAAGCCACATATTTACCACCATAACAGCCCTCCCTCACTAATGAAACAACCATCACAGCATCACCCCACTGCCCTAAACAACCTCTTACCATCGTGACACCACCGCGTCCCCATCACAACCCCCACCGCTACTACAGAACCCTCCAAAATAATGGAATCGGGAGGGGTTATCAGGGGAGACAAGTACGAATATGAGTAGAGGAGAGCGAGGGGAAACCTGCGGATGTATGTGTTGGACGGAGGTACGTCGTCTTTGGAGTTTCACCTAAACTTCGGGTCTAGATCTGCTCGCAAATGGTTATGATTTCTTGTAATCCAAGCTCAAAAATAGAGAAAGGAGGTGAAGCCGAGGTCGGGATGTAATTTTATGGCCAAAGCGTAGTGGTCGCCGTCGGATAAGGCGGAGGGACGGTGGAATCCGGCGAGGGGACAATCGACAAAGAGCCTGTCTTTTGTTCTGAAGAATTGGGGAAAAAAAATACCAAAAATGGGAAAGGTGTGGATTATATAGTGTGGGTTTCTGGGTCGGGTATGAGAGTGGGCCAAGGACATGGGCTGATTGCGTTGATTAATAGCCATTACTCCTATTGCTAATCAACACAAAACAATAATCAATTACTAAATAAAGCATACCAACACGTAAATGTCACACTTACACTAACCACACATAATTCTATTTTTTTTTCCAGTAATTTTCTAATATTTTTATCTAACAAATTAAATTAACACGGCTAAATAAAGAATAGAATATAGCAAAAAATCACATAATAAATAAAACAACTATTTTATATAATTTGTATTTTTGGTGCCAAAATTAGGTGATTACAGTATGCAAAAGTTGGAATTATTTCGAATTTCGTAGAGTTCCGTTCTTATTTTTGTCGCGAAAAAAAAATATAACAATAATAAAATAAAATAAAAGAAAAGAAAAAGGAGAAGAAAGAGAATGGAAATTTGGCGGTGGCCTATATATATCCCTAAGCAGAATGATGGATCAAAAAACGAAACAGAAACAAAATAGAAACGCGAACGGGAGAAGCAACGCGAAAAAATGCCAGAAAATGAGAAAAGGGGCCAGAAAAAAGTAGAATTTTCACCGTGAAACATTCAGGTAATGATCCTAATATATTATTTTAGTTTATTACGCGTGTTTAAATATATTTTGACGGTAAAAATTGAGATATTAGACATTGTCCTAATAAGTTCAATTAATAGTTTAAGGTCAAATGGACCCCGATAATGAAATTGATTATATATTCGTACTCGGTGAGTTATGGGCAACATATAAATATAATTTAATTGAGGTTTGGTTATGTGACCTTAAACCCTGTTGCGTATTGCGTATGCGAATAGGGTATCAGGTTCCTAACCGGATTGCCCTAAGATGTGAGGAATGAAGCCTTTAGCCTAATTTGATATATTTTTCTGCTTATTGAATAGAGTGGGATCGTTTGACAATGAAACCAAAGGACAAAGCGGTTATTGAGTGGATGTGCTAACTTTGTAAAAAGGTAAGTGTTTGTATCCATTTCTTTGGAGGCACCTGGCCTCGTGGATTTTCTACCACGTGTTCCTTACGTGTGTAGCTGCCGATAGGCGTACTCATTACACCTTAGCTTTGAATTTATATTCTATGTCCTGTTATTGGTATTGCATTGAGAATCTGAGTATTGTACTTTGGCTGTGAGTTGGTATATACTTTCCAGCTGTCGATGAGAGTCCCGCACTGGTGATGGGTTATTATTGCATCATGTTGCATTCGTATGCACATTGCATCATATTGAGGGTAGGAGGATTCCGCTCTATTGCATCATATTGAGGGTAGGAGGATTCTACCCTCGGAGCAGGAGGATTCCGCTCCATTGCATCATATTGAGGGTAGGAGGATTCCGCCCTCGGAGCAGGAGGATTCCGCTCCATTGCATCATATTGAGGGTAGGAGGATTCCGCCCTCGGAGCAGGAGGATTCTGCTCCGTTGCATCATATTGAGGGTAGGAGGATTCCGCCCTCGGAGCAGGAGGATTCCGCTCCATCTATTTGGCACATGTGACACCATTGCATCATACTGCATTCATCCCATTTCATTGCACCGCGTGCTGACTATTGTGTGACTATCATGCTGTGTTTTGTGTATGCGGTATGTATACCATATTGTGGATATATTTCAGTTTGTCTATGTATTTCTGGCTCGTATTCTGAGTTGCGGGGATCAGATTGCACGCCGCAATGGTATAAATATATGGATAGGGTTGCACGCCGTGACAGTATGAATATATGGATCGGGTTGCACGCCGCAATAGGATGAATATATGGATCGGGTTGCACGCCGCAACAGGATGTATTTCTAATTGTTGATATGTTCGGGATACCTATATGTTCTGGCTATCTTACGTTCCTGGATTTAATGAATTTGTGATTCCATACGTGTTTTTAGTTATTATCTGGCTCTGCCTTTTTATAATTTAAATAAGAGGAATTTGGTTTATCTGTTTCTTTTCTCCCTGGCTAGCTATCCTATTCTTTGAGGTGGCTACTCTGCCCCACTTATTGAGTCCTTTTGACTCACCCTTGTTTGTTGTTTGTTTCTTGTCTATCTATTTCGTTTCGGCAGGTTCGCTCCAGGATTGAGTTCGCCACGTTGTAAAGGAGCGAAGACGACTTCAGCTGTTAGGGTGAACCATCTTTTATTCCGGATGGCCACCAGTTTATTGGTTTTTATTTCAGTTGCATTTTGCTCCCTTCAGGAGGTATTTTTCTTCTTTTGTACTCTTAGATGTCTAGTCTGGATAACCCTAAACCTAGTATGTTGTGTAGTCAGCTGTAATTTCTTTTGTACAGCTTATAGGTATCAGTATGTCTGTATTTTTTTAACTCTTGTTCTTATTTATAAATTGACTTATATTTATTTTCCTAATTTAATTGGTAAGGGTTCGCCCGACGGGTCTAAGGGAGGATGTCGGGTGCCCGCACAGCCTAGTCGGATTTCGGGCCGTGTCACAGTGAGAGAGAAGCAATGGAGCCTTATTAGTCTGACATAGATTGGAGTTATTCAATGCTTAGCCAATTGATCTGGTCAATATCCAAATTATTGTACAACCAGAACATCTCATGAAGGCCTCTACAAAAATAGAGTCACCTACACAGGAGTAACTCCATGGTGATCGGTATGCCTAAGTAACTGGTTGGTTAAGCATTGAATGATACAGTTCAAATGTTGGCACATGTAAATTTTCTGGTTTACACTTAAACCGGGACCTCATGACTGATAAGGTCTAAAATTAGTCCAGTCTATTGCACATAGAACATGTATGGTCACAATTTCTTTCAAGCTTTCTTCTGTGATCGTATATTTGAAAGTCAAAAAAATTTTTATTTTACTAATAAAATAGTATTTTTATACTAATTATATTATATTTATATAATCCAACTGCCACTTGATCCTTCTTCATTCTTTTTCACTCTCCTTTCTTTCACCTGTCTAAAAATATATTTTCATCTAGGAGAATGAAATGTTCAAGTATGGTGGAGGTTATTTTGTATAAATATGTTTTTTTCGATTTTTTTATTTAACTATATATTTTTTATTTTTATATATTATATACTATTTTCTTCTTATTTATGGTCTTAATTGTAGGTTTTTAATTAACAATATAATTTTTTTTCATTATGTTCAATATTATTTCTTTACCATATGATTTTTCATGTTTATGATTTTGACTTTGTGAAAGCAAGATCAAACATCTTCAACTTAGAAAATCATTGGAATTGAGAAAAATTATGATCACAAAAAGAAGGTAGAATCAATGAACTTGGCTAGAACTTTCTTTGAATGTTCTTCGAGGTGAAATAATGGATGATACTGATTTTTGAAAAAATAAAATTAGGCCTTCTTTAATACACAATTCATGCCTCTCAATTTTTTGTCCAAATATACATATTTTACCTTTTAGAACCCTTCTTTGAGCTTTAATCCTATTTTTTCCTACACCATGATATATTACCAAAAAAAAAAAAAGAACATATATATGATATATGTATACATTATTTACATATATATAAAGAAAAAAAAAGAGTTATTACTTCTTCCATCTTTGAATAAGCAAAGATTAAACATCACCAAAAGGAAGAAATATTACAAAATGAAGCAATATTGTGAATATATGAATATATATGAGATAGCAAAAAAAAAAAAAGAGAAAAAAAAATTGACGAAAAAAAAGTATTACCAAATGGAGAAAATTTTGAGAAATGTTAGCTCCAAGTTGGAAGAAGAACAGTCACTATCAAATATCCTTATCCTATCAGCCTGAAGCCTAACATTACAAGCCATGAAAAGTCCTAAAAAGAATTTGAAAGTCAGTATTGAATCTATATTAGTGGAGCTGAATATGATGAGCAAGCCTATGGACAAGACTATGATACTTACTGAATACATAATCATAACTCTATCAATTTTAAAAGATTCAAGGGGAGAAGGCTGCAAGTTCTTTTTGATCAAGTTAAAATTCAGAAATAAGGTAAAGAATTTGGTGAAGTAAAAAGAATAATTGGATTGAGCATGATGAAGGAAGTTTATCTTGAATAAATTTTCTATCCTACAAAGATCATGAGTTTTGAAGAAAATATTTTTATATAAAAAAATCTCTTTTTCCTCGAGGACGAGCAAAGATTCAAGTATGGAGGAATTTGATGGATATAATTTATTCATATATTTTCATATATTAAATATTAAGTATTTTAATAAAACATGAATAAATATATCAATTTCTCGCATATTTTATAACATATTTTGTGAGAGAAAGAAGACATTCAAAGAAGAAGAAAATTATCATTGATGTCGCTATACGGCTCATAGTGTGATGATAAGACTAATATTTACGTCAGTGATTTTTTCTACTATGAATAAATAGTCGCAATTACGGACAAAGTCATTCTCGCAACTATAGATCCAAACTATTTGAATGTGTGAGAAAGGTATAAATTCAAACAACTCAAGTTTATGGAAAGTCCACTAGCACAAGTTTTGGCATCTACGGGAAACTCTCAAGTCACAAATTCAAGTTACTCATCAAGTCTATAAAGTTAGCAACTTTTCCATCTACGGGAAAGTTATAAATTCAAGCATAGCTGGATCTATGATCATTTAGCTTTATAATTTTTCTATAATTAGGTGCTCAAGATTTGTATGAAAGGCATCCATTGTAGAAACAAGAGCTAGTCTTGCTCTCTTCCTTTCTCTTTTAGTTTTTCTTTTTGCCTTAGTAGGAATATTAATATTTTTCTTTAATTTTTATATTTTCTCTATAATGGAGTAATTTTCTTAGGTTGGGATATTAGATAAAGCTTGATAAAATTATTATAATAGATGTCCGAATTTTATTATCTTTTCGTGTTGAGAGTCTTTCTTTACCATCT
The DNA here is from genome assembly GCA_029990575.1 of Petunia axillaris subsp. axillaris. Lineage (NCBI taxonomy): Eukaryota > Viridiplantae > Streptophyta > Magnoliopsida > Solanales > Solanaceae > Petunia > Petunia axillaris. Next base: position 135,433,240 of record JARKNS010000004.1, read on the forward strand.
TTATACACTAGGTTTAGCCATGATCTTTATCTTATTTCTTTCAATTCTAATTCTCACAGAGGAATCGACTCAAATAAGTTTATTGATTTAGTAAAAGCTAATCGAAAGAGGTTTTTGCTCACTTGGTGTACTCAACCGAAATACTTCTTGTTTAAAGCCATTACTTTAATTGCTTCATAGTATAAACGAGAGTGGTACTATTAATCGGTTAGTGTTTAATGTCACATAGATTAATAGTATAAGCGCAAGTGGTGCTATTATGAAATTGTTGTTACGTCGAGTGATTGAATTAGAAATAAACAATTATTCTTTAAACAAGGTCTCTATTTCACTGTTAATCAATTAATAGTATAAGCGCAAGTGGTGCTATTAATGGATTTCTTTTATGTGATTTGGTTGAATTAGAAATAAGCAATCATCTCATTAAATAGAGAAATAAATAATAAAGTTTTGGTTCGATTATGATATTTTTATTTTGCATATTCAAAATATCCCAACCTCTACTTTTTATTTAGAAAACTTAAAAAAATATTTATTATTTGTAGTTTTATTTTTTAGAACTTATAGTCAACTCTCCTTTCATTAACTTGATCCTCTCAAATAGTAACAAAGATAATATAAACCTGTAGCCTAGGTGATTCCAATCTCTGTGGGACGATATCTTAAACTATATTAGAATTTTACAAGTACGAGCAGAAAAAACCATATACACATTTGCCTCGTCAGCCCGTAATCCCGTTCCGAAGCGGTATACTCCTGCATTCGAGGAGAATACAATATGATAACCAAGTGGAGCAGAATACTCTTGCTCTTGGAGCGGAATACTCCTACACCCGAGGGCCAGATACTCATACACTTGGTATATGACATACAACCCATAACTAGAAAACATAACATATGAGTGTGGCATAGTAAGTACGCATTGTCGGCAGCTATTCACGTGAAGAATGCGTGAACAAAATATCCATTAGTCCAAAGGCCATTAAAAAAATGATATAATCACTTATCTTAAGTCCTGGGTCAAAACAGCAACAGAGTGACTTCTTTCAAGTTCGACGTCCCTCAGAAATATCCCTCTCTAAGCAAAAAAAGCTTAAACGCACATACAAGTGCCTGAAAGATGACTACTATTTAACGTTTTGATGGAAAAGATGGAAAATAACCAAAATAACCCTAGATCGGGCTTAGCCGAAAACCCATAAACTATACATTTTCGAACTCCTCATAATCCCACGAGTCCAATAGTATCATTTATTTTCGTAATCGAATTCAACTTCATCAAATTCCTTAATTTAATAAATTTTAGGGTCATAACTCTATTTTCCTATTAAATTTCAAGAGATTCTAACTCAAGAATCATGAATTAACTAAATAGATTATCTTAGGATCGATACCCGATGATTTTGGATACATTTGTAAAAAATTCCTAGCTAAATCGACGTAGAAATGGCTGAAATTGAGTTGAGATCAAAACAGACTGACTAGGCTCTTTTATACTCCTCTGAAGAACAATATCCTTCTAGGAAAAATCAGAATTTTACACCAGCAAAAAATTACCCCAAATATTGTTAAATTTTTTTTACAACACTTATGTGACATGCTAGCGAAGATGGAACCCGAATTGGATCTCGGGAACTCAAGATACGACTCCTACGGAAAGAGGTTGGTTTCTTAGCTTTCGAGATTATAGCAAAACTCTCTCAATGATCTCTGAATTCTCTTCTAAAAGTTCCAATAAGTCACAAATAACCATATGAACCTAACACAACTTTCAAATTTCGAATCTGAGCTCATTTACTCAAATCGAGCTTGAAAATCTCTTTTAAGCTTTACCGACAACCGAAATGAAAACCTTCTATAAAACCTACTAAACGAGGTCTGAATCAGCTCAAATTTTAAAGACTGGTCCTAATGGACCTTAAGGAACTTTTAATATGGTCGGCATGATAATCGGATTCTTAAATCCCCAAATGACTAACTAAGATCATGTCATTCTCCTCCACTTAGACTCTCGTTCCTCCTTGAACGAGCCAGAGTCTGGAGTAGATTTCACACAATCAATGAGAACGCTTACACAAAATTTCAACAACTATTTATCAGATATTACTACACCATTACGGGACCAGAATTATGGAAAAAGATTAGAACTCTTAAGCTTTAGAGATTAAGATCAAACCTGAATCACCGAAGAGGTGAGGATACCTCTCACGCATACTGGACTCAAGCTCCCAAGTATCCTCCTTGTGAGCACGGTTATGCCATCGCACTCGAACCATCAGAATCTGCTTCGAACGAAGCTTCTGAACATCTCGGGCAACTATAACAACTAGGAAACACCGGATGAACTGGCATGGAAGCTGGAAAATCAAGCCAATAAGCTACCTTACCAATATCTTTCTCGGTACGAAAAAAACCAATAAACTTGGGACTGGGCTTCTCTTTCCTCCCGAATCTTTTTACACCCTTTATCGATGACAATCTCAGCATAACATCCAGAACCTTAATAACCCGCATAAACTGACCATAAGTCTGAGTATGGAATATTGTGCTAAGCTGCACCTGGGTCACAACTTTTTCTGAAAAGACTGCCAGATTGAGAAGTAAGTTGGGAACCACGATCAAAGATAATAGATACATGAGTGCCATGCAGACTAACCACCTGATCAACGAAAACATGAGCCAACCTCTGAGCTGAATCAGTAGTGGATAAAGTAAGCTGATTTTGTCAGTCTATCAATAATAACCCATACTGAATCATGGCGCCGGAGGGTCTTTGGTAGACCAACCATAAAATCCATAGTGATCTTCTCCCACTTCTACTAATATAGGTCTCGGAGGTCCTGATACATCTTGGTAATGCCAGGATAAATAGAATAGTGTGAGATTTGAGCCTCGTAGAGCACTGATTGCCTCAAATCTCCGACATCAGAGTCATTGTGTCGGCCATTAAATTGAAGAACACCATCTGAAGGGAACTCCTCCACTAAAGACACGACCACGCAACTCCTACAAATAAGGATCCTCGAACTGTCTTCCCTTAATCTGACTGACTAACGAAGACTGAGCTAAAATACATGCCAAGACTTGGCTAGAGTCTAGGTAAAGAAATCCCACACCAAAGTCGCTAAGGATTGCAACTCTCGGGCCAAAGTTCGCATGTCAGCATTAAAAAAAAAAAGCCAAGCTGCTCATGGACTTCCTGCTCAAAGCATATGCTACCACATTTGCTTTCCCAGGATGATAGCAGATAGTGAGATCATAATCTTTAATTAACTCAAGCCACATCCGCTGCATACCATTAAGATCCTTTTAAGATAAGAGATATTGCAAGCTCTTGTGATCGACATACAGCGATAAGAGATACTGCAAGCTCTTGTGATCGACATACAGCTCACAAGTCTTACCATAAAGATATTGCCTCCAAATCTTCAGAGCGAAAGCCACAGCTGCCAACTCTAGATCATGAGTTAGATAATTCTTCTCATTTGACTTCAGCTGTCTAGAAGTATGAGCAATCACACTCCCGTGATACATAAGAACACAACCAAGGCCCACACGCGATGCATCACAATAGGCTACAAATCCATCAGTGCCAGAAGAAAAGGATAAAATTGGAGTTGAAGTCAATAAGGCCTTGAGCTTCTGGAAGCTTGCCTCGCACTCATCGGACCATCGGAACTGAACCGCTTTCTGAGTCAGGTGAATAGGAGAGCTGCAATGGATAACTTCTCCATGAACCTTTGATAATAACCTGCCAGACTAAGAAAGCTGTGAATCTCAGTCGGCGAGGTAGGACGAGGCCAATTTTGCCTTGCCTCAATTATTTTTTAGGTCCACCTTGATACCCTCACTGAATACCACGTGACCTAAGAAAGCTATAGAGCCAAGCCAAAACTCGCATTTTGAAAACTTGGCATACATTTTACGATCACGGAGGGTCTAAAGAATCGCCCTCAAATGATAATCATGTTCCCCGTGACTGTGAGAATAGATAAGGATGTGATCGATGAAGACAATGACAAATGAATCAAGGAACGACTAGAACACCTGGTTCATGAGATCCATGTGTCTTTAGTCCACCCAAAAGACATAACTAGAAACTTATAATGGCCGTAACGAGACTTGAAAGCAGTCTTTAAGATATCTTACTCCCGAATCTTTAACTGATGATAACCAGACTGCAAATCAATCTTAGAAAAGAATTTGGCACCCTGCAATTGATCAAAAAAATAATCAATACGAGGTAACTTGTACTTGTTCTTGATGGTAGCCTTATTCAGCTGAAGATAATTAATACATATCCACATAGTCCCATCATTCTTTTTTACGAATCAAATAGAAGCACCACATGGAGAAACAGTCGGCCCAACGAATCTTATCAAGTAAGGCCTGCAACTGCTCTTTAAGCTCCTTCAGCTTTGGCAAAGCCATGTGAGACAGGGGGATAGAAATAGGTTGAGTCCCTTGCACCATATCAATGCCAAACTCGATCTCCCGATCAGGAGAAAGTCCCGGAAGATCATCTGGAAACATCATAGAACTCCCTCACAACAGGAACATAATCGTGGAGTGGAATCTCCATAATGGTATCTTGAACCATGGTAAGATACACTCAACACTCTTTATCCATCGTCCGCTTAGCCTTCAAGAAAGAAATAATATGCTCCGTGGGTGGCAAATAAGAGCCCTGCCACACCACCAAAACTCAAAAATGGATCACGGAGATGCATATAGTCAACATAAAATCCCGCAGCAAAATAAGGAGAAACATAGGAATAGGTAGAACTTGGATCAACCAAAGAATACTCTTCTCGACCACAAATAGATAGAGTACCTGTAGAAACTATTAGAGATGCTCGGCATCCTGCCTGACTAGAAATGCATATAGGTGTCTTTAAAGCTGAGTTGAGCCACCATTCTGAGAACCACATATAAAGGGACTACCAGAACTATGCCCATGTCCTCTACCAGGTGGTGGTGCACCACGAGGTTGCTGAGACCCTGAAGGGGCACCTTGAGGCTGCTGCAGCATAGGTGCTGGAGGGTGAGAGAAAGGACGGTTACTATCTTACTAATGAAGATAAGGACAATCCCTCTTATGATGCCTTTGATCACGAAAATGCAAACACCCTCAGTCATACTAGTGCTGCACGAACCACTAATGACTGTTAGGAGGAAACTGGGGCTGACCTTGTTGAGGCTCGGGCACGTCCTAAAAACCATGCGCTGGGAATTGAAATGGCCTAACAGAAGGCCTACTTTGGTGCTGTTAACTCCTACCTCTAGATGAGGTACTAGAATGCCCTAGACCACGAGGTCTCTTACTCTCCCGCTCTAACTCCTCTATCTCCAATTTGTGATATGCCTCATATCTCCTAGCAATATGAACGACAACATCAAATGGGGTCCTGGACTCAATCTCACGAGCCATCTTGGACCGCAAATAAGGAGAAAAGTCCATCAATAAAATGTTTGAGCCTCTCGGTGGGCTCTTATACAAGGTTTGGAGCATACGAATACATCTCAGAGAACAAAAGCTCATACTTCGAGATTGACAGGTTACCCTAACTGATCCTCTCAAACTGCCTCATCTTCACATCCTTCTGACTGCGAGGAAGAAACGTCTCCATGAATCGATGGGATAACTCACGCCAAGGCAGCTTAGGTAAACCGTGCCTAGCTAATCGAAGTTCGGTCTACTAAGCTAAAGTTGGACCCTCAAACTGGAAGGCAGTATACTCAGCTCCATACTACTCTAGATAACCAAGGGCCTCTAGAATATAATGACATCGATCAAGAAACTCATGGGGCTTCTCTAATGTATAATGGGAGAATGTCAGAGGCTCAAGCTTGATGAAATGATGCAGCCTCTCCGGATTCTCGGCCTGGACTGCTACCTGGGCTAGCTGACCAGCCTGAACAAATGGAGGTACAACACCTGCTGCCTCTGGCTTCTCTGCCTCTCGTTGAGCAGTTGCACCCGTTCTCACCATTCATTGTGAATGAATTAACAAATATATTTAACCTTAGACAAAAAGACCCTCGCACGATAAGAACAAAAAAAAAAAAGGAAATTGCGTAAATGACACTATAGCCTCTCGTAGTTAGGTACAGACGTCTCGGCCCGATCAACGAGACTCTATTAGACACTGTCATGATCTAGAAAGACACTAAACCGCGCTCCGATACAAACTAACATAAACCAAATTTTAAGCTAGGCCGTGTGGAAACTCAACTACCTCCCCTAGACCTATCAGGCGAACCCTATCGACAAAATCAATTCAAATAATATAAAATTTACTTGGGAATAATAAGAAATTGACCAAGTCAACCAGAATGATATAAAACTAGGTCAAAATAACACGAGATACTCCTCAGAACATATAAATATGAGATGGACATAAACACAAGCTATTTGAATAAACATAACTAACTACCCAACAACATAGGTTTTGAGGTTTCCATATCAGACATCTAAGAAGTCCAAAAGATATGCACATCTCCCGAAGGAAGCAAAACTAAGATAAACTATAATAACTATGGGTAGTGGCCTCAACGAACAAGCTGGCTCACCATATGCTGAGAACGTCCTGGCTCCTCAATCGTGCTGCTGGCTAGTTCTTGGAGTGGAATCTGTCGAACGAAAAGATAACACAAGAACAAATAGGGAGTGAGTCATAAGAAAGTTGTAAGTAAGAAACAACTAGCGACCTTAAGGGATAGGTATGCTAGCCAGAGGAAAGTAGAATCACACAAATCAATCAACTAAGTCAATCAAAAATACGTAATGCAACAAGTCCATACAGCTCATCAAACACACATAAAGATATGAAATGGCTGTATTATGATGCAATGGCGTCACATGTGCCCGTACTCCTATCCTGAAGCGGCATACTGCTGCATTCGAGAGGAATACAATATGATAACCAAGTGGAGCAGAATACTGTTGCTCCTGGGGCGGAATACTCCTGCACCCGGGATAATATAAAGCTGAGCCAGATACTCATACACTCAGTATATGACATAACAACTCATAACCAGAAAACATAACATATGAATGCATTTCAAGATTGTGGCATAGTAAATACGCATTGTCGGCAGCTATTCACGTAAAGAATGCGTGAACAGAATATCCATTAGTCTAAAGGCCGTTAAAGAAAATGATATAATCATTTACCTTAAGTCCTGAGTCAAAACAGCTACAGAATGACTTCTTTCGAGTCTGACGTCCCTCAGAAATATCCATCTCTAAGCCAAATAAGCCCAAACGCATATATAAGTTCCTAAAGATTACTACTATTTAACGTTTTGACGGAAAAGATGAAAAATGACCAAAATAACCCCGGGTCGAGCTTAGTCAAAAACCCATAAACTGTATATTTTTGGACTCCTAAAAATCCCACGAGTCCAATGGTATTATTTATTTTAATATTCAAATTTAGCTTCATCAAATTCCTTAATTTCATAAATTTTAGGGTCCTAACTCAAATTTTCAATTCAATTTCAAGAGATTCTAGCTCAAGAATCATGAATTAACGAAATAGATTAGCTTAGGATCGATACCTGACGATGTTTGATGGATTTGTATCAAAGTTCCTAGCTAAATCGACTTAAAAATAGATGAAATTGAGTTGCAATCAAAACAAGCCGACTAGGCTCTTTTATACTCCTCTGAAGCACAATATTCTACCAGGAAAAACTAGATTTTGCTCCAGCAACAACTGGTCTACAATTTGGGTCCAAATGGGATCTTACAGTCTTTGGAATGACCCAAATTTTTTACACAATTCATACAACGCTTGTGTAACATGCTCGCGAAGACAGAATTCGAACCGGATAACCGGAACTTAAGATACGACTCATGGAAAGAGGTCAATTTCTTAACTTTCGGGATTTTAGCAAAACTATCTGAACAACCGCAGAATACATTTCTAAAAGTTTTCACGGATCAAAAAATGACCATACGAACCTAACACAACTTTTGAATTTTTTATGAGAGCTCATTTACTCAAATCGAGCTCGAAAACCACTTTTAAGCTTTACCAACAACTAAAACGAAAACCTTCTTAGAGAACCTACTAAACAAGGTCCGAATCACCTCAAAATTTACAGACAGGTCCTAGTAGACCTTACGGATATTTTAAGACTATCAGCACTCCAATCAGAGTCGTAAATCCCAAAATGACTTACTAAGATCATTTCAGAGATAGAATCATTATGGAAAAAAATAGAAGAGAGAAGCTTCACTTAACACTAACCTGCTCATCAGTTAGGAAAGACGGATTCTCCAAATGTTGAAATTCATGGAAATCCAAAGGTTCCTATCCATATCAAAAATAAAGTCAACGTAATAATCCTTTTGAACTATTTGTATACTAAAGCAATACATAATTATACCGTCAACATTTGAGTAAAGCTAGAATATACCATTGAAACATATTATAACTCTGAATATGAGATAAAGTTGTATATGATGTACTTTGAGTGGCACTTAAATTAGAGTTACAAATATTATTTTCGTGTCTCGTTGAGTCCTATAAAAATAAATAAATGAATAATAAAGAAATAAGCAAATAAATTAATATATGTTATTAAATATCAATTAAGAGATACCTGAACCAAGTGACTTGCATTACGAAGGTCAATTTTTCACCAACCTGTGTTGATCTATTTTGGTCTGTAGGCTTTGACATCTTTCTTCGAATTTTCTTGGTCTTTGAAATTAACTCAAAATTACTCTTGATTCTCTTTTTTGTCTGAAGCGGCCCATCTTTTCTTTTCAAATTTTTAGCTCATGCCAGAACTTCTCTTTCATTATGTTCTTCTTGCGTGCTCCTTATCGTACAACCACTGAATGGAATTGCAATCTCCCTAATTTGTTTCATATTTGAACTTAACTCATGTGCATATATCACTGCAAGCTTAAAGCCTTCATTTGTTTCAGAAACTTTTGCTGCGGTTCATGACGAGCTCTGGGCGTATATGATTTTATGCTCGTACTCTATAAAATTATAGTATAGTTTGAGATATCGTCCCACAGAGATTGGAACCACCTAGGCTACAGATTTATATTATCTTTGTCACTATTTGAGAGAATCGGATTGGTTGGATGAGAATTGTTTAATAGTCCTAAAAATTTAAATAATAGTAGAGTAAATATTTTGTAGAAAATAAAAGACAAAATAAAGGTTGGGCTACTTTGAATCAGCAAGATAAAACTATTATGATAAAATCAAGATTTCATTATTTGTTTCTCTGTTTAATGACATGGTCGCTTATTTCTAATACAACCAAATCATAGAAAAGTAACCAATTAATAACACCTCTTTCGATTAGCGTAGTTAATCGATTATCCTTTTCCTTTCCCTTTTCCTTCCTTGTGCATTTGTTGTCTTCTTTTTCCACGGTGGATACTATCAACTCTTCTATGCTCACTATTTTCTTCTATTTTCTTCATTCTATGTTCCTGCAATATTTTTTAGAATTTGCACATATTGAACATAATATTATATTTTATATATAAAAGATATTAATATATTTAATAACTTATATATTTAAAAATATATAAAATATACAACTATCAAATTCCCCAATACTTAATCATTTGTTCGTCCTCGAGTAAAGGACACAAAATAAAGTAGCAGCTAAAAATATTAGAAGAATTATGAGAATTTTCGGCAAACAAGAATCAACTAAGACCAAACTACAAGTTCAAATAATCTTTATCTGTACTCATGTTCACCTATTGAGAATTAAAATCACAATATTTTCTAATCCCAATATGTCTCACCAAATGAAGAGATACGCCCATAAATCACACATTATATAATATAAAAGAATAAGGGCATAGATTGAAAAATTCTCTCACTCTAAACAAAGAAGTATCTCCAGCTATCGAAAATTACCATAAGCTTGCATATCATGTGGCTCTCCACTAATGTAGGAATCTTTGAGTTGAGATCATGTAGGGTTTTTCATTAGGTTGTAATGTAGGCTTACGGACAGGTATGATATATATTAATATGAGTGACTTGAGTCCCTTATAGACATCATAATACATTAACATTTAAGTATCACTTTTGTCATCTTTTTTCTAAAACAATCAATATTCTTTATTTTCATATTTTTTTCTTTATCAGACTCCATATCTCTCTATCCTCTTATTTTCTTTTCATGATGTAGCTATCAAAAATTCTCTCTGTAGCGCTTTTTTTTCTTTTCATTCTTTTTTTTTTTTTTTTGAACTGATTGCATTCTCAATAATGAATAAGCTCAGCAATAACAATTTTACCTTATTCTTTTACAATTACTCCCTCATACTTTATATTTGCTAATTTTTTTTTAAGTGCCAATAAGGGAATATGGTGAATAAATAGATATGACAATGAAATTAGGCTAAGGGTTAAAATTTAGCTATCAAGAAAAACAAGGGATAGTTCATTTAGGCTCAACGAGGCTGACTAGGGATAAAATATAATGGTAGGTTAATTTTGGTCATGGTTCAACAAGGAAGGTTTACTTTCATCTCACAACTCTAAAATTTACCTAGAATTTCGCCTCAAACCACATTCAAGGCAAGTTCTGGATTTCCAAATAAGCAAGAGAACTGATAATAACCTGACAACTATAATTTTAATCACCAATAAACAAAAATAAATTTGGAATGATATTCTTATAACTCAAGAATGATACCCAATCAAATCTGTTTTTCTAAAATCTCATTTTATGAAAAATCATATTTTTAGCTGATTTATTTATTGAAAATCCTAAAAGATGTTCAGTTCAAAATATTATGACCATGGCAAAGAACTGAACAAAGAAATCCATAGAAATATGCGAAAGAAGTTATGTTATTTTTTTTACAAAAGAAAAATATATAAAAAAAAATTATATATACAAAGTTATATATAACAATTAAATCAATAAAAGGTTTAAAAACACAACAAAAATTGAAAACACACACATATTTACACACTCAAATATATATATATATATATATATATATATATATATATATATATATATATATATATATATATATATATATATATATATATATATATATATATATATATATTCCTTTACCTCCACACTTAAATATTGTCAAGTCCTCATGAAAAATAATTTAAACGAAAAAGGATGTAAAGGGGCTCCCCAAAATATTTTTTTTCTTTTTTCGCCTGGAGCTTGTACACCCAATTCTGAATCAATTTTTCTTTTTTACTCCTTGGGATTATTCTCAAAGTTCACTTGGCCAAGAACATCACAAAATAATTTCTTGTTTTGCACATCCCATTCTTTCTTGGCCTTGTCTTGAGCGGGCATGTAATCGTTCATGGTGATCCTTAACTCCATTTTGTATTTTTCACAAGGATCGGTCCATGCAGTTTCCTGAAAATCTCCAACAACAAAATCCACAGAGTCACAGTGATAAAAAAATTAAAAGATGTTGGTCAAAAGAATATTCAATAGTATATGTGTAATTGACCTCGCCATCCTTATTTTCTTTCAAATTAACTAATTTTTGTGGATAAGAAAAATGGGGCATGCACTCATCACATATTGAATTAAATTCAACTAAACTTTTATTTTCAACAATCTACAATTGATTAGGTTTTTCATCGTGAGTGATAAATTCTTTCTTATAAGGCTCATCTTTTTGAATTGGTTCATCCTCACAAGATATGATTTCATTTTTGGGCTCACCACAAATATTAAAGGAGATTGTCATATTTACTAACTGATTCAATTGCACTATTAGGTTTGTAATGGCTATTTGGTTCTGTGTAAATTTCTCTTCGTTGGTTTTCATGAAATTATACACAGTTTCTTTTAAGCTCCCATTCTCCTCTTGTGATGGTTGACACGTGTCCCAATTTTCATGTGAATATTGGTTGCGCTCCGGATTGTAATCATATTCATTAGGATCATTGTACCTGTGAGGACTAGAAACAATGTAAGATTCTTCATCAGATGACCCAAAGAAATAAGAGTTACCTGGGGTGCATTCATGAATGAAGTGATTTCCACCGCAATATTCACAAGTAATAGACCTTTGGCTAACTTTATTAATTAGTTGTTCAAGGTCTTTGATTCTCCCAGAATTTGCATAGGTGAATGTGTTACTTGTCTGACATTCAAAGCTTTGGTGGTTGTCTCCACAGTAGTCACAAGTAATATCTTTATGACAATATTTTTCTACCAACTCAACAAGACTTTCACTTGGATGATTGAAATTCATTTTCAGAACGTGTGACGAGAGTTCATATTCAATTTTTTTTTTAATTTTTTTTTTTGTCAAGTTTTGTTTCCTAGCACTTGTCAGATACTAGGAAGCAAAATACTTGAAGAAAAAAGAAAAAAAATCTCAAAGTAGTAATAAGACAATTAATCTGATGTAGAACCAATCTCCGGCAACGGCGCCAAAAATTTGACGAGCTCTGGACGTATATGATTTTATGCTAGTACTCTATAAAATTATAGTATAGTTTGAGATATCGTCCCACAGAGATTGGAACCACCTAGGCTACAGATTTATATTATCTTTGTCACTATCTGAGAGAATCGGATTGGTTGGATGAGAATTGTTTAATAGTCCTAAAAATTTAAATAACAGTAGAGTAAATATTTTGTAGAAAATAAAAGACAAAATAAAGGTTGGGATACTTTGAATCAGCAAGATAAGACTATTATAATAAAATCAAGATTCCATTATTTGTTTCTCTATTTAATGACATGGTCGCTTATTTCTAATACAACCAAATCACATAAAAGTAACCAATTAATAACACTTCTTTCGATTAGCGTAGTTAATCGATTAACAGTGAAACATAGACCTTGTTCAAAGAATGATCATTTATTACTAATACAACCACTTCACTTAACCACAATATATTAACGGCACCACTCACGCTTATACTATTAATTTATTGAAGTTAGTGATATTAAACAATAATTGATTAACAACACCTCTTTCGATTAGTGAAGTTAACCGACTAAAGTAATGATTTAAACAAGAAGTATCTCGATTGAGTACACCAAGTGAGCAAAAATCTTTTTCTATTAGCTTTTACTAAATCAATAATCTTATTTGAGTCAACTCCTCCGTGAGAATTAGAATTGAAAGAAATAAGTAAAGATTATGGTTAATCCTGGTGTATAAAGATGATAAAGAGAAAACCTCAACATAAGAATATTATAAAATCAAGAGTTATATTATAAAAATTTTATCAAGCTTCAACTAATATCCCAACCAAAGAAAATTACTCTATTATAGAGAAATTAAAATATTATTCTTACAAAGAAAAAATAACTTATAAAACTAAAACAAAGCCAATGAAAGGCGTTTTTACAAAGAAGATCGAATCCCTCCCATTTTACTAAAGGAACAGACCTATTTATAGGAAGTTGAGCCAGGCCAAAACTCCAGTAATGCCATTACTGGATCTAATAATGCCATCACTAATTAGTAATGGCATTATTGGATCAGTAACTCCATTACTGGTATGGTAATGTCATTTCTAGATCAATAACCTCATTACTAGAACAATAATGTCATTTCTGAATCAGTAATGCCATTTTTGTATTTCAATTATGCATTTGTTGTCTTCTTTTTCCACGGTGGATACTATCAACTCTTCTATGCTCACTATTTTCTTCATTCTATATTCCTGCAATATTTTTTAGAAGTATTGCACATATTGAACATAATGTTATATATTATATATAAAAGATATTAATATATTTAATAACTTATATATTTAAAAATATATAAAATATACAGCTATCAGTTCATTGCAATCAACTTGGGATCCTTTTCTACATCTTGTCCATCAATTTCTCTTATGTTATCAACTTTTGCATTTTCAATCCACCTTTTCAAAATATATTCAGACTGTATTCTTGTAACTCCTTTTATCACGTCAGTATTCTTATTGTATGACAACAAAATTTACCCATGAACTCAAACTTCATGCATGAAAAAGATATTGTATTACCTACCTTTCCCACCTTGACAACATGCTCTCGTGTGTGCTCGAGCCTGCTAACCTTGCACATGATGAATGAGTTATTTATTTGTTGGTCATCACTTTAATTGTCAAATACCTCATATATTTTTCTACAAACTTTATGAAAATATTTGGTGCTAAATCTCTCTACCATGAGCCAAAATAGTACATCTACTTTTAGTACTGGCAACCATTGTGATGCATCACATGTATCTTGTAACTCATTGCACCTTTCATCCTCAATGACACGATCATAGTGTTTGAAAAATTGCACCAAATTATAATCTAATTGCAAGTAATCTTTTAAATCACTATTCAGGCTCTCACTCAATTGTGTACTACTCATACCACCTGAAAAAATATGATATTGTATGCAACAAATAATTTTCCCTCAATGCATATATTCGTTGCAACCATTCATTTTCATGAAATTCATATTTATCAAGCATAGTATTCAACGCATTTATAAATTCTTTCTCATCCACATATTCATAAATGTATTTTCTAAAATCATCACGAAGAGAGGCATACCGTTTATAGACTTGATTGAGGTGTTACATTTGCTCTATGTTCCAGACACATAATCTATTACTTCAAGCATGACAATTGAAATGGCCTTACTCATAGTAGGATCTCGATGAGCGAAAATTGTGCATGACTTTTTCCCGAACATTGCTCTAAGAAATGTTTCAAATAACTATTGAAATGATTCAGAAGTCTCATCATACATTAATGCACCTCAAAGAATTTTAATTTTTCCATGATTATTTCAGCTCACAAAGCTAGCAAGAGGTCTATATGTTCTATTCGTTCGATAAGTGGTATCAAACGAGATAACATCTCCAAAAATCTCATAATTTATAATCATCATTGAATCTGCCCAGAAGATGTTTGTGGTCATATCATCTACATCTAACTGAACTGCAAAAAAAAGAAAGATGGAGCATCAGTTCTTTTCTTCTCGAAATATTCTAATAATACTCCTACATGGAAAAATAAATGTATTAATATGACAACTTCGAAATAGATAAAAGTAAGTTCTCGTATTACAACATAACTAGAGGATGGAAAAACATCTTACATGCTTCTCATTCTCTCATAGCCTTTTGTCATATGGTCCAAAGATAATTTTTCTGATCTTGCCTAGTGTAACCCAAATTTTCTCGACCACCTGCTTGAAGACTCATTAAATCAAAAGTGGCTTTAGAAACTTATCTGGCATCTTGTGCCAAATCGTTTTCACGAGCTTGTACCTAGTTTATGTTTCTACCAGATGGAAACATGTGGACCATTGATGCTGGAATGAGAGGGTGATTATGTTCCACTCCAACCTTACTAGTACGATATTCTTGAGAAGATGAAGTGTAACAACAATGTGAAATTGACATCCGCTTCTAGTTTCTTTTTGTGGATTTTTAACTTGTGTTGTTCGTTTATAAAATCCACGAAAACCTTCTTTGAAACAAGTAATTTTTTTCGATGTCACATACTCTGATTTCTTATTGGTGTTAACGTACTCTTTACGTGTACTAAATCCACTTATTCTTACATATTCGTTATAAAATTTAATTGCATCATCATCATTGTCAAATTCAAGTCCAAGTTTAGGCCCACAAATAATATACCCTTGAGACTGATTCCGTAGGAGTTCTTCATCTACAGTATCTTTCTCACAAGTCCAAGTTTAGGCTCACAAATAATATATCCTTTAGCTTTGTAATATCAAACTAAAATGAAAAATATACATATTGAGCAACGGAACCTAGTCACTTTCATACACAACAAAATTTTTAATGGTAAAAACAATTAAACAATTAGTAAAGTAATATTTAATAGTAAAGAACTCGAACCTGTAGCCAATATGAACATATAATGACACTTTATCTTTGTTTCTTGGAACTACTTTGTCTCTATTTTTTCTTTGAACTATGTGAATTTTTTTTCTAGGAACTAGTTAATAGCAAATACACAAGCTTGATATTTTATTTTTCCTAAAGCCAACTAACCGCCAGCATTAGTTGGAAAAGATAGGAGAAAGGTAAATTTAGGGAGAGAGGGTAGGGGGGGTCTATGACAATTAACCCAGCAGAATCTTTCTTAGTTTTGAAATTATTATAACTTATCATTAATAAATTTTAACCAAAAATAGAGAATTGAATCTCGACATTTGAAATATATAAGTCCACAAGACATTGATCTAAGTATACGTTGATATATGATGGAGCAAATATAAATGAAGCAAATTTGGGCGCATTAGGATAGCCCTACCATTAGGATATGTCCCAACCGTTGAGGAATGCAGTCAAACTTACCATTAGGATATGTCCCAACCGTTGAGCAAATATGGGAGGGTGTTTGGACTGGGAATTTCACGCCTCAAGTCCATACAGCCGTTGGCGCTGATGTTGGACGTATATCTTATGTCTCGGCGTCGATTTCTTATAGCTTTTGAGTTATTTTCAGTGTATTATGTGCCCAACAATGCGTGATTTAAAGTAAAATGCTAACTTGAGGTGTTTTGATGTTTTAGGAGCGAATTGAAGAAAATTGGAGCTTGATTCATACAAGAACAAGGAAGAAGCAACGGGTACAGCCATGAATGCTTGGCATGCTAGGCTGTATGGTCTGGGGAGAGTGCAAATATTGAAGAAATTGAGAAAAGTAGCGGATACAGCCACAGATGCTTGGCATGCTCCGGTGTATGCGATGGTAAATAGTCCCAGAGCAGCCGGGACTAGCTAAAACATGGGCCACTAGCAAATTTCTTATTTTTAAACCCTTGTAACGTTTTTTTCTAGGGAATTTACGTACTTTTTGGAGGCAAGAAACACAGTAGAGGCTAGAGAACTAAGATTCATCAATTGAGTTGTAATTCTTCTTTCCTCTTTATTGTTTCATGAATTCTAGATTATTTTGTGAGAAAGCTATCTTGTCTATGAGTAGCTAAACTCTATTATTCTATTGTTATGGGTTAATCATGAAAGTTGTACTCTGAAGTTGATTGAATTCTATTAAACTTATCAGATTGAGTTGTTTATTTAATTCTGCTCTGAATTACTTGATTTCCTAGCCAGTTGTTAAGTATTATCCATGAACCTAAGGTTGAACTCGAAAGTGGGAACCGTATGTTGCAATAGAATTAAATAAAGTGTGTTCCTAAACCTGGACATCGGAGAATGGTTTCGCGGTTAGGATAGAAATATACCTAACAGTCACGCTTAATCAATATACAGGAGAAGCACATGCATTCTTGTTAATTCTAATTCCATAGACATATAGGCGTTAGGTTGGCTTGAATAGGCAAGCAGGGTATCGAAAGAGCTCTGTGAGTATAATCAACCCTGTGATTAGCAACTTAGATAAATAAAGTTAATTCAATTAGCAGATGAGTGCAACTGGATTGGTGATCGTCCCATAATCCTGGAATATTTCCTCTCACTGATATCTAAACCTCTGAACCGTCTTGCATTCCATTTACTCAATTACTTTTAGTTAATTAGTTTAATTAAAACCACTCAAAATTTGGTTGAACTTTCTTGAGCAATATTTGAATTTAAGTTTGTCTAGTTAATAGTTAATCAATAGTCCTTATGAGAACGATACTTTTTTTATCACTTTATTACTTGATTGACTGCGTATACTTGCGTGTGCGTTTGGAGCGACAGGCACCATGGATTTTTGCCACTGGCCAAAAGGAATTAATTCCGCCCAGCGCAAACAGCCTGTGGCGCGAAGCATCCGACAGTGTGATGGCTGAAACTTTGCAATCCTAGCTAAAACAACCATCCATGCGATGCCTCAAGCAGTGCATCATCTGGAACGAGCAAAAATCAGTCCGCCACCAAGAAAACCATTGTATACATCCTTGAAACCATCTTATATGAAGTACTATAGTCCAAAACTTGCATCTCCAACCACAAATACTATGAAAAATCTTCACATCATGAATAATAACTATGAATGTACCTACAAAAAAGAAAACAACGTTAGTAGTAAAAGCCTCTATCCTCTCCTCTACATAGATTCGAGCATGAAGGAAAATTCCACCTCCCTTATTTCTAAACATTCCTCCTCGGCCTAGTATGTAAGGCTCACTACACTTATCCCCATTCACCAACTTCCTTCCCGTACTATCCAACTCATGAAACAAATTAACCATGATATCCCCTTGATCAATAGACAAGTTTGCCAAGTAACCCGCCAATTTATTACCTTATCTAAACACATGCATCACCACCACCTCTATACCTTCCATCACACTCCAAATCTCCTCCATTATTTGCACAATTTGCCATGACACCTCCCAAATTTTTGTCACTACATTCTTGAGCAACATTGAGTCCATTTCAACAGTAAGTTGTGAATAAGAAGTAGAGACCACATATCTCAAGGCCATAAGAAATGTTGTTGCCTCCGCTTGAGTATTCGTGGTCATACAATCCTCCATCTCCTTAGCACAAGCGTGCACAATATCATCCCTGTCATCCCGAATACAAAATGCCCAAGAGCTAACGCCCTAATTACCTCTAGAAGCTCATTCCATATTATATTTGATCCACCCCACCTGAGGCGGATTCCAAGCAACATTTTTCATCACAAGCTTAGGCGTATGATCCCTTAACACTGATAAAAAGTCCTCCCACCTACTAGGCGCATACTGAAAGTTCCTTCTGCGAACTCTCAGCAACATGATAATATGCTGATTGACAAGATACACCAACCTATGAGTTGAGGTCGACCCACCATACCTCAAATTATTCCTCCGTTTCCACAACTCCTACAAAATAAAAATGGGAATAGCATGATAAATCAACCTTAGGACGGGGCTACCAGGGGCATCCCACCATAAATTTATCACTTGTGTTAAGTGCAACCCATCAAAATTAAGACATATAGGACCTCCAAAATATTTCCAGACATAACGTGCTACAGGTGCATTCAGAAATACATGTGAGACAGTCTCCATATTGTTCAAACAACAATGACACCTAGAGGGGAATTGAATTCCCCACCTCTTCAACATATTATCTAAGGGCAACTTAAATTTCCACATCCTCCATAAGAAAAATGACATCTTAAAAGGACTACATTTAATCCAAATGTGCTTGTAAAGATCCCTTGGCTTCTTCCTTTGTCTCACCAAATGATATGCTGACCGGACTGAAATGTACCCCAAGACTCCATCGCCCAAAAAGGCATGTCTCGTTGCTCAGGACAAGTAGGAGGTTTGACATTCTGAATCACGCGCTCAACAATGTCTCCAGGCAATAGCTCCCTGAGGCGCTGCTCCAGCCATACTCCACCCTCAACAACTTCATAGACACACACTACAGTCTCATCACATGCAAACTCACGAGAAATTGCATGATACAACAGACTAAGTCCAGACCAGTTATCAAGCCAGAAGTAAGAATTGCCCTTTTACATCTGCCAAACTATCGCATGATCCATCTCAGGCATGCTCTGCAACATCTTCTTCCATGCGTAAGTCCCATTCTTCCATGGCACCACCACAGAATGATGCTTTTTCAAGTACTTGTTGCTCATATAATCCCTTCACAGGCGCTGTAGCTGCAACGAGAGCTCCCTGTGGAACTGTTTCACCATCCTTTTGAGGCTAAATCCGGGGCTTTGCAAGCTGATTCCAATCCTTTACTCACTTCCAAGTCTGTTTCACCCAGGCCTTAGTCGAAATTGGATTAGAATCATTAACTTTTCCAGCTGATTTTGAAGCTGCAGCACCATTTTTAGCTGCACCTTTCTTAGAACCTCCGACATCTCCTTTCTCAATAGCGGGTTGCACATCATCTTTTGTCACAGCTAGTTCCTTGTCACCCAAGTCACCAACTTCCTGATTATCATCTTTCTACAACACTGCAAATTGATTGTTTCCAAACCTTTCCCAAAGTTAAATTATCATTTGGCTTTCCAGCACCTTTCTTCACCTGAGCATTGTCATTCCCTTTCTTTGTTTTCTTATTTTTTGCATCATTCTACTCTTCCTCATTCCTAACATTGCCAACCACCTTTCCACTTGAAAAAATACGGAATGAGGGTGCCGGGAGAGTAGGAGCAGGCTTGTCATGAGCAACATTTTCATCTTTGTTCCCACTATTTTTTGTTGTTCCCACAACTCCGAGTGCACAGCTTTACAAGAAGTTTCATTATGACCCTGAAGCTTACAAGTTTTACAATACAAAGGGAGATAGTCATATTAAATTTCAGCCCATGTTGATATTACTTCACCCGTATCATCATCTTCTTCATGAATCAAAACCCTCGTTGGGTGCTTAGCCAGCGAATCAAGCTCAACTTTCACTCTAGCACAACTGGGTCTTGTCTTATTTAGAGTAGTTGTATCAACTTTCAAATGGAGTTCCAACAACTGATGCTATTGAAAAAATAAATTTCAATGCAAAATAATTTGGTAATAAATTAGGAAAAATTATCCATGCAAGAGCCATTGAAGTTTCCTCCTCAAGTTTCCAATGTCTAGTCCATTTCAATGATCTCATAAGGTAAGACCTCCCTCTAAACTTAATCCAATAAGCCGGTGTTGATAAAAAATTAACATAATCCTTCAATAATGTTAACCTAATCAACACGTAATTGACTATCAAGATAATCAATATTAGAGTCACCTTTAATATCACACTGGCTCGGTATCAATTTACGTAAGTTCTCCAAGTCTGGTCTTCCATACGAAAATTTTTCAAGCATTGCAAACTACAATTGCTCTTTGACAAGTGATTTCTTCACCTCTGAGGTCTTCCATTTTAGTGTTGCTTGTCCTTAATTGTAAAAAACTGTACGAAAAAAATTGATCAATATCAACTATTTGAACTTGAGGTTTCAAAATATGGGCATAAGAGCTATTTGGATTGGGTGTATGGGTCGTTGTTGTAGTGGGTGGGGTGGAGACGGGTTGAGCAACTCCAAGAAGGGGCTGCCCAACAAGTGGGGCAGCCATGGCTGCCTTGTGCAAGTGGTGGCGCTGAAATCTCCTACAATTCGCCTAAGGGAGGAGAGAGGAGAGAGCTTTTTTTTTTAAGTATAACGGCTAGTTGAACGACTTCACCAACATCGGTTTAAACTTCCATTGAAATCCATTTTTCAGAACAAATTTTTTGTTTAGTCATTGTGAGTTATGATTGACTGAAAAAATAGATGTTGGTCAGAAAAAATTTTGACCACCATCAATGCTATCCCTTTTGTAAAATTTCAAGAATACATGGATTATTGGGAAAAGCTTTTGGGTAAAAGAAAAATAAATGTGATGGCAGTAAGAAGATAGGAAAATAAAAGAAAGAAATGGAGAAAAAGAAGAAGTTTGGTGGCGGCTGACATGGAAATTTCAGTAATGGAGATAACAAGGAGGAGATAGAAAGAGTTATAGAAAGAAAAAAAAAAGAACACGGAAACATAAAACAGACCCCACAAAATATTTAGTTATATAATGTCCAATTAAAAACTAACATATGGACAATTTAATTTATTTTTACATATTTTTTGCTCTTCACTTGAATTTAAGAAGATAAAAAATTCTTCCTTTGCCACGTTAGCCTTTATGGTGGTATTAATACCACTTCAAACATATTAAGGGGGTGGGTGGTATGTCACCTGTAAAGTTAGGGTGTCTTACGGGGCTTTCCGAGCAAGTTTAAATGTGTAAGTACGTATTTTGGGATAAGTCATGTCAGCAGAAAAGTTACTTTGGTGAAATTGTAAAACTAATGAATGTTGGTGACCGTTAGAAAACCAATAGGAAATTTAATTGTTGGTGGTGAACGAGCTAGTTACTGACTAAACTATTATAATGCAAAACAAGATAAATTTCTAACCCAAAGTGACGGGACGTAGATACAACATTATTAAGTAAATCGGTATAAAAAATGATGCAGCCTGTGTCAGTGCTGATCAAGATGTGTTCATGCCATCAAGATCGGTCACACGAAGTCAAGCTACGGGTATGCATAATGTGCATGTTCACTTAGTGTGGCCAGGAGGAAGCAACTCGGAGGCTGTGTGGCCGGGCACCAGCTGTAGAAGCTCAATTTGTCAACTTGAGCCCGAGGCGGAGAACGCCCGGATTATGATGACCGGCACTAAGCAGTGAGCGTCCGAAGTGATGAAGCCTTTGCTCGAAACTGAGAGGGCCCAAGCGAAGACACTTTATTTTCGGCACTGCATAGCTTTGTTTGGGCCGACTTGTGGCCTTATTTCTGAACCTAACTGTGGGCTTTACTATATAAATCCCATTAGTAGTTTATTTTCATTAGACATCTTTGATATTAAACCTTAAACTTTTGCTTGCTCTCTTGTTAAGAGAAACCCCATGTGGGAACTTGTTGGAACTTGTTCATTTGGTGAATCTGATTGAACCTTTTCCTTTTTGATCATTTGGTTTGTAAGAATCATCGCTAATTCTTGAGGATCGTTCCATAGTATAGGTGCTTGTTCACTTTCCATCCAAAAGGTATCGAAACTAGTTCCTTAGTATTGTTTGAATAAAATTTAGTATCTTGCTTTTATCTTTGTTTACTTCCGCTTGCATCAATTTTTCAATGTATCTAGTTTTATATTTTAACTTCTTTATTATATTGTTACTTTTATGATTTTATTCATCTATCTGATAGGAAAAAAGGAATCATCTTTTCAAGTCGACCAATTTTTATTACTACACAGAATTCACCCCCCCCCCCCCTAACTTAGTGTTTTCACACCTTAATTCATGGCTCTAGTATTAGGGAGGTTTACGAAAATGCACATCAAAATCAAATATTTACCTACCTCTACTCGTAAGTTTTATATTTACAAGCCCTACCCATAAACTATTTACATGTTATACCCATCTAGACTTGTATTATATTATTTATGCAGTATACCTTAAAGGTATAACCCATATCTAGATTTGTATACTATTATTTATGCAGTATATATACCTTAAAGGTATATCGTAATAAATGGGTATGTTGGGTAAAATACTTTTAATTTCATGGGTAGTATAATTTTTAATAGGTATGATTTGTAAATACTTTGAATTTCATGGGTATATAGTGTAAAAACCCTAGTATTAAAAGGCGGGCTACAAAGTGAGGGATAAACCCGGATAATTGGACTAAATATCTTTTAAAAAAACGTAAATCATAAGAAGAAATTCAAGAAAATTATAAAATATATGGGTGATCAATTAGGCTAGGACTAAAAAAAGATTTGATAATTGACTTTTAAACTTCTTAAAACATTCGAGAAGTTAACAAGTTGATATTTGGGTATTAGTTTCTTGAGCAATTTTCATTTTAATTGCTCAATATGGAGAATGCAGCAATGGATTTTGAGAAAAGTAAAAGATTGGTAAAAGGATTCCAGGTGAAACATATTCCTATCCACTGCCATTCTTGGTTTAACATGTCCTCTCTTTGAAATACTTTCTTTTCTTTAATATTTTGTTAATATCATTAGAACATGGTCAGTAAAGATTTATATAGTCAACTCCAACTTGTTTACACTGATATTGTAATTTAGTTTTTAACTAATATGGTGAAGAAAAGTAAATATATCATACTAAAACATTTTACATATTAGTTTCCACCGGGTGCTTGTTATCTCCCACGTGCCTCCTTTGAATTGCTTGATCATTGGTACTACGACCTTTTTATTTGTTACTCAATTTTAATAGCATCATACCGCATAGATACTAGAGCAATCCAGGGTTACAAATATGTGATGTAGATGTATATTGAAAAGATCAACAAGGCTTGAATAGCTTATCATAAGCCTAACTACTTAATTGAAGTATTCACGTATTATGACTAGTTGCTTCTTATACAAGTATTTTGACAGCATTCTTGTTTTGTTGAATACTTTCAAGTGACAAGGGTTGAATTCTTAACTTTAGTATCTATTATAATAACATCCAATAACAGCAAGACTGTTAGGAGGTCAGTATCAGGCAAACTTGCTTGGGAGCAAGAAGGGTATATTTACCTGTCAAAACTGAGAAAAATATATCATATCATGCTAACTAGTATTCCTGCTGTGACTAGAGCTGAAATGAGAGTATAGCGTAATCTCCAGCTGTTTTCTGATGAACTCTTTTATCAGCATTTTTGAACAACAGAACTACATTGTTTTTTTCTTTTTTCTTTTTTAACTGTATCTGCCTCTGTCAAGCTTTCATACAGGTACCTATTTGGAAGAGTATTGAAATATTAGCTTCAATTGTCGAGCATATAACCTTTACTGGACATGTTCTTGGCTCAAGAAGCAAAAAAGAACTCCACAGCACACACACAACAGTACCTGCTTGAGGCAAGATCTCATCTAGTTTCGATTGAATGTGAAATGCCCGGGAGATCAACAGTGTGACAGGCCTTTTTCCCTACTGCAGACAAACTAATATGTGTATGATTATGAATTGCAAAAACCTATTAACAGATATATGTAATGAATAAAATAGGAAAAGAATGCAATAGATCATTTTCTCATCGTGGAGGTGGCGATGATGAAAATGCTAGTGAAAAGGCATTAAAAAGGAACTGGAAAATAAATGCGGATGACTACCTTGTCTCTTCCTGATTGTAGTATAAGATTAGCTGGTAGAAGGGGGAATCCTAGTAAATTGGCTTGTGGTTTTTGGCATTTGCTTCAAAATAGTGTACTTCAGAGACTTATCTGACCTTGGCTCCTTGCTAAGGAAAACGTTCTTTGCCTTCAAAGTCTTATAGATGGTTCTCCTTTTCACATTCTGTTTTCCATCAGTAGTGCTTTAACTGCAGTTTTTACTAAAGGAATTATTGAGGCACACTTAACCCTGAAAGTAGATGTAGTGCAGACTTGAATGTTTCGTCTTATTTAGTGCTTTGTCTAAGCACCAAGGCTTAAGACATGCATCTCAGTGACCATCTTAAAGTTGGCTGCCCTAAAACCATAATTATGGATGGAAACAAAATTTTAAGGGAATGTTTTGTATGTGTGAGTTAGTGATTAGGATAATTTAGAACTAAAAACCAGTTACTAAATTTACTTGGAACTTCTCGTTGCATCTTTATCTGAATCAAAAATTTTAAAATGGTTTTGAACTATTGACATGATATTTGCTTCATAAATTCAGTTACATAGTTTCATAGTTATTTTTCATGCATTACATGTATGTTGTTCTATGGTTTCCTCATTTGCGCCTTCAAAACATGGGTGCTTTATACTTCAAGCCCCAATAAGCCTTTGTGCTTTTCTACGTATTTGCCTTTTACATTTCTTAAGGTATATATTTTATTTCTGACTATTCGTAATATGCAGGCCAATAATTAAATACCTACATCTGTTATGATATCAATTCCTCATTTGGTGGAGTTGAGAAGGTATACAGTTGACTCCTTTATGAAGCATACTCCTATCACGTAGCAGAAGGTTTAGTTATTCAAAGGCAAATGATCCATTAGGCCACAGTATGCTCGTGCAAATTTCAGGTTCCTGTATTACATTGAAATCAATGAATTTTATTTGATTCTATCTGCACATAAATTGTAAGGTGATTCTGCGTCTCTGGCATGCTCTCTTCCAGTTTTGAGATATTGTTCCTTTTGTAAATTCTTAGTGGATGTTCTTCTCACATGCCTGAATGTGGTAAACTCTCAGCTAAATGTATTCTTAGTGTTGCATTACAGAATTAGTTAGTGTCTAATTAAACATTCTATTATTTTAGGTGGAATTTTATCTTTAGATTGTTTTGCTAATACGGCCAAACTAACAACACCATTGTGTAGCTTTTTGTGTGGGATTTCATGCAAAAAAAATTTACTAATGCGCCCACCGCGGAGACCCTTAGGGTGTTGTGTCTGTAATGACTTTTGAGAGAGTATTGAGTATCATTTATCAGAATAATTATTTTTGAGATGGAAAAGCAAAGACAGTCACAATAAATATTTTGCACATGTAAAAGAGTCGAGAACTAGCAGCTAAATGACTTAACAGATATCTATTCAAATTACAAAATTTCAAGCTTCCTCTTGTATTGAATTTAATATCAGGATTTCAGATGACGAAGAAGATCTGTAGTTGAGGCCTCCATTCATTCTAGTTCTGTTATTACTGTCAACTCTACTATAGAAGGGTGTGGAATCACTCCAACTCCTGCATCTGTGGTGTTTCTTGCTGTAAAAGGAGGAGGGATAATAAGATTGCTCCCATCTCCTTCTAGCATTTGAGTAACAACTTTGATGGAAGGTCTATCTGTTGCATTCCATTGGATGCCCAAAAGTCCTATAATAGCCAATTTCCTTACAATTATGATATCATTAGCTTCCTCAATCCTGATTTTCAACTCTTCTCCTTGATTCAGCTGTTGATGAATCCACTCAGGAAAGTTCATTTGGCTAGTATTGGCCTTTGCGTCAAAATTCTTCCTCCCTCCAACCATTTCAATCAGCAGCATTCCATAGCTATAGACATCAGATTTATGAGACGCTTTTCCAAAATTGCTAGATAACACCTCTGGTGCAATATAACCCATGGTTCCTCTAGCTTCAGTCATGGTAACCGCACTTTTCTCTTTAGAGCATAACTTGGCAAGACCAAAGTCAGAGATCTTAGGGTTTAAGTTGTGGTCTAAGAGAACATTTTGGGGTTTGATATCAAAATGAAGGATTTGTTGGTCACATCCTTGATGAAGATACTCCAGTCCTTTTGCTATGCCCATAGCAATATCATGAAGCTTATTCCAATTAAGGGCAATGTGATCTTTCGAATTTGCTGGAAAAATGAGCTTGTCAAGTGTCTTATTTGGCAAGTATTCATACACTAGAGCTCTTCTAAATCCATCAGCACAAAAGCCAACTAGGCGAACCACATTGACATGATGGAGTTTCCCTATTGCTGCAACTTCGTTAATAAATTCTTCTCCATTTCCTTTGGAATCGTTGAGAACCTTGACAGCAACATGAATGTCATTAGAAAGTGTTCCTTTATAAACAATTCCATAAGCTCCCTCTCCCAGTCTTTCCTGAAACAGATTCGTTATCTTTTTAATGTCTGTGTAAGTATATCTAGTGGGCCTGAGAGCTCTGTAGTCTTCCAAAAACTTTTCAACTCTGGCTTGATTCTCTCTTTCAATTTTGCTTGAGCTATAAAACTCATAGAGTGCCATCATAATTATTCCCAAAAGAATAAGACCTAAAACTCCACCTGGAACATGTCATCTCACACATTATTCTGAAGGCAACTACATGTATGTAAGGGAGAAAAACATATTATACGAAAATGCAAAGAGTACATACCTGCAATCAGTGGTTTCTTTATTGTGCCAGCTGTCAAAATTAAATTAAAGTTTTTGTTATGCACAAGAAAGTACATAGTTTGGCGAAGAGACCATTCTTATGGGAGGAAAATGCACAAACAGAAAAATGCATTTGTCAATTGGCAGAAAGTGCGTAAGAGTAAAGAAGGAACTCGGTGGATCAGGGATTTGAGAATTCATAACGAGTTCTTGTTGCTTAATGACATAGTGCTTTATGTCTTATCAAAAAAAAAAAAAAAAGACTAGAGCTTTATGGAAATCTGTTATTATTTCTAAATACTGATGGGATGCTAAACCTTTTATGAATGGAGTTTCTATTTGGAGATGTATCGTAAACCTTTTGGGCCTTTGGGACAGTTCAAAAACACTATAATTGTGGAAGTAGGGAACGGGAGAAAAATTAAGCTATGGACCGATAAATGGTGTGAATAGAGGATACCTAGGGACCTTTTTCCTTATTCAGTCTGGTTAGCAATAATGACTGCCTGATGGCAGATTGCATTTATAATTCAGGATGGAACATCAATTTAGAAGAAGACTCAGTGAAAATAGTACGCTGCAGAAATTTACAGTGGACTATGACAAAGAATGGCCTTGGAAAATGGCGCGGAAGACTAAAGCACCAACCAAAGTGGCCTGCTTCTGCTGGATTTGCTGCCCTTGGAGCTTGCTCAGCACAGGACAGGCTACAAAAGAGTGGATTTATTCTCTGCAGCAGGTGGTTTTTATGTGAGAATGCAGTAAGCCAGTAAATCATGTCTATTTCACTGTTGCTTTTCAGATGTGGTCTCTCTCTATTTATATGCATTTTTTGGAGTTCATTGGATAATGCCATCAAGCTTCTGAGTATTTGGCGACACAGAGAATTGACAAGAGACAGAAGAAGCTTTTGGATGAAAACCCTTGGGCATAGCATGGACCATATGACCGGAAAGAAACAGAAGATGCTTTGATTAGAAGAATGAATCTATGACTTTTATGAAATTCAAATGAATGCAAAATTTGTTGTTCTGGAATAGTCATCTTTTGCATTTATATGTTAGGATTTCTGGATTTGTTAGTCTTTTATTGTAATTTTTCCAGTACCAACTTGGTACTGATACGAATAAAAGACTTCACCATTATCAGAAAGAAAGTTTTGTCAAGATGTTAGACATTTATGCATCCAAAACATTGTTTTTTTAACTTACAGAAAGATAGTTTGGTTCGATTTCATACATGTATTAGGCTGGATGTTCAAGACTCTATCCTTCATTCCAGTAATTGGAGTTGACTAGATTCTACTTCAATGTTATTCAATTTTTTTTTTTTCAAATATTTAATTGGATTGGGATCTTGTCGCAGGCTAGCAGTTGCTCATGTTCTCCTGTTTCGACTTCCTTGTTTGTTTTAAAGTCATGTAAGTGAATCCTGTATCAAGCTGACTTCTAGTTTTCCCATTGCATTATGTACAAATATTTATTTAGTTTTCTAGCTTTGATTGCAAAATTATAGTCACTTTTGAAAAGGAAAATGTACCCTCAGATTTTATACTCTTTCCATTAATCTTCAACTATAGAATCACGTAAGCATATCTGCTTTTTCTTATTGACAAGAGAAGATGGCCCAGGATAGAGAGTAAGCAGGGATAGGAGATGTTTTATTTATCAACATACGTGCTCGGCTTTGTAATTATATATTATGCTATGAAAGTAGAACTTCGAAAGAGCTAATACCTTTTGTAGTGCGTGGTCTTCCGAAACATCGAGTGCTCAGTTGGTTGGTGTAGTTCTCGAATCCACAATCCATTCCCTGATCTTCACAGTAGCTACACTCCGGGTTTAACCAACGGAGTGGAAGGTAATTGTTCAATATATTGTAAGGAACTGATTGAATTTCATGAATCTTTTTGCAAGTTGTAGGGGGGAGATAAACCAAAGAATCTAAAGAAGAGTCGATAGCAAATATTTCCATGTCAGATGCACAAGTTTGTGCGGAAGAATAATATTTCGAGACAGAACATCTGAAAACCGATATGTCATATAGTCTTTTTGTATAATCGGGTTGAATATCGAAGTAGAAAGGAGATGCTGATAAATTGAGGTGCAATAGCTTGAGAATGAGACAATTTTCAGGATCAGAAAGGCTAATCTTCTGAGACAAATAATCAATTTCTTCAACAATAAGTCTAACTGAATTGCTAAGGGCTAGTGCGGAGTCACAGGATAACATGAAGAAGCCTGGATAGCCACAATATTCATCCTGTTCGTTTGGCCAAGACGGCTCTTCATGACTTCCACACCTGGACACTCTGCAATCACAAGATAACTCGAAGCCTGGATAGCCGCAATATTCTTGCTGATGGTGAAACCTAAAGGGGAAGTGAATGCTAGGGCCATAGCTTCCACATCTGGACTCTCCGCAAGCATGTGCTCCTTCACCAACTATAGCAAAAGGTACCACGATCATGAGAAGTAAGTGAAACAAGAAAATGATAGTCATCTAGACTGAAGACTTTAAAAGATGAAACTTGCAATTGTGCCTGTGCAATTGGCAAAGACAGAACTTTATGCAGTTTTATTAAGATTTGCTTTAATCTGCTTAGAATAGTAAGAAATTAAAAAGATAGTAATATCCATACGTAACATAAATGACAGGACTACGAAGACAAGATTTGGATCCATACATAGAATAGATGACTTGCCGGTCAGACCATAAGGTAGAGCTGATTTCTCTTTCTTTAGTTCTTGTGATGACTTGACTTCCCTTTTTTCTCAACACAGCAACATATACTATGAGGGAGCTGAGAGGCTTGCTGTCGGCCTGTGTCCCTACCAAACATATATCCCGAATATGTTGGATGGATTTTCCAAACTTTATCCTTCATTTTCAGGAATTGGAGTTGACTCTACTCCATTTCAGGTTGATTTGATTTTGATTTCAAATATTTGATTGGATTTGGGAACTTGGCATAGGCTGGTCTAAATTGAATCATGTTTTATTCAATTTCAATTTCCTAGTTTGTAGATTTCCCATTGCATTATGTCCAAAATTTAATCGTTTCCAATTATAGATTGCAAAATTTTTACTCACTTTTGAAATGGACAAATCCCCTCAGATTTTTTATATCTTTCCAGTAATCTTCAATAGATCACGTAAGCGTATGTACAGTTTCTTATTGTCAAGAGAAGATTGCCTGGCATAGAAAGTAAGCAGGGATAGGAGATGCTTTATCAGTGGACATTCATGTTTACTGTATTCTAATTATATTCCGACATTGTTCCGCGGATACAAAATTTCCCTCTTTTAAGTATTGTTATTATTATTATTATTATTATTATTATTATTATTATTATTATTATTATTATTATTTTGGGATTAATGCATCCTCCAGTTTTGTTCAATAGTACATATTTGCTAACCATTAACTTGCATCGATAACCATTAAACCTGAAGTTGGAGTACACGCAAGAATGTAGAAGACCATCTGGCAGTGCAAACTAAAGGAGATTACAAAGGTCATACACGTTCTACTTTCTAATTAGGTTAGTTACTTTTGCAATCGAACCGAATCTTTGAAAGAATTAATACCTTTTTTAGTGTATGGTCTTTCGAAACACCGAGTGCTCAGTTGGTTGGTATAGTTTTTGAAGCCACAATCCATTTCAAGACCTTCACAGTAGCTACACTCTGGATTTAACCAACGGAGTGGAAGCTCATTGTTAAATATACTGCGGGGAACTGATGGAATTTCACGGATCTTTTTGCAAGTTGCATTAGTGGGTGGACCATCCAAAGAACCTAAAGAAGAGTCGATGGCAAATATTTCCTTGTCAGATGCACAAGTTTGTGAGGAAGAATAAAATGCCGGGACAGAACATTTGAAAACCGAAATGTTATAGCCTTCATAGCCGGGTTCAGTATCAAAGTAGAAAGGAGATGCTGATAAATTGAGGTGCAATAGCTTGAGAATGAGACAACTTTTAGGATCATAAAGGCGAATCTGCTGAGACAGATAATCGATTTCTCTAACAACTAATGTGACTGAATTTTGAAGGGTGAGTATGGTATTGTTTTTGCTGTCACAAGATAACTTGAAGCCTGGATAGCCACAGTATTCTGGCTGATGGTAAAGCCTGAAGGGGAAACGAATGCTAGGGCCGTCGCTTCCACACCTGGACTCTCTTCTGCAATCATATGCTCCTTCACTGACCATAGCAAAAGATACCATGATAATGACAAGTAAGTGCAAGAGGAGAATGATGGACATCTTGACTGAAAGCCAACCTTGAAAATGAATCTTGGAGTTGTGCCAGTGGCAAGACAGAACTAGGACAATTATTGAAGATTTTTTGTTAATATTCTTGGAGTAGTAATGAAAATTCTAAAACATAAAAAAATAATTATCATCCATTAGATGACTGGAAGACGAAGACAAGATTTGGTTATATATATAGAATAGATGACTTGACTTCCCTTTTTAGCTGAGAGGCTCCTGTGGGCCTGTGTCCCTACCAAACTTTTTGTAGTTGGGTGCTTATTGCTATGATCTGTCTAGGCCTTCCTATATCCAGAACACATTTATTGACTTCTTGTTTCTCATGTAGACTTGGGACTTGTCTTTCATATTTAATGGATGACTTGATTTTCTGCAGTCCACGCTACGATATTAAGCAAAGTCTTGCATCATGGCTTGACTTATTAAACTGAGAGACATACTGAGTTGACTTCACTTTCTTCGTGAAGACTTGGAATTTCCTTTTAGGATCGATCACTTTCATTTTTCCTTCTTTGCTACTACTACCACCTCCTGCAAAAGTTGCACACAGTTAGCCATAAAAATGTCTGAAGGAACCAAGTTTCTTGCATTTCTTACAATCCTGATATTTGTGGAGCTCCCTGAAACCCCATTTGCTGAACCAAACAAACAGTGTGTCCCTTCTAGTTGTGGGCATATCCATAACATCAGCTACCCCTTTCGTCTGAAAACTGATCCGAAGCACTGTGGCCTTAAAAATTATGTATTGGTCTGTGAAGGAAATCACACAATATTAACAACGCCATCCTATATTGGCAATGGATCGATGAACTACTATGTGCAAGCGATCAATTACGATAACTCCACTATCCGCCTTGTGGATCCTGGTGTAAGAGAACAAGTTCTTTGCTCTCTTCCTCAGCATTCAATAACGCGTTACACTATCCCTGCACATTATGCTACTTATAAGTCTTACCCCTCTTTCATAGTAACACCAATCACTGTTTTCAGCTGTCCATTCGCCATGAATTCTCCAGTCTTTGTGGAAATCACTAATTGTGTAAACAGGAGTTATGCTTCCAATGCTTCTTCTGACTTATTTACTGGACACACATATGTAACCATGGCGGAATTATCACCATCTGATTTGAGAGTCGGGTGTAGTGTAGACGCCATGTCGATGACTTCATTGCATATTCAGGATGGAAATGCTAATCCTTCCAGTTTTGGTTTTCATAATGCTTTAGTATTTGGGTTTGAGCTTTCATGGTTTTATGACGTTTACTGTGGGAACTGCAACTATCCTAATGATTGTCAAGGTGAAAATTCAAGGGATGTTCGCTGTGTGGATATGAGCTGCAAAGTTTACAATTTTGGATTCTTCAAAACCGTGTGTAGTAAGAACATTCCTGATGCCATGCATTGTAGAATTTAAGACAATTTTTAGCATTTTACATTTTACGTCTTAAGGATCTCTCTCTCATACTTCTCGTTTGTTTTTGATTTTATTGCTTGGAATTTCTCTTTGAATGACCACAATCAAGTCAATCGTAGACACGTTTTCCGCATTCTTACAGGTAAGAGCTTGTTCTATTCTCAATTCTCCTTTTATATATGTTAGGATTATATATATATGTGGTAAATATATAGTTCCTAGTTAGATTAACTGCATCAAGTGCTACTTATTAATTATTGTTGTTCTTGCAGGAATTGTCCCATGGATGCTTCCCGCAGTTGGTAAGCAACATCTGTTGTCTATAATTTTTTTAATTTATTTGTTTGGAAGAGGACTGAACTACAGATACTGGAGTAGTAATCAATCTAAAGTCTAAACTAACACAGACTGGTTACTTTATGATGGTTGTACACAGGGCTTAGCGTTGTGGCAAGAATTGTACTATTCCCATGCATATTTGTGTTTCTAACGATTGAATTACGAAGAAGGCATTTGTCAATTTTTGATGCAATTGAACATTTCCTGTATAGTGAGAACAATTTCATGCCCATTCGGTACTCCTACTCCAACATAAGGAAGATGACTAGGAATTTCAAAGAGAAACTTGGCCAAGGAGGTTATGGTACAGTATATAAAGGCAAGCTTCAAAGTGGTCCTAGTGTAGCTGTGAAGATCTTGAGCAAGCCCAAAGCTGATGGGCAAGACTTCATCAATGAAGTTGCCACAATCGGGAGGATTCATCATGTTAACGTTGTGCAACTCATTGGCTATTGTGCTGAGAGATATAAACGTGCTCTCGTGTACGACTTCATGTCT
Source organism: Petunia axillaris subsp. axillaris (assembly GCA_029990575.1). Lineage (NCBI taxonomy): Eukaryota > Viridiplantae > Streptophyta > Magnoliopsida > Solanales > Solanaceae > Petunia > Petunia axillaris. The sequence continues at coordinate 135,467,052 of JARKNS010000004.1, forward strand.
AATGGATCACTTGACAAGTACATCACACCTCGAGAAGGAGGAACCCTATTAAGTTGGCAAAGAAAGTTTGAAATTGCTCTTGGTGTTGCTCGGGGTATTGAATATTTGCATCGAGGCTGTGACATACAAATTCTACATTTTGACATCAAGCCACACAACATACTTTTGGATGAGGATTTCACCCCAAAGATCTCTGATTTTGGTCTTGCCAAATTATACCCCACAGATAATAGCATTGTTACTCTAACAGCAGCAAGAGGAACTATAGGTTATGTAGCTCCAGAATTGATCAACAGAAGCATTGGTCCCATATCTTATAAGGCTGATGTGTATAGCTTTGGAATGCTATTAATTGAGATAGCAGGCTTGAAAAGAAACTTGGCGGCAAGAGAGGATAAGTCCAGCCAGTATTTTCCTTATTGGATTTATGATCAGTTCGATAAGGAAAAGGAAATTGAAGTACTAGATGAGATGCAGGACGACGAAAAGAAGATTATAAAGAAGCTGACATTAGTTGCATTGTGGTGCATACAAATGAATCCACTCGATCGTCCATCAATGACTAAAGTAGTGGAAATGCTTGAAGGTGAATTACAAGCTTTGCAAACGCCTCCTAGGCCTTCCGAATCGATACAACCACCTTCATTGGAATTCAATTTAAGTTCTTCGGTAAATTCATCTGAGTCAGTGAAGTTGCTTGTGAGTTGTTCTGATTCTACAGATGGAATCATTGGTTGACATATGAGTACCACAACCTGTACTATCACATTATGTAACACACATGCTCTATCTTCCTGTAACTTTCCGTATTTTTTTAAGCATCTGGTATCAAGAACTTTTAGTATTTTATGTCTTTACTACTATATTTGAAGATGGTTTAGGCTAAATTAAGTTGGAATTCTGGAGAAAGGTGGGGCCTTTACTTTTTTTTTGTCCTTATATTCGTTAACTTCCTTGTTATGCTTTAGATGATAATGTCTTAATTGCCTTGGCAAGAAAGCTATAAATTAGTGACCTCCTTCTGAGGTTTTGTGTTTATCTTCCTTTTGCAGGTAGAGAAACTGAGAAAGTCGTTAAAAGAGTAAAATAGAGTGAACAATGGGTGGAAGTTGTAAAAATTAAAAGTGTAAATGACCGCAAACTAATACATTTTACTCCTTTATTTTTATGCAATTAAAGAGTTGAACAACGTTGTAGTAATGAAGGTGAAGAAGCATGAAGGACTACACAAAATTGAAAAAAAAAAAAAAAAGAGAGAGAGAGAAAAGAAAAGCTCTAGTAGTCTTTCTTATGTTTTTCGAGTAAGATTCAGTATTTTCCGTTCATATTTGATATTTTTCGTTCAAATATTATGTTTTTCGGCTAAATTTTTGACACGATCCAAATTTCTGGCTAGGTTGTGCGGGGACCTGACAACCTCCTAGACCTCTGTCTGGCAGCAGGAGGTCTGCCCACAAAAGCTCTGGTAGTAGCCGCCCTCGGCTGAGTAGGTGCCCGCGCACCAGTCCGTGTGCTACGCACAGCTCTCCCACGAACCGACTCAGTCAGTGCGTCACCAGCTCCCGAAGCAGAGGACGATCGCGTTCTCACCATCTGTCATAATCACATTAAAGGATTAGCACCTATGTAAACATCATAGCACGAGAAGAGATGAAATAAAGGGAAACAACTCTTCCTAAAATGCCTTTGCAGCCTCTCGCTTATAAGTATGGTCGACAACATACCCATAAAAAAGACTCTGCTCAGACACTGCTCCATTGACTCCCTAAGACTCGACTTACAACCTAGGGCTCTGATACCAATTTGTCAGGACCCAATTTCGGGGCCGTGATGGCACCTAAGTGTTACATCCTTAGGCGAACCACGAATAATTAAACTGACTCATAATGATAATTTAGATAGAAATATTTCAATAAAATGTAGGTGTAGACATCCACGCGAAATACAGTGTCAATAGAGCATCTACGAATTCTGACAACCGATATGTGTGTGTGTGTGTGTGTGTGTGTGTGTGTGTGTGTATATATATATATATATATATATATATATATATATATATATATATATATATATATGTATGTATATAATACAAGATGTAGGAAGCGACTAAACACTAAGGTGGATCAGACGGTATGCCACCGCGAACCATGCAGTTGGCTCACCTCAAGCAAAAATAGCCACAACCTCGAACAGATCAGATAAGTCCGGCTGTCTGACTAGAAGAAGGATCTGCACATTTAAACAGTAAGTTATGAGCCAAAGCCCAGTAAGATCATCGACAGGCCCGCTAAATTACCCTTTCGGGACAAGTCTTTGATAATGCATAAGCAGATAACGGAAGTACAATCCACACCTTTACAGTAACCCATAAACATTACATGCGATAATATAATTATACAACAACACAAGCAATAATACACGAATACATAACATGGTCAATAATATAAAGATACATAATATAGGCAGCATATACAATATTATATTGATACTATGGTATAAGCAATAATATAATAAACACACAGCATGGCGATGATATATCTCGCATACCACATAGGTAATGATATACCTAGCACATAGCATAAGCACACACCCTGTGCGGCTTTGTTTATAGGTCATAACGCACCACAGGCCTCTGTCCCTACAAACAACTTTACTTATAGGTCATAACGCACCACAAGCCTCTGTCCCTATAAGTCTCCACATCTAGGTCATAACGCACCACCGGCCTCTGTCCCTAGATGGAATTTCGCTTCTAGGTCATAACGCACCACCGGCCTCTGTCCCTAGAGCATATCAATAATACACCGGCACACAACATCGACTATACACAAGTCACGTTTGTGCTTTCTCATTTTTGTATAAATATACATAATACTATCTACTAGACAATGCTAGTCCATTAAGTACTCGACATCTTACTTAGCAAGATCAAATCTTATCCGCAAGCAAAACAGAGGTCAAGTCTCACTTACCTCAAAATCGGCTCAAGTGGCTAAGGAACGACCTCCTTTCCCAAACGATGTGCCTCCGTAAGACTCCTCTCTGAGCCAAAGAAATAGTGTCGCACTCGTAAGCATGTGAGGAAAGGATTCTAAGTCCTTACGCAATTTAAGAGGCAATTTTCCAAAATACCCCCGGGTCGGACGTACCCAAAAACCCCTAAAATTTATGTTTCCGGACTCCCCATACTCCCACGAGTCCAAAAGTACCATTATTGTACATACCCGAGTCCAACTCGGTCATTTTTCCCATTTCACAAATCTAGGGTTCAAACCCTCTTTTCAAGGATCGTCACTTTGATCCTCGGATTAAAGCGTTAAAAATGGATAAGAATAGTTACCTTGTGTTTAGAAATGATTTTGGTACTTCAAATTCCCCTTGGAATCACTTTTAGAAGCTCAAAACATGAAAATAAAAATGAATGCCCGCCCTAGTATATAGCAACCCGCAGCTTTAAAGAGTTGTACCACATGCTGTCCAAATTGTACCTCACTGGATAGCTTTCAGTAAAATACCTATAATTTTTCATAGAAATGTCCAAATGATACGAGGTTGGTGGCATTAGAACCACAACTCAAAGAGCTACAAAGTTCATGTTTTGACTCTTTTCCAATTCCTTATGGATTGATCTGAAAAATCGATTTCTTTCCGGCTGAACAGTAAAAACAGAATTCAGCAGCTTTTTTTTGGCTTTGCACCAGGTCAGCCACTGTTTTTGGGTCCAAACGGGACCCTACGAAGCTCGGAATGACCCCAAATTTTGTACACAAGTCATACAAGACTTGTGTGACATGCTCGTCAAGACGAAACTCAATTCGGATCTCTAGAACTCAAAAAGTGGGTCCCACGGGAAAGGGTCAAATTTCGACTTTCGCCAAAATAGCGAATTTTAATCAAACGACCCCGGAATCCAAATTTGAAAGTTGCTACAAGTCACAAATGACGATACGAACCTAGCGGAACCCTCAGATCTCTCATCGGAGTTCGTTTACTCAAATCGAGCTCGAAAACCTTTTTTAACCTTTTTAAACTTCCGCAACGGATACTTTATCAAAAGTCCTATCAAACGAGGTCCGTTTTCACTTCTGAAGGTTGCTACAGGTCATAAATTACCATACAAACCTAACGCAACTTTCAGATTTCACATCAGAGCTCATTTGCTCAAATCGAGCTCTGAAACCTCTTTTAGCCTTAACGAATATCCAAAACGGATGTCTTTCTCCGATACCTATTTAACAAAGTTCGTTTTAGCTAAAAATTTTCAGGCATGTCATAATGGACCTTACGGAGCTTTTGGGATTGTCGACACGCAAATCGTGGTCCCGATTCTCGAAACGACTATTTGAGGTCGTTACAAATAACTAGCCTTCTCAAAGATAATAAAGGCTAGCCAAGGAATCACAAGCCATAGCAAATAGAACATATAAGCAATGCACGGATTATCAATGCATGTAATCACAAATGTCCAACAAATACATGTAATGAAATGATATGAGATGAAATATGAAGACATACGGTCGCATGTGCATGTAATCTTATCCCTAAGCGGAATACTACTACATTCGAGGGATATACAATCTGATAAGCTGAATGGAGCGAAATACTCCCACTCCTGTAATGGAATACTCGTGCACCGAATATGACATCACAATCCACAATAAGAGAATACAATATATGAATGCATTTCAAGATTGTGGCGTAGTTAGTATGGCCTTCGACGGCTATTCATGTAAACAACACGTGAATAGAATGATCATAATATAAGGTCAAAGACCGTCAAAGAAAGAGATAATAGTCAAAAAACCCCCTTAAACTATCACTTTTTTGTTAGTTTCATACTTAAACTATGGGTTGGTCACGCTACCCCCCTGAACTATCAATTTTCATATTCAAAACCCCCTGCAGTGCCAAGTGGCATGGAGAGTGACTTCACTGTCTTTGTTGTGTGTGGAAAAATAAAGTAGACCAATAAAAAGCATCCATGTGGCATTTCTTTTCAATTTCTAAAATTTAAATATCCTTTTACTTATTTATTACTTATTTTTGTCTTTTTCCTTTCTTCTTTTCTAATTAATTATTTTCTTCTTCATAACTCTTTTTTTTTTTTTTTGCCAATAACAATAAATTAATTGAGACTCATTAACCTTAGAATAATAAGAATACTAAAAATGATTTAATCAAATGTGATATATTCTATTGTAATTTACAACCAAATTTTGTCAATAATGGTCATTTTAATTAAAAAGACATAACCCTTAACATACATTGTATCATTTTAATATTTTAATACGCAAGTTCTCAATTGAGTTTATTATAGTTGAGTAAATTCAGTTCTATATAATAATTAAATTTACTATTGTTGGTTAATATTTATTATTTTAGAAATATGGGTTTCAAGTAAGGTAAAGATTTTTTATTTTCATGAAAAATTAAAAGAAAAAATTAATAATTTTTTTTTTTAAAAAAAAAGATCAAATAAGAAATAAGAACAACTACTTTAAAAAATTAATTGTATGGATGCTCTACAAAGAGAGTGAAGTCACCTTCCATGTCACTTGACACTGTAGGAGGGTTTTGAATATGAAAATGGATGGTTCAGAGGGATAGCGTGACCAACTCATAGTTTAATTATGAAACTAACAAAAAAAATGATAGTTTAGGGGGGGATATTTTGACTATTATCTCTCAGAAAAATGATACTATCACTTACTTCAAATCCGGGGTCAATATAGTTACTGAATAATCACCTTTCCTTCCTGGAGTCTCTCATAATTATCTCTTTTTAAGCCCAAAAAAAATACAATTGTACATATAAGTGCCCATAAAATCTATATCTAACCATTTGGAATTACCAAATTACTCCTAGATCTAGCTTAGTGAAAGCTCATAAACAATACATATTCGGACTCCTCACCGTTTCACCATTCCAAATATACCACTGGAAAACACTTTTGAGTTCAATTCATATAAATTCCCCAATTTATCAATTCTAGTGTTGTAACCCTTTTCTTTCAATCTCATGAATTCACACACCAAAACGTTCAATTAAGGTTTAGAATCATTACGGGGATGAATTCCTATGCCCATAATTAAGTTATGTTTTCATGCATTGCATGTACATTTCTTCATAAGAAAGTGTGACTTATGTTTTATGCATTGCATGCATGTATTTTCCTTTTGCATTTCTTTTGCTATTATATATTATTATTCTCTGCGTTTCTGATTTTCTGTAGTATGCACTATGCAGGCCAAGACATAAGAACTTGGTGGAGTTAACTATAGGCTATTAACTCATTCAAGAATCATACTTCTATCTTGTAGCATAACATTTAGTTGTTCGAAAGCAAGTGATCAACTAGGCTACATAACTATCGTGCCAATTCAGGTTACTTTGAATTGTATCTGATACTTTCTGCACTTAAAAATTATTAAGTGATTCCCTGTCTCTGGCATACTCCTTTAGTAAATTCTTAGTGGATGTTCATCTTGACTGAACGAGGCAAATTCTCATCTAGATGAAATCTTGTGTGCTGCATTAAATAGACTTAATTCAAACATTGTATACTTTTAATCTTGAGATTATTTTGCTGATGCAGCCAAGCTAACACCACCATTGTACTACTTTATGTGGGATTTCATGCATATTTTACTTATGCGACAAACCAGATTAGTGACCCCTTAGGGTGTTGTATCTATAAAAAGAGAATGTTGATTTGAATCATTTATTAGGAGAAAAAAAAGTAGGCAGAGAGAGCCACGATAAGTATTTTGTTCATGTAAAATAGAGTTGAAAAGTAGCAGCTAAATGACTTAACAGATATCTAATAATATTACTATTATTCAAGCTTCAAGCTTCCTCTTGTACGGAATCTGATATCAGGATTTCAGATGGAGAAGTTGATCTGTAATTAAGGCCTCCGTCTATTCTTGTTCTGTTATTGCTGCCAACTCTTCTATGGAAGAGCATGAAATCACTCGAGCTCCTGCGTAGGTGGCGTTTCTTGTTGTAAAAGTAGGAGGGATAATCAGATTGCTCCCATCTCCTTCTAGCATTTGAATAACAACTTTGATGGAAGGCCTATCTGTTGCATTCCATTGGATGCACAGAAGTCCTATAATAGCCAACTTCCTTACAATTATGATATCATCATCTTCCTCAATCCTGATTTTCAACTCTTCTCCTTGATTCAGCTGTTGATGGATCCACTCTGGAAAGTTCATTTGGCTAGTAGTAGCCTTTGCATCAAAATTTTTCCTCCTTCCAACTATTTCAATTAGCAGCATTCCAAAGCTATAGACATCAGATTTATGAGACGCTTTTCCAAAGTTGCTGGATAACACCTCTGGTGCAATGTAACCCATGGTTCCTCTAGCTTCAGTCATGGTAACTGCACTTTTCTCTTTAGAGCATAACTTGGCAAGACCAAAATCAGATATCTTGGGGTTTAAGTTGTGGTCTAACAGAATATTTTGGGGCTTGATATCAAAATGAAGGATTTGTTGGTCACATCCTTGATGAAGATACTCCAGTCCTTTTGCAATGCCCATGGCAATATCATGAAGCTTCTTCCAATTAACAGTAATGTGATTTTTGGAACTTGCTGGAAAAATGAGCTTGTCAAGTGTCTTATTTGGCAAGTATTCATACACTAGAGCTCTTCTAAATCCATCAGCACAAAAGCCAACTAAGCGAACCACATTAACATGATGGATTTTCCCCATTGCTGCAACTTCGTTGATAAATTCTTCTCCATTTCGTTTTGAATCATTGAGAACCTTGACAGCTACATGAATGTCATTAGAAAGTGTTCCTTTATAAACAATTCCATAAGCTCCCTCTCCCAATATTTCCTGAAACAGATTTGTTATCTTTTTAATATCTGCATAACTATATCTAGTGGGCCTGAGAGCTCTGTAGTCTTCCAAAAACTTCTCAACTCTGACTTGATTCTCTCTTTCAATTTTGCTTGAGCTATACAGTTGATAGAGTGCCATCATAATAATCCCCATAAGAATAAGACCTAAAACTCCACCTGGAACATGTCATCTCAAACATTATACAGAAGGCAATTAAAAATATTGAAGGGAAAAAAAATCATACAAAAACGCGTAGAGTGCATACCTGCAATCAGTGGTTCCTTTAATGTGCCAGCTGCCAGAATTAGATTCAAATTTTTGTTATGAGAAAGAGAAGTAAATTATAGTTTTGTCAAGATGTTACATTTATGCATGCAATACATTGTTTCTTTTTGTACTTGCACAATGATATTCTTTCCATATTACTTCAAGTATAGTGTCACGTAAGCATATGTGCAGTTTCTTAATGTCAAGAGAAGATTGCCTGGAAATTGAAACTGAACGGGCTAGAGGATGGTTTATTAATGGGAGATTTACAAAAAATTGAACACTTTCTGGCGGCCATCAAAGATTTGATCCCGTAACGAAGAGTCTTTAAAAATTGGCTTTTTTGGCTATCAATAGATCCTTTCTATTAGCAAAGGCCTGACAATCACCGGTAGGTCCTTGCTAATAAAAAGATTTGGTGATTGCCATAAAGGAATATTTTTGTAAGATTTTTCTTATAGGGTTCAAAATTATAGTAGCAGTGCCGAAAGTGTCTATCTCGCGCAAAAACTTCTTTACTAATGGACTTATAATGTTATATTTTCTAATTATACTAAGTCATTATGGAATAAAAATAAAAATTTGAAAAGAGCTAATACCTTTTGTAGTGTGTGGTCTTTCGAAACACCGAGTGCTCAGTTGGTTGGTATAGTTCTTGAAGCCACAATCCATTTCAAGACCTTCACAGTACCTGCACTCTGGATTTAACCAACGGAGTGGAAGGTAATTGTACAATAGATCGTCGGGAACTGCTGAAATTTCATGAATCTTTTTGCAAGTTGATGGGGGGAGATCAATCAAAGAATCTGATGAAGAGTCGAGAGCAACTATTTCCTTGTCGGTTGCACAAACTTGTTGGGAATTATAAATCCTTGGGACAGAACATTTAAAAACCGAAAAATTAGAGGGTCTTCTTCGGTAATAGCTTTCATCAGTATCAAAGTAGAAAGGAGTTGCTGATAAATTGAGGTGCAATAGCTTGAGAATGAGACAATCTTCAGGATCATAAAGGAGAATCTTCTGAGACAAATAATCAATTTTGTGAACAATAAGTCTAACTGAATCGCTTAGGGTTAGTACGGTGTCACAGGATAACCCAAAGCCCTGATTGCCACAATATTGATCTTCCAGCAGACCAGACACAGATAGGAGGCCTTGACCACTTTTACACCTGAACACTCTGCAGTTACATGATAACTCGAAGCTTGGATAACCACAATACTCTAGCTGATGGTGATACCTAAAGGGGAAATGAATGTTAGGGCCTTCAAGACTTCCACACCTGAACTTGTTGCAGTCATATGCTCCTTCACCAACCATAGTATAAGTAACACAATGATGAGAATTAAGTGCAACAGTAAAATAATGATCATCTAGAATGAAACTTGCAGTTGTGCCAGTGGCAAAGACACAATTTTGTACAGTTTATTTGAACATTTGCTTTAATCGCTTGGAATAGTAGTAAAAATTTTAAAACATAAAATTTGTTTCATCCATGTCATAGATGACTGGAATACAAAGACATCCATATATTGAGTAGGTGACACGAGGTAGCATTGTCATCTCTTTCTTTAGTTCTTGTGATGACTTGCCTTCCCTTTTGCCGCAACATAGCAATGTATACAATGGGGGGAGCTGAGAGGCTTGCTGTGGGCCTGTTTCCGTACCCAACTTATATCCTGGACATGTATTAGGATGGATATTCAAAACTTTATCCAGGAATCGGAGTAGGCTGGACTCCATTTCAGTATGATTTCAAATATTTGATTGGATTTGGGAACTTGGCGTAGGCTTGTGTAAATGGGCTCATGTTCACCGGGCATCTTCAACGTCCTCCTTTGAGATTCGAGAACTAAAGGACTGATCCATTTGGTGACTTTCGTGGTTGCCCTCACTAAAACTACTTAAATTTGAACTACGATTCAGATCAAATCTTACCGAAATAGGACCTTTCTGTGCCATATGCGATACTTTATTTTTTACCCCCTTTTTCTGCCCGGTCTAATATTTGTTTATAAAGTCATGTAAATGAATCCCCTTTCTAGCTGACTTGTAGCTTTCCTATTTTATTATTATTTAATTAGTTTTCTGTTTTAGATTAATAAGTTATATCCATTCTTGAAAAGGAAAATTTCCCCTAAGCTTTTTTATATTCTTTCCAATAATCTTCAATTATAGTATCACGTATGGATATGTGCAGTTTCTTATTGGCAAGAGAAGATGGTCTGGAGTAGAAAGTAAGCAGGGATAGGAGATACTTTATCTTAAGACATACATGTTCACTGTTTTCTGATTATATTCCTACGTTGTTCCTCGGTTATAAAGTTCTGTTCTTTCAAGTATTTTTTTTTTCTTTTTCCTAAGATTACTTTATCCTGCAGTTTTGTCTATTTCTAAGTATTTATTAATCATTAACTTGAATTGATAACCATTAAACCAACAGTTGGAGTACATGAAAGAAAGTAGAGCCTATCTGGCTGTGCAAACTGAAGGAGATTACAAAGGTCATACATGTTACTTTTGCAATCGAACCGAATCTTTGAAAGAATTAATACCTTTTTTAGTGTATGGTCTTTCGAAACACCGAGTGCTCAGTTGGTTGGTATAGTTTTTGAAGCCACAATCCATTTCAAGACCTTCACAGTAGCTACACTCTGGATTTAACCAACGGAGTGGAAGCTCATTGTTAAATATACTGCGGGGAACTGATGGAATTTCACGGATCTTTTTGCAAGTTGCATTAGTGGGTGGACCATCCAAAGAACCTAAAGAAGAGTCGATGGCAAATATTTCCTTGTCAGATGCACAAGTTTGTGAGGAAGAATAAAATGCCGGGACAGAACATTTGAAAACCGAAATGTTATAGCCTTCATAGCCGGGTTCAGTATCAAAGTAGAAAGGAGATGCTGATAAATTGAGGTGCAATAGCTTGAGAATGAGACAACTTTTAGGATCATAAAGGCGAATCTGCTGAGACAGATAATCGATTTCTCTAACAACTAATGTGACTGAATTTTGAAGGGTGAGTATGGTATTGTTTTTGCTGTCACAAGATAACTTGAAGCCTGGATAGCCACAGTATTCTGGCTGATGGTAAAGCCTGAAGGGGAAACGAATGCTAGGGCCGTCGCTTCCACACCTGGACTCTCTTCTGCAATCATATGCTCCTTCACTGACCATAGCAAAAGATACCATGATAATGACAAGTAAGTGCAAGAGGAGAATGATGGACATCTTGACTGAAAGCCAACCTTGAAAATGAATCTTGGAGTTGTGCCAGTGGCAAGACAGAACTAGGACAATTATTGAAGATTTTTTGTTAATATTCTTGGAGTAGTAATGAAAATTCTAAAACATAAAAAAATAATTATCATCCATTAGATGACTGGAAGACGAAGACAAGATTTGGTTATATATATAGAATAGATGACTTGACTTCCCTTTTTAGCTGAGAGGCTCCTGTGGGCCTGTGTCCCTACCAAACTTTTTGTAGTTGGGTGCTTATTGCTATGATCTGTCTAGGCCTTCCTATATCCAGAACACATTTATTGACTTCTTGTTTCTCATGTAGACTTGGGACTTGTCTTTCATATTTAATGGATGACTTGATTTTCTGCAGTCCACGCTACGATATTAAGCAAAGTCTTGCATCATGGCTTGACTTATTAAACTGAGAGACATACTGAGTTGACTTCACTTTCTTCGTGAAGACTTGGAATTTCCTTTTAGGATCGATCACTTTCATTTTTCCTTCTTTGCTACTACTACCACCTCCTGCAAAAGTTACACACAGTTAGCCATAAAAATGTCTGAAGGAACCAAGTTTCTTTCATTTCTTACAATCCTGATATTTGTGGAGCTCCCTGAAACCCCATTTGCTGAACCAAACAAACAGTGTGTCCCTTCTAGTTGTGGGCATATCCATAACATCAGCTACCCCTTTCGTCTGAAAACTGATCCGAAGCACTGTGGCCTTAAAAATTATATATTGATCTGTGAAGGAAATCACACAATATTAACAACGCCATCCTATATTGGCAATGGATCGATGAACTACTATGTACAAGCGATCAATTACGATAACTCCACTATCCGCCTTGTAGATCCTGGTGTTAGAGAACAAGTTCTTTGCTCTCTTCCTCAGCATTCAATAACGCGTTACACTATCCCTGCACATTATGCTACTTATAAGTCTTACCCCTCTTTCATAGTAACACCAATCACTGTTTTCAGCTGTCCATTTGCCATGAATTCTCCAGTCTTTGTGGAAATCACTAATTGTGTCAACAGGAGTTATGCTTCCAATGCTTCTTCTGACTTATTTACTGGACACACATATGCAACCATGGCGGAATTATCACCATCTGATTTGAGAGTCGGGTGTAGTGTAGACGCCATGTCGATGACTTCATTGCATATTCAGGATGGAAATGCTAATCCTTCCAGTTTTGATTTTCATAATGCTTTAGCATTTGGGTTTGAGCTTTCATGGTTTTATGACGTTTACTGTGGGAACTGCAACTATCCTAATGATTGTCAAGGTGAAAATTCAAGGGATGTTCGCTGTGTGGATATGAGCTGCAAAGTTTACAATTTTGGATTCTTCAAAACCGTGTGTAGTAAGAACATTCCTGATGCCATGCATTGTAGAATTTAAGACACTTTTTAGCATTTTACGTCTTAAGGATCTCTCTCTCATACTTCTCGTTTTGTTTTTGTTTTTATTGCTTGGAATTTCTCTTTGAATGACCACAATCAAGTCAATCGTAGACATGTTTTCCGCATTCTTACAGGTAAGAGCTTGTTCTATTCTCAATTCTCCTTTTATATATGTTAGGATTATATATGTGGTAAATATATAGTTCCTAGTTAGATTAACTGTATCAAGTGCTACTTATTAATTATTGTTGTTCTTGCAGGAATTGTCCCATGGATGCTTCCCGCAGTTGGTAAGCAACATCTGTTGTCTATAATTTTTTTATTTATTTGTTAACTGAACTACAGATACTGGAGTAGTAATCAATCTAAAGTCTAAACTAACACAGACTGGTTACTTTATGATGGTTGTACACAGGGCTTAGCGTTGTGGCAAGAATTGTACTATTCCCTTGCATATTTGTGTTTCTAATGATTGAATTACGAAGAAGGCATTTGTCAATTTTTGATGCAATTGAACATTTCCTGTATAGTGAGAACAATTTCATGCCCATTCAGTACTCCTACTCCAACATAAGGAAGATGTCTAGGAATTTCAAAGAGAAACTAGGCCAAGGAGGTTATGGTACAGTATATAAAGGCAAGCTTCAAAGTGGTCCTAGTGTAGCTGTGAAGATCTTGAGCAAGCCCAAAGCTGATGGGCAAGACTTCATCAACGAAGTTGCTACAATCGGGAGGATTCATCATGTTAACGTTGTGCAACTCATTGGCTATTGTGCTGAGAGATATAAACGTGCTCTCGTGTACGACTTCATGCCTAATGGATCACTTGACAAGTACATCACACATCGTGAAGGAGGAACCCTATTAAGTTGGCAAAGAAAGTTTGAAATTGCTCTTGGTGTTGCTCGGGGTATTGAATATTTGCATCGAGGCTGTGACATACAAATTCTACATTTTGACATCAAGCCACACAACATACTTTTGGATGAGGATTTCACTCCAAAGATCTCTGATTTTGGTCTTGCCAAATTATACCCCACAGATAATAGCATTGTTACTCTAACAGCAGCAAGGGGAACTATAGGTTATGTAGCTCCGGAATTGATCAACAGAAGCATTGGTCCCATATCTTATAAGGCTGATGTTTATAGCTTTGGAATGCTATTGATTGAGATAGCAGGCTTGAAAACAAACTTGGCGGCAAGAGAGGATAAGTCCAGCCAGTATTTTCCTTATTGGATTTATGATCAGTTCGATAAGGAAAAGGAAATTGAAGTACTAGATGAGATGCAGGACGACGAAAAGAAGATTATAAAGAAGCTGACATTAGTTGCATTGTGGTGCATACAAATGAATCCACTTGATCGTCCATCAATGACTAAAGTAGTGGAAATGCTTGAAGGTGAATTACAAGCTTTGCAAACGCCTCCTAGGCCTTCCGAATCGATTCAACCACTTTCATTGGAATTCAATTTAAGTTCTTCGGTAAATTCATCTGAGTCAGTGAAGTTGCTTGTTAGTTGTTCTGATTCTACAGATGGAATCATTGGTTGACATATGAGTATCACAACCTGTATTATCACATTATGTAACACACATGCTCTATCTTCGTGTAACTTTCCGTATTTTTTTAAGCATCTGGTATCAAGAACTTTTAGTATTTTATGTCTTACTATATTTGAAGATGGTTTAGGCTAAAGTTAAGTTGGAGTTCTGGAGAAAGGTGGGGCCTTTACTAGTTTTTTGTCCTTATATTCGTTAACTCTCTTGTTATGCTTTAGATGATAATGCCTTAATTGCCTTGGAAAGAAAGCTACTCTATAAATTAGTGACCTTCTTCTGAGGTTTTGTGTTTATCTTCCTTTTGCAGGTAGAGAAACTGAAAAAGTCATTAAAAGAGTAAATAGAGCAAACAATGTGTGGATGTTCTAAAAATAAAATTGTAAATGACTGCAAACTATATACATTTTACTCCTTTATTTTTATGCTATTAAAGAGTTGAACAATGTTGTAGTAATGAAGGTGAAAGAAGAATGAAGGACTACACAAAATTGGAAAAAAAAGAGAGAGAGAGAGAGAAAAGAAAAGCTTATCTCTAGTAGTCTTTTTTTATGTTTTTCGAGTAAGATTTATTATTTTACGCTTATTTGGTATTTTTCGTTCAAATATTGTGTTTTTCGGTTAAATTTTTGACGCGATCCAAATTTCTGGCTAGGCCGTGCGGGAACCTGACAACCTTCCTAGACCCGTCGGGTGAACCTTATTAACTTAAACTCAACAAAAGATACAAAGAAAACTTTAAATAAGATATAGAGAACGTAGAAACTTATATATGAGCTGCCATAAAAGAATGAAACTAGCTACCCAAGTACAATGTCTAGAGCTTTTCAGATGAGACATCTATGAAGTCCAAAAGAATATATACATTTTCCGCAGGGAGCAAAATAAGATCTAACATAAGATATCTACAACGGGTGGCCTTAACGAACAAGCTAGCTCACCACAGACAGCTAGAAAAGCATTCACTCTTCAATCTCGCTGCGTGCTGGTTCTGGAGCTGAATCTGCCGAAAAGAAAAAACAACACAAGAAACAGATAGGGAGTGATGTAGGGAAAACCTACGAAAGCGATAAAGAGATAAAGTGAGACGAGACTTACACTAAAGTTCGAGTAGCAACGAAGAACTCGTTCCGTTACACCCCGAACGATTGGAAAGAATCACCTAACACTACGCAACTATCCTCAAGAATCACGAGGTCCTTGCAAATAGAGTGATCGAAAAGGTTTGAGGTTCAACTTGGATTCATCCAATTGAAATTCAAGCCAAGAATCAAGGTTTTCATTCAAAGAGTATTCTCTTGTTTTTGTGTTCAAAGATAGCTAAAATGAATTCAAGACTTAATGAAGGCTTTTATAGCCTTCTACAAACTTGCAATGAAGTGTCTAAAATACCCCCAAGTGGGTTTAAACAATATAAGCCACTTAGGGCCAAAGTTGGAATTACTCGCTAAAAACAACAAAAATTCGGATGGGCTTGACACAGGGGTAGGCGGTCCGCCCACCCCTAGGAGGCGCTCCGCCTAGCATCAGTTCCAGAGGGCAGCCAACAAGGAGGCGGTCCACCCTAGTGAGGAGGCGGTCCGCCTCTCCCAGATCCAGAGAGCTCACAACTTTCAGGCGGTCCGCCCCTTTGGGTAGGCGGTCCGCCTCTTCCTGAAGAGTCTTGGGGTGTCTCAAATTGTGTCTCTTGAGCTCCTCCAAGTGTCCGAGATGGTCCTCCTTCCATGGTGCTCCAATGCATGATCTTCAAGGTTGTTCCGGAGCTTCCATCTTCTACGTCCAAGCCTTTCCATACCAAGTGAAGGTGAGCATCATGTATAGCTTTGGCTTGGCTTCTCGTAAAGGGTCTCGAGCTAGTTTGCCCGGCATCATCCTCCCCTTCTTTAGAAGATTTCGTCCTCGAAATTAAGGCGTCATCCTCCACGGCATCACCTACATCACAAGGAGCCAAGTCACTAACATTGAAAGTATTTGACACATTGTACTCACCGGGTAGATCAATCACATATGCATTGTTGTTGATCTTGGATATCACTTGGAACGGGCCATCTCCTAGGGGTGCCAACTTCCCTTTTCTAATGTTTGGAAATCTATCTTTTCGGAAGTGCACCCACACCCAATCTCCTTTCTTGAATTCCACTTTCTTCCTCCCCTTGTTCTTCTTGGTGGCTAACTTTTCATAAGCTTCCTCCAAGTTCTTCTTTGCTTTGGCATGGAGTTCCATCAAGGCCTTAGCTCGGCTTGTACCTTCAACATTAACAACCATTTCCCTTGGCAAAGGGGTGAGATCAAGCGGAATCAAAGGATTAAAACCATAAACACACTCAAATGGAGTCATGCCAATCATTCTATGCAAAGTGCGGTTATATGCAAACTCCATGAGTGGTAATTTCTCCACCCAAGTCCCGGCCTTACCTCGGGTCATAGCTTTAAGAAGAGACCCTAAGGTTCGGTTCACCACCTCGGTTTGACCATCCGTTTGAGGGTGGTGGGACGTAGAGAACAACAATTTGGTGCCAAGGGCACCCCACAAACATCTCCAAAAATGGCTTAGGAACTTGGTGTCCCTATCACTTACAATGGTTTGAGGCACGCCATGCAATTTTAACACATTATCAATGAACAAAGAAGCTACATGGTGTGCATCACTACTCTTCTTACAAGGAATGAAGTGAGCCATTTTGGAGAACCTATCCACGACAACATAAATGCTATCATGGCCCCCTCTAGACCGTGGCGATCCCATAACAAAATCCATCGAAATGTCCATCCACGGGCTAGTAGGAATAGGCAAAGGAGTATACAAGCCATGGGGATTCGACTTAGACTTGGCGTGCTTGCAATCTAAACAAGCATTGCATAGCCGCTCAACATGCAACCCCATCTTAGGCCAATGGAATTGCTCCATAAGAATGGCCAAAGTCTTATCCCTCCCAAAGTGACCCATCAAGCCTCCACAATGTGCTTCACGCACTAGCAATTCTCGCCAAGAGGACTCGGGGACACACACTCTCCCTTTCTTGAAAATGTAGCCATCTACCCATTGGTACTTCTCCACCCGTTTCCCACTCACTAGAGCATCATGAATGCTCTTGAACTTTAGGTCATGTTCATACAAAGATTTTATACTCTCAAAACCCATAAGTCTAGAAGCAAGAGTGGTAGCAAGGGCGAACTTCCTAGAAAGCGCATCGGCTACAACATTGTCCTTTCCCTTCTTGTAATGAATTACATAGGGAAAAGACTCAATGAATTCCACCCACTTGGCATGTCTTTTGTTCAACTTCTCTTGGCCCCTTAGATGCTTGAGTGACTCATGGTCACTCTTGATCACGAATTCCCGAGGCCATAGATAGTGTTGCCAATGGGCAAGGGCTCTCACAAGGGCATACAACTCCTTGTCATACGTGGAGTAATTCAAGGCTGCGCCCTTCAACTTCTCACTAAAGTAGGCAATGGGTTTCCCTTCTTGCATGAGAACACCCCCGATTCCCACCCCCGAGGCATCACATTCAACCTCAAAAGCCTTCCCGAAGTCGGGCAATTGTAATAAGGGGGCGGTACTCAACCTACTTTTCAATTCTTGGAAAGCTCTCTCTTGAGGCTCTCCCCACACAAAGGGCTTGTCCTTTTTCACCAACTCGGTGAGTGGTGCGGCAATGGTGCTAAAGTCCCTAACAAAGCGCCGATAGAAACTAGCAAGGCCATGGAAACTCCTAACATGAGAAACGGTAGTAGGAGTAGGCCAATCTCTAATGGCTTCAACTTTGGACTCATCAACCTCTACACCATTTGCACTAACAACAAAGCCCAAGAAGACAACTTTTTCAACACAAAAGGCACACTTCTTAAAGTTGGCATAGAGCTTTTCGGCTCTTAGCACTTCAAGGACTTGACTCAAGTGGCCAACATGGTCGTCTATTGATTTGCTATATATCAAGATATCATCAAAATAGACAACCACGAATTTGTTGATAAACGGCTTTAAGACATGGTTCATTAACCGCATGAAAGTGCTAGGTGCGTTGGAGAGGCCAAAAGGCATCACCAACCATTCATAAAGACCAAATTTGGTCTTGAATGTGGTTTTCCACTCATCACCCGGTTTCATCCGGATTTGGTGGTAGCCGGACCTAAGATCTATCTTGGTAAAGACACTTGAACCACTCAATTCATCAAGCATGTCATCAAGTCTAGGAATGGGATGACGATACTTTATCGTTATCTTGTTGACCACACGGCAATCAACACACATTCTCCATGTCCCGTCCTTCTTTGGTACAAGAATGACCGGTACGGCACACGGACTCAAGCTTTCTCGAACCAACCCTTTGGTGAGCAATTCATCCACTTGATTTTGCAATTCCTTTGTGTCCTCCGGGTTGCTCCTATAAGCCGGCTTGTTTAGGATTTGGGACCCCGGGACAAAATCAATTTGGTGCTCAATCCCCCTCAATGGAGGAAGGCCACTCGGCATCTCTTCCGGGAACATGTCCTCAAATACCTTCAACACATTCTTAATAGCACTAGGCAAAGGGTTAGGGTTAGAAGATAAATCACAATCGGAGTTTAGGACCATACCTTTGTGCACTAGGCAAATGAGCATTTTGGTGCCATCATTACCTCTCAAGTACTCGCCCGGTTGCATCATGGCACACATGCAACCGGTGGAAGATGGTGGAGTCTCGGCCAAAGGTTTGGCCACAACCGGGGACTTGGCCTTAGCCGCTTCCCTCAACCCTTTCATGCGCCGATAGTCTTCACTTACTTGCTTTGGGGTCAAGGGTGTAAGCACAAACTTCTTCCCCTCATGTCTAACCGTGTAAGCGTTGGCTCGGCCATCATGAACCACTTGTTTGTCGTATTTCCAAGGCCTACCAAACAAGAGGTGGCAAGCTTGCATTGGCACCACGTCAAACATGTGTTCATCTTGGTAGTTCCCAATCTTGAACCTAATCAAGACTTGCTTCACTACCCTCAACTCCCCACACTCACTCAACCATTGCAATCGGTAGGGGTTTGGATACTTAAGGGTAGACAACTTCAATTGTGAGACCAAAGATTGGCTCACCACATTTGCACAACTACCCGAGTCAATGATCATGGAACACACTTGTCCCTTCACTCTACACCTAGCATGGAACAAGTTTTCTCTTTGCTCATCCTCCCTCTCTTCATTCACCATGGCACCCAAAATACGATGCACCACAAGGAACATATTAGGATCATCCCCCTCCGTCGCTCTCTCTTCACCCTCCACTTCCTCACTTTCCTCCTCAACTTCACCCTCGGACTCACTTTCCCCCTCATAGACCAACCCATCATCCATCACAATCATCGTTTTTCGGGTAGGGCACTCTTTGGCAAAGTGACCATATCCCTTGCATTTGTGACATTGGAAAGAAGAAGGAGAAGGAGTATTTAAAGTAGTTTTAGAATTACCTCCAACCTCTTTGTGGTCGCTTCTCGGGGTAGACTTTTCAAATGGCTTCTTCACTTGTCGACTCCCACTTGCACCACTTTGGTATGGGCTCTTCCATTCTTTGGGGCGAGTTGTTGGAGTGGTGGTGGTGGTAGTACTCCTATAGCGAGGAGCCTTCTCTTCCTTTAGCCACTTTTCAGCTTCAACCGCGGCATCACAAACATCTTGAAGAGAATGAAAGATGTGTAGCCTCAATTGAGAAGCAATCTCCCGGTTCAAACCACTCTTGAAACGGATGATAGCTTGCTCTTCATCTTCGGTTTCCATGTCAAGGGCCATTCTATTCTTCTCAAAGTCATTGAAGTACTTATCAACGGCTTTGGAGCCTTGTTTCAATTCATAGAGCCTCTTGAGTTGTTCTTGTCTATACTTGGGTGTCACATATTTGGTGCTCATGATCTCTTTCAACTCTTCCCAAGTAATGTTCATCCGCAACCCAACTCGTCTCCTCGACCTCTTGACGGATTCCCTCCATGTGGATGCATAGGACTCAAATGAAGCGATGGCATAAGTAGCTTTCTTCTCCTCGGACATGTCATTTGTATCAAAGACCCGCTCCAATTGAACCTTCCACTCTAAGAATGCTTCCGGATCACTAGTCCCTTTGAAAGGTGGGATAGTGATCTTCACACTATTGAGGTTTGTGTCACGACCCCCACGGTTTGGTTCCGGTTGACCCCGTAGTAGTCTTCAACATCCTCATATTCCCAGTTCCTCCCAACATAAGCTCTTGGTGGTCCTCGACCTCGACCTCGACCTCTATCTACACCTCGGCCTCCATTCATCGCCCTCCTATTTGGATAGGGAGCATCAAAGTAATCATCATCAAGTCCGAGGCCCTCCCCTTCTTGAGCTTCATCAACTTGCTCAAGGGGTGCAACATGCCTCCGAGGCCTTGGGAGTGGAGCATCTCCTTGGGGATTGCCCAACAATCTTTCTCTAGCAAGAGCCTCATCCCTCAACCGTTGTCGACGAACTAGCTCCGCATATTGATCCGGTTTTATGGTTGAATCATCACTTGTGCCTTCATTGGCATCCTTTTGGACACTCGGGGTCCTTTCCTTTTTAAAGACTTCCATTCTAAGGTTCAAAGTCTTCACCTCGGCCAATAGACTAGCCAAGATGTCGGTTGGAACCTCAATGGTGCTTTTGGCTTTCTCTTCCGCCATTGTACCTACAAACAATCAAAGACAAACAAAGAGATTAGAGTAAAAGTCCTCACTCGCTCCCTCACTTTTGATTGTCTCTCGGGTTCACTCAAGTTTGGGTGGTTTCACTCAAGCTTGAATTCAAAAGTCTTCCTCGGAGTTGAACAACTACCTCAACAACCAAACAATTCAACAAGTACCCAATGCTCTTCGGGAAGAGTGGATTTAATGGGACTCTATGGGCGTTCGGCTTTTAAGTGAGCACTTGAGCCAAAGAAATTCTACGAGTCTTCTTTGAAGTTATCAAACACCAACACGCACGAATATCCTAAGCGCTCAATGAATTAGTACTAGTTGAGTAGGAGAATTACTCACAAAGTACTAACCGGAAGTAATGGAAGCAAAGAAAACACGAAAACTTAAGAAACAAACTACCCGGACACCTTCCCAGTGGGAGGCGGTCCGCCTAAGGACTGAGGCGGAGGGCCTCAAAAAGTCCAGAGACCAAGCAGTGGAGAGGCGTTCCGCCTATGGAGGGGGGGCGGTCCGCCTAGGTCTGTTTCCCTGCACAATTTCAAGTCCGTTTCTTGGTTTTTGGCACCCGATTTTCCAATGTTTTCAAGGAGTTTTTGATATGTAATGGTACCCAAAGTTGTTTTGGACTATAACAAGCAAACCCCAATGGTTTAATCCAACAAACAACCAACAAACAACTTGATTCAAAGATTTGGAGCAAGTTCTTCAAACTTTTTTTCAAAAACTTCAAGACTTTAAAATTTCGATTTTCAATCCGCTACTCCAAATGATGTTATGTGGGTATCAAAACGACGGGGTAATCATAAGGAACAATCCCCGATACCAAACAACCACAAAATCATAACATCAAACAAGTTTTAGCAAATTTTGCAAAATACCCAACCTAGGGTTCAATTTTTCCAACTTTTGATTTTCAACTCCAAAACGTGTTTTGTTGGTACCCAAATGTCGAGATTACATAAACAAACAATCCCCGATAATCAA
This sequence comes from Petunia axillaris subsp. axillaris, assembly GCA_029990575.1. Taxonomy (NCBI): domain Eukaryota; kingdom Viridiplantae; phylum Streptophyta; class Magnoliopsida; order Solanales; family Solanaceae; genus Petunia; species Petunia axillaris. Next base: position 135,489,045 of record JARKNS010000004.1, read on the forward strand.
CACCAACAAAATCGTAACAACCAACGATTTCTAGCAAATTTTTGGGTTTTCTAGTTTTTGACTTTTTTTTCTTCTTTTTCAATAAAACAAGAACAAGAACAAGAAAACAAAAAAGAAACAAAGATGACAAGTACGAAGAGCAGGACGAGGGTTCGTAAGAACGTAACCCTAGCCTTGCTCTGATACCAACTGATGTAGGGAAAACCTACGAAAGCGATAAAGAGATAAAGTGAGACGAGACTTACACTAAAGTTCGAGTAGCAACGAAGAACTCGTTCCGTTACACCCCGAACGATTGGAAAGAATCACCTAACACTACGCAACTATCCTCAAGAATCACGAGGTCCTTGCAAATAGAGTGATCGAAAAGGTTTGAGGTTCAACTTGGATTCATCCAATTGAAATTCAAGCCAAGAATCAAGGTTTTCATTCAAAGAGTATTCTCTTGTTTTTGTGTTCAAAGATAGCTAAAATGAATTAAAGACTTAATGAAGGCTTTTATAGCCTTCTACAAACTTGCAATGAAGTGCCTAAAATACCCCCAAGTGGGTTTAAACAATATAAGCCACTTAGGGCCAAAGTTGGAATTACACGCTAAAAACAACAAAAATTCGTATGGGCTTGACACAGGGGTAGGCGGTCTGCCCACCCCTAGGAGGTGCTCCGCCTAGCATCAGTTCCAGAGGGCAGCCAGCAAGGAGGCGGTCCGCCCTAGTGAGGAGGCGGTCCGCCTCTCCCAGATCCAGAGAGCTCACAACTTTCAGGCGGTCCGCCCCTTTGGGTAGGCGGTCCGCCTCTTCCTGAAGAGTCTTGGGGTGTCTCAAATTGTGTCTCTTGAGCTCCTCCAAGTGTCCGAGATGGTCCTCCTTCCATGGTGCTCCAATGCATGATCTTCAAGGTTGTTCCGGAGCTTCCATCTTCTACGTCCAAGCCTTTCCATACCAAGTGAAGGTGAGCATCATGTATAGCTTTGGCTTGGCTTCTCGTAAAGGGTCTCGAGCTAGTTTGCCCGGCATCAGGGAGTGAGTCATAAGGACTCAATAAGTGAGGAATAACTAGTCTTCTCAAAGATCATAAAGGCTAGCCAAGGAATCACAAGTCATAGCAAACAGAATGTTGGAATTTTCAAGAGAAAATAACCCGATAATTAGCAACTTTTCTGGAAAAGAAATAACTTCTTTGAAAGAGTACCTTTTCATGAAACTAACACATCTCTTCCCCAAAGATTGTGTTGTCTCAGGTCTACGGTTAAAACTCTTCTATAAATAGAGGAACATGCTGGAAATATTCCATTAGGAAAATCATTCCAGAAAACTACTTTCTTCCTGCAGAAAATCTGCATAAAATTTACTGACTGCAGCATTAACTCTTGTGTGTTTCAGAGATTGGTTTCCATTATTTCTTGGTTTTGCTTCATTCTATCCTGAGAGAGTATTTGTGAGGGACAAATAATTCTCTTTGGAAAGTGAATTAAGGAAGATACACGGCTTGAAGCATATCTAGATTTTTCACCACAAACATATCGCTCTTTTTCCTAACAATCAAAGAGAATTAATATCATGTCTTCCATGAAAGATCTCACCACCAACTTTGCCAAACTTGACAAGTTTGGTGGAGTTGATTTCCGCCGTTGGCAAAAGAAGATGCACTTCCTTCTGACAACACTGAAAGTTGTGTATGTAATTTCCACCGCTCGTCCACCGGAGGCCAATGAAGGTGAAGAAGAGACACTGGAAAGTACAAGGGCAAGGATGAAATGGGATGATGATGACTACATATGTCGAGGTCATATATTAAATGCAATGTCAGATGCTTTATTCGACATCTATCAACATATGGAGATGGCTAAGAAACTGTGGGATGCATTGGAGAATAAGTATATGTCTAAAGATGCATCAAGTAAGAAATTTCTTGTCTCCCAATTTAATAATTATAAAATGGTAGAAGATTGGTCAGTTATGGATCAATTCCATGAAATTCAGCGCATTGTAAGTCGCTTCAGCCAACAGAAAATTGTGATAGATGAAACTTTTATTGTGTCATCTATTATTGATAAATTACCTTCTTCGTAGAAAGATTTCAAACAGAATTTTAAACACAAAAAGGAGGATATTTATTTGGAAGAACTTGCTAATCATCTTCGTGTAGAACAAGAGTTTCGCATACAAGATGAATCCAAAGAGCCTAACCCTCAAGATAGAAAGGTTCATGTCGTTGAACATGGGGAATCTTCCAAACCACACAAAGGACAATATAATAATAAGAAAAGGCCTTATGATGATGGTAAAAAGAAGAAGGGGTTCCAGGATGTGTGCTATGAATGCAACAAACCAGGGCACAAGAAGAAGAATTGCTCTATCTGGAAAAGAAAGAAGAGTCAAAACAACCAAGGGGCATCAAAGGATAACTTTGTGGCCATGATTTCTGAAATCAATGTTATTGAAAATGACAATTCTTGGTGGATAGACTCGGGTGCTACCAAGCACGTGTGCAATGATCGCTCTTTCTTTAAGTCACTCACATCGTAAATGATGGGACTGTCCTCTACATGGGGAACTCTTCAACTGTGGAAGTCTAGGGCAAGGGACAAGTGAAATTAAAGTTCACATCTGGAAAGACGTTAACTTTAAGTGATGTATTTTATGTTCCTAGTGTTAGGAAAAATCTTGTTTCTGGTAGCCTTCTGAACAAACATGGTTTCAAGCAAGTGTTTGAAGCTAATAAATTTATATTGTCCAAGGGTGGTGTATTTGTTGGGCAGGGATATTATGTAAATGGCATGTTTAAATTAAATGTAATTATCAATAATGTGAATGCAATGGATGCTGAAGTTTCTATTTACATATTTGACTCTAATTTTTCATTATGGCATTCACGTTTAGGACATGTTAATTTTCATAGAATGAGAGATATGTCTAAATATCGCTTGATACCGATAATGAATGTGGATAGTGAAAAATGTAAAACTTGCATGTTAACAAAGAACACAAGAAAATCCTTTCCGAGTATTAAAAGAAGTACTAAGTTACTTGAATTAATTCACAGTGACTTAAGTGATTTTCATAGTACTCCTACAATTGGAGGAAAGAAATATGTTATTACATTCATTGATGACTACTCTAGATTTTGCAAAGTTTATCTTGTAAATTCTAAAGATGAAGTACTAGAAAAATTTAAAGTTTACAAAACTGAAGTTGAATTGTAATGTCAATCTTCCGTTAAGTGTCTAAGGACCGATAGGGAGGGGAATATTATAATCCCATATTTTACCAAAGCATTGGTATTGTGCATCAAGTGACGGCACCATATACACAACAACAAAATGGTGTAGCCGAACGAAAAAATCGTGTCTTAATGAAAATGGTTAATTCTCTATTGTCTAACTCAGGCCTAAGTCACGATTATTGAGGTGAAGCCATGTTAACGGCTTGTTATATTCTTAATAGGGTTCCTAATAAAAGGAATTCAACAACCCCATATGAACTTTGAAACAAAAGACAACCAAATTTGAGTCATCTCAAAGTTTGGGGATGTAGGGCTATAGTTAAAGTCTCGGAACCTAAAAGGAAAAAATTGGGTGAAAGAGGAAGTCTCAAAGTTTGGGGATGTAGGGCTATAGTTAAAGTCTCGGAACCTAAAAGGAAAAAATTGGGTGAAAGAGGAATTGAATGCATCTTTATAGGATATGCTGAAAATAGCAAAGCCTATAGGTTTTTGGTCATTGAACTAAATGATTCGTACTCGGTTAATACCGTTCTTGAATCAAGAGATGCAATTTTTTATGAAACTCGATTTGTATCAATTCCTAGACCAAAAGATATTGTTCCAGCTTATCCAAATTCTCCTACTTCACAACCATCAATCTCTCAAGACAATGGAAATCAAGATGATATTATTGAAGTAAGAAGGAGTAAGAGAGTTCGAAGAGAAAAAACATATGGAGATGACTTCTACATTTATTTAGTAGAAGGTTCAACTGATAAAGTTGAAAATAAAATTCCTTATTGTTACAATATGGAAAATGATCCCACTATTTTTAGTGAGGCCATGCAATCTCCGGATGTACCATTATGGAAGGAGGCTACCCAGGATATGATTGATTCCATTATGGAAAATAATACTTGGATATTAACAGATCTTCCACCTGGTTGCAAACCCATAGATGGTAAATGGTTGTTCAAGAAGAAGTTAAAAGTAGACGGTACTGTCGATAAATATAAGGCTCGCTTTGTCGTTAGGGGTTTTACCCAAAAGCACGGTATTGACTACTTTGATACTTATGCTCCCGTGGCTAGAATAGCCATGATAAGGTTTCTTATTGCACTAGCCTCCATTTACGATCTAGTGATTCACCAAATGGATGTTAAAAATGCATTTTTGAATGGTGAATTGGAAGAGGAAGTCTATATAAGACAACCTGAGGGGTTTGTTGTTAAAGGACAAGAGAAGAAAGTTTGCAAACTTGTAAAATAATTGTATGGGCTAAAACAAGCCCCTAAGCAATGGCATCAAAAATTTGATGAGGTAGTTTTATCTAACGGCTTTAAAATCAATGAATCAGACAAGTGCGTTTACTCAAAATTTGAAAAAGGAAAAGGAGTTTTCATTTGCTTGTACGTAGATGATGTGTTGATCTTTGGGACCGACATAGAACAGGTCGAAACCACCAAAATATTCCTATCTGCTCAATTTCACATGAAAAATATGGGAGAAGCGGATGTAATTCTTGGTATAAGAATTATTAGAAATGGTGGGGGTTTTTCCTTAACACAATCTCATTATATCGAGAAAGTGTTAAAGAAATTCAATCATTCTGATTGTAGTCCTGTATCTACACCATATGATCCATATTTTAAATTGGAAAGAAATGGCGGAAGGCCAATTGCTCAACTTGAGTATGCTAAGTTGATTGGATGCTTGATGTACGCTATGACAAGTACGAGACCTGACATTGCGTATGCAGTGGGTAAGATGAGTAGATATACTTGCAACCCGAGTGAGCATCATTGACATGCTATAAGAAGAGTAATAAAGTATCTTAAGAAAACCTTAGATTATGGCATCTATTATAGCTGGTGATCCAGCTATACTAGAAGGGTATTCAGATGCTAGTTGCATCACTGATCAAGAGGATTACTCCTCAACAAGTGGATGGGTATACCTTTTTGGTGGGGGTGCGATATCTTGGGGATCTAAGAAGCAAACGTATCTTACATATTCGACTATGGCTGCCAAATTTGTAGCCTTGTCATCCGCTTCTAAGGAAGGGGAATGGTTAAGAAATTTGCTTTTTGATATTTCATTATGGCCTAAGCCCATGCCACCGATTTCTATACATTTTGATAGTGAAGCCACTTTAGCTCGAGCGTATAGTCATATTTATAAAGGAAAGTCTAGGTATATTGGCCTTAGACATAGTTATATAAATCAATTAATTAAAGATGGAGTGATCACGGTTGACTATGTATGCTCAATTAATAATCTTGCCGACCCATTAACTAAGGGATTAGCAAGGGACTTGGTGTTGAGAACATCAAGAGGGATGGGGTTAAAACCCATAAAGAAAGACCGTTAAGGGTGAAGCCTCAACTTGACGCTTGATACAACGTCTAGTCTCAAGTTCAAGGAGTGACAACATTCTTTATTGGTTGATAGCACTTGGTATTACCGTCCCAAAGTAAGTGCTTTGTCCTGCAATATGTTGAAAGGAGGTTGAGTTTATAAATTCTTAATAGACCTATTGGTGGGTGCTCTTGCAGGAGCACATTAATAAGGGTCTACCTATGTGGAAGCGAAGTGGGCCGCTTCAAGAAATTCGGGTTGGGGTTTTTACCCCACGTAAACACTTATAGACCTTTTTTACCATTTTTAAACGCATTTAGCTCTTTCTTTCCTTCTCTAGCCAATTAAGACAATTTAGATAATATTTTTCAGATTTTAAATTGTTTTCCTTGACATTTAATCTTTACTCACGTATCCACAAGGGACTCGTTAATTTAGCCTATTTTGTAGGGGTGATTACCTTTTCCTTTCTAATACTAATTAATAAGATTATTTTAGCGTATTTTCTAGGAACATATAATATTTAAATATCAAAGTATTTTCCATAACTATCAAATTTTTAATTTCATTTTTTAAAAATTTCTTTTCCCAGTACATTAGCATTTAAGTATATCTTTTAGATGTATATATATATAGTGCATATTTTACTAATTATTTGTAATATTTATAATACATTATGTATTCAATATATACTTTAAACATATTTACTGCATATTTTAGTAATTAAATATGATTAAGTATATATTTTACATATACATATTGCATATTTCACTTCTTCTTTTTTTGGTAATATTATTAGTATAAATATGTATTCAATACATATTTTAAATATATATATATATATACTGCATATTTCAGTAATTAAATAGGGTTAAGTATATATTTTAAATATAAATATTGCATATTGGATGTTTAAGATATATACACAAATTATATAGGTGATGAAAGCACCAAATAAAAGTTTTCACCTGCTTTGAGATCAAACTACTTTGTTTCAATGTATTTTGTTTTTTTTTGTTTTGTTTTTTTCACTTGAGAAAGTCTGAACTTGATAGCTATTTTCTAATAGTGTATATTTGATAATGATGACAAAATATATTCTTAGCCTAGATTACTGGGTTTTCTGTTAGTTGATTACCCTAAAAGTGGTGATATGGTGAGCTCCTTAAATATAGATACTAAATATTTCAAGATTTTCCTCCTTTTAATATTTATTTTGAGAATAAAATTAATACAATTTATGACTAGAGTTTGTTATGGTTATGTAATATGTACATAATGGGCGGCCAATTATGTTTTTTGTCCATTCGGGTTTGGTTTCTATGCATTCGCGAGAGGATCAGAACACAAGGCCTTATGGTGTTGGTTATAAAGGAATAATGTAATAGAATTCATGTGAGAGATACATCCTAATGGTGGTCGGTTCAAAAGACTTGTCTTACCTAACTATTCAGTTTAATAGAAATTGTATTTCACTAATTTAAAGTTCAATCGCTAGATACTTTATTTATGCATGAATTCACTAGTCTCTTAATTTCTAAAGGAAGTGTTGGGTTGTTATTTCTACTTGAAATGGTGGGGTATTGTTGGAATTTTCAAGAGAAAATAACCAGATAAGTAGCAACTTTTCTGGAAAAGAAATAACTTCTCTGAAAGAGTACCTTTTCATGAAACTAACACATCTCTTCCCCAAAGATTGTGTTGTCTCAGTTCTAGGGTTAAAACTCCTCTATAAATAGAGGAACATGCTGGAAATATTCTATTAGGAAAATCATTCCAGAAAACTACTTTCTTCCTGCAGAAAATCTGCATAAGATTTAGTGACTGCAGCATTAACTCTTGTGTGTTTCAGAGATTGGTTTCCATTATTTCTTGGTTTTGCTTCATTCTATCCCGAGAGAGTATTTGTGAGGGGCAAATAATTCTCTTTGGAAAGTGAATTAAGAAAGATACACGGCTTGAAGCATATCTAGATTTTTCACCACAAACATATCACTCTTTTTCCTAACACAGAACAGATAAGCAATGCACAGATTATCAATGCACTATCACAAATATCCAACAAATACATGTAATGAAATGATATGAGATGAAATATGGAGCAATATGGTCACATGTGCATGTAATCTCATCCCTAAGTGGAATACTCCTGCATTCGAGGGATATACAATCTGATAAACTGAATGCAGCGGAATACTCCCACTTTTGGAGCGGAATACTCCTGCACCGAATATGATATCATAGCCCACTACAAGATAATACAATATATGAATGCATTTCAAGGTTGCGGTGTAGTTAGTATGCTCTGTCGACGGCTATTCATGTAAAGAACATGTGAATAGAATGAGTAAAAATTTTGGGTAGGGGCCTGTTTGGCGCGCGCTAATTGATTTGTAGCCATCAAAAATAAATTCACTGAGAAATAGCTACCTTCGGACAAGTCCCAGTATAAAATACTGGGGCTTTGAATAAAACATGTTCAAAGTCCCAGTATTTTATTATGGGACTTTATATAAAGCTTTAGTAAACTGTTGGGATCGAAATAACATGGTGCATGCGGAAGCTAACACATCAAATATTGAATGACAATAAAATAGACATATAGAATAAATAAACTAAAAAGGCTTTTATTAAAAATGATTTGGCCAATAGACCTACATCATATGGGAGAAGAAAAATCTCCCCTAAACTAAATTCTTTTAATGACTACATTGTGGAGTGGTTGTTATATTTTGTGAGAAGCAAGATCATCTATTTATAGTTGTCAAAACTTCTTCCCTAAGTAAAGGATAAGTCATGTGAAGGAGATATATATCTTCTAGAACTCTTTTTCATTCCTTCAAGATAGAAGAGTCCTGGTAGGTTACAAATTCAGGGCAAAACCCTAACAGTTCTCCCCTTGACCTGAATTTTCTGACATGTAATCTTGATCTTCTTCAAATATTTCAATGTGTGACTGCTGTTGCAATGGTTGAAAATATGTATGGGTTATAAAATTTTGGTCTTGGTTGAAAGGAGCCCAAGAATGGGTTAAAAGGAGCCAAAAAATGGGTTAAAATTTGACTTTGGTTAAAAGGAGCTCATGCATTTTAAAATAAGTATGAGTTAAAACTGGCTTGGAGCCCATGCGTTATAAAGGCATAGGTTAAAACTGGTATTGGTTATAAGTAGCCCAAACATGAGTTAAAAATGGATTTTGAATATATGGTTACAACAGCAAGGATTTTGACAATAATATGGTTAAAATCTTGTCTCCACATGTAGCATCACAACCTTTTTTTTGGGATAAAAATCTTCATTATCATCAAGCAGTTGTTGCTATAACTGACCCGCCTCGAACCTCTCTTCAATCTCGTTAACCTGGCTCATCGAACCATTGGTTGAACATGACTCTGATACCACTTGTTGGGATCGAAATAACATGGTGCATGCGGAAGCTAACACATCAAATATTGAATGACAACAAAATAGACATATAGAATAAATAAACTAAAAAGGCTTTTATTAAAAATGATTTGGCCAATAGACCTACATCATATGGGAGAAGAAAAATCTCCCCTAAACTAAATTCTTTTAATAACTACATTGTGGAGTGGTTGTTATATTTTGTGAGAAGCAAGATCATCTATTTATAGTTGTCAAGACTTCTTCCCTAAGTAAAGGATAAGTCATATGAAGGAGATATATTTCTTCTAGAACTCTTTTTCATTCCTTCAAGATAGAAGAGTCCTGGTAGGTTACAAATTCAGGGCAAAACCCTAACATAAACTAGCCCCAATATAAAATAATGAGAACTTTGAATATGATAGTTCAAAGCCCCATTATTTTATTATAGGACTTTATATGTAAAGCTTCAATCCCATAACAAAATAATGGGACCTTTGAACATGTTAGTTCAAAGTTCTAGTATAAAATACCGAGACTAGTTTGGGGTGTTTTCCAATGCTAATGGAGCGTAAGTGTGCGCACGAATTTTTGACTATTTCTTAATTAATTTTAAAACGGTGGATAAAACTCATTGAACGCCGCATCAAAATTTTCCATAGAATGATAATAATATAAAGTCCAAGACCGTCAAAGAAATGAGGGGAAAGTGCACGAAAGGCCACTTTTGCCACTGGTCTTTGGGCGCAGGCCATTAATACCAAAACATTTAGTTTGTGGCCACTTTTGCTTAAAGAGATAGAACTTCAGTCCAGAGGCCGGATTGAAGTTCAGTCCTTAAAGATTGAACTTCAATCCAGGGCCATATGGAGTGAAGTTCAGTCCAGTCCTTAAGATGGAACTTCAGTCCATGGTATGGCCATGGACTGAAGTTCCATCTTTAAGGATTGAACTTCAGTCCATGACCATATCATGGACTGAAGTTCAGTCCTTAAAGATGGAACTTCTGTCCAGGGGCCGTATGGACTGAACTTCAGTCAATTATCAGAACTTAAGTCAATATTTATTTAGTAAAGGCTCAAAAGTGGCCTCTAGTGTAAGACCAAAGAAAATAGTGGCCTCAAACCAAATACCAGTGTTAAAATGGCTGCTGGGCGAAATTTTTACAAGAAATGATACTATCACTTACGTCAAGTCTGGGGTCAATATAGCTATTGAACAATCGCCTTTCCTTTATGGAGTCTCTCAAAATTATCTTTTTCTGAGCCAAAAAAAATATAATCCTACATAAATGCCCATAAAAAGGATATCTAACCATTTGAAATTACCAAATTACTCCTGGGTCTAGCTCAGTCGAAAGCTCATAAACAATACATTTCCCGACTCCGCGCAGTTTCACCACTCCAAATATACCACTGGAAAACACTTTTGAGTTCAATTCATATAGATTCCCCAATTTATCAATTCTAGTGTTGTCACCCTTTTCTTTCAATCTCATGAATTCACACAGCAAAACGTTCAATTAAGGTTTAGAATCGTTACGGGGATGAATTCCTATGCCCATAATTAAGTTATGTTTTCATGCATTGCATGTACGTTTCTTCATTTGCGCCTTTCAAAGAAAGCGTGACTTATGTTTTATGCATTGCATGCATGTATTTTCCTTTTGCATTTCTTTTGCTATTATATATTATTATTCTCTGCGTTTCTGATTTTCTGTAGTATGCAGGCCAAGACATAAGAACCTGGTGGAGTTAACTATAGGCTATTAACTCATTCAAGAATCATACTTCTATCTTGTAGCATAACATTTAGTTGTTCGAAAGCAAGTGATCAACTAGGCTACATAACTATAGTGCCAATTCAGGTTACTTTGAATTGTATCTGATACTTTCTGCACTTAAAAATTATAAAGTGATTCCCTGTCTCTGGCATACTCCTTTTGTAAATTCTTAGTGGATGTTCATCTTGACTGAATGAGGCAAATTCTTATCTAGATAAAATCTTGTGTGCTGCATTAAATAGACTTAATTCAAACATTGTATACTTTTAATCTTGAGATTATTTTGCTGATGCAGCCAAGCTAACACCACCATTGTACTACTTTATGTGGGATTTCATGCATATTTTACTTATGCGACAAACCAGATTAGTGACCCCTTAGGGTGTTGTATCTATAAAAAGAGAATGTTGATTTGAATCATTTATTAGGAGAGAAAAAGTAGGCAGAGAGAGCCACGATAAGTATTTTGTTCATGTAAAATAGAGTTGAAAAGTAGCAGCTAAATGACTTAACAGATATCTAATAATATTACTATTATTCAAGCTTCAAGCTTCCTCTTGTACGGAATCTGATATCAGGATTTCAGATGGAGAAGTTGATCTGTAATTAAGGCCTCCGTCTATTCTTGTTCTGTTATTGCTGCCAACTCTTCTATGGAAGAGCATGAAATCACTCGAGCTCCTGCGTAGGTGGCGTTTCTTGCTGTAAAAGTAGGAGGGATAATCAGATTGCTCCCATCTCCTTCTAGCATTTGAATAACAACTTTGATGGAAGGCCTATCTGTTGCATTCCATTGGATGCACAGAAGTCCTATAGTAGCCAACTTCCTTACAATTATGATATCATCATCTTCCTCAATCCTGATTTTCAACTCTTCTCCTTGATTCAGCTGTTGATGGATCCACTCTGGAAAGTTCATTTGGCTAGTAGTAGCCTTTGCATCAAAATTTTTCCTCCCTCCAACTGTTTCAATTAGCAGCATTCCAAAGCTATAGACATCAGATTTATGAGACGCTTTTCCAAAGTTGCTGGATAACACCTCTGGTGCAATGTAACCCATGGTTCCTCTAGCTTCAGTCATGGTAACCGCACTTTTCTCTTTAGAGCATAACTTGGCAAGACCAAAATCAGAGATCTTGGGTTTTAAATTGTGGTCTAACAGAATATTTTGGGGCTTGATATCAAAATGAAGGATTTGTTGGTCACATCCTTGATGAAGATACTCCAGTCCTTTTGCAATGCCCATGGCAATATCATGAAGCTTCTTCCAATTAACGGTAATGTGATCTTTGGAACTTGCTGGAAAAATGAGCTTGTCAAGTGTCTTATTTGGCAAGTATTCATACACTAGAGCTCTTCTAAATCCATCAGCACAAAAGCCAACTAGGCGAACCACATTAACATGATGGATTTTCCCCATTGCTGCAACTTCGTTGATAAATTCTTCTCCATTTCCTTTTGAATCATTGAGAACCTTGACAGCTACATGAATGTCATTAGAAAGTGTTCCTTTATAAACAATTCCATAAGCTCCCTCTCCCAATATTTCCTGAAACAGATTTGTTATCTTTTTAATATCTGCATAAGTATATCTAGTGGGCCTGAGAGCTCTGTAGTCTTCCAAAAACGTCTCAACTCTGACTTGATTCTCTCTTTCAATTTTGCTTGAGCTATACAGTTGATAGAGTGCCATCATAATAATCCCCATAAGAATAAGACCTAAAACTCCACCTGGAACATGTCATCTCAAACATTATAGAGAAGGCAATTGAAAATATTGAAGGGAAAAAAAATCATACAAAAACGCGTAGAGTGCATACCTGCAATCAGTGGTTCCTTTAATGTGCCAGCTGCCAGAATTAGATTCAAATTTTTGTTATGAGAAAGAGAAGTAAATTATAGTTTTGTCAAGATGTTACATTTATGCATGCAATACATTGTTTCTTTTTGTACTTGCACAATGATATTCTTTCCATATTACTTCAAGTATAGTGTCACGTAAGCATATGTGCAGTTTCTTAATGTCAAGAGAAGATTCCCTGGAAATTGAAACTGAACGGGCTAGAGGATGGTTTATTAATGGGAGATTTACAAAAAATTGAACACTTTCTGGCGGCCATCAAAGATTTGATCCCGTAACGAAGAGTTTAAAAATTGACTTTTTTGGCTATCACTAGATCCTTTCTATTAGCAAAGGCCTGACAATCACAAGTAGGTTCTTGCTAATAGAAAGATTTGGTGATTGCCATAAAGGAATATTTTTGTAAGATTTTTCTTATAGGGTTCAAAATTATAGTAGCAGTGCCGAAAGTGTCTATCTCGCGCAAAAACTTCTTTACCAATGGACTTAAATGTTATATTTTCTAATTATATTAAGTCATTATGCAATGAAAATAAAACTTTGAAAAGAGCTAGTATTACCTTTTGTAGTGTGTGGTCTTTCAAAACACCGAGTGCTCAGTTGGTTGGTATAGTTCTTGAAGCCACAATCCATTTCAAGACCTTCACAGTACCTACACTCTGGATTTAACCAACGGAGTGGAAGGTAACTGTTCAATATATCGTAGGGAACTGATGAAATTTCATGAATCTTTTTGCAAGTTGATGAGGGGAGATCAATCAAAGAATCTGATGAAGAGTCGAGAACAACTATTTTGTCGTCGGTTGCACAAGGTTTGGAAGCATAATTACTTGGGTCAGAACATTTAAAAACCGAAAAATTAGAGGGTCTTCGGTAATAGCTTCCATCAGTATCAAAGTAGAAAGGAGTTGCTGATAAATTGAGGTGCAATAGCTTGAGAATGAGACAATCTTCAGGATCATAAAGGAGAATCTTCTGAGACAAATAATCAATTTCGCGAACAATAAGTCTAACTGAATCGCTTAGGGTTAGTACGGTTTCACAGGATAACCCAAAGCCCTGATTGCCACAATATTGATCTTCCAGCAGACTAGACACTGAAGACACAGATAGGCCTTGAGGTTGACCACTTTTACACCTGAACACTCTGCAGTTACATGATAACTCGAAGCTTGGATAACCACAATACCCTAGCTGATGGTGATACCTAAAGGGGAAATGAATGTTAGGACCTTCAAGACTTCCACACCTGAACTTGTTGCAGTCATATGCTCCTTCACCATCCATAGTATAAGTAACACAATGATGAGAATTAAGTGCAAGAGTAAAATAATGATTATCTAGAATGAAGAATTTAAAGATAAAACTTGCAGTTGTGCCAGTGGCAAAGACAGAATTTTGTACAGTTTATTTGAAGATTTGCTTTAATCGCTTGGAATAGTAGTAAAAAATTTAAAACATAAAATTTGTTTCATCCATGTCATAGATGACTGGAACACAAAGACATCCATATATTGAGTAGGTGACACGAGGTAGCATTGTCATCTCTTTCTTTAGTTCTTGTGATGACTTGACTTCCCTTTTGCCGCAACATAGCAATGTATACTATGGGGGGAGCTGAGAGGCTTGCTGTGGGCCTGTTTCCGTACCCAACTTATATCCTGGACATGTATTAGGATGGATATTCAAAACTTTATCCAGGAATCGGAGTAGGCTGGACTCCATTTCAGTATGATTTCAAATATTTGATTGGATTTGGGAACTTGGCGTAGGCTTGTGTAAATGGGCTCATGTTCACCGGGCATCTGCAACGTCCTCCTTTGAGATTCGAGAACTAAAGGACTGACCCATTTGGTGACTTTCGTGGTCGCCCTCACTAAAACTACTTAAATTTGAACTCCTTGAAGTTCCTTTTAATTGAATGTGGTAAGGATAAATAGAAATGCAATCTCTGAATCTCTTACATCCCGCCTAGTACCTTTTTCAGAGGTTCAGAAGCCAAAGGCAACTCTCAGACCATTTGAGTTTACAGACTCTGCCGCTCCCTTTTTCAGTAGATGAGATTAGGATGAAAGGTATTATATAAACCTTCTTTTCTCTGGCTAAATCTTACCAAAATAGGACCTTTCTGTGCCATATGCGCTTAGACTTTATTTTTTACCCCCTTTTTCTGCCCGGTCTAATATTTGTTTATAAAGTCATGTAAATGAATCCCCTTTCTAGCTGACTTGTAGCTTTCCTATTTTATTATTATTTAATTAGTTTTCTGTTTTAGATTAATAAATTATATCCACTCTTGAAAAGGAAAATTTCCCCTAAGCTTTTTTATATTCTTTCCAATAATCTTCAATTATAGTATCACGTATGGATATGTGCAGTTTCTTATTGGCAAGAGAAGATGGTCTGGAGTAGAAAGTAAGCAGGGACACTTTATCTTGAGACATACATGTTGTTGTGAGCACCTCTCCCACATTGATAAAAAAAGAGATGCTAATGGATATATAGACTAAATGGGCTCTCCCACCTACTAGACTAGTCTTTTGGGTTGGGCTCTCCTATTTGGTCTATAACATTGGTGCTTTCATTGAGAGTTCACGCTTGGGGGCCGCAACTCGGAGTGGTGGTCTGGACCCAATGGGAGTGCCAGCCGTGACCAACGGGATACTCGGAGGAGTGGTGGCCTGGACCTAAGAGGGGTGTCAACGTTGGTCCTCAAGCGGGGCGATTGTTGTGAGCACCTCTCCCACATTGTTAAAAAAAAGAGATGCTAATGGGTATATAGACTAAATGGGCTCTCCCACCTACTAGACTAGTCTTTTGGGTTGGGCTCTCCTATTTGGTCCATAACACATGCTCACTGTTTTCTGATTATATTCCTGGGTTGGGCTCTGGGGTTGGGCTCTCCTGATTATATTCCTACGTTGTTCCTCGGTTATAAAGTTCTGTTCTTTCAAGTATTTTTTTTTTCTTTTTCCTAAGATTACTTTATCCTGCAGTTTTGTCTATTTCTACGTATTTATTAATCATTAACTTGCATTGATAACCATTAAACCAACAGTTGGAGTACATGAAAGAAAGTAGAGCCTATCTGGCTGTGCAAACTGAAGGAGATTACAAAGGTCATACATGTTACTTTTGCAATCAAACCGAATCTTTGAAAGAATTAATACCTTTTTTAGTGTATGGTCTTTCGAAACACCGAGTGCTCAGTTGGTTGGTATAGTTTTTGAAGCCACAATCCATTTCAAGACCTTCACAGTAGCTACACTCTGGATTTAACCAACGGAGTGGAAGCTCATTGTTAGATATATTGCGGGGAACAGATAGAATTTTATGGATCTTTTTGCAAGTTGCATTAGTGGGTGGACCATCCAAAGAACCTAAAGATGAGTCGATGGCAAATATTTCCTTGTCAGATGCACAAGTTTGTGAGGAAGAATAAAATGCCGGGACAGAACATTTGAAAACCGAAATGTTATAGCCTTCATAGCCGGGTTCAAAATCAAAGTAGAAAGGAGATGCTGATAAATTGAGGTGTAATAGCTTGAGAATGAGACAACTTTTAGGATCATAAAGGCGAATCTGCTGAGACAGATAATCGATTTCTCTAACAACTAATGTGACTGAATTTTGAAGGGTGAGTATGGTATTGTTTTTGCTGTCACAAGATAACTTGAAGCCTGGATAGCCACAGTATTCTGGCTGATAGTGAAGCCTAAAGGGGAAACGAATGCTAGGGCCATGGCTTCCACACCTGGACTCTCTACAATCATATGCTCCTTGACCAATCATAGCAAAAGGTACTATGATGATGACAAGTAAGTGCAAGAGGAGAATGATGGACATCTTGACTGAAAGCCAACCTTGAAACTGATGCTTGGAGTTGTGCCAGTGGTACAGACAGAACTTTGACAAGTTTTATGGATGATTTGTGTTAATATTCTTGGAATAGTAATAAAAAATTAAACCTAAAAATAATTCTCATCCATATCATAGATGACTGAATACGAAGACAAGATTTGGATCCATATATAGAATAAATGACTTCACTTCCCGTTTAAGCAATGCATGGGGAGCTGAGAGGCACCTGTGGGCCTGTGTCCCTACCCAACTTTTTGTAGTTGGGTGATTATTGCTCTGAACTGTCTAGACCTTCCTATATTCAGAACACATATATTGACCTCTCTTTTTCATGAAGACTTGGAACTTCTCTTTCAGTGTATTTAATGGGTCACTTTGATTTTTCCTTCTTTGTTACATACAGCGTAATTGGTTTGCTGTTGGCCAAGAAGGAATAAAAATTGATCTACTTACTACCTGCAAAAACTAGACATAGTTAGCCATAAAAAATGTCTGAAGGAATCAAGATTCTCACATTTCTTTCAATCCTGATATTTGTGCAGCTCCCTGAAACCCCATTTGCAGAACACAACGAGCAGTGTGTCCCTTCTAGTTGTGGGCACATCCATAACATCAGCTACCCCTTTCGTTTGAAAACTGATCCAAAGCACTGCAGCGCCAAAGACAATGTTTACGAACTGGGCTGCGAAGGGAATCGCACAATATTAACACTGCCACCCTTTCATAGGAATGAATCGCTGAGCTACTACGTGCAAGCCATCAATTACAATAACTCCACTATCCGCATTGTAGACCCTGGTATAGGAGAACAAGTTCTTTGCTCTATTCCTCAGGACAAGCCATTATCACGTTTCTTTACTCCTTTTGATAATTTTATGTATTCCCCTCCTTTTTCTCGTATAGCAAAACCAATCTTTATTCTCAGCTGTCCATTTGCCATAAATTCTCCAGGCTTTGTGGAAATCACTAATTGTCTCAACAGGAGTTATGCTTCCAATACTTCTTCTGACTTATTTAGGGGACACACATATGCAACCATGGCCGAATTGCACCCATCGGATTTGGGAGTCGGGTGTGTTATAGACCGTAAATCATTGACTTCTTGGAATAATAATCTGGATGTAAATGCTAATATTTCCATTTTGGATTTTCATAATGCTTTGGCATATGGGTTTGAGCTTTCATGGTTTAGAGACATTTACTGTGAAAGGTGCTGCCGTATTGGTGATGGTTGCCAAGGTGAAAATTCAAGGGATGTTTTCTGCGTAATTCGTATGACCTGCAAGATTTACAATTTTGGATTCTTCAAAACCCAGCTGTGTGGTAAGAACATTCGCCATATCATGCTACAATTTAAGACATTTTTAGCATATTACAGTTTAGTCTTAAGGATCTCTCTCTCGCATATTACAGGTAGGAATATCTCTTTGACTGACCACAATCAAGGTTTTAAAAAACATCGTCTTCTCCGCGTTCTTACAAGTAAGTGCTCGATTTATTGTCAATTCTGCTTTTACACATGTAAGGACTATAGGAGTAAATGGTGAATAGATAGTTGCTAGCTAGATTAACTGTATTATTATTATTGTACTTAAGTATTAATTATTGTTGTTCCTGCAGGAATTGTCCCATGGATGCTTCCCATAGTTGGTAAGCAAAATTTATAGTCTTCGAATATTATTGATTTTCTTGGAAGAGATAGAACTGAACAGCAAATCGCTGGACTTAGAGATGGCAAGGGGTGGTGTGGTTACGGTGCGGGTTCAGTCCTAACCAGCAAAGACTTCAACCTACCCCCCCGCCCCATGAAGCAAAATTTTCTAATTTCAACCAGCCCTACCACCCTCTGCACCGCATAGCACCTAACTTTCTTCATTACTCTATGTTTCATTTTATAAGACAAAATTTGACTAGAGGCACCATAATAATAATAATAATTATCTGATTAATGTATTACATTATGAACATTATATGATGGTTGTACGCAGGGATTACCACTCTGGCAAGAATTATACTAGTCCCATGCATATTTGTGTTACTAATGATTGAGTTACGAAGAAGGAATTTGTCGGTTTTTGATGCAATTGAAAGCTTCCTGCATAGTGAGAACAATTTCATGCCCATTCGATACCCCTATTCCAAGATAAGGAAGATGACAAGGAATTTCAAAGAGAAACTAGGCGAAGGAGGTTACGGTTCGGTATATAAAGGCAAGCTTCAAAGTGGTCCTAATGTAGCAGTGAAGATGTTGAGCAAACCCAAAGCTGATGGGCAAGACTTCATCAACGAGGTTGCCACAATCGGAAGGATTCATCATGTTAATGTTGTACAACTTATTGGCTATTGTGCTGAGCGATCTAAACGTGCCCTCGTGTATGAGTTCATGCCTAGTGGATCACTTGACAAGTACATCACACCTCGAGAAGGAGGAACTACATTAAGTTGGCAAAGAAAGTTTGAAATTGCTCTTGGAGTTGCTCGAGGTATTGAATATTTGCATCGAGGTTGTGACATACAAATACTACATTTTGACATCAAGCCACACAACATACTTTTGGATGAAAATTTCATTCCAAAAGTTTCTGATTTTGGTCTTGCCAAATTATACCCCACGGATAATAGCATTGTTACTCTAACAGCTGCAAGGGGAACTATTGGTTATGTAGCTCCAGAATTGATCAACAGAAGCATTGGTCCCATATCTTATAAGGCTGATGTTTATAGCTTTGGGATGCTACTAATTGAGATAGCAGGCTTGAAAAGAAACTTGACAGCAAGAAAGGATATGTCAAGCCAGTATTTTCCTCATTGGATTTATGATCAATTCGACAAGGAAAAGGAAATTGAAGACCTAGATGAGATGCACGAGGACGAAAATAAGATTATAAAGAAGCTGACATTAGTTGCATTGTGGTGCATACAAATGAATCCACTGGATCGTCCCTCAATGACTAAAGTAGTGGAAATGCTTGAAGGTGAATTACAAGCTTTGCAAACGCCAACTAGGCCTTCTGAATCGATGCAACCACCTTCATTGGAATTCAATATAAGTTCTTCGGTAACTTCATCAGAGTCAGTGAAGTTGCTTGAGAGTTGTTCCGATTCTGCAACAATAGATGTAATAATTGGTTGACATATGAGAACCTGTAACATCACATTATGTAACATGTGTGCTCTATATTCATGTAACTTTTTGTGTTCATTTTTTTTTTTTTTTTTTTGTGTGTTTAATCATCTAGCATCTAGAACTTTTGGTATTTATGTCTTTTTTATGTACGAGAAGTACTACACTTGTATGTTACTTCATGCATGGACTTTACTGTAAATGTTTTTGCATTATTACGTTATTCATATAGTTTAACTACAATTCAGTAGTATTTTTTTGGTGAAATACAATTCAGAAGTTATAGTTATCCTATTGCGTAAGTTTTCTAATAATGATATATATATATAGTTGTCTTCTTATGACTTGATATGATGAGTAGTTAGATGGTTTGAAGGTTTCAATGAAAATCTCATTCATCAAAAAATTAGGTTTAAGCTTTAAGCGAAAACGATATTGTTGTGATACTCCATTTCTCTTTCAAATAAAAGTTGAACACATATCAATGGGAAGTAGGAGTAATTGTTTTTTATTTTTGTGACTAAAGAAAGTCAGAGAGAATATCCCCCCTACTCTGAAATCTGAACATTGCAAGGAAGTCTTAAGTTGGTAAAATTAGCGTTGTTAGAAAACGAAACAATAACAAAGTAAAGTAGTACAAGAAAACAAATCAGTGAAGTTGGATGTTGCCACTGTCAAAATACACTAAGTGGTCGTCTGATACGAAGACAGTTTATACGTGGATTATAATACATAAATTAATAATGCAGGGATTAGTAATACATGAATTAATAATATGTGGATTATTTTTTGTTTGGTGTTTGGTACATTGCACAAAGTTGAATAGGTAAGTTATCATTTACAATATTTAATTTGTTTTGAAGTTAAAAAAAAATGAGTTTATAATTATGCCCTTTAATGCTTGACTTTAATTGGCTTCTAGGGAAAAGAGAAGGATAGTTTTGTCATTTTTCTTTTTTATCCATGTATAACTAATACATGGATTAGTTATCCTACATAGAATGTGGGATAAAATAATACTCAAATTCATGTATAAGTTAATACATGGATTGCTTATACGTGAATGAAAAAGGTAACCAAACAAGGGATTAGCCAAGGGATAAATTTATACCATGACTAATTAGTCCAATCCCTCATACCAAACATCCCCTAAGTATAATGTATTGAGGCAAAAAACCTACAATAGAAAAGGGGAACGAAGTGATTGATCACCTCTATTTTCAGTATATATGGTTTTCATTAGAGGGAATTACAGGACTATGAAGCTTAAACGTAACACTTAATTCATGGAAAAGTAATCATGACTTTTGGTCCGGATAAAATTAACAATACATTGTTTGTTTTGCTTTTGTTATTTTTCATTTTAATTTTTAGCTCGTACAGTATGTTCTTTTAAACTATGTGTAGTTAATCTAAATGAGCGATATGCTTAATTAGAAAGAATGCATATACAAATCAGTAAGAATGCATAGACGTCGATTTCAACTAAATTACAATTGAGATGTGAAATTAAAAAAATTAGAAAAAGTTAAGAATAGTAAAAAGACTAGTCATGATTGATTATCTTGTAGTTCGTCTTAGGACTTAGGAGTTCACAATTTATTGTCTTAATTACTTATATAGACAAATATGTTGAAATTTGAATATATAGTTACTATTAACTAATGTAATTTTGTGTTGTAACTTGTCAAAATAGTTCTTATGCATACTTACAAAATTAATAAAAGGATAATTCCTTAACACCTATTGGGTCGAAAAGGATATTGAATCCTAGGTGAAAAAGGCAATTACTCCACTATTTAATGGAAATTGAATGCTAGGTTAAGACAATACATTTTACAAATTTCATTCCCTAAATTCTATACTTTAGCCAAATATATTGCAATAATTAAATAGGAATATTTAAATTGGATGCGTGCGCACACTCCATTACGATAATTTAATGGACGTGAGTGGGCAGAAGCTGTGTACAATGATTTGGAAGCCAGGCCCTATTGTTGCGCCGATGGCTCCATGCTCTCACGTGACCCAACTACTACAGCTGCATGTAGACCTACTTGTGGTTGGCTGCAGAGGCGGATCTATAATTTAAACCTTATGGGTTCTAAATTTTAGGATAACGATTTTAAGTGAAAGTTACTGGGTTCTCGACTTGATTTTTGTACATATTTAATGATTTTTTAACAAAAATAACGAGATTTTTGTACATATTTAATAATTTTTTAACAAAAATATACTGTCCGCGCAAAACCTACTGGGTTCTGCCGAACCGCTCTCCCTACCCTACATCCGCCACTGGTTGGCTGGCCCTTTTGCCGACCATATTGTCATTTCGTACATTGGTCAAACAAAATAGAATATATTCATTTGTTTAGTAACTTAAAATTTTTTGTGCTTATAAGCCATAAGTGACTTTTAAGTCACTTTGTGACTTATAAGACTTTGTGACTTATAAGAGCCTGTTTGGCTAAGCTGCCAATATCAGTTTATTTTGAGAAGTGTTTTTTATTAAAAGTGCTTTTCAAAGAAGTGCTTTGCGAGATAAACAATTTGTATTTCGCCAAATTTTAGAGAAGTGTTTTTATTATTAATTTGTATTTGACCAATATTTAAAAATATTATCAAATTACGAAAATGGATATATAATAATATTAATTTGATTAAATATAGAAGTTTGAAATGGGTATTCTTGTCCCAAATAATCAAAAACACTTATTTTTTCAAGAAGCTACTTTTTTCAGCTTCTTCCCCACAGCAGAAAAACAGCTTCTGCTGCTACTCAAAAGTAATTATTTTTCCCTAGAAGCTTGGCCAAACACCCCAAAATTTTAAAATAAGCACTTTTTGAGAAAAATAAGCACTTCTGGCTCCCCATAAGTTTGGCCAAACAGGCTCTAAGCTGCTTATAAGCCCACCCAAACAGGCTCTAGGTCCCATTTTATTTGGCGGATTCTTGACTATTATATCGTTTGAAAAGTAAAATTTATTTTGTGACATGCAAAAATTACTATTAAAATATATGGGTCTCAAGCACGTCATTAAAATTTATTAAGTAACTATAAATAGTGGATTTAGATTGTAAAATTTTTTAAGATTATAATTTATAAGCACTCAGTGTTTACACCAAATCATCAAATTTAAAATATGAACCTTATTCTTATATTACACATACAACATATTATTACTTAATCATAAATCAGTGATTTGTACGCTCAACTCAACTTTCAACTACTAAGGTTAACTTGATCTATTTTGTATAAACATTAGATGTGAATAAAATTTTGAACTTGAACTCAATTGTTCAAATGATCACCCTCAGATTAATATGTTGTTAAAAGAAAAATGTGAAGCTTTAATTCAAGATTTTTTAGATAGAAAAATTCTATTCATTCTAGAAAAGATTATTAAAAGAATCATCCTATTACTAGAACATAGCGAATAGTATTATCTTTATCCACGTACTTTGATTTAACTAGTTTCTATGTTCGTGCATCACACGAATGTCTTGTCAATTGATATAAAGTTCATATTAAAGTGCGATAAGATACTGTATGAGCCTAAACTAATTTTAAGATCACAAATCAAATTTGGATTTGAATATAAGCAAAACTCTGTATCAAAACCGAATAAATGCGAGTAGTAAGCGTAAGTGCAAAAGAATAACTTGATTTCAATATATGATAATGAGTACAAATTTGAGCAGAGTTTCAGTATGTATTTCTGGATGCCTACAATAGAAAATGAAGTGCTATTTATAGGTCTAGGGGTCTTGCCCACGTTCTCCACTTTTGGTTATGCTCTGGCCCACGATCTTGGCATTAATGGAGGGAGTTAGTGGGCTGCGAAGCCGCTGGAACCGAGACTGTTCACCGAGGTGCACATACGCGACCTCGGTGAGGAGGCCTTGCTATTCGCTCGAGGTAGACATCACCGAAGCTCAGCTTATGGCTCGCCTTCGGTGACGACCTTGACGTGTGACTTCGGCGACCCACTTACCTGCTTCGGTCTTTGGCTTGTTGTGATTTGCTCGATCGTTGTCAGATTGCGCGACCGGGGCGAATCATCACGAATCGATTTTTGCCCAATACAGATAGTCCCCCCACTCCTCGGTCACTTACCGAAGTCACCGAGGAGTGGAGTGAAGTTCAGCGGGAAGGCGACGTGGCTTGATCTTATCCAAGTATTTCAAACTTTTGTCAACGGTTCGCGTCTCATCAGGTCATTTCTCATTGACACGTGTCATCCATCCGTTGGCTCCCCGAACGGTCACGCCGTAATTTTTGTTTCTCCCAACGTCTCAATGATGACGCCTTTCCACCTGGCTCCTCCATACCTATAAGTATTCCTCCCCCAAACTCTTCTTCTCACTTTCACATTTTGCAATCAATAGTGCTAAGAGAGAAAAAGCAAGAACTTCCATACTTTTCTTAACAGATTTCCATCTTTACGAAACTTCTCCATTTCAAGCTTCAACCATGTCTGCCACTCACTCACGACAGGATTCGAGCGACTCCGGCGAAAGGGCAAAGATCGCACAGTACGCCACCATTATTTCCAGTGGTGAGTTTATCACCACCGTGCCAGCGCTACAAGTAATAGAGGCGGAGGGAGACGGAGAGGTGACTTCCAGCGCTGGTGGCTCCAAACGTCGAAAGGCGAGGGCCAGGCGTGACGTCGCTGCTGTGAGCGAGGACGTCAGCCTAGAAGAAGACGATGACGTCGTGGATGGTGACCTCATGGAAACTGCTGGTGCTGACGACACCACGCATAGAGACGAGGATACCGAGGGCGATGATATCGGGAGCGAAGTTGAAGGTGGAAATACCGCCGAGGTGGGGTCCTCGGTCCCAATGATTCCTCTCGAACAAGAGCTCGAGCCTCACCAAATCATTCCCTCCCATTTCGACAACGGCAAGGATCTTAAGTTGCAAGTCCAATCTGCCGATCAAGAAGAAAAGAATAGGAATATACCGGTGAACACGACACCGACCCGCATAACACAAGCCCATATTGAGCAGGTCCGGAGGGAGTGCAAGTTTGGGCCCGAGGTGAAAGTGGTTATCCCCGACCCAACGAGCAGAGTTTGTCACCATGTCGAGGGGCTCTCTTTCGTTTATATCTACCCTTTCACCCTCGGTTTCTCCCTTCCAGTGCACGAAGTTATTGATGACTTCTGCCGAGCCTACAACTTGTGTTTGGCCCAACTAGGCCCCGTCATTTGGAGGGTTGTCCAATGCATAGATTGGCTGAGTAAGAAAGCCGGGGTGGACTTCACATTTCAGCATCTCATTTCACTTTACTACCCTTACTTCCATAAGGCTGGGGTTGTGGCCTTAAACAACCGAGGCAAGTTCGCGCTCCTTCATAAGAGCAAGGACCATGGGGACCGAGGCTGGAGCGACCGTTACGTCCTGCTGGAGACTAACATTTTGTCCGCCGAGCCTGATTTCCCCGAGCAGTGGAACAATACACGTAAGTATCCCTTCGTTCTTACTTCATCCCCCGCTGATCGTTCATGTTTGCTAACCCAGGTTCTCCATTACTTCTTAGCCAACAAGGTCGATATCATACCCCCCGAGGGATTGACTGAATGGGTGAGAGCAATGACCGGGGCTCGAAAGTGCCCCGCAAGAACGTGGATGAAGATGGTTGCCGACTTTGGTTGGCAATGCAAACGGCATGGTATGCTCTTTTGTGGTGTTTTACTTGGTATGTCGTTTTGGAGTTTTGGCTTCATTTTGTTAATCTTTCCCTTCGGTATTAGGTTTTCCGAACCGTGCCGTCAATACAAAGAAAATCAAGAAAAAGAAAGAGGAAAAGAGGAAGAAGGGAGGAGAGGAGATCGAGTCAGACGACTACCTGGCTTCGGTGGTAGGAGACTTGAAGGAGTTGAAGGCTGCAAAGCCTTCAAAAGCTTCAAAGGGGGCCCCCGGTCAAGGGTCTTCCAAAGGTAACCACCATCCTTGATCAACTCGTTGGTTATCATTCTTCTCTACTTTCTTGTTTTAAATTCTCTTATGCTGCTCTTTGTAGGTGTGAAGCGGAAGAGGGCGGTTTCGAAGAAACCCTCTCGCTCGGTAGCTCCTCGTGCCGAGATGGAGACTTCGCCTCGGCCCGATTCAACGGTGGAAAGGCGCCGAAGGCTGGTTGATGAGCCCGATGATGCAGCTACCGAGGATTTAGCTCGTAGGGAGATTGAGTTGGTTGAACTCGAGGACCAAGAGCATAGCTCCGAGGCAGCAGTTGCCAAGATTAAGGGCAAGCCCAAGATCGTGGAGGCTGACACTGCTATTATGGAAGAGGGGGCTGTCACCGGCGCGGTTAGGGCGCAATCCGAACCCGCGAGGATTTCATCCTCGGTGGGGTCTTTTCGGAAGCATGAGGCGTCGACCTCTTCAAATCTGTTGGCCTGCAACCGAGCCGACATCTTGAGCCTTATGCCTTTGCTGGGCCCAGAGGAAGATAAAGTCGTGCAAGAATTCTCCCGAGGTCAACTTTACAATACCATCGCTGCCAATGCTATCAGGGTGAGTTTCGTCGTTCTCGAATTTTACCTTTAAGCTTTCCCGTTGTCTTCATCCTCGGTTCATAGCTGACTTTGATTTCCTGATTGGCCTCTATTCAGAGTTTTGTTCTCTCACTGAGGGCTATCGAGGTTGAGACCTCGAGAGACGAAGAGGTTCGGTGTGTACGCACGCTCGTGCGTGGGATAGGAAAAGAGATAGCTTCAATACACAAATAGCTACACTAAAAGCTGATTTGTCCAAGTCCCAGTCTGATCTGCATGAGGCCGAGGCCGCTTCCGAGGCAAAAATTAAAGCCCTCGGCGATGGCTTCCAAGTTGAACGCTCGAGGCTGGAAGCCGAAGTTGCGAGTTTGCGTGCCGAGCTGACCCAAGCAAAGGGTGAAGCCATGGAGATGGCAAAAAAGCATCACGATCAGCTGAGGAAGCACGTTCTTCATATCCAAAAGTTGGAGGGTGAGAACTCCAAACTTTCAGCTAAAGAAGCCGAGATCGAGGCCCTTCGAGACGAAATCGCCGATCGTAAAAATAGGGTTGCGATCAAGGTCAAAAGGGCCGAGCTGGACAAGCGATGGGCCATTATCAAATCTCGGCTGAGGCTGCTCAAGCGGTGCCGCGCCGGTGAGCTTAACTTAGATGAGGAGATTGCAAAAGCCGAGGTGAAATCAGCAGAGGCTCAAGCTATCATTGAAGAACTCCCATCAAGTGAGGCCTCGAGTGGCGATGACGATGAGGAGGATGATGAAGATGCCGAGGGGGGGATCCGAGGATGTAGGTGATTCTCCCGAGGCTTAGACTTTTGATAGCACTTTTTGTAAGCCTTCGGGCTTTTATGCCTAACTTTTTGGACCTTCGGGTCCTTTTGATGTACATACTCTTAGCCTTCGGGCTCTTTAATGAAATGACTTTGGTGTTTTCATCTTAAATGTTGGTTTTTGCATGTACCGAACATCTTATAATAAATAACTTGCTTGCAAGACTTGATTGAATTTAATCGATGCAAACTTAGAATGACGTCTCGTCCTCGAGTCGATGCATTTAAAGTGCAACTTCGGAGTGCAAGATTATAGAAACAAATAGATATGGAATCAAGATTATTTCACTGATAATATCAACAAGCCAGAAATCGGCTATTTACATGGAATCAAACCGAAGTGGAACCAAATCGAAGTGGACCTTGGATGAAAAATACATTAACAATATGCCACTGCCGGGCAGGATTACAACGTACTAAATCTATTCCTCGGGTGTCCGTCCCCGGTTGTCGGATAGATAAGCTTCAGTTGGGAGGCTCGATATCGACCTCGGTATCAACTCGCCTCTCACTCCCCCCAGTGTTCGGTTGTGAATCTCGATGAAGATCCGAGCACTGAAAATCGTTCGGTTCGCTTCCTGAAAAGGTCAAGTAAAGATGGAACGAGGAGCAAGTTAGTACATTTCGACCAAGGCCATAGGAGCGTTGTTCGGCTCGGGGCTGTGGGTGAATTTAAAAAGGTTAAGAGAACATTTACCTCGATTAGGAGTAGTACTGCTTTAAATTGGAAATGTTCCAATTTAGAGGTTCGGTCTCACCTTGCGGATCTTCAATTTGGTAAGATCCTTTCCCGACGACTGCTTTGACTCTGTAGGGTCCTTCCCAGTTTGCAATAAGCTTTCCCCCGTTTTCTTCCTTCGTGGATTGGTTTGTAGCCTTTAGCACATAATCGCCGACTTTGAAGTCTCTAAGCTTGGCCTTCCTATTAAGGTATGCTTCGATCTTCCTTTTTTGGGCTACCAGCCGAATCAGAACCAATTTCCTTTTCTCCTCGAGCAAGTCCAATTCTATGCGCATAGCTTGTTGATTTGCATCTTCGGTGGTGTGGGCATACCGAAGACTGGGTTCGCCCACTTCCACAGGGATAAGAGAATCCATACCATAAGTGAGTGAAAAAGGAGTCTCATCGGTGTTGTTCTTTTCTGTTGTTCGCATGGCCCACCGCACCCCTGGCAGCTCCTCGGGCCAAGGACCTTTCTTCTCATCGAGCCTTTTCTTGAGATTTTCGATTATGATTCTATTTGAAGACTCAGCTTGGCCATTGGCACTTGGGTGATAAGGAGTCAAAGCAATTCTTTTTATCCCCCATTGTTTGAAGAAATCAGTGATTGATGCCCCTATGAACTGTTTACCATTGTCGCAGGCAATCTCTCTCGGGACACCGAACCTGTAGATGATGTTTTTCTTGATGAAATCGATTACTTTTTTTTGCTTTACCTCGGTGAGAGCCTCTGCTTCCACCCCCTTCGTGAAGTAATCAGTTAGCACTAGAATAAAGCGAACACCACCTTTTCCCTTCGGCAGTGGTCCAACAATATCCATCCCCCACTTCATGAAGGGCCATGGTGATATCACTGAATGTAGAGGCTCGTCCTGCTGGTGGATCATCCGTCCCTGGCGTTGGCACTTATCACATTTCTGCACGAAGGCCTTTGCATCGGCACTGATAGTGGGCCAATAATACCCAGCTCTTAATAACTTACGCACCAAGGATTTCCCCCCCCCCCGAGTGGTTGCCACACTCGCCTTCGTGCACCTCGGCCATCACATACCTGGCCTCATCGGGACCCAAACACTTGGCCATCGGGCCACAATATAACCTCTTGTACAGATTATCCTCGATCAAGTGATATGAAGCTGCTTGGGTCCTTAACTTTTTGGCCTCCTTTTTATCTTGGGGAACAGTCCCTGAGTCGAAGTAAGAGATGAACTTACTCCGCCAATCCCATCTGTTGTCCACCGAATTGACCTGCAACTTTATCTCTCTCATTTGTGCAGACAACAACCGAACCACTGAATCAGTCCCCGAGTGGGCTTCGTCGATCGCCGAACCCAGATTCGCCAGGGCGTCAGCCTCGATGTTTTCCTCCCGAGGCACTTATTTAACTTGCCACTCTTAGAATTGGGCCAATATTCTTTGCGCTCGGTCCAAGTATAGTTGCATTCTGGGCTCCCGAGCCGTATAGTCACCGAGGACCTGGTTCACTACCAACTGCGAATCACATTTTAGTTCGATTCTTTCCACCCCCATCTCTTTAGCCAACTCCAAGCCTGCTAGAGCCGCTTCGTACTCGGCCTCGTTGTTGGTCACTTTTTTTAACCGAACCGAGTGCCTGATTTTCTCCCCGGTAGGTGCTTTCAATAATATGCCTAACCCCGAGCCCTTGGAATTAGTCGCCCCATCGGTGTGTAGCACCCATAGCCCCGAAGCTGTTCCCTTCGATATTGAGTTTTCCTTTTCCGCTTCGGGCAGAATCCCAACACTAAAATCAGCTACGATGTCGGCCAGGACCTGAGACTTGATGGCTGTTCGGGGTTGATAGGTGATGTCGTACTCGCTCAACTCTATCGCCCATTTTCATAACCTACTCCTTAAGGGGAAGGTTGAAACTACCGCTATTGGGTGACATTGGAAGTAGGGTCGTAGTTTTCGAGCAGTAACAAGTAAAGCAAGTGCTAGTTTTTCCAAGTGCGGGTACCTGATTTCGGCGTCGAGGAGTGTCTTGCTCACATAGTAGATGGGCTGTTGCTTGCCATCTTCTTCCCGAACCAGCACTGCGCTGACTGACACCTCGGACACAGCCAAGTAAACCAGCAATGTTTCACCTTCTTTTGGCTTGGCGCGTAACGGAGCGTTAGCCAAGTATCGCTTCAAATCTTTCAACGCTTGTTTACACTTCGGTGTCCACTCGAAGTGATTGTTCTTCCTCAAAACAGAGAAGAATTTGTGGCATCGCTCTGAGGACCTTAAGATAAATCGACTCAAGGCGGCGACTCGGCCAGTCAAGCGTTGAACTTCTTTCACCCCGGTCAGCTCTTCGGGGATCTCCTCGATAGCTTTGATTTTATCTGGGTTAGCTTCGATCCCTCGTTCAGAGACAATGAATCCCAAGAATTTGCCTGATCCAACACCGAAGGCGCACTACTCAGGGTTCAATTTCATGCCGTATTGCCTCAGAACA
Organism: Petunia axillaris subsp. axillaris; assembly: GCA_029990575.1. Classification (NCBI taxonomy): domain Eukaryota; kingdom Viridiplantae; phylum Streptophyta; class Magnoliopsida; order Solanales; family Solanaceae; genus Petunia; species Petunia axillaris. The sequence goes on from JARKNS010000004.1 coordinate 135,519,139, forward strand.
GCAAAAGCTTCCCTCAGATGATTCAAATGATCCTCCATTCGGATCGATTTGATGAGCATATCATCTATGTAGACCTCCATAGATTTTCCAATATACTCCTTGAACATGCGACATACCAACATTTGGTATGTTTCCCCGGAATTTTTCAGACCGAAGGGCATCACCTTATAGCAGAAAGTACCTCGGTCAGTGATGAACGAGGTCTTCTCTTCGTCCTTCGGGTCCATGAGGATCTGATTGTAGCCCGAATTTCATCCAAAAAAGGTTAACTTGTGTCCAGCCGTAGAGTCTATTAACCTGTCAATTTGTGGCAATGGGTAGGAGTCTTTGGGGCAAGCCTTGTTCAAATCGGTGTAATCTACACACATCCTCCACTTGCCATTTTTCTTCGGTACGACAACCACATTGGCCAGCCATTCGGGATACTTTACCTCCCTTATGAAACCATTTTCTTGCAACTTCGTGGTTTCATCTTCGATTGCCTTCTTTTTTACCCCGGCGTGAGGTCTCTTCTTCTGCTTCACCGGGGTGAACTTTGGGTCCACCTTCAGCTTATGGGTCATGATCTCCGGATCGATACCAATCATATCTGAGTGAGACCAAGCAAAGCAATCGTTGTTAGACTTCAAAACTTCAATAATTGTTTTTTTCGACTCCGGGTCCAACTCCGAGCCGACGAATACCTTTCTCTCTGGAAAATCTTTCAATAAGGTGAAAGACTCCAGTTCCTCAATGGTGGAGTCCTCGGCTTTTTGCTTCCGAGGCTCTTGAACGCATACCGGGATCTTTTCTACTTCACCTTGGAGGTCCGCCTCGCTTGACCCCGGTTGCGGTTGCTATTTCTTTGGCCCGTTCGGGGCGACTCCACCTTTCAAGGCGACCGAGTAGCACTCTCTCGCTACTCGTTGCTCCCCTTTTATCGACAGAACGCCCCAGGGAGTAGGGAATTTGATCACTTGATGCTGCGTAGAAGGAACAACTTCCATGGAGTGGATCCATGGCCTACAGAGGATCACATTATACGCAATGTCCTCGGGCAACACTTGGAACAGTGTTTCTTTGCTAACTCCCTCAGCAAATGTTTTGAGTGTAATCTCACCCATTGTTTTCTCTGTGCAGTTGTTAAAACCTGTCAACACCGTTGCTTTGGGGATGACTTCCCCTTTGACCCACATCTTTTTTACGGCCCCGTAGCTGATTATGTTGACCGAGCTACCGGGGTAAATCAAGATTCGCTTGATATCGGAGTCGTTGATTCTCAGCATGATGACCAGTGCGTCGTGGTGGGGAAACATCATCCCATCATGGTCATCGTCATCAAACACAATCTCTTTGCCCGAACCTCCCACTCGGGTTCTCTTCTCCATCGTAATCGACAGCTTGGCGAATTTCTTTGCAGCCGCGAAATTCACCCCGTTCACCTCTGAGCCCCCGGTGATGACGTTCACAACTCTCTCTGGGGGTGGAGCCCGAGGTGGATGCCCATCCCCTCGGTTCTTAGAGTAGTTGTCCTTTCCCTTGTCAGTAAGGAATTCGGCCAATACTTCTTTCTTCAATAAATGGGCCACCTCGAGGCGCAAAGCTTTGCAATCCTCGGTTCAGTGACCATAATCAGCATGGAACTCGCAGTGCAAGTTTTGGTCTCTCTTGTCCGCCGGAGTCCTCATGTCCTTGGGCACTCTTACCCCAGGAGTTCCCTTGACTACGTGGACCAACTCCGAGATCGATATGTTGAAATTATAGTCAGGGATCCTGGGCAAATCTTTTTCCGCAGCCGAGGCTGGGCCCGAGGAGTTTTTCTGGTTCGAGTTAGAGTGAACCTTCCCCCCAAGCCGTTGGCTGATGTGCGAGCTTGTCGGCGAGCTTCCAAAGGAGTTTCCCAACCTTTGGCTGATAGGCTGCCTCGTGGAGGTGTATGGCTCATACCTCCCCTTCGAGTTCCCCCGCGACGCCTTGGCGCGATGCGAGGATTCGCCTCGGTTTTTGTAATTGTAACCTCGGCTTTTAAATTCAGCCACCTCTAATCTTATCTTGGAGTAGGCTCGCTTGTGCAAGTCATCCCAGGTCAGCACTTGGTATTGCTGAAGCTCTTTCCTCAATTCAGCGGCGGCGTCAGAGTTGCGCACATTGATACCCTTTTCGAATACCATGATGGCTAGAGTATCGTCCATCCGAGTTAGTTCCATGCGCTCAGCATGAAAGCGCGCAAGGAACTCTTTGAGTGGCTCACCGAGCCTCTGCTTGACTTCGCAGATATCCTCCTTCCTTTGAAGGATTTTTTGAGCTCCGGTGTGGGCCTTTACGAAGGCGTTAGTCATTTCCTTGAAGGTGGAAACCGACCCTGCTGGTAGACACATGTACCAGCGCAGCGCTCCTTTCTCCAAGGACTCGCAAAATTTCTTTAAGAACATTAACTCGAGCTCTATCGCCGTTAGGTCATTGCTCTTTACCATTGCCATGTACTCCCTCAAATGCTCCTTGGGATCGGTGGTCCCATCGTATTTCTTTAAAAATATAAGCTTTAAATTCTTAGGAGTCGGGGCTGGAGCCGCTTGGGCTTGAAGGGCAGCTCCCTGTATTGATCTATATCAAGCTCGTCTTCGGTTTTTGTTATCCCAGGCACGTTCTCGAGGTGCTTTTCTATGCGTGCCTCGATGCGAGCCTCGACGCGTGCCTCTACCTCTCTGGTCAACCTCTCAACGTCAACCGAGGATGTTGCTTCCGCCACGGTGGGAATCGACCCGAAGGGTGGCGTTGCGCCTGGTACATTTCTCGAACCCCCAGACGTGGCCCCGTTAGGAGGTCCCCCTATTATCACGCCCATAGGAGCGAAAGTCGGGATGCCTCCACCAGGAGCCGAAGGCTGGGTGCCGTTCGGTGCTGAACTGTTCCTCGCCTCCAACGAGGCGCGGAACTCGGCGTTGATGAGCGCCTGCTCATCTTGCCCTCCTTGGAGGGCTCTTAGCGAATTAATAACGAAGGTCTGAAAATCTTCAGTCGTCATTGGAGGTTGAGACTGTTGGTTCGACGGAACGTCAGTTTATCCATCATGGTTTCAACTACTGTCAGCCATGTCGTCGTTGAACTTGTGGAATTAGACGTAAAAAGAACGTTAAACTTTGGAACAAAGCGATTCTGCTTATTTCCCTACAGACTGTGCCAATTTCTATGAGCCTAAACCAATTTCAGGATCACAAATCGAATTTGGGTTTGAATATAAGCAAAACTCTGTATCAAAGCCGAATAAATGCGAGTAGTAAGCGTAAATGCAAAAGAATAACTTGATTTCAATATATGATAATGAGTACAAATTTGAGCAGAGTTTCAGTATGTATTTCTGGATGCCTACAATACAAAATGAAGTGCTATTTATAGGCCTAGGGGTCTTGCCCACGTTCTCCACTTTTGGTTATGCTCTGGCCCACGATCTTGGCATTAATGGAGGGAGTTAGTGGGCTAAAATAGTGGGCTGTGAAGCCGCTGGAACCGAGGCTGTTCACCGAGGTGCACATACACGACCTCGGTTAGAAGGCCTTGCTATTCGCTCGAGGTAGACATCACCGAAACTCAGCTTACGGCTCGCCTTCGGTGAGGACCTTGACGTGTGACTTCGGCGACCCACTACCTGCTTCGGTCTTTGGCTTGTTGTGATGTGCTCGGTCGTTGTCAGATTGCGCGACCGGGGCGAATCATCGCGAGTCGATTTTTACCCAATACAGATACTTAGAAGAATCAAAGGCAGTCAAAAATATGAAATAACAGATTAATAATAAATCTTCAAGATTAAAATAATTTTCTTTATTAAGTACTTTAAAAATACTGGACCTCACTTTTAGTTGATTTTAAATCCTAAAAAACTGATAAATAATTAGATAACAACTTTATCCAATAATATGATGCATACTCTAAAAATATCCAATTGAGTTTTCTGATATACTTAAAAGTATACAAAAGGTTACTAATAGGGTGACTTACAAAAATACCCACACAAGGTAAAGTATTTACACTCCCTACCCACAACTTTCACATATTACCTCATCTACCCATTAAAATAATTACCTAAATACCCACTTCAATTCCCATTCCATTCTGGCATATTCCACCTCACACGCGTCTCATTTTCTTCACCACTCCCGCGGCCCCCACAATGGATACTCTTCTCCTTCACAGTCTGTCCCCAACACTAACGACGGCAACGACACCGAAGCTTAGCCACAAACCTCCTTGTTGCTCCGCCGCTTCCGACCTAAACAAACCTAATTTCACCACCGCTAGTTTCAATTCCCACAAAATTCACATTGATCTCCCCAAATTCATGCTAATCTCTCCCCAAACTCACGCCAAAACCCTAATTTTTACACAAATACACGCTTACAGAGATTTGTATACTTACAGAGGTGCGTCAGAGAAATGGTAGCCCGAGTTAGGGTTCCACCACTTTTAATGGTATATAATTTTGATTTTGTCACAGTATATTTTTGTATTAAGAGAAAACCATGCTTCTATTGTATACCTTTGGATGCTTCTATTATATACTTTCTAATATACTGGTATACCATAATTGTATACAACTTTGATTTTGTCACAATATATTTTTGGTATTAAAAGAAAATCATGCTTCTATTATATACTTTCTAATATACCGGTATACCATAATGGTATACAACTTTGGTTGTTTTATTGATTTCTAAATTTGGGTTTTGGGAAATGTTTTTGTCATCTTTTTGGGGGATTTGAATACCTTTTTGGTTGTTACATTGGTTCTTGAATCAGGTGATTGTTAGTTGCAGAGGTTTGAGCAATGCTCCTTTCATCACGATCTGTGAACTCTTCAGATTCATGCTTTCTTTTAAGTCTTGCAAATCAATTAGGGAGAAACTAAGTGTTGCTCCAGTTGTTGTACGACTGTGTTTTTCGAGAAACTAAGGTGATTGTTAGTATTAGATGTTGTGAGTTCTCTTCAATGCCCATTCTTCATGATGTTGGTGTTTCTTTTACCTATTATCTTCCTCGTCTGTGTGAACCAGTTGTATGCTAGTTCATTGAATTTTCTTCACTCTGGCGTGCGTCTGATGAGTCGTGCATTTGGTCATTGCTTACACTTGTATTTATAATGTGCACATAATGATGTCTCAATGTGCTACTTCCTCAATTTGCTGTAACATTTATTGCACTTGCATGGCATATATAGGCTAGTAGCCGATTCCCGTACTTTCCCACTGCATAGACCAGTATGTGTTATTTTAAAAGCTGGATATAACATGGTTTGATCCTTGTATAGGTGCTCCAAATGATGCACCTATACATAGCTTTTTTGGTGTCCCCTTTATTCTGACTTTTACTTTGATTTTGTATGAATGAAGAAGCTGGATTTCAGTCAAAGAAATCATATCTGTTTGGACACTTCAGCATGAGAATGAAGCTTGTTGGAGGAGATTCAGCTGGTGTTGTCACTGCATTTTACGTAAGTAGTTAAAATGTAGTACACTGTTTAGATCTACTATAATTAATTTTCTTTATTCTTCACAGTGATGAATAAATATAACTTTTTGTACTGATTTCTTTTTTGTTGGAAAAACTTTTCAGTTGTCATCAAATAATGCAGAGCATGATGAGATAGACTTTGAGTTCTTGGGTAATAGGACAGGTCAGCCATATATATTGCAGACAAATGTGTTCACGGGAGGAAAAGGAGACAGAGAACATGTATTGTTGGTCCTGTTCTATGAAGTGATGCTAGTCATATTTCATTGAGAATGCCACACCAGATCTGCATGGGATGACTATGCAAGAGGCCTGAGATGCTGCTCGTCTCCACATTACTGATACATGTTTCTACTACGGTGGCACTGTGATGTTTGTGGTGGTGTCGGGGTTGTTTGTCTCGGTGCGATGATCGAGGGGATAGTGATGATGTGGTGTCGACACTATGATGGCAGCGTTGATGACTCAATGTAGCAGTGATGATCCGAGATTATTCTTTAATTAAAGTAGTATACTTTTCTGCAGAATAGTTAAGCTAGTATACCCATATGGTATACAGTTTACAATAAAGGGTATACAATGGAAAAATAAGTTTTTGTAATATTATAAACAATCAAGGCTGGTATACAGGGCCGATTGGTATACAAGAGGCAGCACTTGGACATGGTCGATAGCGAGAAGGCAACGATGATAGCTACATTGAGGCAACAATGTTAATTGTTTGTGTGGGGTTGGAGAAATAGTAGCAGTAATGATGTACTGTCATGCTTGTGGTGGTGTAGCTATGAAGCTGTGGTGATGAAGTCGAGTGATGGCAATGGCACATTGGAGCTGAAAATCCAAGAAAAAATTGCATAAACTGTATACTACAATAGTATACTACTGCAGAAACTATAACAGTATACTACTATAGTATGCAGCTTACTACTCTTACACTTCAATTGTATACTATATTAATTTACTGGAATGACATATTCCTTTAGTATACAATTTACTCTAACTGTATACTTCAACTTGATATTTGTATATTATTTTGGTGTACACCTTTTTATGTTGGATTGAAGTGTGAGCTACTATTGAATAAATAAATATTTTGAATATTGTTGTTTTAAATGCAGTATACATTTTTGGTATACCATATACATTTCTGGTATACGATATACTTCTAGCAAACTTGTACATGCATAAAATAAGGTGGGTGAGGTATACTCTATTTTTCACAGTATACCTTTATGGTATATAATCCAATTGTTTTATTATCATTGTATACCTTTCGACTATAATGTATACATATACAGTATACAGTTCCACTTGTATTCTTCTTCTGTGAATCGACGAATCAAAAGCACGAATCAAAGACCCACAAACATTCTTCCCCATAAAGTAGTGCAAATTTCACCTAAAGGTATGCAGTGAAACCCCGCCTAATTAATGCCGGTATACTTTTGGATAGAAGTATACCATAAAGGTATACAGTAAACAAGAGAGTATGAAAAGAGAGTAAGCCCTAAAGGTATGCAGTGAAACCCCACCTAATTCATGCATTTATACTTTTGGATAGAATATACTATAAAGGTATACAGTAAACAAGTGATCAAGGAAATGATCACTGAAGTATACAACTGTATTAAGCAGTATACCATAGTAGTATACTGTTTTAGTAAATTATAGCAGTATACTATAGCAATATACATTTGAAGTACACATGTAGTAAATTGTAAACTATAGCAGTATACTATTACAACAAATTATAACAGTATACTATTACAAATAAATTATAACAGTATACCATTGTAGTATACAGTTTATGCAGATTTTTTTCTTTGATTTGCAGCTCAAAAAATTTGATTTCAAGCACCTCAAATTAATTTTGATTAAGACCAAATTTTAGCACCAACATTCCAAAAGATAATAGAAGTGAAACAGAGATCACTAAGAAGGTAGCACCCTTTTTTTCTGGCCAAAAGAAGCAAAAGTGACTCCACGTATTATGCCATAAACGTTAACCATCTTATATTTATAACTCTTCGCTTAATAATAGTTGTACACGATCAGTTATCTCACAGATAACCTAATCCAATTCGAGAGGATTATGGCTCCCTTAAAACAGCTTACCCAACTGAAAACATGAGGAATAATTATTATGAAAATCCCAGGCATGGAGAAAAATGTACTACGTAGAAAGTTGATACCAATATTAATGTTGTTCACGACTACATCTCCTAATGTAAATAGGTAAATAGGCTCTGCCCGTATGTAAATAGGCTCTGCCCGTTGAGGCTCTGCCCGTTCAGTGTTGTAAATAGATTAGCCGTGTATTATTATGTATATTGGGCCAAGCCCGTTAGGGTTAGGTTTACTTGGTCACTAAGTTAGGTTTAGGGTTAGGTTTTCTCTAGGTTACTTTTGTATAAATAGGGGACTCCCCTCATCAATGAAGGCAAGAGTTTTCACCCAAATATTATTTCTCTCGTGTGAGTGTGTTTGGTTTTACATGGTATCAGAGCCATTGTGAAGCTCTTCAAATAGAAAAGTAATGGAGGTTCCAAAAGGTGATGTTGCTGCCGTACGGAAGACAATCTCTCCGTACGATATCACTTCGAATGATAATCTTGGTTTGATTATCACACAGGTCCAGTTGACCAGTGAAAACTATGAGGAGTGGGCGCGGTCGGTTAGAACGGCGCTGCGTGCAAGGAAGAAGTTTGGTTTTGTTGACGGGTCGATCAAGATGCCCGATGAAAAGTCGATAGATTATGAGGATTGGTGGACTATCAATTCTCTTCTGGCGTCGTGGATTAGGAATTCGATCGAGCCTACTCTTCGGACCACCATATCGCACATGGAAGTAGCGAAAGATCTGTGGGAGAGTATTCGAGAACGTTTCTCCGTGGGAAACGGACCTCGGATTCAGGAATTAAAAGCGGCTTTGGCCAGTTGTAAGCAAAAGGGATTGACTGTTGCTGCTTACTATGGAAAACTGGCTATGTTGTGGGAAGAACTAGGAAATTGTGATAAGTTTCCAACTTGCTCGTGTGGAAACTGCACTTGCAATCTAACGGTTGCACTGGAGAAGAAAAGGGAAGAAGATAGGGTTCACTTATTCCTTATGGGCCTGGATGAAAGTCTTTATGGAACTGTCCGTTCCAATCTCTTGGCTCAGGAACCGTTGCCATCGATGAATCAAGTCTACCAAAAGGTGATCCAAGATGAACGGGTCAAAGGGATGGCACGAACTCAGGAAGAACGAGGAGAGGTGACGGCGTTTGCTGCACAACGATCACAACAGCCGAAGACAGGCTATAAGGAGTGTCACCTGTGTGATCGAGGAGGACATCCTCCGGAACGCTGCTATGAAGTCATTGGCTATCCGGAGGGGTGGGTGCATTATTCGAAGCAAGGCACTTCGAATGGAGGACGTGGTAGAGGAAGAGCTGAAGGTAACAGAGGTGGAAGAGGTCGTGGACATCAACAGTTTGGTTCGAATGCTGGTCGAGGACGTGGCAATAATCGAGCAAATGCTGCTCAAGCCGACCTCGAGAATGGAGAAAACGGACACATAAGTGTGCCCGGACAGACTAACCTGTCCGAAATAACAGGTGATCAGTTGCAGATGCTGTTCGATTTGCTGAAAAAGGAGAAGGCAAGCACAAGTGAACCATCGACCGGTAAGAAAACTCATCCTTCATGGATTATTGACACGGGGGCGTCAAATCACATGACCGGTCAAATAAGTGTTTTGGAGAATTTACGAACAATACCAAAGTGTCCGGTAGGTTTACCAAACGGAAGCAGTACGATGGCGACTCAGGAAGGATCCATCATATTTAACGAAGACATTGTTCTTCACGGAGTGTTATATGTGCCCGAAATGACTTGCAACTTGATTTCTGTGTCTCAATTAATTAATCAAGTCGGTTGCAATGTAAATTTCACTAATGATTTGTGTGTTATGCAGGACCGGGCTACGGGGAGGTTGATTGGAGCGGGTGAACAAAAGAACGGACTCTACTACTTTCGGACGATACCCGTGGTGAAAGCTGTGAAGGTCGATGGGGTAGATTTATGGCATCAAAGGTTGGGACATCCTTCGATGCAAGTAACAAAATCTCTTTCCGTCTTAGAAGGTAGTGGGAAAGGTAGCTTAGAAGAGAAAGCATGTGATGTATGCCTTAGGGCAAAACAAACTAAAAATGTATTTCCTTCGAGTAATAATAAAGCTGCTGAACCTTTTGATTTAGTTCATTGTGACTTGTGGGGTCCTTATAGAACTGAGTCTTCGTGTGGTGCATCATATTTTTTGACTGTTGTTGATGATTGTTCACGAGGAGTATGGGTGTTCCTGTTAGTTGATAAGAGAGAGGTCGGACAAAAATTGAAGGGTTTCTTTGCAATGGTAGAAAGACAATTCAATAAACGGGTTAAGTGTGTTCGGAGTGATAATGGAACCGAATTTGTGAGTCTGAAAGGGTATTTTCTCGAACAAGGGATCTTGTTCCAAACTTCGTGTGTGGGGACACCCCAACAAAACGGTAGAGTTGAGCGGAAACATAGACATATCTTAAACGTGGCACGGGCTCTACGTTTTCAAGCTAATTTACCGATTGACTTCTGGGGAGAATGTGTGATGACGGCATGTTACTTGATTAACCGGACACCCACTAAGGTGTTGAATGGGATGACACCTTACGATATCTTGATGGGTGTGACACCGAATTACGATCATTTGAGGGTGTTCGGTTGCTTATGTTATGCTCGCAATCAAGGACGAACAAGTGACAAGTTTGAAAGTAGGAGTCGTCGATGTGTGTTTTTGGGATATCCAAATGGGAAGAAAGCGTGGAAACTGTATGATTTGGAGGCAAAGGAGTTTGTGTTCTCGAGGGATGTGGTGTTTTACGAAAAGGAATTTCCATTCGCATCAAAGGAGACTGATGCCGATAAACGGACACAAGATACTGCTTCTGTCCCCGTTGCATTGGAAGAGGAAGAGGAGAGTGTGCAAGGAAGGGGGGGTGTGGAACCCGAAGTCGTGACTCCGGTGATTGAACCCGAAGTGGTGACTCCGGAAGCTGAACCTGAGGTTGTCTCCGAAGTTGAACCCGAAGAGTTGGGTCGGGGAAAACGAACTAAGAAAGAGAATATCTTGTTGAGAGACTTTGTTACTAATACGGTCCAAAAGATGAGTCACCGGGTATCGTCCTGTGTTCGAAAGTCTGCTTGTTCATCCGCTTCTCAACAACCCTCTGGTAAGCCCTATCCTCTAGCACACTATGTCAATTGTGATAATTTCTCTTCGAAACATGTGAGTTTTCTTGCAGCTATAACGCGAGGACATGAGCCTACCTCCTATTCAGAGGCGGTAAAAAGTGACAAATGGAGAACAGCCATGGGGGAAGAATTGAAGGCACTGGAAGCGAACAGAACCTGGGAGATAGTTCGCTTGCCTACCGGGAAGAAGGCCCTCGGATGTCGATGGGTATACAAGATAAAGTACAACTCGGATGGAACTATTGAAAGGTACAAAGCAAGACTTGTGATTTTCGGAAATCACCAAATCGAAGGGGTTGATTATACGGAGACATTTGCACCGGTTGCAAAGATGGTGACTGTCCGAGTTTTTCTGGCCGTAGCAGCTGCCAAAAATTGGGAATTGCATCAGATGGATGTGCACAATGCATTTTTGCATGGTGATCTTCACGAGGAAGTATATATGAAATTGCCTCCGGGACATCGCATGACGGGGAGAGGAGCTGTGTGTCGCCTTCGAAAGTCATTGTATGGATTAAAACAAGCTCCCCGATGTTGGTTTGCGAAGTTGTCTGCTGCACTTAAGCAATATGGGTTTCGACAATCCTATTCGGATTACTCATTATTTACGATGAAGAAGGGAAATGTGCATTTGAATGTGCTTGTGTATGTGGATGATCTGATCATATCTGGTAACGATTCGAAGGCAATACGAATTTTTAAGTTATATCTCTCGAAATGTTTCCATATGAAGGATTTAGGTGCCTTGAAATACTTCTTGGGAGTTGAAGTGGCAAGGGCTCCGAAAGGAATCTTCCTGTGTCAGATGAAGTATGCATTGGATATCATATCGGAAGCAGGCTTGTTGGGGGCAAAACCGGTTGGTACGCCGATAGAACAAAACCATCGCTTGGCACTTGCGACTGGTCGTTTTATCAAAGATCCTGAACGCTATCGGCGACTGGTTGGTAGATTGATTTACTTGTGTTTTACGCGACCGGATTTGTCCTATAGTGTGCATGTGTTGTCGCAATTCATGCAGAGTCCCCGTATTGAGCATATGGAAGCGGCACTCAGGGTTGTTCGATATTTGAAGGGCTGTCCGGGACAAGGCATTATATTTCCTTCTCGGTGTGATCTGAGATTGCACGGGTGGTGTGACTCTGATTGGGCAGGCTGTCCGTTGACACGTCGGTCGTTAACAGGTTGGTATGTGTCGTTAGGGGATTCGCCGATATCTTGGAGAACGAAGAAGCAACAGATCGTGTCGAGGTCCTCCGCTGAGGCAGAATATAGATCGATGGCGATGACTGTGTGTGAATTAAAGTGGTTGAAAGGGATTTTATAGAATCTTGGAATTGATCACGCTTCTCCGATGAATTTAAAATGTGACAGTCAAGCTGCGTTACATATTGCTCGGAATCCTGTCTTTCATGAACGCACTAAACATATCGAAGTCGACTGTCATTTTGTTCGGAATGAAATTATCGGAGGAGTCATTCGTCCCAGCTATGTGCCTACGACCACGCAACTGGCTGACATTTTTACAAAGGCGCTGGGACGCGCCCAGTTTGAATTCTTCCTTAACAAGTTGGGCATAAGGAACCCTCACGCTCCAACTTGAGGGGGGGTAATGTAAATAGGTAAATAGGCTCTGCCCGTATGTAAATAGGCTCTGCCCGTTGAGGCTCTGCCCGTTCAGTGTTGTAAATAGATTAGCCGTGTATTATTATGTATATTGGGCCAAGCCCGTTAGGGTTAGGTTTACTTGGTCACTAAGTTAGGTTTAGGGTTAGGTTTTCTCTAGGTTACTTTTGTATAAATAGGGGACTCCCCTCATTAATGAAGGCAAGAGTTTTCACCCAAATATTATTTCTCTCGTGTGAGTGTGTTTGGTTTTACATCTCCAAATGTCATATGCTTCAGCACAAAACTTTTCTTGTCTTGTTCTCAGCTGAATGGTTATTTACAAAAAAATCTAAATGTTGAAGTATTGACAATAAAGGAATGGAGAGGGATTACGGAGCTTTACTTGGGAAAATACTGGAAGATAATAGAAATATTAGAGGTAAAATAGTAAAAAGTTTATCTATTTGTTGTTTGATAAAGGATCAGGTAGTAGTTGGGGAGATGGGGAGATGGGGAAGATCAGAGAAATGGGAAGGGGCGGGAAAGGGAAAGGGAATAGGGATTTGAGGGAATGGGTATGGGCTGTAAATATTTTTCAATAAATGGGTAGGGAAAATTCAAATGGGTATGCTCTGTAATTACTATCAAAAGGGTGGGCATACAGTGTAAATTACCCTTACTAATATAGGTGCCAATATAGTGGCATATTAGCTCCTAGTTCAAAATAATAGGATATATATAGTCATAATTAACAGTTTTAAGAGATTATAATTAAAAATCGCATCACTTTATTTTATTAGGTAACATAGTTTATAGTTGTTGCTCATCTAATAGTGCATTTTCGTAGAATATATACGTTTTTTTAGATTTCCTTATGATCTTTCGGTTTCTTTGTCAATGCTGAAACTCTTTCTTGAAATTGATAACTCTATTGCTAGTTTACCATATAGACCTGACGAAAGTTGGAAAGGATTTTAGAGTTATGCCCTACGAATTCAAGTTTATAATTACATCCTATGTAGTATAGGATTAAGGAGTAATACATTTTAATTTTACTATTATGTCAAATATTTATAGCTATATGAAAGGGTAAAAAGGTCATTCACTTTTTATCCTCTTAACATTGGTGCTTTTATAATAAAACTAGTTTTTGGCACGTGCGTTGCGCGTGTGTCTCATCTATGGGTATAAATTTTAAATATTAATGTGTCAAATTATAAACCAAAAATCCTAAAAAGTAACTTGAAAGAGATAATGTTAATCATATTTTTTAAGACAATGGGATAAGGAACCTACCAATAGAAGTTCTCAAATTTGTTATAATAATTTTGATAGGAAGGTTATGCAATTGCTTTAGAGCTAGACTGGCTTATATTCAGATTATTCTCAGGAGTATTTCCATTTTTTTTATACATATATGTACCTTTTGCACAAACGACGGGAAAAGAACAATTTAAATATTAGACACTGTACAATTACATGACCCAAATACTCTACACATTTATACATAACATAAGCTATAAACATCCAAATATAACTTAAAGTAACATTTTGAAAAATAATGTTTGGATTAATCCTAAAGACGAAAACAAGTTAAAGAATGACATGTTAAGAACAAATACGATGAAAACAACCAAAGTGAAGTATAAGTGACTAAAACATAAAAGACTACAAACACCAAGGTCATGTTATCTCTGTAGATGGAATGAGCAAAGGAAAACAAACAGCTCATATATAAAGGGCTAATAGTAATATATTTTTACCTGGTCAAAATGGAGGTTCTTGATTGGCGCAATTGATTGATAGATGCGAAGGAAAAACTCGGCTTTTTCAATCCTTGTCATCCACAAGTCCATAGCATATAGCTGTTAAAAATTTAGACAAAAATGCAACAACCAATAAGATTAACAATATGAATGAAATTCAAAAACAACAATTTAAGATTAAATAAAACAAACTCAGATCTTCAAATGTAATACACGTAACCTAATTAATGGGGAACTTTGAATGTCCATATAAAGGACTTATCCTTTAAATTACCTCAGTTCAAGATTCAGTTTAAAAAGGCGGAAGTTTTTTTTTAAACTGAATTTTGGGAAAAGAATAAAGAAACGTTGAAAGGACTTGGCCTATGATCGAGCAAAATGACATTTACCCAACATATAACCCCATTAATTATTTAATTTCAGTCCGTTCACATTTTGGATGTTTCTATTTAGCATTAAGTACGATGACATAATTCACATACTGTGTATTTGTTGTGTATTTGCTCTCTTAATACCTTTAATTGCACAATTTATGCAACTTATAAGTCTCTTCATTGCTCTCACATTAAGATCACATGGTTTTACAACTTTAATGCTTTAAAGAATACAATATTCATAGTAAGGGAAGACACGTAAAAGACATGAGTTTTTCGGCCAATAAGCATTTAGTGAATTATATTTGTAATTTGGATATTTTATCGGTTAGCTTTTCTAGAAATTAATATCTTCTCATTTTTGGAAAAATTACTTTCTTATGATTTTTTATGCATGTATATGGATTTGACTTCTAATATATATATATATTGAGTACGTTGCAACTGATTAAATTCTTTAAGTTTGCAAGAGTAATAAATTTCTTTTTAATTTCGCATTTTTCTGATTTTTCATCTTTTATAAAATGTATTTTACGGCTTTGTACAGAATTCTTATTGGATTGTTGCTTGACTAAAGGCGATAAATTCATTTTCAAACACGTGCGTCGCACGTGTATCTCTACTAATAAATAAAAATAAATTGACATGATATAATAACAAAACAAAAAAGAGTTAGAACAAAAGACATGAACATATTTGAATCTATAAAAATAAAAATAATTATTCAAGAAAGAGAGATCGGAACATACCTCAGTTTGCCAAATACGCCCGTTATTAATCGGTTAACATCCCATTTATTGTATTTTTCTATCATTCATTGATAACAAAGTGGTAGAGAAAAATTTGCTTGTCACAAAATAAAATTTAAAGATGCGAAGAATTCCAAGTATTGTGATCCACAAAAGAACTCATAGCAAGCCAACCTACAAGATATAAAAAATTTACCTTCTTTTGCAATGGTGCTTAACGAATATGAAAAGAGCATCAAGATGACAATTTCCACTGAATAATGATATCGAGAAGAGAAAGAATAAAATGGAGTAACAAAATAACGTGATTTGAGATTTCACTCTGCATAATTTTATTATATATATATATATATATATATATATATATAAATTGCAACGAAGTATGTGAAAGGTTATACATGAAACTTATTAATAACGGAAGTTTGAAAGTAGCAAAACATTAAAAACTTAAATATGAAAAGTTTAGCATTGTAAATAATAAATAATGGAGTAATTAAGATACGATGTATCATGGAATTCCTGGAAGGTGTGAACCAAGAAGGCATAAATTGATTTTTTTTTAAAAGATCTAACAATATTTAAATGGTAAAATGGTTATTCATTTCGTGCTTTAGGAGATTCATGTTTTTATATCACAATAAAGCCTGAGTCCTTATTAAAGGATGACATCATTAAAAGGTAAATTATTTTTTAGTGCAAAATTATAGATAATAGTATTTGGTTGAAGGGCAAAAAGTACGTTTACTTTTTGCTATAGGATTGACTCTTTTAGAATAGTATATGATGATATGATACTTCTATTTACTATATTTATTGGTGATGAAAATGGGTAATAATTTTTTGTGTAATGTAATGTAATCTTTTATTAACTTTTATTTACTATTTTTACTTTTATTGCTGCAGGGGTAAAACGGTCTTTTATATTTTGCTTTTGGGTTTGGCTCTTTTATATTAGTATAATATAGATATCTGAAGATGGCTTCAAGTTAGAAATACAACAGGCTAGTTTAGCAAATTTAAATTGGAAGCCTAGAGAAAGGCGTGGCCTTCACTACTTTTTTGTCCGTATATTCGTTTACTGCCTATTATGCTTAAGATGGTAATGTCTTAGTTCAGTTGGAAAGAAAGTTGAAGATTAGTACATTCCTTCTGAGGTTTGTGTTTATCCTCCTTTTGCAGGTAGAGGAACTGAGAAAGTAGAAAGATGATAGAGTAAAATAGAGCGAATAATGTGAGGATGGTGTAAAATAGAATTGACTGCAAACTATAGTGATCATTTTAGAAAAATGGAACAAAAGTTGGTTAGGAAATATACAAGTATATATTTTCCTTGCTTCTTTTTTTTTTTCTCCTGGTATTAATGAGTTGAACAATCTATATATATATATATATATATATATATATATATATATAATATATATATATATTAAAAGGAACATAGTAGCCAATTAAAAATGGCCAAATGGCAAAGTAGTAGGAAGCCACTTGGAAATTTTAGGTAAATTAATTAGTTTTTAGTTAGGTGTAGTTATTTTAGTTAATTTTGAAATTTGAATTTAAAATCTAATTTAATAATAGTTATTTTTATTATAATAATAATAATAATAATAATAATAATAATAATAATAATAATAATAATAATAATAATAATAATAATAATAATAATCTAATTTAAGACTAAACACACCTCCTCAAAATATGCTTGCTCCGCAACGTGTCTTCTGCTTTTCCTTCAAAAATTTTTTTTGCTTCTCTAATATAAAATAAAATCTGTAAAGCCAGATTTCAACCAAATCCTTTTACGTGATAAACTGCTTAGACTGAAAACTGCTTCGTCACGATCAAGTAAGTTTTTCTACGATGCCTCCTAAAAATGCTCTAACGTGATAATGCAAGATTCCAACCAACATCACAAATTTAATCCAGAAACTTCTCTCTTATGGGAAAAAACAACTACTCTATTTTTTCACAATCAAGAAAAATAGTAACATCACAAATTTACTCCAGAAGTAGTCTACGAAAAGTAATTTCATCAGTGAAGTATCAGTACAAGTATGCACCAGAAAGTCTATTATTCTCATTAGTAATCACTTTCTTTACCATTATAAAGTAGAAAGTCTCTTCCTTTCATTATTAATACTGTAATATTTTTGTTTGTGTTTTGATTCTATAGGATATTTGGTTTGCTGGTAATGTTTGTTCAATTTCCACTCTTCGCCATTAGAAAGTAAAAATTCCGATCCTTTTTGGCGGGTGGTGGGCTGGTGGCCCATTGTTTGCGGGGAGATTAGTGGCAGCGGAGGATATGGTAAAGGTACGGACCACTCCTTTGTTATTTTTCCAACTGTAGTAATATCTTTTTCTTTGATATCTGATTATTCATGAATCTATTAATTTTCTGCATGAATAAGCAGTTTAGCCTCTAAGTGGACATACTCCCCCGCAGAGGAGAATCTCGAAGCTAGCTTTCATGGAATATTTTTAAGCAATAAAATGAGGAAATAGTTGTTATCTGTGTGCCAACCACATAGTCATACAGAGAAATTTTACAGGTTTGGATATGGTAGCATACACTTCTTTTTTATCAATGTCCACCTGAGCAGTGGAGGAATTGACACCTTGACTACTCTTTCAAATCCAAATATAAGACTTAATTTTTAATTTGAAAGATAAGTTCTTATGTTTGTATAAAAAAATTGAAAGATCCATATCTATATTATATTAAAGGAGCGTAGTAAGCCTATGGAAAGAAGCCAAGTGTCAAAGTAGTAGGAAGCCACTTGGACATTTTAGGACAAGAATTAAGTTAATTAGTTAAATATTAAATTTGAATTGAAAGAGTAGTTGAAAATTGAAATTAAAACCATTTTCAAAAGAAAATATGAAAAATAGTAATTTTAGGGTAATTACGTGGTACAGAAATTACAAAACAAAGTTTTGCATAGCATATGCCGGTGGACAACATAAATCCGACTCCTTTCTAAAATCAAGTTTCACATAGCCAAATAAATGCATTAATAAAAATTAATGTAGTTGTGATTTTGTTGCGTCAACAATTATGAGAAGTAGTAATAGTGGAATTGAGATAAAAATACTGTGGAAGTAAGTAGTTTTTTTTGTGGAGATCTTTTTTTGTATAGATGAACAATAACAGTCAAATAGAAAATAAATAAAGAAATAATTTCAAGAAATGAATAAATTATACGTGTACTTTATTTCAATAACTACAATTATCACTCATCTTTTTATTTTAATAACAAAGATAAAGAATTTAACTAACAGTTTTATTTTTTTTTTTTGTAAAAAAAAATAAAGAAAAGAAGTTAAGATAAAACAAAAAGGATGAGTATTAACGCCTTTAGATAAAAAGAAGGAACTGTCTTAAGTGGAAGTTTATTTTTCTTCAAAGTCCATGTTGAGGAAGTTTTCTCCACTATGAGGAAGTTATCTCTTCTTCTAGGGTTTTCAAATGAAGTTCAGTAAAAAAAATTCTCCATTTATTTCTTTCCAACTGCTTGACTCCTATTTTCTTCCTCTTTCTTTAGGCATTCCCTTTTTCTGCACGCAGCTTTCCTCCCTCGCATAAGGTTAGCTTTTTTGTATCTTATCATTGTCTTAGTCCCTACTCCCTCAGAATTTGTTAAGTTATTTTCTTTCTTTTTGTTGTTTGTGTTAATGGTTGATTTGCTATATGTATTCTTCTGTAATCTTGCCTGAATATGTTGTTGGACATTCATAAAATTTGATTATTTTATATAAAGACTCTAAGCCTGATATTTCTATAAGTTTCATGTTCCCCTTCAAACCCTTTATGTTTTTCTACACAAAAAGTACCATTAAATGACGTAGTAGTATAAAATAAAGTAGAACATATACATATGAAACTACTAGAAGGTAATTGTTATTGTATACGGTTAGTGTATAAAAGTATAGGTTCACATAAAATTACAACGTAATACAATACATAGTAGAATTTTTATTATATTATTGTTGGTTTTAGTTATTCATTATCCAGATTGACCTTATGTATAGTTTAATGGTTTCATATGCAACTGTCATCAATTGATAAAATAGAAAACTCAAAGTTTTTTGGGTTTCATGTTGAGATCGCTGAAGAAAGTGGGTACGACTGTAGAACGAGTCGCTAAACAGTAATTTGCAAGGAAGCTTATAGGTTGAAGCATTCAGTTGTGGTTACTGGAACCAAGGGATGTAGCTTTATCCAATTATCTTGATATAATGAAAGTGGATTTGTAAACCAAACATAACCATAGTTGCATCGCTTTTTTCTAATATTTAAGTTATTGAAAGTGACAAGGACAATAAGGATTTTTATATATATAAATGACCTTAAATTGTTAGGAATATAGTGTAGTGATTATTGTTGTGATTAAAATAATCTTAATTATCTCTCTATATATTGATTTTGTAGCTTAAAAAGCTCACTTTAGTTGGTCATCTAGGACATGCATAGTGTTTTTTATCCTAAGAGGAACTTTAATGAAACAAGATTTTAGTTGGCGATATAGCTGGCAAAATAGGTGCATACGATAATTATCATTTAGAGAGGTACGTAATTTTAGTAATTTATATAATAATTTCATCAGTTTACACGTGATTACCATGACATTGTTTGTTTGTTTTTTTAATATAATGATATAACTTTTTGAGTATAAGATTAACTTTTTGAGTATGACCTAATTAAGCAAATCAAGTTGAGGCTGAGTGTAATGGAGAGTTTAGGATTCACTTTATTACTGTAGTTGTTCTCTTTCTTTTGTTTATTTCTTTATCACCAAAGAAAAGATTTTGAATACTAAACTACTTTGAAATTTTGTATTAGTACAAGAAAAAAATAATGAAATTTAATATTTGAAAGACAATATTTATTCAACGTAATAGATAAAGTCGCCTAAAACCTTTCTTTAAAGTGAGTTGATGTTATTAAATGACGTAGTAGTATAAAATACAGTAGAACATATATATATGAAACTACTAAAAGGTAATTGTTACTGTATACGGTTAGTGTATAAAGTATAGGTTCACATAAAGTTGCAATGGAATACAATACATAGTAGAATTCTTATTATACTGTTGGTTTTAGTTATTCATTATCCAGTTTGACCTTATTCATAGTTTAATGGTTTCGTATGCAACTGCTATCAATTGATAAAGCAGAAAACTCAAGTTTTGGGTTTCATTGCATGTATATGAGTTTTTTTTATGCTTATTTTCTATTATTTGTTTTGACATAATTGAGCAAATCAAGTTGAGGCTGAGTGTAATGGAGAGTTTTAGGATTCACTCTATCACTGTAGTAGTTCTCTTTCTTTTGTTTATTTCTTCAAGATTTCTTAATCACGTTTTGGTTAATTTTTTGTTATGATGTGAAAGTTTCATTATTTAGGGACTTAGGGTGCTGGAAAATTTGATACTCCTATTTATTAAAAATTATTACACCTTTATGATATCTCTTTTTTTTTTTTTTTTTGGAGGGGGGGAGGGTTGTTAATCTCATGTTCTTTACTTTACTTTGTCTTTATTTTTCTTTTATTCAATCTCATGTTCTTTATTTTTTACGGTTGTTAATTTGTAACTGCCAAAATTTTTGTTAAGAGAGCATAAGCACTTATAAGGTGAAGAGGATATCCCATCACATAGTCCCATTTCTTCTCTTCATCTCCTTTTTATAATTAAAGATCTTCCTTCAAAGACACAGGAATTTCTACTCCTTTAAATATAGTTATGTGTCAATAATGCTTTAAACGTGAATAATTGATATTAGCTTTATTACTATCAAATTAGTTAGCACATGCATAAACATTTTGGTCAAGTTTAGAATTAGCTATGCTTTGAGGAAATGGACAGTTAAGTAGAATATACCAATGGAATTTTATTTCGATTCTCCTGAGTTGAAACTTAGAAGCGATAGATATGATTGACCTAAGAAATTTTATTTATAACGTATCTCTCTTAACTTCTACACTTAGAAAAGTGAAAAGTATTTTCCTGTAGGGTAACTAAGTTTAGCATTATGAAAATGTAGGGTCATTTTCATGAGGTGAGGATTGTTACAAAGCAAGTGCCTTCCTAATTTCACATTTTGGTGCTTGGAACATATCAATTCGATAATTTCCAATTTCTAAGTAAAACGTATATGTTTTCAATTGATATAGTCAATATATTAATGGCATCCTATGACTCATTGTCAAGGGCACTTCTGCTCCATTACCATTTTTAAATTGAACTTGAGATATCACCATTTTAATTGCCCTTTTGTAGTTGAAAGGAGCAGCCAAGATAATAAAAGCGACCAAAAGAATAAGACAAAGACGGGCCAATTTGTATATGATAATTAATTGTAGTAAAAAGTTGAAATAGTTTTTGTAATATGTATAAAATAAAGTGTGGACAAGGGTTTATGGCATGATATAATATTTATTTTGTTAATTAATGTCTATTGATGGCAATTAAAAATAAATGTTTACTTATCTTTTTCTCCTATGGTATATGATGGATCAATGTGCAATTAATGCAAATGTTCCGAAGATAGCCGTGTGAGATGTGCAAAGGGGGAATGTTTTTTTTTCTTTGGCTGACTTTCCTATGATGTCTATTGATAGTAAATAAAGAATGAGTTGAATGTTTCCTTATCTGTCTTGAATGCTACGACATTTTTATTTTTGGTTGAAGATTTTGTATTATCTTGTGCAGTTGAAGTGCATAGGGAGAAAGTTTCAGGATTTAGATATTTTTTATTAACTTATAAAATTGAACTACGAGCTGTCGATAAAAATAAATTGGTTGTATCTTTCATAATGAAATTTGATCTATCTAAGAATAAAATGCATGATATAAGGTAAATATTCTCATAAGACTTACCTACCCTGACGCTAACAAGACAATATGGTGTTCACCGTAATAAGTAATATTACATAGGAACAGAAAATTCACAACTGTTACAACTTTTTGCATCACTTTAAGCAAATATTTTTGCTAATACATTATGTTTATCAAACCAATATAAAGGATGATGAGAAGTATGTCAACTGGTAGTTTGCGAAATAGTTGTAGACGATAAAATTACTCTGCTATCATAGAGCTTATAAATATAAATTGGAAGCTTGATTAGTTAGTTATTTAGGATTAGGATGTAGTATAGACAATTTGATATGTCTACCAATATTTGATGGTTTGACGCATAGTACAAAGGCTATGTCGTTGCAAATAAGAGTGTAAAAAGCAAGTCTTTTCTCAATTGAATATTATTTTTATTTTTTTTAGGTGGTTCTTGAATTGTTTCTTCTTCGTCTATTTTTTTATATGGTACGCCTAAATTTATCCTTGAATTTTTACCTTCTATTTTATTGGTTCAAACTTACAAATAGTTGCGTTTTATGACTCAATTATGAAAACTTTATATATTTACTACTTTGGTATGTACTAATTTTAGCTTTTTTATATATAATCCGCGCATCGCGCGGGTACTATACTAGTATATATTAAAAGGTATGTAGTAGCCAATAATAAATAGCCAAGTGGCAAAGTAGTAGGAAGCCGCTTGGAAGTTTTAGGTAAATTAGTTGGTTTTTAGTTAGGTGTACTTAAAATATAGTTGGTAGATTAAAATTTTGAAATGCTTTTAGTTTTTAAGTTTAAATAAAAACATTGAGAAAAAAACGGTGTGGTTTTCTTTTTTTGGATGACTGTATTTTGAAGTATTTTATCACTATTGTGACGGTAGTTATATAGAGAAAAAATTAGATTAGATTATTATTTGCCAAAAGAATAAAAAATAATGCCTAAGTATTTTCCAGTAATTGTATACTTTAACTGCTGGAGTTGCAGTCCCACGTTGCACTTAAATCTCACAACATTTCAAACATGATGATCCACGTTGGGATCCTAAGCATTAGCCAAGTACATATCAAGATCCTAAAATTTAGTCAAGTAGTTTAAAGTTTAAACTGCTTGATAATGTATTCACCAAAATACATCTCTTCTCACTGAAACTTTCCCGGAACAGATAAATTGCAAAGCAAAAGTAAATTTATGGTCACGCTTTAAAATTGCTACTATTTCAGTGAGATGTTGCTTTAAAATTTATACTATTTGAGTGAGATGTTGTTGTATATAGCATAACAAATTTTGAATGTGTGTTTTTTTATTTTTTGTATTGAATGTTCCTCTTTCAATGTTGGTTTTTTATTTCAGGGTCTTCAAATCAAATCTTCCTCTTACAAAAAATTATTGGCCATGCTTCTTTGTTTGATGATTTCGCTGGAGGCCAGCAATCTCCGCTAGATTACAAGGCATATTACAAATCATATGCATCCTAATCGGTGAGATTTCTGAATTTTTAACTCATTACAACTTCCCTTCTTTTATCATTAGCATAATTAGTGCTTTAAAATTACTAAATTTTAGTTTTTCCTGAAGATAGCTGTAAGGTAGAAAAGTTTCAAATAACATAACATCATGTGAGTTGTCTTGGAGATAGTTGCATGATTTATTTCTTTTGTGGTAATGAAGAATGAAGTAGACGTGGTGGGTACCATATTCTACTTTATAATAATTTTTTTTATTACATGTCGTTATTATATCAATTATATATAGTTATACTTTGTCTTGTGATCACTTTATGTATCCTTTATAATGGATAGTTTCATAATTTATTGTGTCAATGTTAACAATCACAAGTTAATTATGTTTTCATTTATTTTCTATAACAGCTATATGTAAAAATGAAGTTACATATAAAGGAGCTTTAGAGATGCAATAAGTAAACATAGTGAAAACGGAACGACAGGACACAACGAAACAGGAAGTGGTGGGCTAGAAGAGACAACGAATCAATTTCCAACACAGACAGGTATATAGACTAAATGATTTATTATATTCCTTTTCATTTGTGGATTGATTGAGACTACTATAAGAGTGTAAACTTTAATTACCTTTCTCATATAAATCCTACTGTATATTCTTTTAGCGCTTGATACATATTTCTCTTTACGGTATACTTGCATGTTGACATACTTAACATGAATTGATATATTCTAAGCTTTAACCTATAAAGTAAAGGTGTCAATCATGTATGTGATCCCTCAATATTTCAAGAAATTTATGGTATAAGTACTTCAATGAAGGAAAAAATGTGAGTGGTTTTTCATTTTGCTATAGCCTTAATAAGATGGAAAATTGCATACAAACTTTTAAGTTTTTTAGTTAGGACCACAAAACCGCTGGCTTTTCGAGTTGATGATTGAAATGTGTATGTTTATCTACTAAAATTTCATTATTGGTTTTTTCAGTTTTCAATTGTATGAAATGAAAATTATGTTAAATAACTGATTAGAGAGATTTAACATCATTGATCTAATATAGGATCTTAAAATGTGTATACTGTATTTGCAGGGGAATATCAAACAGGTGATACCACCAAGCCATTACATCCAAGTTGGCAGCATTGTTCGATATGATACATGTTGTTGCTGCATACAATAGATAAGGAATGAGAAAAGAAGATCATCGGTTTTAAATTAAGAAGATCAACCGTTCCAAAATTAAAGGTATTATAATTCGAATTTTCAGTCTACGCAATTGTGGTATCAGATATTTTCTGCTTTAATTCTTCTGGTATATATCAAATAATATATCCATAGATGCAATTAGTAAATTAAATTTATACAAAAGCATTGCAGAGGTTGTTTTGTTTGTTAGCCTCGGTGTTGCCTTCAACGCAGGTATACTAATTAACAGATAGATCTACTGTTTGATCAGCACTTTTAACTTCCTGATATAAGGGACATCGGCTGGAGTGTACTAATATGTAGACGTTTATTAATTTATTTGTGAGGCTGCATACAGTGAATGAGCTTTTACGATTATATTATTTGGACCTATTAAGATATTGTAAGATTCATCACCTTGATACAAAATGAAGTGACTTTTTTCACTTTAATATGGTTTATTCATACTTCTTTTTCCTTTTTCATAATTAGCTTTACAATTAAAATTTTAATCTGTCAGTTACTTCAGTGAGATTTCTTTATAACTGTTAGCATATGAGTGAGGAAGGACTTTGTATTTGTTGTTATTTCTCCATGAATTGAGAACTCGACTTTTAAAAACTTTTCTTACCAGGCGGAACAAGTATATATCCGAAATAAATTGGAAGAGTGTATGGCTAATTAGGCCTGTATACTATTTTCATGATCACAGTTTACTTGAATGGTGGATTATCATTTACTAATTGTTCGACACAATGGAATTAGATTTCCAAGGTACATCGAAAATCACTATGGATTGTTTTATATTCTTAATTTGGATTGATCCAAACAAACTTACAACCCATGGATTGTTTTATATTCTTAATTTGGATTGATCCAAACAAACTTCCCACCCAATTGACGTTTTGGTATTCACAGTTTGAATATCAGTTTTTTAAACTGTAACTATATCAACTCCATAGATTATATAGTGACTTCTACTTTAAACTATTGCTATGAAGAGATTGTAGAAAGAATTACCATGAAGGAGTTATTGCCTTTATAAATACAAGATATATCTAGCACATCCTATAAATTGTGCCTTGGTATGCTTTTAGCACTGTTTGTTAATCGTCTTTTATTTTTTAGAATTAATGTTCCATTTGATTCCAAAAGTCAAATTGGTTTTTTTTTCTTTTTACCATTGTGTAGTATCATGGGAACAAAATTTTGGAACGACTACTCATGGACCATTTATCACTTCTCAAAGCTTCTCCTACTTTGGTGTATACCAAAAACCTCATACAAAAATGACATAAGTTTTACGGGTAATTTTCTCATTCTAAACTTCTTGAGATACAGTATGAAAATATTTTGTATAACCCTTTTTGCTAGAGGCACATCTTAATTTAATAACAAATTTATTCATACCCCTTTAAATAACTTAATAGCATCCATACGTCAGTAATGAATGAGTCACTAATAGAGATAAAGAATTCAGATGGAGTTTGGCTTTAAGTTATAAAATGAATACCTTATGAATTTCTCAAACTTTTATCGTGTTACAAACTCAAGTGTCAAAATTGGCTAGAATAAATCTCGAGAACTCGGTAAAACTACTAGGATACAGCAGAGCGAGCAGTCTCTTCACAAGGTTGTTGGTGTTGTTAGAGTATGCATCCAACATGTCATAATGTGAGCACCTCCATTGTGAGTAATAATTTTTTTTACATTTGTGCATACAATGTGTGTAAGAAAAATGTATTGCACAACGTAATCCGACTTTTGAGACAACAAAATAAAATTACATTCGCTTGCACAATGTAATTCTTCTCTGATATTATGACGACAATGTAGAAGGTAGGAAATAAAATAGAGTATCTTTTTTAAAGGAAAGAAAAATTGGAGGTCCCTATTATCATTTTATTTAGTTTTTATGAATGGAATTACATTTCTGTGGTTTGGAAGTTATGCATAGATTTTTCAGTTTTACATTTTTTTCTTTTTTGTGAGTTAGGTGTAGATCGTGATCGACTTTTAGTCCAAATAATCTGTTATTAGTGTAGATGGAATGAAATAGGATTGAACACATATAGTGAATATATAGAAGAATATTCACGTGACTGATCCTAAAGTATTTGGGAATGCATCCAAATATATTTTTTCTTTTTTCTAATACATGTTTAATTAACTATATACATCAGTACATATTATGAAAGTTTTGATTACGTAGTAGATATTTTCTGCGAATAAACAAAATAAAGCGGAGTATAACAAATTGAAGGTAAAATACATTAAAAATATCAGTTAATTCTACAAATTCTTCTCTTCTTAGAGTTATGTTGGGAGAAGTGCTTATGACTCTTGCAGAAGCTGGGCAATTGTTGTTTGTGAGACTAAATTGGTAAGACTATATCCTGGAAACATGGGTTTATAAGGTTTTTTGGCGTATTTTTTTAAAACATATAGATCTATATATTTTTCGTGAGGACTTTAGTTTGTAGCACCATATATATAGACGTTAGAGAAAATTTTGATATTTCATAGTCGATCTGCTTCCTTTGGACTTATTTTTTCTAATTTTAATAATTTTTATTTTAATTGCAGCCCATATAATTAACAAGTGAGCAAGGCCGTCAAAGGCAGGGAGAAGAGTTTTGAGAGACGTAAATTTCTTTTATGGTAAAAAAAGATTTTATGTTCGTCCAATTAACACCAACAGATGCAACGATTGAGTACCATTATGGTTTTGGCAGAATACTACGTAGACAAAAGAATTTTATTTTTTACTTTTTTTCTTAGGAAAGAAAAAGAAGGGTAAAGTTAAACCTCAATTGGTTGTAAATAAATCATATTAAATGTAGCAGATATTGGATAGGACAAAGTCTAATCTGCGGTGACTTGACTACTTATGTTGTTTCACTAGAATTGGTAGTGGAATAGTTATTGGATCATGTTTATCTTTTTTGTCAAAGTTTCCGTTTGATTTATCTATGGCCTCTTTCATGATTATTTTATAATTATTAGTTCTTTTTGGTCCTTTAGTTTTGGATGCATACAAATTTAAGTTTTCATATCGGATATAGTAGTAAAGTAATTGATTTTATTTTACAGCTTTTTGTTGCCGTTGTTCCGAATGAGGAGATAGAAAGAAGTATAAATTTTTAGTAGAAAGAAGTATTAATTAGTATGCTAAAAATATGCCGTTTGTTTAAAACACACACGAAGGTAAGAGTTGTAAGAATTACAAGAGAGTAAAGATAAAGTAGGAGTTATATATGCACAATAAATAAATAAACCAATTAAACAAGAAAAACAATATTGGAGGATGAGATATGAGAATTGTTTTTTGATATATTTGAGAGAAACAAAATGATAGTTTAACATTAATCTTTGAATTTTCAAGATTTAATGTACTCTCTAGCAAAAAAAAAAAAGATTTAATGTACTCAAATATAAAAATAATAATATTTTCTGGTGATTGATTTTCTTATATTTTTAACTATACTAGTGTTTTAGTAACAAAGGTGAAGAAGCATGAAGGACTACACAAAATTGGAAAAAAAAATAAATAAATAAATAAAAGATAAGATTATCTCAAGTAGTGTAAAAGAAATGCATCATTGATGCGTAGCAGTTAAATTCTTTCCGACTGCGGTAACTTGATAAAAGTGCTTGTTTTTGTACTTCTTCATAATTGTCAAGTCTTCATATTAATACTGACGAAGTCTAAAGTAAATAAAGAAAACATAACAAGTTGAGTTGGTTGCCTGTATCGTCACTCAATTTATATTAATTGGTCATCTTGGTCACTTATCTTTATTTTATCTTTCTATTGTCATTTTACTTATTAATTGACAATCATGGTCACTTATCTTTGTTTTATTCTTTATGGTCACTCTACTTTATCTAGTTAACTCTTATTATGGTCATTCTTATCAAAACTATAAAAATTATGTTAGTTTTTCTGGTGACTTGGAAGCTATTATTTTTAGGAAAAATATAGTATAGAAAAAAATAAAAATAATTTAGAATCCAATCCACTTTAAATTCCGACCCAATCCCCGAACCGACTCGATATGTAAAGTGATTATTATATGAAAAACGTACCCTATGTATCATTCTAAGAATTTTATTTTAAAAATATAGTAGTAAAATTTTTTTCTACTTTATCAAACATAGCAATATTTTGGAAAAATGCTATCAAACATAGCAAGAATAGCAACATATTGTTACTGAAATCCTAACTTCTCTCTCTTCTCTCTCCCCCCCCCCCCCTCACCCCCTCCCCAAACCCTTCTTCACTATCCAACCCCACCCCATCCCCACCCCCACCCCAAAACGCCATCCCTTCCCTCAATAAGATATATATTTGTTGTCCCAACCATCCAGAAATTTTTTTATTTTTTCTGGCAGTGGTTTATGTAGCCTCACTTACTAGTTTGAAGTTGAAGAAAAACACTGAAAAAGAGATTTTTGTTATAAAATTAGAGTAATATAGCAAGAATAAAATATTAATAAGAGCTAATATATAAAGAGATTGAGAAATATTAAAGGGAATGGAAAAACTCTTTCTTTTCTTCTTTCAAATCTATATTACAACTTACAAGTTATGGCCGTATATATATAAGCATAAAAGAAGGGAGTGAAAACTGTTGCAAAATGTCATCTATTTCAAAAAATCATTGACAATTGAAAATCATCTAAAGTTCCATTGACAAATATCTTCTTGCATGAAAGGCTTATGACAAGTGGTGAAAGTCTAGCCAAGTGCCATTGCATATAGAAAAAGTGGCAACCATGCATGGAAGACAATTTTCAAATGGAAAACACAATTACATTTGACATGCATCTCTTAACAAGTGTCTCAAAACTTGTTATGGGACAACCATTTCATAAAACTCCCCCTTGGTTGCCTATGTAGTACGCATTCCGTACTGCCTCATTGAAAACCTTAACAGGAAAACCCATTGGGATAAAACCTTGATTAAGGAAAAAGAGTGCAGCGCGTATTTTTACTCTCCCTGATGAAAAACATCACTTAATGTCTCGGAGACGACGCATTCTAATCTTATATACAAGATTCTCAAATGTTGAGTTTGGCAATGACTTTGTGAACAGATCGGTCAAGTTGTCACATGAACGAATTTCTTGAACTTTTAATTCACAATTCTTTTGAAGATCATGACTGAAAAGGAATTTTGGTAAAATGTATTTCTTCATGTCTCCTTTAATGTATCCTTCTTTCAGTTGTTCTATGCATGCAGTATTACCTTCATACAATATTGTCGGAATCCC
Source organism: Petunia axillaris subsp. axillaris (assembly GCA_029990575.1). Classification (NCBI taxonomy): domain Eukaryota; kingdom Viridiplantae; phylum Streptophyta; class Magnoliopsida; order Solanales; family Solanaceae; genus Petunia; species Petunia axillaris. Next base: position 135,549,177 of record JARKNS010000004.1, read on the forward strand.
ATTGTTAAAAAATAAACACATTTCCTGAATGTGTTGAGTAATTAATCTCAGCTAATCATGAATAGCTATTATTTCTGCATGATTTGAGGAAGTAGCAACTAGATTTTGTTTCGTTGAACGCCATGATATAGATGTATCTTCACATGTAAATAAACCTGTTTGAGACCGACCTTCATGTGAATCAGACAAATATTCTGCATCTGCATAACCAATTAGTGGCAAGTTTGATTCATTAGAATAAAATAAACCCTTGTTAGTTTTTCCTTGGAGGTATCTTAATAAATGCTTGATATCATTCTAGTGTCTTTGTGTTGGGGAAGAACTAAATCTTGCTAATAAGTTTACAGAAAAAGAAATGTCTGGTGGGGTATTATTAGCAAGATATATTAGTGTCCCAATTGCACTAAGACATGGTGTTTCAATACGAAGAATCTTTTTATCATTTTCATTTAGGAAAAATGGATCTTTATTTATGCCAAATGATCTCACAACCATCGGAGTACTCAATGGATGAGATTTATCCATATAAAATAAATTTAAAATCTTTTCAGTGTACGTTGACCGATGAATAAAAATTTTATTTGTCAAATGTTCAATTTGAAGACCAAGACAAGAATTTTTCTTTCCAAGATCTTTCATTTCAAATTCGTTCTTCAAATAATCTACTGCCTTTGGAATCTCTGTGGGATTTCCAATAATATTCAAGTCATTAACATACACAGCAATTATGAAAAACTCATATACAGATCCCTTTATAAAGACCCAACGACAAACTGGATCATTTCTGTACCAGTACTCGCTAAGGCAGTTATACCACATGCGACCTAATTATTTCAATCTGTATAAGGATTTTTGAAGCTTTATTGAGCAAGTTTCCCGTGAATCTTTATATGCTTTAGGCATTTTGAATCCTTCAGGAATTTTCATAAATATTTCGTTATCCAATGAGTCATATAAATAGGTTGTGACAACATCCATTAGACGCATATCAAGTTTTTCACTCACTCCCAGACTTATACGATATCTGAAGGTGATTGCATCCACCAAAGAAGAATATATCTCCATATATTCAATCTCATATCTTTTCAAAAATCCTTTGTGCCACAAGTCGTGATTTATATCTAACGACTTCAATTTTTTTCTTATTTTATAAGTCCATAAATTTCACATCTTCCAAGTGAAGCCAATTCTGCTTGAATGCATCTTTTATCTTTTGGCCAATAATTTCACGTCTATATCTGTAACAGACTTAAGCTCAAGATCCTGATCATTATTTATAATATTGAGCTTTATAATATATGTAAGATATCGTCGACGATAATTTTATATCGGTTCCCAGTGTAACATAACATATTGAGACTCTTCATTTTTAATATTTTCAGGTACCTAAACCTCTCCTGATGAGTTTTCATTAGGTGTTATGTAATGGGCTCTTCTAGAGCTCTGCCTCCTTATTTGACCATCATAATCATTTGCACCTTTCATTTTTCAAGAATTCTTATCTTTGGAACCGAATGGTTTACCATGCTTCAAGCGTGCCTTAGACTCATTTGCATAAATAGGTTGTCCTACCAGGATATCAAATCAATTTTTGAGCATTAACAGCTGGAAAATAATTTTTAGCTTTGGGTCAGCAATGCGTCTGGCAGGGACTTATATTATCTTTAAATGAGGATCACACCAATGAAAATTTAATTCATTTATTTTCCAGTTGCTTTAATTTTCTCCCCCCTAATGCTAGGAAAACTAACAGTCATTCCCAACTTTTCTGGGACCCATCTTTGTGTATTGTGGTGGAGTAATTAAAAATATACTGAATATTAAAATTATTAGATGGAAAATATTTGGTTTTTGGCCCTGAACCAATTATGAGAAGGACTAAAATTCATTTGGTGGCAGTCGCACACAAGTACTGCTTTATGGATATATCATATCTCATACCTGATTTAGGTAGTTTTGTTCTCATATGCATGGTTTAGTCATTAATTGGAGGCTTTCAATTATATGAATTTGCTAAACCAGCTTGCAAACATTTAAAAAAAAAAGGTCATCTTGTTTGCATAATCTGGAAATGTACTCTCAATTAAATTAATTTGAGCAAATACTTAACCTTGCAAGTACCATTTTAGGCTCATAATAATGCACATGAGACATTATCATAGATGCATGTATCATATAATAATTATATGGTCTACATGGCAGGTGAACGAGCTCATATTTACCTTTTGTACATTCTAGACATACGGGGATCCTGATCCCAACTTTAGTTGGTCCAATAATTTATTTATCATGAGAACAAGCAACACAAAGAGAATTCTTGAAGAATCCTGATTCTCCGGCTACTAGTTTTTGGATAAGCGTTAGTTTCGGGGCAATAAAAATTGAGTATTTTCTCCTATCACGAAATATCAACAGAGGAGGAATCAAATGACCTTATTGAGGTAGTTAACATCTTTTACTACTCCTTATTTAGAAACAAAATTTTGTTATCATATCAAATTATAGTACATGAGGCTACGCGCCACAGTTGAGCAAATTTACTTTGTTGTATAATTTTCATTCTTGCCTCCACCATAATAGCTTGTGCCCCTAAAGTATTTAGGAGAGTGAACAACTTTCAATGGTCATTAATAGTTATACTTATTTTGGTTTCATTAAACTTAAAATATATTTGTTAGTAAGTTTTATGTCTGTGATTCCCTTGTTTGGTGGTAAGTTTTATTTGGTTTAATAATATGATTATGAGATCCATCACTGACTATACTAGAGCCTAGACATATTTGTCACTAATAAATGTACTCTATAATTTACTACTCCTATATTGTAGCTATGCATTCGCTTATATTTCAAAATTCAATATTAGGGGAGATTGTTAAAGACACTAATATTATGGTGTGTGTTACTTGCATTATTAATTACGTACAAAGGCTTTTGAGAAAAATTACTTATTATGATAAGTTTGTAAGACTTGTACCAGGCACTAGAGCACATAGGAGGATGAAGCTCTGAAGTGGATTTAAATCCCTTAATAAAGGTCTAAATTTTCTATTTTCAAGAATTTTTATTTTCTTGTACTTTATTCTATAACTCAAACATGTATAATGTATTGTTTTAATAGATGGTTAGGTTTTTATTATATAGGTACGCGCTTGTATTCAAAAACTAGTAAAAATAGAAGATACAAGCAGCAAGGATTTACTTCATGTGAAAGCATCTTTATTTGGAAACATGCTTATGAATATGTCGTATGAATTGAATTCATACCTTTTCAAATAGGATAGAGAGAACGATTTTTTTCATTGTTTAACATAAGTTTTAGAAAAAGAAATTCATATGATATTTATAGCTTGTCATGAAACAAAAGAGAAATTAGATTACTGCTTACCTTTCACATGACAAAAGCAGTTTGCAAGTCACATGTAAAAGTAGCAAAATATACCTTGGTAGAGCTTATCATGAAAGAGAGAACAACTAAATAGTTTGTAAACCAACAAATAAGTAGAACAACTTAATGCCTGGTTCGTTCAATTAAGTGATGCAGCAAATGCACAAATTGTTAATAATAATAGCAGATCAACCCCCATCGGCAAATGTAATTAAATTTAAAAAAATCAAACTCTACCTTAGATAATATTAGAGAATCGTGTTGATAACGTGTTATAAAATTAGAGTAATATAGCAAGAATAAAGTATTAATAAGAACTAATATATAAAGAGAGTGACAAATATTTAAAGGGAATGGAAGAACTCTTTCTTTTCTTCTTTCACTTCTATATTACAACTTACAAGTTATGGCCATATACATATATTATATATAGGCATAAGAGAAGGGAGTGAAAACTGTTGCCAAATGTCATCTATTTCAAAAGATCATTGAAAATTACTAATCATGCAAAGTTTCATTGACAAATATCTTCTTGCATGGAAGGCTTATGACAAGTGTTGAAAATCTAGCCAAGTGTCATGCATAAACAGTGGTAACCGTGCATGAAAGGTCATTTCCAAATGGCTTACATAATTACATTTGATATATATCTATTAACAAGTATCTCAAAACTTGTTATGCGTTAACCATTTCATAACAATTTATTTTTTAATTGAATTGTACGCGTTCATTCATTTTGACTACTTTAGCACATTTTCTCATACTAATTTCTACTCTACCTTCACAGAGCTGAGTGACTACGTAATGAGCAGTTATGGGGCATGGCTGGGGTTTGCGGAGAGTGTAGGACGGAGTTCTAAGGTTATATATATATATATATATATATATATATATATATATATATATATATATATATATATATATATATATATATATATATTTCTTATTTATGAATTGAATTATATTTATTTTCCTAATTTAATTGGTAAGAGTTCGCCCGACGGGTCTAGGGGAGGATGTCGGGTGCCCGCACGGCCTAGCCGAATTTCGGGTCGTGTCAGTTGGTGTGTGTGTGTGTATATATATATATATATATATATATATATATATATATATATATATATATATATATATATATATTTATATTTGCTAGTTTAAAAAAGTTGTTATGTTTTGAAAATAATGTAATGTTGATATTTTTGCGTAGATGAAATTATTATAGTTTGCATAGTTATGCAATCACCTCTTATTATATAGTTGATCCATAGAAGCGGATCGAGTTTAAAGAGAGTTGGATTCAAAACTATTTTAGTTTTTTTCTTTATTGTATTTTTTTCTCTAAAAACTATAGTTGTCATGTCATAAAAGAACTAACGGAGATTTTTATTTTGTTTAGGATGACCATAGGAGTTAACTTAATAAAGTAGATTAACCATAGAAGACAAAATAAAGTTAAGTGACCATGGTGGCTAATTAACACAAGTAGAGTGACCAGAAAAAGACAACAAAAATAAATGATCATGGTGGCTATTTAATATAAATTAAGTGACCATACGTGCAATCAACTCTGACAAATTAAAATTTTAATTGTGTGTTGATTATTCTAATATTAGACCTTCCTAACTTGTGCTACCTCGTCCTAAAATAAGTGGTCATTTTTTACTTTTTTGGTGTCCCAAAATAAGTGTCAATTTGAGAATTTAAAGCAAAATTATTTATTTTTGTCAATATTATCATTGCTATTAAAGAGGCAAAAGTGATGATTTTTTTTTTTTTACAGTTAACAATGAAATAAATAAAGACAATTAGGCAATGCACATATAGTAATTAATATTTTTCTTAATTGACATAAAATTGAAAAAATGGACACTTATAATAAGCCGGAGGTAATAGTTTCTAAGTGACTTCTTTATTAATTTGGTGTCCTAAATTTTATGTCTTCAAAATTTTGTAGGAAAAAAGGACGAAAGGTAGAAGGAGACTTCTAATTTCTTCCATAAAATATCGTTCGTTCATTTCTCTATGATAAAAATATGGATAACTTGATAGAAATGTTTATTGTCTATCGAGCCTCATAGTCATCAATTAATTGCTTTGTGAACTAAGTTTCACTCTTCATCATTAATTTCCAATAACGTGTTGAATAGTCTAATATAGAGACCTCTTTAACCCCACATTATTAATGTGGTGTCATGGATTTTATTTCTTTAGAATTTTGGAGGAAAAATAAGGATAGAAACTTTAAGTCAACCAATAGTCAGATAGAATTCTTAGTTGTCAGCGTCAACTTCCAGCTCTTCTTCTTTCTTTTAGTAATTCTCACTGCTTAGTCTAGTAGGAAATAGACTATACCAAAAATGAGTTCCATAATAAAGAAAGTGGGTGAATGATTAATTCTATTAGGACTATTAATTTGGAAAATGATATGTGACCATACTTTTTTTGGCACTAATGGCTATATTGGGGATAATTAAGTCATTACACTAGGGAATTGGGAGTATTATGGATATTTCCTACATTTTTTGTGCCTATTATACCCTCCACGAGAAAAAAATTCAAATTTTGAATCTCTCTCTCTCTCTCTCTCTCTCTCTCTCTCTTTGTAGTTATTATATTATACATTCCCAATGCATAGAATGTTTAAAAACTACGTTTTTTTGTGCCCATTTTTTTTATTATATTTTTTCAAAAATTTGAATACCAACTTGTGATTTTCTGATTTTTTTCATAATATAAAAAGAAATCTTATTTAGTGCATATTTCATATTCTTCTTAATATATATGAAAGTTTAATTTCATGATAATTATTTTTGTGCTATCTTCTTTCTGGTACGTCACTTTTTAGCACAAAAAATTAAAAAAATAGTTTTGTAAAGTGTTTAACAAAAAAAAAAATCATCTTGATGTCTAAAAATAAGTATTTTCTAGAAAAAAAAAAAGAGAGGCTAAAAGCTTTTTTTTTTTTAAAAAAAAAAAACAGTTTGTTCTGTTTTTGCGTTTATTTGAAATCCATCTTCTGAAAAAGTAAAGTGTTTTTTGTTAGGAAAGTTACAAAACTGTTTTAATCGAATTCCACCATAACCTATGGAGGAAAATATTTTATTTAATTAATATATACATAAATACTTGTAATACGCATAAGCTAGTTCGATCAAAGCACAAAGTATAAATTTTTTTAAAAATTTTTATATTCATTTAAATTAAATTTAAATAATTGAAAAAAACTCAAAGTAAAAATTTTACATGAATTGTCACAAACTTAAAAATAGCGAAATAGTATCTTATTTGAAGCTCGAAATAATATTCTTAGTCGTGACACGTCTAAACTAGAACCAAGATAATATTCTTATTTATCTTATTAATTTGGTTGAATAAAATTTGTATTGTTTGAAAAAAAAATATATGTCCTTATAGAGGAAAATATACCTAACTTTATTGAAAATATTGTATGTATATATTATTATATATAATTGTATGTCCCCAAGGTGCCTTCAATTATTCATTACTATCAGTGATTGAAGGATCAGATAAGGCAAATCAAAACTAGTTACTATCAGTGATAATATATAGAAGATATAAGAAATTTTACTACATAGCAAGAGTAATTGAAGGATCAAATAGAGCAAATCAAAAATTCATTAGTATCAGTAATAATATAAAAGATATAAAAAAATTTGCCTACATAGCAAGAGTAGTTAAATATGAAGCAATTGAAAAAAATATGTTAGATGACACACTTTTACTAGGTTCGAACATTGACCTTCAATTACAATGTCGCAGTAGTTGCTATTATGCTGGAGTAGCTTCATCTGTCGGGTTCACTCCAACTATACTTAAAGACAAAAATTCTTTTCTTCAATTTCTAAGGCGTTAGTTGACCCATCAGGCAACAACATTCGTCCTTTTTGTAGTATATTCTTTGTTGACCCATCAAACAAGACAAAAAATATGAACATGAGACTAAAATGGCTTTGGTTGACATCGCGTAGAGACACGCTAACAACTACTCCTACTCCTACTTCTGATGATTTTACACAATGCATGGTCAGTTAGTGGTTTGATTAATGATGTCATATCTGTATTTATTCTTGATAATATATTGTTTTATACATAATAGTATTTCCATAACAAATTTATTTTCTCTATTTTTTTTAGTTCTCAAATAATTCTTGTTGTATTATTTAGGGGTGTGTATGCTAATATGTGAATTATAATTTTTTACTGGTAAATTTATGTATAGTGTGTAGATACGAATACAGAGGAATAAGTTTGAAATATATAGGCTGTGTATTTTCATTACCTAGTTAACTAAATTACCATAATTCGAATGAGTTCAATTCCAATACATTAATAAATTAAGTACAATGAAAATTGGTCACTTACGTTGTCATCTGAAATTTAAATATTTAACGAAAAACTCTTACAAGCAAAAAACAAAAAGAATCAATTAAATTCAGTACTTATTTAAAATAAACTCATATATTCAATATTAAGAATAATGTGCTTATATATCAATATTAAGAATAATATACTCATACATTTAGTTTAATTATTTAATGTATTGGGACCATTAAAAGGTGGACATTTAAAATTATTACTTTTTTAGAGGGAAACTTATTGGAGGGAAAGAATAGTGGAGGAAAACTTATTGGAGGAAAATAATAGTGATTGGAGCTAAAAATGAACAGAGACTTTATGGACTTTTCACCGAGTATGATTATTTTAGGTCTATAGAGATATGGTCATTTAGCAGCGTCCTAATAATTTTTGAACTAGTCAAAAAAAGAGTTCCACACTAAAGAAAGTGGGTGAATGATTAATTCTATTAAGACTATTACTTTTGAACTAGTCAAAAAGTTCAGTGCACAAGAGTTCAATTTGGTGATCCGATAGTTCCTTTTCTTGTGGGTTGCTATTACAATAAATTGCAAAGCTTTTTTTGCGTGACTTAAGATTCCATCAATTATAACTGTCAACTTGTTATACTTGGGACCATCGGTATTAAATGAATCAAATTATATTAATGTTGCATTATTTGATTTATTTTTTCAAATAGTATGATGACTCTATTAACGTTAAAAATAAGGACATGAATGCATGTGTTTAAAGTTATTTTTACTGAACTTTTACACGTAAAAAATAACCTACATTATTACAGGACGTGCTATAATAAGTAGTATGGCCTGATAGTATGAGTAACTATTAAATTATTAATATATATAACTTATACTCATCATTAAATGAAAAAATTACACAAAAGTACAATTTAGAGACATTTTTTTACAAAATATAGACCATTTTGTCTTAATTACAAAATATCGAGAAATGGAAAGACTTAATTAAAAAACATAACAAAATATAAAATCCTAGACATAGCAAACCCTTAACTTTCTTCCCCCCCTTCTGCTTTTTTTTTCTCCTCCCTCTCTTTACTCCTCTTGATGGCATCCTCCCCTCCGCCGGAGCACCAGCCTCCAACATCTCCCCCTCTTCCATAACAGATTCGACGCGTCCTTCGCCACCCTCCGACGATGTTGTCATCTCAGGTGGCCTACATGATTGTCTTTTATTTTTTTTATGGTTTTGGTCAAGCTCCAGCCTTCGCCTCCTCCTTCCTTCGCCTAGGCCTCTGCTTCGACGTTGACATGTGTAGATCCACCTTGTATTTGCTGTTTTCGTTCAAATATGGTATTTTTTTTATCCGTTCTTATGTTTTTTGGTTAAGATTTAGCATTTTTTTTCATTCATATTTGGTATTTTCCGTTGAAATATTATGTTTTTCTACTAAAGTTTTGGCACGATTCAAATTTCTAGCTAGGCCGTGCGGGGACTTGGGCAACCTTCCTAGACTTGTCATGCAAATCCTATTAACTTAAACTCAACAGAGGATACAAAAGAAGCTCTAAATAAGGCATAGAGAACGTATAAACTAATATTAATACACACACACACACATAGATACGAGCTGCCAGAAAAGAATGTAGCTAGCTAGCTACCCAAGTACAATGTCTAGAGGTTTCAGACCAGACATCTATAAAGTCCAAAAGAATATATACATCTTCTAAAGGTAGAAAAATAATACCTAACATAAGATATATACAACTAGTGGCCTCAACGAACAAGTCGGCTCACCATAAACAGCTGAAAATACATTCGCTCTTCAATCTCGCTGCGTACTATTTCCTAGAGCAAAATCTGTCGAAACAAAAAAAACAACACAGGAAACAGATAGGGAGTGAGTCATAAGGAATCACTAAATGAGGAATAACGCCTTCTCGAAGATCAGAAAGGCTAGTCAAGGAATCACAAGTCATAGAAAACAGAACAGATAAGCATTGCACAGCTTATCAGTGCACGTATTCACAAATGGCCAGCAAATACATGTAATGAAATGATATAAGATGAAATATGAAGGAATACAGCCACATGTGCCCGTAATCCCATCCCCTATTGGAATACTCCGGCATTCGAGGGATATACAATCCGATAAACTGAATAGAGCAGAATACTATGGCTCATTGGGCGGAATACTCCTGCACCCAATATGACATCACAACCCACAACAAGAGAATACAATATATGAATGCATTTCAAGGTTGCGGTATAGTAAGTATACCCTGTCGACAACTATTCACGTGAAAAATACGTAAGTAGAATATCCATATAGCCAAAGGCCTTCAAAAAAATGGATACTATCACGTACCTCAAGTCCGGGGTCAATATAGCTACTGAACAATCACCATTCCTTTCTGGAGCCTTTCAATATTATCTCTGTCTGAGCCAAAGAAGTACGATCATACATATAAGTGTCCATAGAAAGGATATCTAACCATTCGACAGAGAATAGAAGGGAATCACCAAATTACTGCTGGGCCTAACTTAGCCAAAAGCCATAAATAATACATTTTCAAACTCCTGCTCAATAATTCGAAATATACCATTGGATTACACTTTTGTGTTTAATTCATTTAAACTCTCTAATGTATCAATTCTAGTGTTTTAACCCCTTTCTTTCAAGTTCAACTTCATGATTCACTCCCCCAAAACCTTTAATTAAAGGTTTAGGATCATTACCTAGATGATATTGATGAATTGCCATTGCGCAGCAGCATCCACCATGCAGCATCAACAGTAACTTAAAGCAGCTACTCGGCTATCACGACCCATTTTTTAGATGAGTTGTGGCTGGCACTCAGTACCTAAGCTTGATGGAGCGAACCATCTATACCTGTCCATTTTGCTTTAACACTGGAAATAAATATAAGCTCAAGCAATTTTCTTTAACTATATATTCTAAAAATAGTAACAAAATAGTCTGAGAATAATAAGCATTTTGAAAACATTATACTTGTAAGCAACTCATCTTTAATCTAATTTTGCGCAAAATAATGCAAGGCAGAGACCACATTTCAAAATACTAGATTGTTTATGAAGCCCCTACAGATAGACTAACGTACTATTCAGGACATAAATTTCTTGGCTAGTTCTCGAAGTAATAAATAACTAAATTATCAAAAAGAAAGTACTCCACGAACAAAATCGGAGCTCACCAAAAGCACTGGAAGTGAGGGGAATCCTAGCATATCGCCTGAGTATCTGCAACACTAGTTCCTACATTTTACCGCATGCTAACGTAGGTTCTCAAAAGAGAATGTCAGTACACCTGTACTCAGTGAGTCTCAAGATCCCCCACTAAAGCGGGAACGAGATATTTAAAAGAAACATAATATGCATCGTAATTCTTTAAAGCCATCAAAGCATAAAACATCTAAAGAAACTGAAATAATTTGAACAATAAAATTCTGAAAGCTTTATGTAATATATATATATATATATATATATATAAAATTTGATTCCATTAACTCATGTGTGATAGCACGGGTTCAATCCTCGCCTGATTGAATAGGCCCCCATCCCAGTGGCGCCACAGTTCAAGGTGATAGCATATTGCGCCTTCTGTGCCTTGGTCGTATCAGACAATCTTATCATAAACTCCTACTCTGGCACGAGTAGTTTCGAGGTCAACATTAACCGCTAAATATGTGGCTATAAAGCATTTCATGAAGGATGCAGTGGTAAGTTTAAAGTTAAGTTATTTTTAACTTTTGAATTGTGTCATTCTTTTTGAACGGACTAATAAATCAAAAGCAAAATAAATATTCCATAATATAAAGCTTGGGCCCGGGCTGGCCCCGGGCTCCGGCTACTAGTTTTTGGATAAGCGTTAGTTTCGGGGGCAACAAAAATTGAGTATTTTCTCCTATCACGAAATATCAACAAAGGAGGAATCAAATGACCTTATTGAGGTAGTTAACATCTTTTACTACTCCTTATTTAGAAACAAAATTTTTTTATCATATCAAATTATAGAACATGAGGCTACGCGCCACAGTTGAGCAAATTTACTTGGTTGTATAATTTTCATTCTTGCCTCCACCATAATAGCTTGTGCCCCTAAAGTATTTAGGAGAGTGAAAAACTTTCAATGGTCATTAATAGTTATACTTATTTTGGTTTCATTAAACTTAAAATATATTTGTTAGTAAGTTTTATGTCTGCGATTCCCTTGTTTGGTGGTAAGTTTTATTTGGCTTAATAATATGATTATGAGATCCATCACTGACTATACTAGAGCCTAGACATATTTGTCACTAATAAATGTACTCTATAATTTACTACTCCTATATTGTAGCTATGCATTCGCTTATATTTCAAAATTCAATATTAGGGGAGATTAAATATTATGGTGTGTGTTACTTGCATTATTAATTACGTACAAAGGCTTTTGAGAAAAATTACTTATTATGATAAGTTTGTAAGACTTGTACCAGGCACTAGAGCACATAGGAGGATGAAGCTCTGAAGTGGATTTAAATCCCTTAATAAAGATCTAAATTTTCTATTTTCAAAAATTTGTATTTTCTTGTACTTTATTCTATAACTCGAACATGTATAATGTATTGTTTTAATAGATGGTTAGGTTTTTATCATATAGGTACACACGCAACGCGTGTATTCAGAGACTAGTAAAAATAGAAGATACAAGCAGCAAGGATTTACTTCATGTGAAAGCATCTTTATTTGGAAACATGCTTATGAATATGTCGTATGAATTGAATTCATACCTTTTCAAATAGAATAGAGAGAACGATTTTTTTCATTGTTTAACATAAGTTTTAGAAAAAGAACTTCCTGCATATGATATTTATAGTTTGCCATGAAACAAAAGAGAAATTAGATTACTGCTTACTTTTCACATGACAAAAGCTGTTTGCAAGTCACATGTAAAAGTTGCAAAATATACCTCGGTAGAGCTTATCATGAAAGAGATAACAACTAAATAGTTTGTAAACCAACAAATAAGTAGGACAACTTAATGCCTGGTTCGTTCAATTAAGTGATGCAGCAAATGCACAAATTGTTACAAATAATAGCAGATCAACCACCATCGGCAATTGTAGTTAAATTTAAAAAAATCAAACTCTACCTTAGATAATTTTAGAGAATCGTGTTGATAATATGTTATAAAATTAGAGTAATATACTAAGAATTAAGTATTAATAAGAACTAATATATAAAGAGAGTGACAAATATTTAAAGGAAATGGAAGAACTCTTTTGAACAAAACTTGTTCAAGGCCCCAGTATTTTATACTGGGGTTTAGTTTACTGAAGCTTCCCAGTATAAATACTGGGGCTTTGAACAAAACTTGTTCAAAGCCTCAGTATTTATACTGGAATTTGTCCGGAGGTGGCTATTTCTCAACAAATTTATTTTTGACGGCTACAAATCAATTAACGCGCGCCAAACAGGCCCCCGCATGAAATTTTTATTCATTCACCCACTTTCTTTATTATGGAACTCATTTTTGGTATAGTCTATTTCCTACTAGACTAAGCAGTGAGAATTACTAAAAGAAAGAAGAAGAGCTGGAAGTTGACGCTGACAACTAAGAATTCTATCTGACTATTGGTTGACTTAAAGTTTCTATCCTTATTTTTCCTCCAAAATTCTAAAGAAATAAAATCCATGACACCACATTAATAATGTGGGGTTAAAGAGGTCTCTATATTAGACTATTCAACACGTTATTGGAAATTAATGATGAAGAGTGAAAACTAGTTCACAAAGCAATTAATTGATGACTATGAGGCTCGATAGACAATAAACATTTCTATCAAGTTATCCATATTTTTATCATAGAGAAATGAACGAACGATATTTTATGGAAGAAATTAGAAGTCTCCTTCTACCTTTCGTCCTTTTTTCCTACAAAATTTTGAAGACATAAAATTTAGGACACCAAATTAATAAAGAAGTCACTTAGAAACTATTACCTCCGGCCTATTATAAGTGTCCATTTTTTCAATTTTATGTCAATTAAGAAAAATATTAATTACTATATGTGCATTGCCTAATTGTCTTTATTTATTTCATTGTTAACTGTAAAAAAAATAAATCATCACTTTTGCCTCTTTAATAGCAATGATAATATTGACAAAAATAAATAATTTTGCTTTAAATTCTCAAATTGACACTTATTTTGGGACACCAAAAAAGTAAAAAATGACCACTTATTTTAGGACGAGGTAGCACAAGTTAGGAAGGTCTAATATTAGAATAATCAACACACAATTAAAAATTTAATTTGTCAGAGTTGATTGCACGTATGGTCACTTAATTTATATTAAATAGCCACCATGATCATTTATTTTTGTTGTCTTTTTCTGGTCACTCTACTTGTGTTAATTAGCCACCATGGTCACTTAACTTTATTTTGTCTTCTATGGTTAATCTACTTTATTAAGTTAACTCCTATGGTCATCCTAAACAAAATAAAAATCTCTGTTAGTTCTTTTATGACATGACAACTATAGTTTTTAGAGAAAAAAATACAATAAAGAAAAAAACTAAAATAGTTTTGAATCCAACTCTCTTTAAACTCGATCCGCTTTTATGGGTCAACTATATAATAAGAGGTGATTGCATAACTATGCAAATTATAATAATTCAATTTACGCAAAAATATCAACAGTACATTATTTTCAAAACATAACAATTTTCCAAACATATATATATATATATATATATATATATATATATATATATATATATATATATATATAAAAAACCTTAGAACTCCATCCTACACTCTCCGCAAACCCCAGCCATGCCCCATAACTGCCCATTACGTAGTCATGCAGCTCTGTGAAGGTAGAGTAGAAATTAGTATGAGAAAATGTGCTAAAGTAGTCAAAATGAATGAACGCGTTCAACTCAATTAAAAAATAAATTGTTATGAAATGGTTGACGCATAACAAGTTTTGAGACACCTGTTAAGAGATATATGTCAAATGTAATTGTTTAAGCCATTTGGAAATGGCCTTTCATGCACGGTTACCACTGTCCATGCATGACACTTAGCTAGATTTTCAACACTTGTCATAAGCCTTCTATGCAAGAAGATATTTGTCAATGGAACTTTGCATGATTAGCAATTTTCAATGATCTTTTGAAATAGATGACATTTGGCAACAGCCCAGCATTTTGTTATGGGACTTTGTATAAAGCTTCAGTCCCATAACAAAATGCTGGGGCTGTGAATTGTTCACAGCCCCAGCATTTTGTTATGGGACTGAAGCTTTATATATAAAGTCCTATAACCCATAACAAAATGCTGGGGCTGTGAACAAAACTTGTTCAAAGCCCCATCATTTTGTTATGGGACTGAAGCTTTATATATAAAAGTCCCATAACAAAATACTTGGGCTTTGAATAAGCTTTGTTTAAAGCCCCAGTATTTTGTTATGGGACTAGTCTGGGGTGTTTTTCCAATGCTAATGGAGCTTAATTGCGCGCGCGAATTTTTGGCTATTCTTCAATAAATTTTGAAACGGTGGATAGTCCCCATTGAGCGCGTCCAAAAATGGCTAGTGATCAAAATTTCCCGGTGAATGATTAATTCTATACTAGAACCAAGATAATGTTCTTATTTATCTTATTAATTTGGTTGAATAAAAATTTGTATTGTTTGACAAAAAAATATATGTCCTTATAGAAGAAAATATACCTAACTTTATTGAAAATATTGTATGTATATATTATTATATATAATTGTATGTCCCCAAGGTGCCTTCAATTATTCATTACTGTCAGTGATTGAAGGATCAGATAAGGCAAATCAAAACTCGTTACTATCAGTGATAATATATAGAAGATATAAGAAATTTTACTACATAGCAAGAGTAATTGAAGGATCAAATAGAGCAAATCAAAAATTCATTAGTATCATTAATAATATAAAAGATATAAAAAAATTTGCCTACATAGCAAGAGTAATTAAATATGAAGTAATTGAAAAAAATAGGTTAGATGACACACTTTTACTAGGTTCGAACATTGACCTTCAATTACAATGTCGCAGTAGTTGCTATTATGCTGGAGTAGCTTCATCTGTCGGGTTCACTCCAACTATACTTAAACACACAAATTCTTTTCTTCAATTTCTAAGGCATTAGTTGACCCATCAGGCAACAACATTTGTCCTTTTTTGTAGTATATTCTTTGTTGACCCATTAAACAAGGCAAAAAATATGAACATGAGACTAAAATGGCTTTGGTTGACATCGCGTAGAGACACACTAACAACTACTCCTACTCCTACTTCTGATGATTTTACACAATGCATGGTCAGTTAGTGGTTTGATAAATAATTTCATATCTGTATTTATTCTTGATAATATATTGTTTTATACATAATAGTATTTTCATAACAAATTTATTTCCTATATTTTTTTTAGTTCTCACATAATTCTTGTTGTATTATTTAGGGGTGTGCATGCTAATATGTGAATTATAATTTTTTACTGGTAAATTTATGTATAGTGTGTAGATACGAATACAGAGGAATAAGTTCGAAATATATAGGGCGTATATTATCTTTACGTAGTTAACTAAATTACCATAATTCGAATGAGTTCAATTTCAATACATTATTAATTAAATACAATGAAAATTGGTCACTTACGTTGCCATATGAAATTTAAATATTTAACGAAAAACTCTTACAAGCAAAAAAAAAAAAAAAGAATCAATTAAATTCAGTACTCATTTAAAATAAACTCATATATTCAATATTAAGAATAATGTGCTTATATATCAATATTAAGAATAATATACTCATACATTTAGTTTAATTATTCAATGTATTGGCCATTGGGACCATAAAAAGGTGGACATGCTAATTTAAAATTTTTTTTTTTTTTAGAGGGAAACTTATTGGAGGGAAAAGAATAGTGGAGGGAAACTTATTGGAGGAAAAATAATAGTGATTGGAGGTAAAAGTGAACAGAGACTTTCTGGACTTTTCACCGAGTATGACTGTTTTAGGTCTATAGAGGTATGGTCATTTAGCAGCGTCCTAATAATTTTTGAACTAGTCAAAAAAAGAGTTCCACAATAAAGAAAGTGGGTGAATGATTAATTCTATTAGGACTATTACTTTTGAACTAGTCAAAAAGTTCAGTGCACAAGAGTTCAATTTGGTGATCCGATAGTTCCTTTTCTTGTGGGTTGCTATTACAATAAATTGCAAATATTTTTTTGCGTGACTTAAGATTCCATCAATTATAACTGTCAACTTGTTATACTTGGGACCATCGGTACTAAATGAATCAAATTATATTAATGTTCCATTATTTGATTTTTTTTTTTCAAATAGTATGATGACTCTATTAACGTTAAAAACAAAGACATGAATGTATGTGTTTAAAGTTATTTTTACTAGAACTTTTACACGTAAAAAATAACCTACATTATTACAAGACGTGCTATAATAAGTAGTATGGCCTGATAGTATGAGTAACTATTAAATTATTAATATATATAATTTATACTCATCATTAAATGAAAAAATTACACAAAAGTATAATTTAGAGACTTTTTTTTACAAAATATAGAGCATTTTGTCTTAATTATAAAATATCGAGAAATGGAAAGATTTAATTACAAAACATAACAAAAGATAAATCCTAGACATAGCAAACCCTTAACTTTCTTCGCCCCCTTCTCCCATTTTTTCTCCTCCCTCTCTCTACTCCTCTCGATGGCATCCTCCCCTCCGCCGGAGCACCAGCCTCCAACATCTCCCCCTCTTCCATAACAGATTCGACGCGTCCTTCGACACCCTCCGACGATGTTGTCATCTCAGGTGGCCTACATGATTGTCTTTTATTTTTTTTTTATGGTTTTTGTCAAGCTCCTGCCTTCGCCTCCTCCTTCCTCCGCCTAGGCCGCTGCTTCGACATTGTCATGTGTAGATCCACCTTGTATTTGCTGTTTTCGTTCAAATATGGTATTTTTTTTATCCGTTCTTATGTTTTTTGGTTAAGATTTAGCATTTTTTTCATTCATATTTTGTATTTTCCGTTCAAATATTATGTTTTTCTACTAAAGTTTTGACACGATTCAAATTTCCAGCTAGACCATGCGGGGACCCGGCAACCTTCCTAGACTTGTCATGCAAATCCTATTAACTTAAACTCAACAGAGGATACAAAAGAAGCTCTAAATAAGACATAGAGAATGTATAAACTAATATTCATACACACACACACACATAGATACGAGCTGCCAGAAAAGAATGTAGCTAGCTAGCTACCCAAGTACAATGGCTAGAGGTTTCAGACCAGACATCTATAAAGTCCAAAAGAATATATACATCTTCTAAAGGTAGAAAAATAATACCTAACATAAGATATATACAACTAGTGGCCTCAATGAACAAGTCGGCTCACCACAAACAGCTGAAAATACATTCGCTCTTCAATCTCGCTGCGTACTATTTCCTGGAGCAAAATCTGTAAAAAACAACACAGGAAACAGATGGGGAGTGAGTCATAAGGAATCACTAAGTGAGGAATAACGCCTTCTCAAAGATCAGAAAGGCTAGTCAAGGAATCACAAGTCATAGAAAACAGAAAAGATAAGCATTGCACAGCTTATCAGTGCACGTAATCACAAATGGCCAGCAAATACATATAATGAAATGATATAAGATGAAATATGAAGGAATACAGTCACATGTGCCCGTAATCCCATCCCCAAGTGGAATACTCCGGCATTCGAGGAATATACAATCCGATAAACTTAATAGAGCAGAATACTCTTGCTCGTTGGGCGGAATACTCCTGCACCCAATATGACATCACAACCCACAACAAGAGAATACAATATATGAATGCATTTCAAGGTTGCGGTATAGTAAGTATACCCTGTCGACAACTCTTCACGTGAAAAATACGTAAGTAGAATATCCATATAGCCAAAGGCCTTCAAAAAAATGGATACTATCACTTACCTCAAGTCCGGGGTCAATATAGCTACTGAACAATCACCATTCCTTTCTGGAGCCTCTCAAGATTATCTCTGTCTGAGCCAAAGAAGTACGATCATACATATAAGTGTCCATAGAAAGGATATCTAACCATTCAACGGAGAATAGAAGGGAATCACCAAATTACTGCTGGGGCTAACTTAGCCAAAAGCCATAAATAATACATTTCCAAACTCCTGTTCAACGATTCGAAATATACCATTGGATTACACGTTTGTGTTTAATTCATTTAAACTCTCTAATGTATCAATTATAGTGTTTTAACCCCTTTCTTTCAAGTTCAACCTCATGATTCACACCCCCAAAACCTTTAATTAAAGATTTAGAATCATTACCTAGATGATATTGATGAATTGCCATTGCACAGCAGCAACCACCACGCAGCATCAACAGTAACTTAAAGCAGCTACTCAGCTATCACGACCCATTTTTTGGATGAGTTGTGGCTGGCACTCAGTACCTAAGCTTGATGGAGCGAACCATCTATACCTGTCCATTTTGCTTTAACACTGAAAATAAATACAAGCTCAAGCAATTTTCTTTAAATATATATTCTAAAAATAGTAACAAAATAGTCTGAGAATAATAAGCATTTTGAAAACATTATACTTGTAAGCAACTCATCTTTAATCTAATTTTGCGCAAAATAATGCAAAGCAGAGACCACAACTCAAAATACTAGATTGTTTATGAAGCCCCTACAGATAGACTAACATACTATTCAGGACATAAATTTCTTGGCTAGTTCTCGAAGTAATAAATAAATAAATTATCAAAAAAAAAAGTACTCCACGAACAAAATCGGAGCTTACCAAAAGCACTGGAAGTGAGGGGGGAACCCTAGCATGTCGCCTGAGTATCTGCAACACTAGTTCCTACATTGTACCGCATGCTAACGTAGGTTCTCAAAAGAGAATGTCAGTACACCTGTACTCAGTGAGTCTCAAGATCCCCCACTAAAGCAGGATCGAGAAATTTAAAAGAAACATTATATGCAACATAATTCTTTAAAGCCATCAAAGCCTAAAACATCTAAAGAAACTGAAATAATTTGAACAATAAAATTCTGAAAGCTTTATGTAATATATATATATATATATATATATATATATATATATATATATATATATATATATATAGCTCGATTCCATAAACTCATGTGTGGTAGCACGGGTTCAATCCTCGCCTGATTGAATAGGCCCCCATCCCAGTGGCGCCACAGTTCAAGGTGATAGCATATTGTGCCTTCTGTGCCTTGGTCGTGTCAGACAATCTTATCATAAACTCCTACTCTGGCACGAGTAGTTTTGAGGTCAACATTAACCGCTAAATATCACGAAAACATCCTCAACATTAACCTAAAATGTTTTTCTAAAACTTTTTTGTGCATTATCCATGAACGTATATGAAAATATTCTTGAGTAAAATATGATATGAGTGTATGAAAGGACCATTCAATATATGTTCAAATATTCTTAATCCACGAAAATTTGACATATAATATCATGTAAATTAAACACAACAAAATTTGAAAATAAATGCGTATAATTCAAGGATAAACTCTTTGAATGTTAACTAGAATGATGTTTAGCTAATATGTACTCTTTTGCTCCAATTAAGCACATATTAGCTTTTTAAAATATTTTATCAAATACTTTGCAAGAGTGCTTTTGTGAGTAAAACCTCTTTAGTAAGGGTTATATCAACTCACTTCGATTACTTCTTGAACCTAAATATAGCTTCAATCGATGCACTTCACGTCACCAAACAACTATAACAATCATCAATTCGTGTAATCAATCCCAAGTTTTCTTTTTCCAATTTAAGAACTCTAATTTCAATATTATGACGTGAGATTTATGTGTATAATGACGATATCACATCTCAATTTTGACGAAAGAAAATTACTTTGATATGAATTGAAAGCGGGGTTTGGCCAAAAGCTTTCAAGAACCAAAGTTACGCGAGAATGTTGTTTCTTCTCTTCGGTATCTAAGGGTAAAAACTAATTTTAGTACTTTTATATTCTCTTGACAGACGTGTAGAAAGACCCAAAGGCTCTGCTTTTGA
Source organism: Petunia axillaris subsp. axillaris (assembly GCA_029990575.1). NCBI lineage: Eukaryota > Viridiplantae > Streptophyta > Magnoliopsida > Solanales > Solanaceae > Petunia > Petunia axillaris. The sequence goes on from JARKNS010000004.1 coordinate 135,570,026, forward strand.
TCCCCTTTCCTTTATGTTTTTTTTTTTATTTTTTTCCTATAATCCACTTTGGAACAATAAATACATATATGTAAGTTGCCCCCTCTAAGGCATTAATGTCATGTTTTTTTTTGGTGTGTATATTTTGGACTTGGCTTGTCATTTAAACTTTGGCATTTGAAGTTAGCTTAAGCTTTTGCTCTTTTTTATAATTTCTCCTCCCACTTTAAATATAATTAATTATTTGCATCCCATTTATATTAAATGCTCTAACATACTTTCACCAGATACTTCATACTCCAGTTTCTCGCGCAAAAGGAGCTGTTAATTTATTCTCCATTTTGACAAAGTCTTGAAACTTTAAAAAAAAAAAAAAAGCAATGTCACATTCTTCCCCCTTGAAATCATTCATCCTCTTGGATGATTATTCCTAAATCATAGACCACTTTTTCATTCTACCAAGTTTTTCACAACCCATTTTCTAGACGAGCCGTGGCCGGCACCCGATATCTAATCTTGACAAAGCGAACCATCTATACCTGTCAATTTTGTTCTAACGCTGAAAATACATGCAAACTCAAGAAATTTTCTTAAACATATATTCTGAAAATAGTAACAAAATAATCTAAGAATATAATATCATTTTGAAAACATTATACTTGTAGCAACTCATCTTTAATATGCTTTTGTACAAAATAATGTAAAGAAAGGATCACAACCCAAAATACTAGCCTACCTATAAAGACTCTACTGATAGACTGATGTACTCAGGACATGAATTTCTCGGCTAGATCTCAAAGTAATAAACAACTATATAATGCTAACTCGAAAGGAATACTCTACGGAAAAAAAATGGAGCTCACTAATGGTACTGGAAATGAGGAGGAATTCTAGCCCGTCGCCTGAGTATTTGCAACAATTGTTCCTACGTTGCATCGCAGGCCAAGGTAGGTTCTCAAAAGAGAACATCAGTATACCACGGTGATACTCAATGAGTCTCAACGACCCCTTACTAAAGCAGGAATGGGACATTTAAAAGAAACATGGTATACAGTGTAATTGTATGAAGGCATGAAAGCATAAAAACATTTAAAGAAAATAAAATAATTTGAACAATAAAATTCAGAAAGTTTTTTATATAATATATATCCTATAATTTCATTTATTAGAGTACCAATTAATTCTGGCATAACTTGATTCCACAAAATCATTGTATGATTAGTATGGGTTCGATCCCCGCCTGATCGAATTGGCCCCTTTCTTGTTGCGTCTGACACGACCCGAAATCCGGTTAGGCCGTGCGGGCACCCGACATCCTCCCCTAGACCCGTCGGGCGAACCCTTACCAATTAAATCAGGAAAATAAAAATAACAATTTACAAATAAGGACAAGACTTAAAATAAATACACAGACATACTGATACCTCTAAGCTGTACAAAAGAAATTACAGCTGATTACCCAACATGCTAGGTTTAGGGCTATCCAGACTAGACATCTAAGAGTACAAAAGAAGACAGATACCTCCTGAAGGGAGCAGAATGCAACTGAAATAATAAACAATAAACTGGTGGCCATCCGGAATAAAGCTGGCTCACCCTGACAGCTGAAGTCGTCTTCGCTCCTGAACAACGTAGCGAACTCAATCCTGGAGCGAACCTGCCGAAACGAAATAGATAGACAAGAAACAAACAACAAACAAGGGTGAGTCAAAAGGACTCAATAAGTGGGGCAGACTAGCTACCTCAAAGAATAGGATAGCTAGCCAGGGAGAAGAAACAGATAAACCAAATTCCTTTTATTTAAATTACAAAAAGGCAGAGCCAGATAATAACTAGAAACACGTATGAAACCTTAAACTCAGCCAGGAATACGAGCCAGAAACATATCAACAAATAAGCAATGCACATATGAGCAGAACAGTAGTTATGTACCACAAGTCTATGCAATGGTATGAAAATAAAATGAAATGAAGTGAAATGAAATCTGATGCAAAGGGTCACATGTGCCCGTCCTCCCATCTCGAAGCGGAATACTCCTGCATTCGAGGGGAATCCAATCTGATAACCAACTGGAGCGGAATACTCCTGCTCCTGGGGCGGAATACTCCTGCACCCGATATAATATAAACCAGAGGCGGAATACTCCTGCACTCTCTTGGGGCGGAATACTCCTGCACCCGATATAATACAATGGAGCGGAATACTCCTGCTCCTGGGGCGGAATACTCCTGCCCTCAATGATACAATAGAGCGGAATACTCCTGCTCCTGGGGCGGAATACTCCTGCCCTCAATATGATACAATGGAGCGGAATACTCCTGCTCCTGGGGCGGAATACTCCTGCACCCAATATGATATGCAATGTAATGCATATGAATGACATATAATGCATATAAATGCAATGTAATGCAATAATAAACTTTCACCGGCGCGGGACTCTCATCGACAGCCGGGAAGTAGATGCCAACTTACAGCCAGGGTACAATGCTCAGATCCTCATTGCAATACCAACAATAGGACATAACATATAATATACAATGTAAATCCAAAGCTAAGGCGTAATGAGTACGCCTATCGGCAGCTACACACGTAAGGAACACGTGGTAGAAAATCCACGAGGCCAGGTGCCTCCAAAGAAATGGATATAAACACTTACCTCTTCCAAAACTTAGCATTGCTAATCAATAACCGCTTTTATCCTTTGGATCCATTTCCAAACGATCCCACTGTGTTCAATAAGCAGAAAAAATATATCACATTAGGCTAAAGGCTTCATTCCTCACATCTTAGGGCAATCCAGGTAGAAACCTGATACCCTATTCGCATACGCAATACGCAGGCCAGGCCTATGTATAGGGTTTAAGGCCACATAACCAAACTCCAAATAAATTACATTTATAAGTTGCCCATAACTCACGGAGTACGAATATATAATCAATTTCATTATCGGGGTCCATTTGACCCTTTAAACTATTAATTGAACTTATTAAAACGATGTCTAATATTCCAAGTTTTACCGTTAAAACATATTCAAACACACGTAATAAGCTAAGATAATGAGTTAACATCATTACCTGGATGTTTCGGGGTGAAAATCCTATTTTTCTCCGGCTTCTTTTTCTTTCCTTTTTCAATTTTCTGATATTTTTTTTTTATATTTTTGAGTCTCTGTTCATGTTTCGTTCTTAACTCATACTGATATATATGTATTAGGCACCGCCTAACTTTTCCAAATTTTCATTCTTTTCCTTTTTTTTTTCTTTTTTTTTAATATAAATTCGCTACTACGGTAAAAATCAAAACGGTATCTTATGATATTCGAAATAATCCCAACTTTTGCATACAAGTTATACAAAATATATGTAACATACTCGCGAAGGCGGATCTCAAATTGGACTCTCGAAACTCAAGATGCGAATTTAAATGAAAGGAAGTCAAATTATTTAACTTTCGGCATTTTAGCGGAAACTAGCTGAACAACATTGAAATTCACTTTCGAAAGTTCACAAAAATCACAAATAATCATACGAACCTAACGGCGCTTTCGGATTTCGAATCGGAGCTCATTCGGCAAAAACCGAGCTCGAAAATCTCCTTTTAATATTAATCGCCAATAAAAACTGAAACCTTCTTCCGATGCCTACCAAACGAGGTCTGATTTAGCTCAAATTTTACAGACAGGTTCTAATGGACATTACGAATATTTTAAAATTATCGGCACGCCAATCGGAGTCCTAACTTCCTAAACGACTGACCGAGGTCGTTTCATTCTCCTCCACTTAAACTCTCGTTCGTCCTCGAACGAGCCTAAATCTAAAGCAAGATTTACGCAGATAACAAGAGAACTTGCACAACCTTCATAAACTACTCCACAGATATTATCTCATAATTACAGAATTAGAGTTATAACATGCATATCAAACTCTTGGATAAAACATATTTGGATAATATGATAACATCATTGCCCAGCTTATTCTGACTATGCCGATCCTTCCTCGATCACGTGAGGAGAGTTCTACATATTTAAAACAAAAATATACGGAACTTTGAATGGATGAACATGATTCAGCCGATAATCACCTCTTCGATATACCTTTCAATATAGAACAGGTCGATGGAACTAAGAATTAACTCACACTTGATGCAATAGAGGGAACTTTTGAAGTACCTTGTCACTACTCACTATAGAAGATTTGATACAAGCTATATTATTTTTACGAATGCACTATGCAATATCTCGGTTGATTTTACTGTTGTTCCGCAAGCTCCTTGTGGGAATGTAGTTACTCATATCCTAATGTATATCAAAGGTTCATCTGAACAGGGTCTACCATGTAAAGATAAGGATTATGCAAATACTACTGGATAGTATGATGCAGACCAGGAATGATCTTCAGACTGAACATCTACTTCAGGGTATTGTCTTTGAATTGGAAATATTATGACTTGAAAAAGTAAATATAAAAGAGACATGTAGTTGGACCATGAGCTGAGGCAGAATACCAGCAACAAAGTTGATTACATGAGTACTTACAACGCTAAAGTAACCTCTCAAGGAGTTGAGGTATGAATGAGATATGCCAATGATGGATGGACGACAAGCTGCACTAGACCTTCAACTCTAAATTTTTTTATGAAGTAAAACAACGTCAATATGAGGATCCAGTTCTGGTTGAATACAGACAGATAGCCAGAAGAAAATCGGAGTCACCATACAGGGTTACTACTGACAGTGTTCTCATATATAAAGATAGACTTTGAGTTTCTGATGTTGCAGATTTACGTGGATAGATTATGATGGAGGCACATTATTCCAAATACAGTATTCATCCAGGTTCGACTAAGATGTACCATGATCTTAAGCAGATTTATTGGTGGGACGAAATGAAGTGTGACATAGCAGAATTTGTGGCTTAGTGTTCTAATTTCCAGCAAGTTAAAGTCGTGTCATCTTTCTAGACTTTATGCTTTCAGCAGGTAGGTACGTATATATGATCAGGTTGCCAGCTTACCTCTGTCATTAATAGATTATTAGCTGGTTTAGCAATGATCGACACTCATTGCAGATTTCTACCGTGGCCTTACTTTGGGTCGTGAGAAAAGTGGTATCAACACCTCAGAGATTTAATATTACCATTCAGTATTTGGAGGAAGACTCCTCCACTTAGAGCACAAACTCATGCAGCCATTTGAATATGAATAACCATCCTCACACAGTCTGCTGGACTAAAGAAGATTTAGCTAAAAGCTGAATGTAGGCAGACCTAAGCTACCAACCACCCTTTCGAGTTGCCAAACAGCTGCAACTCTCAAGTTCACAACTCCATACCTTTGCCATAAACACCACCGCCCGATGGATGGTACTTTTATATAAAAATTTCGGCAGAGTTTCCCCTGAAACTGGATGATCCGCAAAAACAGAACCAGCACTATACTATACATGGGAATGGATACCCGAATAAACTGATAACATAAACATGTTAAACGGATAACAAGATGAGACAACTGGACCAAAACAATAATATGCTTCAAAAAAATAATAATATGCTTACTCGGCCACAATAACACGTACTCTGGCTCAACACAGGGAACGTCACAAGCGGCTACCAATCGCCCAAGCTCACTAGTGCCGGACGAAGAAGAAATGGAAATAGATCGAGGATAGATATAATTAGAGCTTCAGCAAGTTCATCTTCCTATTTGCTTGACTACCAAAGCTAGACTACTTTCGCGTCAAGCAAGCCAAAAAATCGCGATTGAAAAGATAGACATTAAATAAGCTTTATGGAAAAACCTCCATACCAATTTTAACCTTCCAATAAGAAGGAAATTCTGACAATTTATCAGTAAACTCTTTTACAACTGAGAGAAGCTCATGGAATAACATGACTCTACTAGCATCTTGAACCAAGAGGAGACACGTAGATCGAGTATCACTTACAAATCACTTTACACAACGACACTTCCTGATGGTAACGAATAAGAATCCCATCATCCTACCAACAATGATTTTCGAGAAGAGAGGTAAACTGAATTGACATAATAACAGAAGGTGGCGTAACAAGATGCCAAGCTAACAATAGCGACACTCACTGTCAAATCTCTCATAAATGCCAGGAATAAATCGTATCAGAAGCTCACTCCTCTACTGCAACCGATTCTTAATAAAAACGACATCCAGGGAAACCATCGAAACATGATAAAACACACCCTTTCCAGATCGATCAAAAGAATCAAATCTTACTCACATTTAAGAGAAGAAGAAATACTTGGGTCTACTACATCGGATGCTTCAGAATCCTGCCAGACTGGAAGTTTATTGAACTGCCCCTGCAGCTGAGTTGAGCTACTACCCTGACAATCACCTTTTGAAGAACCACTGCCAACACACTCTCGACCTTTATCGGATGGTGGCATATATCTGGTTGATTAAGATCTAAATTAAATCCCCCGCGACTGTGCAGATGCCTAATAACGAGAGAAAAGATGACTGCCTACTTGTCGGAGTCAGGAAAAATCTTCAAAGGATAGACAGACTCACGACAATAATAACAGGAAAACTCCTCAAAGGATAATCAGACTCACGACAATGATAACACCTTTTCACTGACTATAGGAGCTGTACAGATTGTTGATAGCTACAAAGAGAAAGCTGAGTCTAATCTTGATGAACTACCCGCGCACTCTGAGAATCGCGCTCTACAAGCTGAGATAACCTGGAAGGTGACCTCCCAAAATAATCAAAACTTTTACCTCCAAATGAGGTACCATGGTTACCCACCAGGGCCGTGGGATCTCTTACTTTCCCGCTCTAACTCTTCCCGCTCTAACTTATGGTATGCCTCAAACCTTCGGGCAATATTAACAACAACATCAAATAAAATCCAGACCTCAATTTCTCGAGCCATCTGGGATTTCAAGGAAAAATAAAGGTCATCAACAAATCTCTGAATCTTTCGAAAGGCTCATGAACTAGTTCTAATACATATTCAACCATTCTATAGAATACAATCTCATATTCTGAAACCAACAGACTAACCGACAGGCTACCCTGCTTAATCCACTCAAACTGAAAATACTTTTCATCTCGCTCGCTACTCGAAAGGAACTTTCCACGAATCTAGAAGAAAAACCGAACCAAGTTAGCTAATAAGAGAGCGGCCCACCAATTCAAGGCTGGACCCTGGAACTGGAAAGAAGAATAATCAACACCATACCGCTCGATATAATCAAAAGCCTGAAGGATACGCTGACATCATTTTATTTTTAAAAGAATCACGAGGTTTATCTGATGCATTGCTTAAGAATATCAGAAGGTTCAACCGCGTAAAATAATGCAACCTCTTCAGACACTCGGACTGAACTGATACCTCGGCTGGCTAACCAGAACAATTAGAGGTACAACACATACTACCTCCGGAATATAATTTACTGCAGCAATATTAAGAACCAGAAAAGGAGCTCCCAGAGATCGAACGTCCACATCTGCAGCAACCTTATAAGCTGCCTAGCGAATAATAGGTTCTTGCAGTATATGCGTTGCCAAGATCCTCGTAAAAACATCGTTGAGAGCCTAGGGAACCGCAAGGCCCTGCTCCCTTGCCCATCGCGAGCTCGTACAGCTGGGACCTCCGTAACTAGATCGCCAGCACGATCAAAAACTCTCGGGGCTTCGCCAGTGCTAACCCCAGGCTAGACTGCTTCATCTTGAACTCATACCGTTTGCTGATTTGTCGCAAGAGGGTTCACAATTACCACGAAGGAATTAACGAAAATACTTTTACATCCTAGGCCGACGCACGATCAGAAATGAAGGAAGTGAAACTTCCTAAATGCCATCATAGCCTCTCGTAGATAAGTACGGACGTCTACGTACCCATCAGCGAGACTCTACTAGACACTGTCTTAGTCTGGATAGACTCTAAACAGGGCTCTGATACCAACTGACACGACCCGAAATCCGGTTAGGCCGTGCGGGCACCCGACATCCTCCCCTAGACCCGTCGGGCGAACCCTTACCAATTAAATCAGGAAAATAAAAATAACAATTTACAAATAAGGACAAGACTTAAAATAAATACACAGACATACTGATACCTCTAAGCTGTACAAAAGAAATTACAGCTGATTACCCAACATGCTAGGTTTAGGGCTATCCAGACTAGACATCTAAGAGTACAAAAGAAGACAGATACCTCCTGAAGGGAGCAGAATGCAACTGAAATAATAAACAATAAACTGGTGGCCATCCGGAATAAAGCTGGCTCACCCTGACAGCTGAAGTCGTCTTCGCTCCTGAACAACGTAGCGAACTCAATCCTGGAGCGAACCTGCCGAAACGAAATAGATAGACAAGAAACAAACAACAAACAAGGGTGAGTCAAAAGGACTCAATAAGTGGGGCAGACTAGCTACCTCAAAGAATAGGATAGCTAGCCAGGGAGAAGAAACAGATAAACCAAATTCCTTTTATTTAAATTACAAAAAGGCAGAGCCAGATAATAACTAGAAACACGTATGAAACCTTAAACTCAGCCAGGAATACGAGCCAGAAACATATCAACAAATAAGCAATGCACATATGAGCAGAACAGTAGTTATGTACCACAAGTCTATGCAATGGTATGAAAATGAAATGAAATGAAGTGAAATGAAATCTGATGCAAAGGGTCACATGTGCCCGTCCTCCCATCTCGAAGCGGAATACTCCTGCATTCGAGGGGAATCCAATCTGATAACCAACTGGAGCGGAATACTCCTGCTCCTGGGGCGGAATACTCCTGCACCCGATATAATATAAACCAGAGGCGGAATACTCCTGCACTCTCTTGGGGCGGAATACTCCTGCACCCGATATAATACAATGGAGCGGAATACTCCTGCTCCTGGGGCGGAATACTCCTGCCCTCAATATGATACAATAGAGCGGAATACTCCTGCTCCTGGGGCGGAATACTCCTGCCCTCAATATGATACAATGGAGCGGAATACTCCTGCTCCTGGGGCGGAATACTCCTGCACCCAATATGATATGCAATGTAATGCATATGAATGACATATAATGCATATAAATGCAATGTAATGCAATAATAAACTTTCACCGGCGCGGGACTCTCATCGACAGCCGGGAAGTAGATGCCAACTTACAGCCAGGGTACAATGCTCAGATCCTCATTGCAATACCAACAATAGGACATAACATATAATATACAATGTAAATCCAAAGCTAAGGCGTAATGAGTACGCCTATCGGCAGCTACACACGTAAGGAACACGTGGTAGAAAATCCACGAGGCCAGGTGCCTCCAAAGAAATGGATATAAACACTTACCTCTTCCAAAACTTAGCATTGCTAATCAATAACCGCTTTTATCCTTTGGATCCATTTCCAAACGATCCCACTGTGTTCAATAAGCAGAAAAAATATATCACATTAGGCTAAAGGCTTCATTCCTCACATCTTAGGGCAATCCAGGTAGAAACCTGATACCCTATTCGCATACGCAATACGCAGGCCAGGCCTATGTATAGGGTTTAAGGCCACATAACCAAACTCCAAATAAATTACATTTATAAGTTGCCCATAACTCACGGAGTACGAATATATAATCAATTTCATTATCGGGGTCCATTTGACCCTTTAAACTATTAATTGAACTTATTAAAACGATGTCTAATATTCCAAGTTTTACCGTTAAAACATATTCAAACACACGTAATAAGCTAAGATAATGAGTTAACATCATTACCTGGATGTTTCGGGGTGAAAATCCTATTTTTCTCCGGCTTCTTTTTCTTTCCTTTTTCAATTTTCTGATATTTTTTTTTTATATTTTTGAGTCTCTGTTCATGTTTCGTTCTTAACTCATACTGATATATATGTATTAGGCACCGCCTAACTTTTCCAAATTTTCATTCTTTTCCTTTTTTTTTTCTTTTTTTTTAATATAAATTCGCTACTACGGTAAAAATCAAAACGGTATCTTATGATATTCGAAATAATCCCAACTTTTGCATACAAGTTATACAAAATATATGTAACATACTCGCGAAGGCGGATCTCAAATTGGACTCTCGAAACTCAAGATGCGAATTTAAATGAAAGGAAGTCAAATTATTTAACTTTCGGCATTTTAGCGGAAACTAGCTGAACAACATTGAAATTCACTTTCGAAAGTTCACAAAAATCACAAATAATCATACGAACCTAACGGCGCTTTCGGATTTCGAATCGGAGCTCATTCGGCAAAAACCGAGCTCGAAAATCTCCTTTTAATATTAATCGCCAATAAAAACTGAAACCTTCTTCCGATGCCTACCAAACGAGGTCTGATTTAGCTCAAATTTTACAGACAGGTTTTAATGGACATTACGAATATTTTAAAATTATCGGCACGCCAATCGGAGTCCTAACTTCCTAAACGACTGACCGAGGTCGTTTCAGCGTCATACAGTTTAAGGTGATAGCATACTGCACGTTCTGTGTCTTGGCCGCATCAGGCAATCTTATCATAAACTCCTACTCTAGCACGAGTAGTTTATTGGCCAACATTAGCTACTAAAAGTCACGAAACCCTTCTCAAAATCTATAGGTAACTCCCAAAAGATTTTTCTAATATTTTTATGTGCATTATCCATGGACATATATAACAGTATTCTTGAGTAAAACTTGACATGAGTTTATGAAAGGATCATTCAATATATTTTCAAATATTCTTTAATCTATGAAAATTTGATATATAATATTATGCAAACTAAACATAATAAAATCAGAAAATAAAAGCGTATAATTCAAGGATAAATCTTTGAACATGTCGCATCCTATTTTTACCCAAACCGGTTAAAGTTCGTAATAGGACTCGACTTATTGAGTAACTCACGGGTAAAGAGTTGGAGTCGCCACCTAGCATATTTTTTAACTAGGCGTATTAGGGCACCTATTTTGTTTCTAGCTAATTTTATAATTAACTCCGAAACTTAGTCTGCGAACCAGAAATTCTAGGTAAGAGGTTCAAGTTAACTCGAGAGGAAGGGGTTAGGCACCTCTCAAGCTCTACCAAATGTGGTTACCGGCCGGAAATTATAATTGAGATTCTTAAGCAAATAATTAAACTAACTAAGCAATAAAATATTTGAATATTTAAACTACGATATGCAAGTTTTAAGACAAGTAATAAATATTTGTCTCTTCCAATGACTAAGTCTTGTGCCTTGCAAAATAAACAGATGAGTTAGTAAAAGAATAAAGTAATAATAAGAATAATAATAATAACTAATAACAATAATAAAAGATTTTTCTTCAAGTTGTTCTTTTCCAAAATAGATTGTCGTCCCTCAACCAATTTTACCTCGCAAAAATACAAAGAAAATGAGTTAGTAAAAATAATAATAATAGTAATGATAATAATAATAATAATAATAATAATAATAATAATAATAATAATAATAATAATAATAATAATAATAATAATAATAATAATAATAATAGTAGTAGTTTAAAATAAAGGGAAAGAGATTTTATAAAAATGTAGGCTCAGGATATGTATTGCGTCAAGCAGAGGTTAGAGATGTCGGTACGGCTGCAAACACGGAGCCGGTCGTGTTGCCATGCCAAGCACTTTTAATCCCACCACTTCACTATCACTTACTTGGCAAAATGATATGCATCGTCATCGCCTATTTGTTTTTAGGGATGCGGGGGAGTGTAACGGGACTGATTTTAGGCCTCCAAACGTCATTGGCCTAAGTGTAGTATTGTGTTTAAATCAGTCCCTAGGCTTCAAATTCAAATTAATTATTGAATTATTTTCATCGGCTTCAAGGTTTAGTCCAATTAAGACAATGAATAGCGATTCCCCACCATCTGAAACTTCACAAAAACAAACAATTAGCCAGATTCAGAGTCGAATACAAACAATTGAACATGGCATATCAAACTGCTAAAATTGACATAAGGAATTGAACATGGGACTATTAATTCCAACGTCAAACAGAACTAAAGCCCGGCTACTGGAGGGATAACGCAGCAGTAGTAAGAACAAGTCCAGTGCAAAATTCGAAACAGCAAATGTGTTCAGAACAACGCCATCGCCAATCAAAATTCCTAATGGTGATGGGATTAATCCAAGATGCCAATAAAACATAGTCGACATGATAATCCCTGTAAAACAGTCAAAAAAACATCAAAAGGAGTCTGTATAGAACATCAGGAGTAATCAGCCAATACAATGGGGTGTCGCGAGCGTAACGAGAAAAATCGAGTACGAAATGAGGAGCGACTGCCAAGCCGTAGCAGCGTCGCTGCGACTCTGCTACCCCTTTTCGATCTCAGAACCAATCAATAAAGACAGAGATTCCCAGTGATAGAGTGTTTTTCCCCATCACCGGAAACATGCGACAAAAGATCTATTCGCCATTTTAAGTGATGGCACTGTCCCGTTTCTCAATTCCTCTGTCTCGACCCCCTTTTTCCGTTATCGATATGCAACCCTCGGCCCCAATCCCACTGGTTTTCTTTTTGACGTTTTGTGTGTGGGTGTGAGTTGTTTGGCGGTGGTGTATGTGTGTGGTTTGGTATCTATTTGTATATGAACAGAGAGAGGATGGATAATTCGGGGTATGTGCGTGTCGATGGGAAGGAGATGTTTTTGACGTGTAATTGATTTGTGTGTGGTGTAATGGGTGTTTGTATCAGTTTTTGTGGTAGCTGGTTTTGAGAAGATGAAGAAGGCCAAGGAGAGGGTGGTTGTGCGTGTACTGTGTGTTTGATTTTTTAGGAAGAAGAAGACGTGGGGTCGGGGAAGTGGGGTCTGTTGGTGTATTGTTCGTGTGGTGTTGATGGAATTGGGGAAGAAGACCAGTTGGGTGTGGGGCAGGGTCCTGAATATATATGTGTAATGGAGGGTGTGTGTATTGGTAAAGGGGAAGGAGAGGGAGAAGGTAGGATCAGCTTGTGTCAATGTGTAGGTGTATTTGTGTGTGTCTTCTCTGCCGAAGGAGGGGAAACCTTGGCTTCTTTTTAAAGAAATAGAAAATGAGACGTTGGGTTGACCCTAAATTTTGAGGGGATTTTCTGATAATTGAGCGAGATTGAGGGAGAGGATAAAGGGAGATAATTGTGGGATTTTGTATGAAATTTAGGGAGGAAATTAGGAAAGTGATTTGGGGATTTGATTAAAAGATAACAAAAAATCAAGGAAAGATTTGAGAAATATTCCTTTCGAAATTCAAATAGTAGGGATGTATTTTGTTAATAATTCGGTCTAGGTTCAAAGTAAATAAATGAAGAATTTTGATAGGAATTTGAAATATGGGAGAATTAATAATAAAAAGAAATTTGGACATTTTCTTTTTAATTGGCCAATATTCAACTCAAACGTGCAAAAACGAAATCTATAAATATACATATGTATAAAATGCACAAATAATCATTAAATAAACTCAAATAAAATTATTTAAATATAGGTAATCACAGATAATTACTAATTTGCATAAATGATCACAAATCGATACAAATTTGGCATGTAGCCTAAATGATGCAATTATGTGATATATTATGAATGTATTAAATTGCACAAATATTCACGGTTTGACAAATAGCCTAAATGATGTAAAATTACGTAATATAGCCACATTTAGGTATGTAATATATGAGTAGGGGATAACGCACGTAAATGCATGATTTCTAATGCACATTTTGCACAAGTAGTCAAATTGCACCTTTAAGTTCAATTATAGCCAATTTTAGAAAAATGAGGGACAAAATTGGGTGTCAACAGCTGCCCCTCTTTGCCCGGAGATGAAAAAAGAGTCTTCGGACAAAGATAGTTGACGGAGTAGCCAATTTTGTCACGACTGGAAGGCAAAAATGATTGAAGGGGAAATGAGAGTTTTGGGGTATTTTTTGCCGAACCCCGGTCTCTGAGTTGCCTACATATCTCGAATTTCACGAGAATCAGGCCGTGTGTAGTTCTAGAATGGCATTTTTCCTGTGCGAGTGATTTATGACGCACGATTTTAAATGTAAGGACTAAACTTATCCAGGTACGTAAAGTTTAGGTTCTTGTATGTTTTGCCTTTTCGGCGGGAAAAATGATGAATAAAGTAAGGGTACTATCGAAGATGAGATAACACTAGTAGATCGAGCGCGGGAAAAGAGGCTTATAATCATCCTAGTTATGAAGATGTGGTGCGCTACACACCCATAAAAAGGAGTTTATATGTACATAGTTTCCACTTCATCTCGATAAATGAGTAAACTCGCCTCCAATATTGCCTTGATTGAATGAGGAAGAATTTGGGTAGCGAGTCTTATAGATGCGCACGATTCAAATAGATGGGCACGATTAAGCACGAAAACATGCACGATTGATGCAGATGCGCTTGAATAGACGAAGTAGGCATTATTTGGAATGAAATGCAAAATATCATCCTAATTTGCAATGAATGATTAGGCAGATTGCTTGTGGGAGCATGAGGTGATCGGCTTTGGGCATGTCGGAAGTTGAAAGCATAGGTACTTTGCAGGTGCGACGAAGGCGTTGTCGAAGTCGAGATAACATCGATAGATCGAGTGTGGTAAAATAGGCTTGTAAACGTCCTAGTTATGAAGATGTGGTGCACGACGCACCCATAAAGAGGGGTTTACATGGGCACATTTTCCACTATAACTCGATAGAGGAGTCGTCTTGGCCTCAACATTGTCTTGAATGAACTGAGGAATATTGAGGAGTAAAGCACGATGAATATGGACGATTCAACCAGATAGGCACGTATAGAAAGGAATACGGAGCTGGTACCCAATCGGCAGGGAAAGGTTGGGTAGATCACCAGTGCGAGTACGGAACTATAGCTTTGAACGCCTTGGAACTCGACAAACTAGGCAACCTGCAGGTGTAGCAAAAATATTGTCTGTGGGATTAGGCCTTTTGAATTGGGTTTTAAGATGATGCTTTGAGGTATATTTGAGGTTTTGTGGTTGCATAATTGGTAGTGATTTTAGAAGCAAGTGTGAGAGTAAGGCGCAGGGGTTTTTCGAGAGATCGGAGAGTCCCTATAGCTGTTGACACACAATTTTGTCTCTCCTTTTTCTAAAATCGGCTATAATTTAACATAAAGGTGCAATTCGACTATTTGTGCAAAATGTGCATTAGAAAGCATGCATTTACGTGTGTTATCCCTACTTATATAATACATATTTAAATGTGGCTACATTATGTAATTTTACATCATTTAGGCTATTTTATCAAAATGTGATTGTTTGTGCAATTTTAGTTCATTTATAGCATTTAGTAATTATTTGTGGCTATTTATGCTTAATTAATTTAATTTGCATTCCAATTTCTTGTTATGTGTGCATTTCATTATTTGTTCATCCCATTTATACAAAACATATACATATATTTATATTTTTTCATTTATTCAGCACCTTTAAGTAAAATATTAGCCGAGCAAATAATCGATTCATTTTTATTCTTGATTTTTCATATTTATTTGAATTTTGAGTTATTTTCGAATTTAAATATATGCAAATCCTCTTTTTAAAGCACTCTATGCTACGAACATAGACAAACTCCTGTCGAGGTACGTCCGGTCTGTTAAGAGATTATTTGCAGTTTTCTTCCAGTTATTTAATTCTTCAATTGTTAACAAAATCTATGTTTTATTATTTATCATATTCTTTCATCTTTTCAAATTCACCTTGAACCTAGACTAAATTCTAACAAAATACATTTCTGATTTACTTGATCTTTTAAACTAATTCCTAATTGATTTTATTCCCCAAATCTCTACAATTACAGATCTTCCCCCCATTCCCTCCCTAAACTCTCTCAATCCCAAACGGTCCCCTCCCCCAACTATTTGCTACACATATGCATTACACACACACGGCACAAACGGACAAGAACCACACAGACCCCACCTCCATTTTGGGGTCGTCTTCTCCATTTTTCAACATACACATACAGAGACATCAAACACACGCACAAGACCCCCCCACCATCTTCCTCCCCACACACTTCAAAAATTACTACTCTTGGTCTTCTTCCACAATCAGAATACCACACACATATACATACAGAATCTCATATGCCTAAAGCATCCCCTTCCTAAAAGCCATTGCCGTAACACACCCCTACTTATCAAAAACATACCAGATACAAAAGTCCACACACACTCCACCACATATACAAAAACATCAGCGAGAACCCATACCCATCACTCCATTCTTCCCTCATCATCAATACACACATATACTGATCTTCTTCCTCACACCCAGTTTTTCCCCTTTACACCAAAAAATCCAACACAAACACACACACACACGTCGATTGAAAAGAAACACAGGAACGGAGGGAGATCGGAATAGGGGGTTTGAAACAGAGCCACGCCAGTGGCACCACTAGTCACCAATGCCGGAAAACACCATCAACGCCGGGAATTTCCACGTCGGTGGATCTTGTTTCTTTCCTCTGATTCTTTCGCCTGCCATTGAATCTGAACCAAACATTTAGGAGGTTGCAGCGACGCCACCAGGAATCGAGTCGGTGTCGCTCCCTCCTCTGATTCAGTCGCTTATCGCCGGTGAGCTGCATCTCAACGTATCGGTGCTGTTCTTTGTCTAGGCATTTGGAATTTGGGGACCAGATCTCTGTTCTGGGTTCTTGGCGATTCCACTATCGTTATCTATTTATATGGTTTTGCCCCGCTTGGGTTATGTACCTTGAGGTGTTTTTGACATTGTTCTGGTTGCAGAGATTGCGTATCTTGCTTTGTTGAATTACTCCTATTTGGATATGCAGTTGACTGTTACTGTCTATATGCTTGACCGTGTATCTTTTGGTCATATATTGCATAACTGATCTTGAACAGGTGTTGTCCTTTCACCGGACTGTCTACCCTTTATCATGATGTCCTTTTAACGGGCTGTCTATCTCCCAGGCTGTCTTCCTGTTACAATGTCAAAATTTGCATCGGGTTGTGTACCCTCTGCGGTGTTAAGTGCTAAATCCGACATCGGGCTGTGTACCTTCAGTCGGTGCATTGGGCTGTGTACCCTCCGCAAAATTTAAATACAAATCGATTTCGGGCTGTATACCCTCAATCGACGCTTCGGGCTGTGTACCCTCAGCAAATTTAAATGACAAATCGATATCGGGCTGTGTACCCTCAATCGACGCTTCGGGCTGTGTACCCTTAGCAAATTTAAATGCAGATCGATATCGGGTTGTATACCTTCAATCGATGCTTCGGGCTGTGTACCCTCAGCAAATTTAAATGCAGATCGACATCGGGCTGTGTACCCTCAATCGACGCTTCGGGCTGTGTACCCTCAGCAAATTTAAATGACAAATCGACATCGGGCTGTGTACCCTCAGCTAATTTAAATGAAAAATCGATATCGGGCTGTGTATCCTCAATCGACGCTTCGGGTTGTGTACCCTCAGCAAATTTAAATGACAAATCGACATCGAGCTATGTACCCTCAGTCGACGCTTCGGGCTGTATACCCTCAGCTAATTTAAATGACAAATCGACATCGGACTGTGTACCCTCAGTCGACGCTTCTGGCATTGAAGCCTCAGCTAATTTAAATGAAAAATTGATATCGGGCTGTGTACCCTCAGTCGACGCTTCGGGCTGTGTACCCTCAGCAAATTTAAATGACAAATCGATATCGGGCTATGTACCCTCAATCGACGCTTCGGGCTGTGTACCCGCAGCAAATTTAAATGCAGATCGACATCGGGCTGTGTACCCTCAGTTGATGCATAAAGAGTAGAGTGCAACAAGTAGAATCCTATTGTTATGTCATGCGATGTTCTAAGGAGGCTATCATGTTGCTGTTGTAAAGACTTTTCTTGAAATTTTTTAGGGGACCTCAAAAATTCTTGCCCTTGTGTCAAGTTTGCGTCTTTTGGAATTTTTGACGGGATCCTCAAAATTTCTGCCCCAGTTTATTGTTTATGACAGATCACTGAGAGGAGGTGGTTGCATTGCACTGAACACCAATGTATTGGCTAAAATCTGCATTCGTTCTTTAGTGTGACGATTGGATGCATTGATGACAATGAATATGTGGATATTTTGCATACTCGGACTGAGGTTTGATATTTGATATACTAATCTTCTTCCTTACACCCACTCTTTCCCCTTAACACCAAAAAATCCAACACAAACACACACACACACACACGTCGATTGAACAGAAACACAGGAACAGAGGGAGATTGGGATAGGGGGTTTGAATGCGAGCCACGCCAGTGGCACCACTAGTCATCAATGCCGGAAAACACCATCAACGTCGGGAATTTCTACATCAGTGGATCTTGTTTCTTTCCTCTGATTCTTTCGCCTGCCATTGAATCTGAACCAAACATTTAGGAGGTTGCAGCGACGCTACCAGGAATCGAGTCGGTGTCGCTCCCTCCTCTGATTCAGTCGCTTATCGCCGGTGAGCTGTATCTCAGCGTATCGGTGCTGTTCTTTGTCTAGGCGTTTGGAATTTGGGGACCCGATCTCTTTTCTGGGTTCTTGGCGATTCCACTACCGTTATTTGTTTATATAGTTTTGCCCCGCTTGGGTTATGTACCTTGAGGTGTTTTTGACATTGTTCTGGTTGCAGAGATTGAGTATCTTGCTTTGTTGAATTACTCCTATTTGGATATGCAGTTGATTGTTACTGTCTATATGCTTGACCGTGTATCTTTTGGTCATATATTGCATAACTGATCTTGAACAGGTGTTATGTTACTCTAACGGCCAAGGAAAATAATTGAATGATTTATTTGAGGCCCACACATTGATTTGAACACGATACTACAGTCCCGTCCCCATGTCCCTAAATAAAAGGGCTATGATGACATGTATGAGCCGTGATTGCAAAAACGAGCCGGCAATGAAGTGGTGGGACCGGTACTTGGCATTACAACACGATCGGCCGGCGTGTTTGCAGCCGTACCGACGTCCCTAACCTCTAGCCGATTCATAGATACCTGAGCCTACATTTTTACATAATCCTTTGCCCCTTTTATTTTATTTTTTATTATTATTGATATTTTATACTATTATTATTATTATTAATATTATTGATACTAACTCACTTTTTTTATATTTTTGCGAGGTAAAATTGTACGAGAGTCGATGGTCTAATTTGAAAAGAACATTTAGAAGAAAATTCTTTTATTATTATTATTAATTATTATTATTATTATTATTATTATTTATTATTATTATTGTTATAATTATTAATTGACGTACTAATCCATTTTTACATTTTTGCGAGGTGTAATTCTCCAAAGAAGAAGCCAATTAGCAAATTGGAACCTTTTTATTTAATCTTAATTATTATATGCATCTTAATTATTCGTCTATTTTTAGTTAGTTTATTCGCTTTTAATTGTTTAGAACCCCAATTATAAAGTCCGGTCGGTAACCACATTTGGTGGAGCTTGAGAGGTGCCTAACCCCTTCCTCTCGAGTTAACTTGAACCTCTTACCTAGAATTTCTGGTTCATAGACAAAGTTTCGGAGTTAATTATAAAATTAGCTAGAAACAAAATAGGTGCCCTAATACGCCTAGTTAAAAAATATGTTAGGTGGCGATTCCAACTCTTCACCCGTGAGTTACCCAATAAGTCGAGCCCTATTTCGAGCCTTGACCAGTTCGGTAAAAATAGGATGCGACAGAATGGCGACTCTGCTGGGGATATCAAGGTTCAAACCATAACAGACATTAAATTGGGATTCTTTACTTGCTTTATTTTCTTGTCATTTATTTCGATACTAACTTTTCCTGCTTTCCTTTTTGCAGGATTAAAGTTTATTTTTGAATTTCCAAATTTTGGGGTTCTATTATTTGAATTGCTTGGTTATATTTTCTTAATTGTATTTATGTCACTCACACTTCTTCCACTCCTGAAAAATTTATACTTGCACACACCATAAGCGGTTACGTGGATCTCACGATTGTTTCACTCTCAAAAAACTCTTTAGGGGGAGCGGTTGGGGTATAGTTGGTTCGTGGTATAACCAACAATTCCAAACGTTCCCACCCCTTGGTTGTCCGCCATGGGAACCATGTCCTTGTCTAGATTAGCCAACTCTTAGTGAAGGCTCTTTTTAGGGATCATTCATCATGTCATATCTAGGACCATTTTGACTTCGGCTCAGGTCTAAGTCTATTAGTTCACCATATTTGAATGAATCAAACGGGTTTCCAACCCTAAGGAATGTTTAAATATGTTATGTGTGAATTTATTTAAAATTGAACGTGTCTAATTTAGACCATTTGTTCACATAAAAGTGGGTTCTCATAACAAAATCAATTATTTATTTCTATTTACCTAAAGATCGTTATTTCTACATTTATACAAACAAAACCAATTATTTTATAAAATTATTTTTGGGTCATGAACGAAGTTAATTTTTTCCACTTTTATGTAAACAAAATCATAGACTTTAAATTAATTTCTTTTAATTTTAATGAAACAAGATCACTTATTTATCCCTATTTACCTAAAAAGAGGAAATGTTATATTTCTACATTTATTTGATAAAATTATTTTCCATTTAATTTTTTGGGATTATGAGAACAAATGGGATGACGCAAAATACACGTTCAATTTTAAATACCATAATCAAATTAGGAAGGCTTAATATCCATGGTATGTTAAAGTCCATTAGCCACTTCGTCCAAAAGCATCATCATATGACGCCTATCATGCATATTATGTGTATTGATCTTGTTAGGTCTATCTCTGCACAAAAGAGGTTCCTTTGCATTATAAAACATGATATATTTTGCACTGACTTGTTGTTTCATTCATTAGTTTTACTCCCACTCCCGAGGTTGCCTTGTGCATTTCTTTCAAAACTCATACATTTTTAACTTATGCATGCATACCTTCCACCACTCCTGGCAACTTTCTAAATTGTGCGTTGAAAATACGGTGGTTGCAACCACCTCTTCCCTCACATAAAAATTCTTTTAGGGGGAACGACTTGGAATCTATTTGGTCTGAGACGTTTCTGCTCCCGAGCCGTCCGCTTGGGAGGATAATAAAACCCGGTCTAGCTAACTCCATTTCTTAGCAGCGGAATTAGGAATCATGCATCATGACATGTCATTAGTCGACTTGTTCTCAAGTCCGATAGGTCAACTTGTTCAAACAATTCGAACGGGTTTTTAACCCCTAAAGAGCGTTGAACACAATTTATTTGCATTTGCTTAAAGGGTTGAACGTGCAAAATGTGGACTGTTTATTGGCATTGTTCTGCATTCAGTGCTATTCAAAGGCAGAAAGGTTACCCAATGGGCGTTAAAAGCCCAAATTGAATCAGAAATGATTTTTTATCCATAAAAAGTTGGCATTATTCTATATTCAATGCCATTCAAAGGCACAAAGGTTGCCTAAGAGGCATTAAAAGCCCAAATTGGATCAGGAATGATTGTTTATTCATAAACAGTCAGAATTATTATGTATTCAATACCATTCAAAGGCATGAATGTAACCTAAGAGGCAGTAAAAGCCCAAATTAGATCAGGAATGATTGTTTATAAATAGTCAGACTTATTCTGTATTCAATGCTATTCAAAGGCACGAAGGCAACCTAAGAGGCGTCAAAAGCCCAAATTGAATCAGAAATGATTATTTGTTCATAGACAGTCAAAATTATTCTGTATTCAATGCTGTTCAAAGGCACATAGGTAACCTAAGAGGCGTCAAAAGCCCAAATTGAATCAAAAATGATTGTTTGTTCATAGACAATCAAAATTATTCTGTATTCAATGCCGTTCGAAGGCACATAGGTAACCTAAGAGGCAGTAAAAGCCCGTTTGGAAGCAGAAATGACCGCTCGATAGATGGAATGACACATAACGCACATTTATCGTTTAAGCATATATAAGAACTTGACATTATTGGCATGTCAAAAGTCCATTAGCAACTTCCGTCAAAAGTGTCTAAAGGGTTCTCAACTCACAACGACACATCTCTTCATATTCTCTGTTGCATTGTTTTCAAAAGCTTGTGCCACACGTTGATCATTTTGCTCACAATAAAGCAAATCTTAGGCAATTTTCTTATCCCTTTTCCTATCACCCTTCACCTTTTCCAAAAGATCATGGCCACTAGAACATTTGATATGGTTGTTGAAATCCCTCAGTTGCTTAGAGATTGGTGGGGGAACCTAAGCATAGATCAACAGGACCAAACCAAAATGGTGTTGGGGAATATGATTTCACTAATGGAACACACTGCAGTAGAAGGGATGATAGAAGCAGCAGTACATTATTGGGATGCAGACCGAGTAGTTTTTCACTTTGGGAGCGTAGAGTTGACACCACTACGGGAGGAAATAGGCGGGTTAACTCAATTTCCATTTGAAAGATAAGAAATCTTGATGCATAAGAACACTACAGCCGAGGAGTTCTTCGAAATGGTAGGGTTTAAGCCCGAATTATGCACAAACAGTATACGGCAGTCGGGAATTTCTCTAACTTCCCTCTACATCAAATTTGGGTATGGAGAAGCATTTCAAGAATCGGAAGACTATTTCAACATTGACGAGGCAGATTGGCAAGAGCGAAGGGTACTTGCTTTTGTCACCAGCTTTTTAGGACTGTCGTCTTTCCACAACACAACGGACGAGTTGATGTTTGTGTGGTCTCAATCGTTGTTACCTTACTCAAAGACATTAACAAGAAATACACTTTGGTACTGATGATTGTTGCAGAGATGTACCGAGCTTTAGAAAGATGCAAGAAGGGCGCTGGTTTCTTTGAAGGTTGCAATTTGCTTTTACAAATTTGGCTGATGGAGCATTTGCAAAGGATGGCTAACACAGACCAAGCTTTCCATTCCATGCCAAAAGAAAAATACATCTTGACTCATACCACCCGCATGGACAATGCTTTTGGGAAATGGGACCAACCAACAACTGCCAATGGTTAGCACCACATGTTCTGTCAACTGACACCTGAAAACATACAATGGATGTTTGATTACTTTCCCAGTACAACAGTAATTACACGATCCGAAAAAGACTCATTTCTCATCTTGGTGGGCTTTAGAGGAGTTTATCCGTACACTCCTTTAAGAGCACTTAGACAAGCAGGGAGGAAGCAGACAGAACCCTAAATTGCAGACATCAGAAGTTTCAAAGCAAATATTCTCGGAGGAGGGATACTGTTCAAAGACAAGATATTAGAACTTTGGAAAGAAAGGCAACTAATGGGAACCGAGACTATTGGACGAGACAAGTTTGACGATGGCTATGATGAAGACTATCCAGACTGGCTTAGGAAAGACATAGCAAGGGCAATTCAACCAAGTGAAACAACGAAAAGGAAAAGGAATGCTAATGAGTTAGAATATGAGTACAAAAGGTTACGCAAACAACTGGTAAGGGCACAGGGGAAAATAGCAAAGAAGCAAAGTTTGGTCGAACCAAAGAACGAAGAAAAAGCCAAATGGCGTAGCAAGGCAGAGCTCCTGACAAAACGCATAGAGTCTATCGGCATATGGGCTAGTGAGGGGATGAACTCTGTGAAAAATAAGGGAATAGAGGAGAAAGGAAGAAAGGCTTGGGAAATGTTGAAGAACTTCACATTTGACATATCCCGGCTCTTGACTGATGCAGATAATATCATCTTCCAAGGATACTCATCAGAGGCAAGCTTTTCCGAGGAAGACTCGTCCGACGAAGAAGAAGAAGAATCTTCTAGGGATGGATCAGCCTGAAAGACATTCACCTGGCCATGTTCTAACCTTCTAGCAATGTTTCCAACTTTTTGTACTATTTCAATATCAGCCAATGTAACAAAAGTTCAATAAATGCAATATTGTCCTTTCGGCTTCATATTTTGTTAGCAAGTGAAATGATGCATGTGGCACAAAGCGTTTTTCAAAATCATCGTACATAAAACGATCCTTCATATTATAGGATGCATTTCTTATTTTGATATGTGTGCATTGCAATCTCTTACTGAGGCACCTCCTCTCCTTACTCTATGCCCGAATCCTGATATCTAAAATCTTTCGCATGTCCAAACTGTCTCTAATTCATTCAAAAGTCTATTACCAAAAAGGTTGGCTCGAGTTGAATACCAAGGCAAAGGACATGGTTAAGCGAGTGCACCTGTCAGGAATTTTCTGAAATAAGAAAGTTTTAACAGCAGTTCCCACCAGCCCTCTCCTATCTCTACATTACCTCCACTGCACTACAAACTACCAATAAGGCTAGCCAGCCTGAAAATACGAGCCTTTTCAAAAGAAGAAAGATGAAGTCTCTTTTGCCGCAACCATTCAAGACCCTACCTTCAACCACTATTATCAAACAGCGCCACCATTTTATCTCTATCCTCATATACCACCTGAATATCCCATTTACAACAACCAGCCCATTCGACCTATATTCCACATCCCAGCACTAAACCGTCCACCATATTAGCAAAACACTCTAGCCAACTACCGAAAATACACTAGCATACCCTCCTAAGATCTCGCCTTGATGCAAACCAAAGACCCAAAAAGAAACTACACTCCACTAGCCGAATCCCATACTCAATTGTTCAAGAGATTGGAAACTGCCTGGCTTATTGCCCTAGTACCTCAACTGTTCCAACAAACACTATGCACATGGAGAGAAACTAACAAAGCATGGAAAATATTGGTCAAACTCAAGGGCACACATGGCTCACCTCAAAACCTTTTGACACCAACATCCAAGGATCATTTTGTTGCACCTGTCTACACAGTCACACCACTTAGAATACATGGCTGTGACCCAAAGCACTTTCCAACTCGCTCCAAGCATTCAAAGGGCCAGCGAAAGAAAATATTGGAAAGATAGAGGTGTAGCAAATACTTGTGCACAACAACCAAAACAAGCAAGTCGATTCAACTTGCAAAGGAGAGGCAAAAACACAATGACAAAGCCGTCATTATATGACAAACCTGGAGACCACCAGAGTATTTGGAAGTATATCTTTACCCACTAGAAAAGATAAAACAAGACGGTGAAGTTGTTTGAGACACTTACAATAGCAAGGGTCAAGTTGATGTAAAAGCACTGGCGAATAGACTTCTTGGAGCAATTTTGGCCGAAGGCTTTATTGGGGTGATATGAATTCTCATGACAACGACCACAATAAGACGCAACAGTCTAAGAATGAACATGATATGTAGTCAAGCTACATCGAGTTCAACGGCACAACAATAAGATATTATCCAACAAAGAAGGTTGGTGCAAGGACTATATTGCAACAGTTGGTCAACGAGTATGAAAGACATTGAGAACCTCTTTGAAAGATACATAGCCATCATGATAGACAAATTCGGAAAGAAAAAATGACAAATGCACTCAAGGTCCTGGTATTCGACAAAAGCCAACATCCTTTTCTGTCGCACAACATAATCTATTCTTTACACAACATCTTTACCACCTTTTATTGACATCTAACTCCTCATCTCCTGCTTAAACAAGCATCGGTTGTTTGACCAAAATCCTTGTCTTGACTGCTACATAAAGCACTCGGGCAATCTCTTGTAATATTTACGCGTTCTATCACAACCTCCAAATTCAAATGCCAATCCGTCATCCGCGGTCTAGGAATTCTCTTAAGCTCATGTGTCATTTTTGCTTCAAGTCTTTGTGAACATGCCCACACTATTTTGTACATTTCACCACTCTGTCACGGTTGCTTCGTACTTGAACACTGAAGTAGGTCAAGAATTTGCATTTAGAAAGCCAAAATGGCAAGCCAAGCTGAAAACACCTTCCTCTGCAATAAAGTCCTTTGGACCACCAGCATATGACACCAAGAGCATTCAGGAAATTCCATTTCCATACAACTTGCATTATACCCACACGAGAGCCACAACAAAGAAATCCAATCACTATACAACCAAAGTTGACAAAACTTATAACCTCACACTACACCCAACTCACAATAAACAATCCCCCCTCCCCTCTGTCAAGACTTTCAACAACAACCTTATTAAGCTCAACACAAGCAAAAGACAAAATCTCCCGCCCTTACCTCAATAAAAAGATATTGCACCCAACAAACAAGCTGCTCCCTAGATACTCATTTCTCAATTCAATCCCAACCAGATCTACACTCGTCATCCAGAACTAAAGCACAAAGTTCAAAGTTTGATTGACCCAAAGCAAAAAAGTGGTACAACAAAAACAAACAAAGGCAAATTGCAACTCCCAAACCACAAAAACACTTTTTCCATAAACCGATCCATCAAAATTGGCTCCCTGACTTTCGAAAGCACAAAACATGAAGACACCCCATCACAACCTAAGACAAATACAATTTTGGGCAACCTCAAAATCCATCAAAATCCAAACACCGAACCACAGTCTGGGTATCCAAATATCCACATAGTCCGAGTTGTCGATATATCCAATCGTCACACTAAAGGATGAATGCATATTCTAGCCAATACATTTGGTGTTCAGTGCAATGCAACCACCCTCTCTTGGTGATTTGGCATAGACAATAAACTGGGGCAGAATTTTTGAAGACCCTTCAAAAATTCCAAAAGGCGCAAGCTTGGCACTGGGCAGAAATTTTTGAGATCCCCTCAAAAATTTCAAGAAAGGTATTATAAGAGCAACACGATAGCCTTCTTAGCACATTTGCATGACATAACAATGGCATTCTATTTTTCGCACTTTACTTTACTTTTATGTTAGCAGGGTATACAGCCCGAAGAGTAGACAACCCGATAAAGAAACAACATGACAAAGGGACAATTATACAAAATATAGCAGCAGAGTGCAACACACAAATGCATAAGTCGACCTCCCCTAAAAACTCACAAATTTTCTTTGATCGCAGGTTTACACAGGTACAGAGTATACCTAACAACTCTTGCAAAGCAACATTCATCAATTTGAGAGGCATAGAATCCATGTCCGTGGATATATAGGGTCCGCGTCGATGGGCATGACAAGCATAGAATCCATGTCGGTGGATATATAGAGTCCGCATCGGTGGACATGACAAGCATAGAATCCATGTCGGTGGATATATAGGGTCCGCATCGGTGGACATGACATGTATAGAATCTATGTCGGTGGATATATAGGGTCCGCGCCGGTGGATATGACAAGCATAGAATCCATGTCGGTGGATATATAGGGTCCGCATCGGTAGGCATGACAAGCATAGAATCTATGTCGGTGGATATATAGGGTCCGCGTCGGTGGGAATGACAAGCATAGAATCCATGTCGGTGGATATATAGGGTCCGCATCGTTGGACATGACAAGCATAGAATCCATGTCGGTGGATATATAGGGTTCGCGTCGGTGGGCATGACATGTATAGAATCCATGTCGTTGGATATATAGGGTCCGCGTCGGTGGACATGACATCATTTGAAGGAGCATAGAATCTGCATCGGAAGATATATAAGGTTCGCAGTGGTGAACATGACAATAATTTGCAGCAGAGCAAGGTCCGTATCGGTGGATGTATCATTGGAAAATACTTGGATGAAACATCAATCAAGTAAGCATAAGACAAAACAACCACTCGGCCCAACAGGGAAGTCTCTTTATGCATTTATATACATACTATTTTGCAAAACTCACTTTTATCGCAGGACATACAACCCGGCGCTGCACTGGCAAGATGGTCCAACGACAGCTCGGTGCGATGAAACAATTGTTCCCTGACGAGAAGCACTAAGCAAACGGATATGCCCTAAAGGGGAGGCACACATACCCTAGCACTGAGCACTTGAAAGCAAACGACTACCAGACAAAGCAGAAATCAACTCAATAGGGAAGTTTACTTTATCTTTATTTTTATCTAATTTGCATTCGTCTTGATTTTGCTGCAGGGTACTCCCCGATCTCTCGACAAACCCCTGTGCCATACTCTCACGCCTGCTCCCAAAAATCACTACCGATTGTGCAACCACAAAGCCTCAAATATACCTCAAAACATCATCCCAAGACCCAATTCAAAAGGCCTAACCCTACAGATAATGCCTTTTGCTACACCCGCAAGCTACCTATTTTGCCGCACTCAAAGCTACAATTCGGTACCCGCGCCAATGGTCTACCAAATCCTTCCCTGTCGATTGGGTGTTAGTTTCATATTCCTTCTTATTCGTGCCCATCAGCATCAATCGTGCGTGTTCTCGTGCTTAATCGTGCCCATCTATTTGAATCGCGCACATTTATAAAATTCGCTCCTCAAATATTTTCCAGCTCAGTCAAGGCAACATTGAAGGCGAGATTACTCATTTGTAGAGATGAAATGGAAACTATGTACATATAAACTCCTCTTTATGAGTGTGTAGTGCGCCACATTTTCATAACTAGGATGATTATAAACCTCTTTTTCTACACTCAATCTGTCGATGTTATCTCATCTTCGATAATACCTTTGTCTCATTCTTCATTTATCTCGCCAAAAGGCAAAGCATACACGAATCTAAAATTTACATACTTGGATAAGTTAGTCTTTACATCCAAAATCGTGCGTCATAAATATCTCGCACAGGTAACATGTCATTCTAGAACTACACACGGCCTGATTCTCGTGAAACACGAGATATGTAGGCAACTTAGAGACCGGGGTACGACCAAAAATACCCCAAAACTCCTATTTCCCTTTTTTCAAATCATTTTTGCCTACCAGTCGTGATAAAATTGGCTACTCTGTCAACTATCTTTGCCCGAAGACTCTTTCATCATCCCCGGGCAAAGAGCTGCAGCTGTTGACACCTAATTTTGTCTCTCCTTTTTCTAAAATCGGCTATAATTTAACTTAAAGGTGCAATTCGACTATTTGTGCAAAATGTGCATTAGAAAGCATGCATTTACGTGTGTTATCCCCTGCTCATATAATACAGATTTAAATATGGCTATATTACGTAATTTTACATCATTTAGGCTATTTTATAAAAATATGATTGTTTGTGCAATTTTAGTGCATTTATAGCATTTAATAATTATTTGTGGCTATTTATACTTAATTAATTTAATTTGCATTCCAATTTCTTGTAACGTGTGCATTTCATTATTTTTTCATCCCATTTATACAAAACATATACATATATTTATATTTTTTCATTTATTCAGCACCTTTAAGTAAAATATTAGCCGAGCAAATAATCAATTCATTTTTATTTCTTGATTTGTCATATTTATTTGAATTTTGAGTTATTTTCGAATTTAAATATATGCAAATCCTCTTTTTAAAGCACTCTATGCTACGAACCTAGACAAACTCCTGTCTAGGTACGTCCGGTCTGTTAAGAGATTATTTTCAATTTTCTTCCAGTTATTGAATCCCCAATTGTTAACAAAATCTATTTTTTATTATTTATCATATTCTTTCATCTTTTCAAATTCACCTTGAACCTAGACTAAATTCTAACCAAATACATTTCTGATTTACTTGATCTTTTAAACTAATTCCTAATTGATTTTATTCCCCAAATCTCTACTATTACAGATCTTCCCCCAATTCCCTCCCTAAACTCTCTCAATACCAAACGGTCCCCCCCAACTACTTGCTACACATATACATCACACACACACGCCACAAACGGACAAGAACCACACAGACCCCACCACCATTTTGGGGTCGTCTTCTCCATTTTTCAACATACACATACAGAGACATCAAACACACACACAAACCCCCCCCCCCCACCATCTTCCTCCTCACACACTTCAAAAATTACCACTCTTGGTCTTCTTCCACAATCAGAATACAACACACATATACATACAGAATCTCATATGCCTAAACCATCCCCTTCCTAAAAGCCATTGCAGTAACACACCCCTACTTATCAAAAACATACCAGATACAAAAGTCCTCACACACACCACCACATATACAAAAACATCAGCGAGAACCCATAGCCATCACTCCATTCTTCCCTCATCATCAATACACACATATACTGATCTTCTTCCTCACACCCACTTTTTCCCCTTTACACCAAAAATTCTGACACAAACACACACATACACACACGTCGATTGAACAAAAACACAGGAACGGAGGGATATCGGGATAGGGGGGTTTGAAACAGAACCACGCCAGGAATCGAGTCGTTGTCGCTCCCTCCTCTGATTCAGTCGCTTATCGCCGGTGAGCTGCATCTCAACGTATCGGTGCTGTTCTTTGTCTAGGCGTTTGGAATTTGGGGACCAGATCTCTGTTCTGGGTTCTTGGCGATTCCACTATCGTTATCTATTTATATGGTTTTGCCCCGCTTGGGTTATGTACCTTGAGCTGTTTTTGACATTGTTCTGGTTGCAGAGATTGCGTATCTTGCTTTGTCGAATTACTTCTATTTGGATATGCAGTTGACTGTTACTGTCTAGATGCTTGACCGTGTATCTTTTGATCATATATTTCGTAACTGATCTTGAACAGGTGTTGTCCTTTCACCAGGCTGTCTACCCTTTATCATGATGTCTTTTCAACGGGCTGTCTACCTCCCAGGCTGTCTTCCTGTTACAATGTCGAAATTTGCATCGGGCTGTGTACCCTCTGCGGTGTTAAGTGCTAAATCCGACATCGGGCTGTGTACTTTCAGTCGGTGCATTGGGTTGTGTACCCTCCGCAAAATTTAAATACAAATCGATATCGGGCTGTGTACCCTCAGCAAATTTAAATGACAAATCGATATCGGGAGGTGTACCCTCAATCGACGCTTCGGGCTGTGTACACTCAGCAAATTTAAATGCAGATCGATATCGGGCTGTGTACCTTCAATCGATGCTTCGGGCTGTGTACCCTCAGCAAATTTAAATGCAGATCGACATCGGGCTGTGTACCCTTAATCGACGCTTCGGGTTGTGTACCCTCAGCAAATTTAAATGACAAATCGACATCGGGTTGTGTACCATCAGTCGACGCTTTGGGTTGTGTACCCTCAGCTAATTTAAATGACAAATCGATATCGGGCTGTGTACCCTCAATCGACGCTTCGGGCTGTGTACCCTCAGCAAATTTAAATGAAAAATCGACATCGGGCTATGTACCCTCAGTCGACGCTTTGGGCTGTATACCCTCAGCTAATTTAAATGACAAATCGACATCGGACTGTGTACCCTCAGTCGACGCTTCGGGCTGTGAAGCCTCAGCTAATTTAAATGACAAATCGATATCGGGTTGTGTACCCTCAATCGACGCTTCGGGCTGTGTACCCTCAGCAAATTTAAATGACAAATCGATATCGGGCTGTCTACTCTCAATCGACGCTTCGGGCTGTGTACCCGCAGCAAATTTAAATGCAGATCGACATTGGGCTGTGTACCCTCAGTCGATGCATAAAGAGTAGAATGCAACAAGTAGAATCCTATTGTTATGTCATGTGATGTGCTAAGGAGGCTATCATGTTGCTGTTGTAAGGACTTTTCTTGAAATTTTTTAGGGGACCTCAAAAATTCTTGCCCTAGTGTCAAGTTTGCGTCTTTTTGAATTTTTGAGGGGATCCTCAAAAAATTCTGCCCCAGTTTATTGTTTATGACAGATCACCGAGAGGATGTGGTTGCATTGCACTGAACACCAATGTATTGGCTAAAATCTGCATTCGTTCTTTAGTGTGACGATTGGATGTATTGATGACTATGAATATGTGGATATTTTGCATACTCGGACTGAGGTTTGATATTTGGATTTTTCCGGATTTAGAGATTGCCCAAAATTGTATTTGTCGGGTTGTGATGGGATGCCTTCATGTTTCGTGCTTTTCTTTTCGACAGTCATGGAATTAACTTTGATGTATTGGCCTTTCTAGAAAGTGTGTTCGTGGTTTGGGAGTTGCAGTTTCCCTTTGTTGGTTTTTGTTGTACCACCGTTTTGCTTTGGGTCAATCAGGCTCTGAACTTTTTGTTTCGGTGCTAGATGTCTTGCGGTGTCATGGTATGGAATGTTTGAGTGTAGATCTTGTTGGATCGAATTTAGGAATGGGTATCCATGGAGTAGTTTGTCTGCTGGTTGCAATGTCATTTGATTGGGCTAAAGGAAAAAAGGCGTGAGGTTTTGTCTTTTTGTACGTCCATGATTGGGTTGAGCCTGATAGGGTTGTAGTTGAAAGTCTTAACAGAGGGGAGGTTTTTTATTGTGTAAGTTGGGTGCAATATCTTTTGACTGAGCCAAAGGAATAAATATGTGAGGTTTGTGAGCTCGGTCGTATAGTGATTTGGACTTCTTGGTTGTGACTCTCGTGCGAGTATAATGTGGGTTGTACAGTATTGGGATTGTCTGAATTCTCTTGCTGTCATATACTGATGGTTCAAAGGACTTTGTGGTAGGAGAAAGTGTTTTCAGCTTGGTTTGCCGTTTCGGCTTTTTCGAATGCAGATTCTTGACCGATTTCGGTGTTCAAATGCAAGGAAACCCTAACAAAGTGGTGAAATGCACAAAAGAGTGTGGGCATGTTAGCAAAGACTTGAAGCAAAAATGACACGTGAGCTTAAGGGAAAGCCTAGACCGCGGATGACGGATTAGCGCTTGAATTTGGAGGTTGCGATAGAAGGCGCAAATTTCACAAGAGATTGCCCAAGTGCTTTATGTAGCAGCCAAGGCAAGGATTTTGGTCAATCAACCGAAGCTTTGTTTAAGCAGAAGATGAGGAGTTGAATGTCACTGAAAAGTGATGAAGACATTATGTAAGGAATAGATTGTGTTGTGTGACAGAAAAGAAACGTTGGCTTTTGTCGAATACCAGGACCTTGAGTGCATTTGTCATCTCTTCTTGCCAATTTGTTTGTTATGACACCTATGTGTCTTCGAAAGAGATCCTCAGTGCCTTTCATGCTTTCCAACCAATCGTTGTGATTCCAATTTTGCACCAATTTTCCTTATTGAATGATAAGGTATTTGCTGCACCTCTGTCTTTCCAATATTATCTTTCACTGGTCCTTTGACCGCTATTTTAATCATGATGGGAGGAAAGTGCTTTGGATCACGGTCATGTATTGTAGGCGGTGTGACTGTGTAACCTAGAGCAGCAAAGGTGATCCTTGGATGTTGGTGTCAAAAGGTCTTAATGTGAGTCATGTGTGCTTTTGAGTTTGACTAGCATTTTCTTGCTTTGTCAATTTTTCTCTCCATATGCATAGTGCTTGCTGGAACAATTGAGGTACTGTGGGCAATAAGCCCGGCAGTTTTCAATCTCTCGAGTATTTGAGTGTGGGATTCGGCTAGTGGAGTGTAGTTTCTTTTTTGTCTTTGGTTTGCATCAGGGCGAGGCCTAGGAGGGCATGGTGGTGTATTTTGGTAGTTGGGTTGAGTGTTTTGCTGGTATGGTGGACGGTTTGGTGCTGGGATGTGGAACATATGTCAAGTGGGCTGAGCTAGATATTCAGGTGGTATATGAAGGTAGGGATAAAATGGTGGCGTTGTTTGATAATAGTGGTTGAAGGTAGGGTCTTGAATGGTTGCGGAAAAAAAGACTTCACCTTTCTTCTTTTGAAGAGGCTCGTATTTTCAGGCTGGCTACCCTTATTAGTAGTTTGTAGTACAGTGGAGGTAATGTAGAGATAGGAGAGGGCTTGTGGGAACTGCTGTGAAAACTTCCTTATTTCAGAAAATCCCTGACAAGTGCACTCGCTTAACCATGTCCTTTGCCTTGGTATTCAACTCGAGCCAACCTTTTGGTAATAGACTTTTGAATGAATTAGAGACAGTTTGGACATGCAAAAGATTTCAGATACCAGGATTTGGGCACACCGTGGGGAGAGTAGGTACCTCGGTAGGAGATTTGAATTTGAAGGAGAGATTCCTTCAGTAGAAAGAGACTTAGAACAACAGACGAATTCATGCAATGCACACATATCAAATAAGAAATGCATCCTATAATATGAAGGACAGTTTTACGCACGATGATTTTGGAAAGAGCTTTGTGCCACATGCATCATTTCATTTGCTAACAAATTGCGGAGCCTAAAAGATAATATTGCATTTATTGAACTTTTGTTACATTAGATGATATTGAAATAGTACAAAAGGTGGAAACATTGCTAGAAGGTTAGAACATGGCCAGGTAAACGTCTTTCAGGTCGATCCATCCCCAGAAGATTCTTCTTCTTCTTCTTCGGACGAGTCTTTCTCGGACAAGCTTGCCTCTGATGAGTATCCTTGGAAGATGATATTGTTTGCATCAGTCAAGAGCCGCGATATGTCAAATGTGAAGTTCTTCAACATTTCCCAAGCCTTTCTTCCTTTCTCTTCTATTCCTTTATTTGCCACAGAGTTCATTCCCTCATTAGCCCATACGCCGATAGACTATATGCGCTTTGTCAGGAGTTCTGCCTTGCGCTATTTGCTTTTTTCTTCGTTCTTGGCTTCGACCAAACTTTGCTTCTTTGCTATTTTCCCTTGTTCCCTTCCCAGTTGTCTGCGTAACCTTTTGTACTCAGATTCTAACGCATCAGCATTCCTTTTCCTTTTTGCTGTTGCACTTGGTTGAATTGCCCTTGCTATGTCTTTCCTAAGCTAGTCTGGGTAATCTTTGTCATAGCCAGCGTCAAACCTGTCCGTCCAATAGTCTCGATTCCCATTCGTTGTCTTTCTTTCCAAAGTTCCATTATCTTGTCGTTAAACGGGATCACTCCTCCGAGAATATTTTCTTTGAAACTTCTAATGTCTTCAATTTGTGGTACAATCTTCTTTCTCCCTGCTTATCTTAGTGTCCTTAAAGGAGTATATGGATAAACTCCTCTAAAGCCCACTAAGATGAGAAATGAGTCTTTTTCGGACCGTGTGATTACTGTTATGCTACGAAAGTAATCAAACATCCATTGTATGTTTTCAGGTGTCAGTTGATAGAACATATGGTGCCAACCTTTGGCAGTTGTTGGTTGGTCCCATTTCTCGAGAGCATTGTCCATGCGGGCGGTATGAGTCAAGATGTAGTTTTCTCTTGGTATAGAATGGAAAGCTTGCTCTGTGCTATCCATCTTTTGCAAATATTCCATCAGCCAAATTTGTAAAAGCAAATTGCAACCTTCAAAGAAACCAGCGTCCTTCTTGCATCTTTCTAAAGCTCGGTACATCTCCTTCGCTCTTGCCAATCTGCCTGGTCAATGTTGAAATAGTCTTCAGATTCTTAAAGTGCTTCTCTATACCCAAATTTGATGTAGAGGGAAGCTAGAGAAATTCCCGATTGCCGTATACTGTCTGTGCATAATTCAGGCTTAAACCCTACTATTTCGAAGAACTCCTCAGCTGAAGTGTACTTAGGTATCAAGACTTCTTCACTTTCAAATGGCAATTGAGTTAAACCGCCTATTTCCTCCAGTAGTGGTGTCAACTTTACACTTCCAAAGTGAAAAACTGCTCGGTTTGCATCCCAATAGTGTACTGCTGCTTCTATCATCCCTTCCACTGCAGTGTGCTCCATTAATGAAATCAGGTTCCCCAACACCACTTTAACTCGATCTTGTTGATCTATGCTTAGGTTTTCCTACCAATCCCTAAGCAACTGAGGGATTTCAACAACCATGTCAAATGTTCTAGTGGCCATGATCTTTTGGAAAAGGTGAAGGACGACAGGGAAAGGGAGAAGAGAAATGCCTAAGATTTGTTCTATTGTGAACAAAGTGATCAACGTGTGGCACAAGCTTTTGAAAACAATGCAACATAGGATATGAAGTGATATGTGTCATTGTGAGTTGAGAACCCTTTAGACACTTTAGAAGGAAATTGCTAATGGACTTGTGAGATGCCAAGGACGTCAATTCTTTATATAATACTTAAAGGATAAACGTGTGTTATGTGCCATCCCGTCTATCGAACGGTCATTTCTGCTTCGAAATAGGCTTTTAATGCCTCTTCAGTTACCATTTAAGCCTTTGAATATCATTGAATATAGAATGATTCCAATCCTTTAGGATTAAACAGTCGTTTTTGATTCAATTTGGGCTTTTAATGCCTCCTAGGTTACCTTCGTGCTTGACACGACCCGAAATCTGGCTAGACCGTGCGGGCACCCGACATCCTCCCCTAGACCCGTCGGGCGAACCCTTACCAATTAAATTAGAAAAATGAATATAAATCCAACTCATAAATAAGAACAAGACTTAAAAAAACACAGACATACTGATACCTCTAAGCTGTACAAAAGATATTACATCTGACTACCCAACATACTAAGTTTAGGGCTATCCAGACTAGACATCTAAGAGTACAAAAGAAGACAGATACCTCCTGAAGGGAGCAAAATGCATCTGAAATAATAAACAATAAACTGATGGCCATCCGGAATAAAAGCTGGCTCACCCTGACAGCTGAAGTCGTCTTCGCTCCTTCACAGTGTGGCGAATTCAATCCTGGAGCGAACCTGCCGAAATGTAATAGATAGACAAGAAACAAACAACAAACAAGGGTGAGTCAAGAGGACTCAATAAGTGGGGCAGACTAGTCACCTCAAAGAATAGGATAGCTAGCCAGGGAGAAGAAAAACCGGTAAACCAAATCCATCTTATTTGAACTATAAACAGGCAGAGCTAGATAATAACTGAAAACACGTATGGAATCATAAACAACCAGGGACATAAGGTAGACAGAACATATAGGTATCCCGAATATATCAACAATCAGAAATACATCCTGTTTCGGCGTGCAACCCGATCCATATATTCATACTATCGCGGAGTGCAACCTGATCCATATATTCATACTGTTGCGGCGTGCAAATCGATCCGTATATTTATACTGTTGTGGCGTGCAACCCGATCCCCGCAACCCAGAATACGTGCTAGAAGTATATAGGCAAACTGAGATATGTCCACAACATGGTATACATACCGCATAAAAAAAAAACACAACACAATACACATAATAGTCAGTATGCGGTGCAATGAGATGTGATGAATGCGGGATGATGCAGTGCAGTCACATATGCCTGATACCTATCTCCGGCGCGGGACTCTCATCGTCTACCAGGAGATATATGAAATAATGATCCTTCACCGGCTCGGGACTCTCATCGATTATCGGGAAGTATATGCAATGATGACCCTTCACCGGCTCGGGACTCTCATCGATTACCGGGAAGTATATGCAATAATAACCCTTCACCGGCTCGGGACTCTCATCGATTACCGGGAAGTATATGCAATAATAACCCTTCACCGGTGCGGGACTCTCATCGCCAACCGGGAAGTATATGCAATGCTCAAAACCAGAGTGCAATGCTCATATGCTCAATGCAATACCAACAACAGGGCATAACATATAATATACAATGTAAATTCAAAGCTAAGGCGTAATGGTACGCCTATCGACAGCTACACACATAAGGAACACGTGGTAGAATATCCACAAGGCCAAGGGCCTCCAAAGAAATGGATATAAATACTTACCTCTTCCAAAAGTTAGCACTTGCTAATCAACAACCGCTTTATCCTTTGGTTTCATTCCCAAACGATCCCACTCTATTCAATAAGCAGAAAAATATATCAAATTAGGCTAAAGGCTTCATTCCTCACATCTTAAAGCAATCCGGTTAGGAACCTGATACCCTATTCGCATACGCAATACGCAGGCCAGGCCTATGTACAGGGTTCAAAGCCACATAACCAAACCCCAAATAAATTACATTTATATGTTGCCCATAACTCACTAAGTACGAATATATAATCAATTCCACTATCAGGGTCCAATTGACTCTTTAAACAATTAATTGAACTTATTAAAATGATGTCTAATATCCCAATTTTTACTGTTAAAATATATTCAAACACACGTAATAAACTCAAATAATGCATTAAGATCATTACCTGAATGTTTCGGGGTAAAAATCCTACTTTTCTCCGACTCTTTTCTTATTTTCTGGTATTTTTTCCATTTCTACGCGTTTTCTCTTTGCCTGCTTCTGAATCGTTTTTCTGTTTCTGTTTTCGTACTTAGCTCTTTCTTTCATTTTGTCTTTTGTCTTTTCCTTTTTCATTTTTCTTTTCTTTTCTTTTCTTTTCTTTTCGCGATGAAAATTAAAACAGAACCTTACGATATTTGAAATAATTCCAACTTTTGTATACAAGTTATACAAAATATATGTAACACACTTGCTAAGGCGGATCTCAAATCGGACTCCCGAAACTCGAGTTGTGAATTTAAGTGAAAAAAGGTCAAATTTTTAACTTTCGGCATTTTAGCGGAAACTAGCCGAACAACATCGAAATTCTCTTTTGAAGTTCACAAAAGTCACAAATAATCATACGAACCTAACGGTGCTTTCAAATTTCGAGTCGGAGCTCGTTAGCCAAAACCGAGCTCGAAAATCTCTTTTTAATATTTATCGACAATAAAAACTGAAATCTTCTTCCGATACGTACCAAACGAGGTCTGATTTAGCTCAAATTTTACAGATAATTCTTAATGGACCTTACGAATATTTTAAAATTATCAGCACGCCAATCGGAGTCCTAACTTCTGAAACGACTAACCGAGGTTGTTTCAGTACCTTTGAATAAGTCTAATTGTCTATGAACAAACAATTATTTCTGATTCAATTTGGGCTTTTAACGCCTCTTACGTTACCTACGTGCCTTTGAATGGTATTGAATACAGAATAATTTCGACTGAACAAACAATCATTTCTGATTCAATTTGGGCTTTTGACGCCTCTTAGGTTACCTACGTGCCTTTGAATGACATTGAATACAGAATAATTTCGACTGTCTATGAACAAACAATCATTTCTGATTCAATTTAGGCTTTTGACATCTCTTAGGTTACCTACGTGCCTTTGAATGACATTGAATGCAGAATAATTTTGACTGTCTATGAACAAAAGATCATGTCTGATTCAATTTGGGCTTTTGACGCCTCTTAGGTAACCTTTGTGCCTTTGAATGACATTGAATACAGAATAATTTTGACTATCTATGAACAAATCATTTCTAATTCAATTTGGGCTTTTGACGCCTCTTAGGTAACCTTTGTGCATTTGAATGGCATTGAAAACAGAATAATGCCAGTTGTTTATAGATAAACAATTATATCTGATTCAATTTGGGCTTTTAACGCCCATTTGGTTACCTTCGTGCCTTTGAATGCAGAACAATGCCAATGAATGGTCCACATTTGCACGTTTGATCTTTTAAGCAAATGCAAATAAATCATGTTCAACGTTCCTTGGGGTCAAAAACCTGTTCGGATTGTTTGAACAGGTTGGCCTATTGGACTTGAGAACAAGTCGACTAATGATATGTCATGATGCATGATTCCTAGCGCCGCTACTAAGGAATGGAGTTAGCTAGACCGGATTTTATTATCCTCCCAAGCGGACAGCTCGGGAGCGGGAACGTCTCGGACCAAATAGATTCCAAGTCATTCCCCCTCAAGGAATTTTTATGTGAGGGAAGAGGTGGTTGCAACTACCGTGTTTTAAACGCACGATTTAGAAAGTCGCCAGGAGTGGCGGAAGGTATGCATGCACAAGTTAAAAATGTACGAGTTTTGAAAGAAATGCACAAGTCAACCTCGGGAGCGGGAGTAAAACTAACACATAAAACAACAAGTCAGTGTTGAGATAATAATTTCATATGCAAAGCAGATCAATACACATAATATGCATGATAGGCGTCATATGATGACGCTTTTGGACGAGGTTGGCTAATGGACTTTAACATGCTAAGGATGTTAAGCCTTCCTAATTTTGATTATGGTATTTAAAATTAAACGTGTATTTTGCGTCATCCCATTTGTTCTCATGACCAAAGAAAATGAATGGAAAATAATTTTATTAAATGTAGAAATACCACATTTTCTCTTTTAAGGTAAATAGGAATAAATAAGTGATCTTGTTACATTAAAAGTAGAAGAAATTAATTTAAAGTCTATGATTTTGTTTACGTAAAAATAGAAAAAAATTAACTTCGTTCATTACCCAAAAATAATTTTATAAAATAATTGGTTTTGTTGTATAAATATAGAAATAACGATTTTAGGTAAATAGAAATAAATAATTAATTTTGTTACACAAAAATAGAAAAAATTAATTTAAAGTCTAAGTCTTCGTGACTTGTGACAACCTCCAACCAAAATAAATAATTGGATGATCCAAACTTTTGAGAACAAATGGTCTATATTAGACACGTTCAATTTTAAATAAATGCACACGTAGCACATTTAAACGTCCCTTAGGGTTGGAAACCCGTTTGGTTCATTCAAATATGGTGAACTAATGGACTTAGACATGAGCTGAAGTCAAAATGGTCCTAGATATGACATGATAAATGATCCCTAAAAAGAGTCTTTACTAAGAGTTGGCTAATCTAGACAAGGACATGGTTCCCCTAGGTGGACAACCAAGGGGTGGGAACGTTTGGAATTGTTGGTTGTACCACGGACCAACTATACTCCAACCGCTCCCCCTAAAGAGTTTTTTAGGGTGAAACGGCCGTGAGATCCACGTAACTGTTTATAGTGTGTGCAAGTATAAACTTTCCAGGAGTGGAGGAAATATGAGTGATATGAACAAATAATAAAATATAATCAAACAACTCAAGAATAAAATATATAAATTTGAAAATTCAAAAATAAACCTTAATCCTGCAAAAAAAAAAAAAAAGAATAAAAAAGTTAGTATCGAAATAAATGACAAGAAAATAAAGCAAGTAACGAATACCAATTAAAAGTCTGTTATGGTTTGAACCTTGATATCCCCAGCAGAGTCGCCATTCTGTCGCATCCTATTTTTACTCGAACCGGTTAAAATTTGAAATAGGGCTCGACTTATTAGGTAACTCACGGGTAAAGAGTTGGAGTCGCCGCCTAACATATTTTTTAACTAGGCATATTAGGGCACCTATTTTGTTTCTAGCTAATTTTACAATTAACTCCGAAACTTAGTCTGCGAACTAGAAATTCTAGGTAAGAGGTTCAAGTTAACTCGAGAGGAAGGGGTTAGGCACCTCTCA
Source organism: Petunia axillaris subsp. axillaris (assembly GCA_029990575.1). NCBI lineage: Eukaryota > Viridiplantae > Streptophyta > Magnoliopsida > Solanales > Solanaceae > Petunia > Petunia axillaris. The sequence goes on from JARKNS010000004.1 coordinate 135,610,934, forward strand.
AGCTCCACCAAATGTGATTACCGGCCAGATATTATAATTGGGATTCTTAAGCAAATAATTAAACTAACTAAGCAATAAAATATTTGAATATTTAAACTCCGATATGCAAGTTTTAAGACAAGTAATAAATATTTGTCTCTTCCAATAACTAAGCCTTGTGCCTTGCAAAATAAACAAATGAGTTAGTAAAAGAATAAAATAATAATAAGAATAATAATAATAACTAATAATAATAATAATAATAATAATAAAAGGTTTTTCTTCAAATTGTTCTTTTCCAAAATAGATTGTCGTCCCTCAACCAATTTTACCTCACAAAAATACAAAGAAAATGAGTTAGTAATAATAATAATAATAATAATAATAATAATAATAATAATAATAATAATAATAATAATAGTTTAAAATAAAGGGAAAGGGATTTATAAAAATGTAGGCTCAGAATATGTATTGCGTCAAGCAGAGGTTAGGGATGTCGGTACGGCTGCAAACACGGAGCCGGTCGTGTTGCCATGCCAAGCACTTTTAATCCCACCACTCCACTATCGCTTACTTTGCAAAATGATATGCATCGTTATCGCCTATTTGTTTTTAGGGATGCGGGGGAGTGTAACGGGACTGATTTTAGGCCAAACGTCATTGGCCTAAGTGTAGTATCGTGTTCAAATCAGTCCCTAGGCCTCAAATTCAAATTAATTATTGAATTATTTTCATCGGCTTCAAAGTATAGTCCAATTTAGACAATGAATAGCGATGCCCCACCATCTGAAACTTCACAGAAACAAACAATTAGCCAGATTCAGAGTCGAATACAAACAATTAAACAGGGCATATCAAACTGCTAAAATTGAAATAAGGAATTGAACATGGGACTATTAATTCCAACTTCAAACAGAACTAAAACCCGGGTACTGGAGGGATAACGCAGCAGCAGTAAGAACAACTCCAGTACAAAATTCGAAACAGCAAATATGCTCAGAACAACGCCATCGCCGATCAAAATTCCTAACGGTGATGGGATTAATCCAAGATGCCAATAAAACATAGTCGACATGATAATCCCAGTAAAACAGTCAAAAGAACATCAAAAGGAGTCTGTATAGAACATCAGGAGTAATCAGCCAACACAATGGGGTGTCGCGAGCGTAACGAGAAAAATCGAGTACGAAGGGAAGAGCGACTACCAAGCCGTAGCGGCGTCGCTGCGACTCCGCTACCCCTTTTCGATCTCAGAACCAATCAACAAAGACAGAGATTCCCAGTGATAGAGTGTTTTCCCCAGTCACCGAAAACAGGCGACAAAAGATCTATTCGCCATTTTTAGTGATGGCACTGTCCCGTTTCTCAATCCCTCTGCCTCGACCCCCTTTTTCCGTTATCGATCTGCAACCCTCGTCCCCAATCCCATTGGTTTTCTGTTTGACGTTTTGTGTGTGGGTATGAGTTGTTTGGCGGTGGTGTATGTGTGTGGATTAGTATCTATTTGTATATGAACAAAGAGAGGAAGGGTAATTCGGGGTATATACGTGTCGATAGGAAGGAGATGTTTTTGACGTGTAATTGATTTGTGTGTGGTGTGATGGGTGTTTGTATCAGTTTTTGTGGTGGCTGGTTTGGAGAAGACGAAGAACGCCAAGGAGAGGGTGGCTGTGCGTGTACGGTGTGTTTGATTTTTTAAGAAGAAGAAGACGTGGGGTCGGGGAAGTGGGGTCTGTTGGTGAATTGTTCGTGTGGTGTTGATGGAATTGAGGAAGAAGACCAGTTAGGTCTGGGGTAGGGTCCTGGATATATATGTGTAATGGAGGGTGTGTGTATTGGTAAAGGGGAAGGAGAGAGAGAAAGTGGGATCAGCGTGTGTCAATGTGTAGGTGTATATGTGTGTGTCTTCTCTGCCAAAGGAGGGGAAGCCTTGGCTTCTTTTTAAAGAAATAGAAAATGAGACGTTGGGTTGACCCCTAATTTTGAGGGGATTTTCTGATAATTGAGAGAGATTGAGGGGGAGGATAAAGGGAGATAATTGTGGGATTTTGTATGAAATTTAGGGAGGAAATTAGGAAAGTGATTTGGGGATTTGATTAAAAGATAACAAAAAATCAAGGAAAGATTTGAGAAATATTCCTTTCAAAATTCAAATAGTAGGGATGTATTTGGTTAACAATTCGGTCTAGGTTTAAAGTAAAAGTGTAATTTAATAAATAAGATAAATATAAATAAATGAAAAATTTTGATAGGAATTTGAAATATGGAAGAATTAATAATAAAAAAAAATTTGGACATTTTCTTTTTAATTGGCCAATGTTCAACTCAAAGGTGCAAAAATGAAATATATAAATATACATATGTATAAAATGCACAAATAATCATTAAATAAACTCAAATAAAATTATTTAAATATAGGTAATCACAGATAATTACTCATTTGCACAAATGGTCACAAATCGATATAAATTCGACATGTAGCCTAAATGATGCAATTATGTGATATATTATGAATGTATTAAATTGTGTAAATATTTCACGGTCTGACAAATAGCCTAAATAATGCAAAATTAAGTAATATAGCCACATTTAGGTATGTAATATATAAGTAGGGGATAACGCACATAAATGCATGATTTCTAATGCACATTTTGCACAAGTAGTCAAATTGCACCTTTAAGTTCAATTATAGCCAATTTTAGAAAAAGGAGGGACAAAATTGGGTATCAACAGAATATTAATTAGAATGATGTTTAGCTAATGTGTACTCTCACGCTCTAATTAAGCACCTATTAGCTCTTTAAAATATTTTATGTAAAACTTTGTAAGCGTGCTTTTGTGAGTAAAACCTCTTTAGTAAAAGGCTATATCAACTCACCTCGATTAATTCTCGAGCCTAAAAGTAGCTCCAATTGATGCACTTTACGTCACCAAACAACTACAATAACCATCAATTCGTGTAATCAATTCCAAAGTTTGCATCTTCTCCAAATTTAAGAACTCTAGTTTCAACTTCTATTTGAAAAGCTTTCCTATGAATATAATCTGACGTGAGATTCTTGTATATAACAATGATATCACATCTCAACTTTTAGGAAAGAAAATTACCTCGATATGAATTGAAATCGAGGTTTCGCCGGAAGCTTCCAAGAACCAAAGTTATGCGAGTATGATTTTTTTTCTCTTCAGTATCTACGGGCAATGGGAAAAGTACTTTTAGTACTTTTATGTTCTCTTGGCGCAGGTTTATAAAGACCCAAAGGTTTTGCTTTTGATCCCTTTTCTTTACGTTTTTTTTTTATAACCCACTTTGGAACAATAAATACATATATGTAAGTTACCCCCACTACTGGAATTAATGTCATGATTTCTTTTAGTATGTATATTTTATTAGAGTATTATATCCAAAATTTATTTATTAAATTTAAGAGAGGTCATTTTTTCCAAACCATTGTTATGGAGTAAAAAAGACAAACCATTGACTATGGCCTACAAAATATTTCACCAATGTTATGGTTTTTTATATCGGGAAATATAAAGGGCACGGGATAGCACTTCAAGTTATCTGAAAGAGTGTTGAAAGAGATAAAAAAGCAAGTGCTATTACGGGGGAAGCACTTACTTAAAAGGGATGGCGGGATGTCGGGCGGCAATATAAGATTGCATAGGCGTGTTTTGTCCATGGGGTAGCACTTCAAGTTATAAAAGGTCAAGTGCTACCACGAGGATAGTAGTTACTTAACAGCAGAGGCCATTCTCGCAAGTCATTTTAAGCGAGGTCAGTTAGGCAAACCATTGCCTAAAGTGTCATAGTTGTGTAATTCTCGTAAAAATTTAATCACGTAGTCTGTTTTGACCCCGTTAAATAAATACTAGCCAGCGATGCAAAACTGTTTGAAGACTAGCCATTTTCGGACAAATCACAGTATAAATACTAGGGCTTTGAACAAGTTTTGTTCAAAGCCCCAGTACTTATACTGGGAAGCTTCAGTAAACTAACCCCAGTATAAAATACTGGGGCTTTGAACAAGTTTTGTTCAAAGCCCCGTTATTTTGTTATGGGACTTGGTATAAAGTTTCAGTCCCCTAACAAAATGCTGGGGCTGTGAACAAGAAACTTGTTCACAGCCCCAGCATTTTGTTATGGGGACTGAAGCTTTATATATAAAGTCCCATAACAAAATAATGGGATTTATCCTTTTGATGGGACCTTTGTTATCTGAATAAATCCCATTATTTTGTTATGGGATAAAGTCTCATAACAAAATAATGGGACCTTTACATGTTAGTTCAAGGTCCCATTATTTTGTTATAGGATTATTTTGTTATGGGACTTCTTCAGTCCCATAATAAATACTGGGGCTTTGAACACTTGTTCAAAGCTCCAGTATTTTGTTATGAGACTAGTCTGGGGTGTTTTTCCAACGCTGATGGAGCTTAAGTATGCGCGTGAATTTTTGGCTGTTCTTCAGTGAATTTGAAATGGTGGATAGTCCCCAATGAGAGCGTCCAAAAATGGCTACTGATCAAAGTTACCCGTAATTCTCCGCATAGTTCTGCAATTCTCGGGTAAAGTGCATGATTAGCCATTTTTGCCAGTGGTCTTTGGTTTGAGGCCACTTTTTTATTTGTTTTGCATGAGAGACCACTTTTTGGAACTTCAATTATTATGGGCTGAAGTTCAAACCTTGTGGGCTGAACTTCATGCCTAAGGTATGAAGTTCAACTTCAGCCCGTAAGAGCTGAGCTTTTAGGCATAGATGCATAAACTTCAACCCTTGTAGGCTGAAGTTCAACTTCAACCCTTATGGTGTGAAAAAAATTTCACGGCGTGCCTTTATAAGCCCTAGTCTTATCAATTTGCCCCTAGTTTCAAATGTTTTAAGTAAATGCCCTTCACGTCATCTGCCACCTGTGAAAGGACCATTTTGCCCCTGACTAAACCTAATTCATACTGAACTGCTTTCATTCTCTCTTTCCCCATTCCTGGTCTCCTTCTTTCTTTCTTCTTTGTGTGCCGGAGATTTAGGGTTTGTTTTCTCTCTTTTTCGTATGTTTGTTGTATTATTTTTTCTTTAAATTGTACTCCCTCCGTTTCAAAAAGGATGAACCTTTGCGGAGTACGAGGGTCAAATTGACTAATTTTGACCGGGAATTTGCACATTGAATTTTTAAATTTTTTGAAATAAAATTTATATATTTAGAAACTACATGAAAAATACTATAAGTCACAATAATTAACAATTCAAAATAGTTAGAAAATATTTGTAAGACATGTGGTCAAACATAATCTTATTTGACCCTTCAAATAGTAATAGGTTCATCCTTTTTGAAACGGAGGGAGTAATTTTTATTTCGCATAATCATTTATCTGCATTTAGTTTTTATACTTATTGTTTATATATTTATCTGTTTTTTATTTTCATTTCATTCTATGATCGTTGAATTAAGTTTGAGCTTCATGTAGATTTCTTTTGCTTCTGTTTGTTTGAATCCATTGATTGAAGGTTTTTATTGCCTATGGCTATTAAATATTTCTGTTACTCATTGCATAGAGCTTAAAGTCTTGGTCATAGCCAATAGTTGTATAGACTTTTCTGCAAGTTGCTTATTGCAGTAGAGTATAAAGTCTTGGCTCCTGCCAATACTTGCAGAGATGTTCCGTGTAAGTTGTCGGTTCCACCAGAACTTAGAGTCTTGGCTATTGCCAAGAGTTGCACAGATTTTGTCTGCAACTTGATCACTGTAGTGGAGGTAAAAGTCTTAGCAATCACCAATACTTCTAGAGATTTCCAGTGTAAGGTTTGCTTTGCAGTAGAACGTAAAGTCTTGGCTATTTCCAAGATTTGCATTGAATTTCTCTGCAAGTTGCTTATTGCAATAGAGTTTAAAGTCTTGGTTATTTCCAATACTTGCAGAGATGTTCCGTGTAGGTTGTCGCTTCCACCATAACTTGTAAAAGTGTTGGCAATTGCCAATACTTTTAGAGATTTTCAGTGTAAGGTTCCCTTTACAGCAGAACTTAAAGTCTTGGCTATAGCAAAGAGTTGCATAGATTTTTCTGCAAGTTGCTTAATGCAGTAGAGTTTAAAGTCTTGGCTATAGCCAATTCGTGTAGAGACTATATGTACAAGTTGCCCCCTTCCACTAGAGTTTAAAGTGTTGGCTATTGACAATTGTTGTGGTGACTTTTTCTGTAGTTTGATATTTTCATTAGTCATGCCTTCTGTAGTTATTGCTGTGTTTTTTAGTTTTCTTTATTTTTAGCCTGTTGACTTTAAATTATGGTGATGGCACATGAGTTTTTCTGCATATTAATCGTGAGTTCGAGATGGCACATCATAATGTATGTTCCCTTGTATTTACTTCTTGTTTTGATATCATACTATTTTTGTAACATTGTGTTGTTGAATATGCATATTTTATTTTTTGTTCCCACAGGACGGAGATCAAATTTTTAAGTTTGAGCACTGGTTTGATGCCAAAGGTTATTGGGATGGTGATGGAAAGTATATTAGTTTTGTTAGTGAATTTTTCATGGAGCGGCAGTTGACGTTGTTGAAAGGTGAAGTTTTCGGCAAATTTATGGAGTTGGATGATGTAACTTTTCTTGGAATGTCGTGCATTGCATGATGCTTTCACATACATATTGTGCTGATAATATTGTTATTAGGTTTAGTGTGTCTGGGCATCAATGTGTTTTGACTTGGATGGGTTAAGCTTGACTACAGGTTTAGGTGTATTTTAGTATTGTATCTTCTCGGCCAAACCGTCTTTTAAATCGTTATTTCCCAATTTATCACATAGTCAAATTATCCGATCCGAATAGATTTCTTAGCACTGATCCATGTAGTTGTCTGCAGCCTTTTTAGGACAATGATGGTGATGCAGTTAAGCTTGTTGAAGTTTACATTGTTGAGAGGGTTTTATTGGATTGGTTTGAGGATTGTGAGGTGAGTAGTCACTTGATAAAAGTGATTGATGATGACGAGCTTCTTTACATTTACCCTTGCGGTACTTTGGGTTTCAAGTAGTTGGTTACGTTGGTTCTCATCCAATTAAGTGGGAGCCTTAGAAAAATCAGAAATGGTATTGTTTAGTCGATTTTCCCTTCGCATTGAATGTGTGGGCATTGGAAGTATTCCCTGCATTTCGAGCATATGCAAAATCTAAGCCTCAAATATTTCTGCGGATGCTTTCTTGGTGTAATTTAAGGCAAGCTCGACTCTCAACTCTTGTTGAGAAGTGCTTCCACGCATTTTCTGTAATTTCTTACTCCTTGTCTTTGTTTTGATTTTTTATTTTTGATATGTATGTAATATATTGTTTGGTTTTTTATGTCTTATTGAATTAGGTATTTTATTCACTTAAGATGGAGCCACTTGTAGCCACTGATGAAGAGAGGAAATATCTGCCCGTTCAATTGCAGTTTTCATGTGACGTTGGTGCTGATAGTTGTGCAACTTTTACTTTGGGTGTAGTGAAATTGGTGGTTGATGTAAGTAATAGTTGCTTGTATTTTTTATTAAATTCCAATTATATTTTTTAATTTTGTGTGTAAAACTTGTGCAGCGTGTTATTGATACTTTAAACAAGCGATGAGATGATGACTTCTCTAATTTGATGACACGTATGATGGTATATATATGTTTGCTATTATGTTCGTAATATCAATTTTCTAATTGTGTCTTTTGAATATTAATTGCTGAGTTCAGTTTATTCTTCTTTAGTGTTTGGATTCCAAGGTCGACATGGTCTTGGAGCATGTTGCTATGTTTACCAAAGGTTTTGAAGGTGGTGTATACAAAAGGGATTCTGGGTGCATTGGAATGAATGAAAGTAATGCGGGAGTTGCAAAATTGGATGCACCAGGTGTTGGTATAAAAGGCTATCAAGGAGAAGGTGTTGACGTTGTTGAGAAACTGCTTCTCAGATTCTTGCTAAAATCCACAGTGGAGAGATTAATATCTTTTCACAACTAGTAGATGTTGAAGTACTGAGCGGCAAAGAAGTGTGTTTGTATATGGTCTTTCCATTATTGTTTCATTTATTTTGTTGTTATGTGTTTGTCATTGTTATTTTTTCAAATTTTGTAGGTAATGGATATTGAGTCTTCTGATCATGATCATGTTAATTTAGATGCGGTGGATGATTTTATAAGTCAGCCAAGATCTTCTGATTAAGGTGGCAGGAAGAGGCAAAGATGTGATCTAGTTGATGAATTTCTAAATTTTTGTTTGTTACCTCCGTCGCAAGATAATCCATGTGATATATCTCGTAGTAGTCCAAATGAGACTTTAGTACTACAAAAGAGCTAGAGAAAGCCACTGAGAGTTAGAAACCTTATGTATAGGTTTGGTAGGAAGTCTTACCCGTTGACAAGACTTTTAGTCAACTTAAATTGAACTGGTTATCTGTATGAGTGTAAAGTCTTGGCTATTACCAAGAGTTTAGTCTATTCATAATATTTGTTTTCTAGTTTTTGTGTTTGTTATGTTTATGTAAAAAAGTACACTTGGATGTTTGATATTTTTGTTATTTTGAAGATTTGAGTTGTTTTCAAAGGGATGAGGTATAAGTGTTGGCAATTGCAGGCCTTCAAGGCATTTTAGTTCTTGTTGGGTAAAGAGATTAGTTGGTAAGGCTTTCCAATGGGCAAGACTTGAATTCTAGTTAGTATTCCAAGTCTAATATTATTTAATTAATTTAATATTGATAAATAATTTGTGGAGGGTTGTGCTGGTAATGTTTTTGCCAAGACTTTGGGTCTATTTTTAGCTGTCAATACTAGTGCCTATGGTAATACTTCAGCGCAAGTTAATTATTTCTACTATTAAAGTCTATAAATAATGTTTAGTAGGAAGTCTTTCCCTTTGACAAGACTTTGCGTCAAGTTAAATTGAATTGGTTATCTATAAGAGTGTAAAGTCTTGGCTATTGCCATGAGTTCAATATATTGATAATATGAACTTTCTAATCGCTGAAGTCTTGGTAATTGCCAAGACTTTGTATTAAACGAAATCGAAGTGATGAATTATTTGAGTGTAGAGTCTTGGCTATTGCAAACACTTTAGTTATATGCAACATTAACTTTTTTATGACATTTTAATTTTTAAAAATATTTATTATTCGTGAAGTTAGTATTTGAAAATTTTATAAATAACTTTTATTTACAAGCTTATTTAATGTTATAAATAACTTTTATTTACAAGCTTATTTAATTTTATAATATTATTAGTTTTGAGTTATTATTACTTTAAAAATTATAAAGCATATGGTATTTGTTAGGAAGTCTTGCCTTTTGCCAATACTTTGTGTTATTTTAAATTGAAGTGTTGAATTATATGAGTGTGAAGTCTTGGCTATTTATGTAATATTAAATTTTCCCATGACATTTGACTTTTAAAAATATTTGGAACCGTTTATAAAACTGCCCGGAAGGTTTTTTCTAGTTATTTTTTTTTTGTTTAATTATATTTGACTCCAAGCGTCTTTTCATTTCTATTCTCCCAAAAAAAGTGTTTCTCTCTCTTCTTCTCCTCTATCAATGTGCTTGTCATATCAAATCAAAGTCATTACATATTTTTTCTCCTACTACTAGTTGTTGAACCGAAAACCTAAGTGAAGTTTCACAAAAAATTCTTGCATTATCGATCATTTACGAGTCACGGTTGCCTTTGTAAGTTTTTTTTTACTTTGTTATTTTCATTTTTATGAAGTTTATTTAGGGTTTACAGTGTGTTTGGTGTTTAATTTATTATTTATGTGGAAGTTGAGTGTATATTAGTTGTTTTTGTATGGAATATGTTATTTATAGTTTGTGTTTTGTTATTTTTTTGTTAAAATTAGGAAATATGTTGAATCTATCCGTGATTATTGGTGTATTATGTTGATTTATTTGCGTGTAAGAGTATTTTTCACTGTGTTTTGTGCGTTTTTCTTTTTGTTTTGGAATAGTGTTATTATGAAATTCTTGTCTATAGACAATACTTGTAGAGATTTTTGAGTTGGCGTGCTTAAAGTGATGGTTTATTGTAGTTGAATTTGTGGTGTTTGTTTGAGTTAGGCACGAAAGTCTTCCCTATAGTCAATACTTGTGGAGGTTTGTTAACTTGGCTATGGCCAAGAGTTGCATAGACTTTCTCTATAAGTGGCTTATTCCAGTAGTTTTAAGTATTGGCAATTGCCAATAGTTGTAGAGATGTTCCGTGTAAGTTGTCGCTTCCAGCAGAACTTAGAATCTTGGCTATTGCCAAGAGTTGTAGACTTTGTGTGCAAGTCTTGGGTTCATTGGAGAATGTGTTTGATAACAGTACTAAACGTCCAGATTCGTTGTATCAGCTTATCGGATTCCCCTTTGCTTTTACTGTTTGGGGTTGGGATATTTTCCCTGCATACAGGCATTCCTTTGTTGCTATACATTCTAAAAGAGAGCATCCTCAGAAGATCGATTACAGGACTTGTGGCAGCCCTCAGTACGAGTCAGTCCTGTCGATGTTCCTGCCAAAGAATTTGAAATCTGTAAGTGTTGTTATTTTTTTTTTTTTTTTTTAAGTTAGTGATTTGGAAATGCTTTATGCTTTTATATTTGTTCTATTCTTTTTTTCAATTGATAGAAAGCTAAAGCTCTTGTCGAGCCTTTAACTCTTGTGGATGAGCTACCAAAGAGGGTTGTTCCAAGCACTTCCTCTATTTCTGTTGGTGGTGGAGATCGCTATAATGCTTTAAGCAAGCGTCTTGATGTATGTCTTTCTTGTCTGTTTGTTCAATTCATTTTAAAATGTAACAATTTATTTTGTATATGTGTTGATGGTTTTGGATATTTGTCTTTTTGTGAAGAAAATGGAGAAGAGATGGAAAAAGCCTTTGGATGCTATTTTGGATGAGCAGCGTTTGATCAAGGAATAGCTTGGTGAGCTTGTCGATTTTCTGAAGAAATGGAGAGTTGATGGATCGTTTGGAGAACATAGTCAACCTCGTCATCGGTCTCTTAGTATTGCATCTCCCTTGTCCAATTGGAATAGTGGCATGGAAGCTGTGTTTGCGTCTCGTGGACTGTCAATCGATGGAAGAGGTGAAGGTGCATCGTTTAGGCAAGAGGAAGAGCAGTTTGTTCAGCAAATGGATGCCGATAGGAGCTTAGAGAAAGATGTTGATGCTCAGGATAGGCACATCGGGATAATGATAATAGGTTGTTGGATGATGGGAATAATGAAGAGAGGGAGATAAATATTGGTGGTGGTGAGAAGGTGAGTAGGGTACCAAAGTCGGTTGAAGTTTTGGTTTCGAATGAGTGTGTTGTCGAACAAAGAATTGCAGATGTTGATGATCCTAAGATGGATGCATTGGTTAGTGGTGGACGGTTGAGCGATCTTGCTGATGAAGCTCTTGCTGATGTACAATCGGATGGTGGTCAAGGAGGAGATTCTGTTGTCGGTGTTCAAGTTGGCATGACTCATAAACAATGTGAGCATGAAGAGCATGGTGGTGCAGCTATAGTAGATGCTGGTGCTGAGGGATTTGTTGACTCAGCTGGTGCTACAGTTAGCAATGTGCTTTCGGATTTGAATCTTCAAGGCGACCCTTTCTTAACACATATTGCTGCCGAGCGGGAGGCATTGGTAAGTGTGATGTATTATGCATGTATTTTGTTTAAATCATTTTGTACGTGGACACACTTTAAATATTTCCTTGCTCCAGAGTGTAAAGTCTTGGCCATGGCCAAGACTTGCAGATACATTCCCTGCACGCTGGCTTCCACTAGAGCTTTAACTCTTGGTTATCACCAAGACTTGCAGTGACCCTTGCACCAGAGGTGAAAGTCTTGGCTATGCCAAGATCTGTATAGACTAGACCTTCCTTGTTGTATCAAAGAGTATTGATTTTATTTTATTTGTTTATAGGATGATGGTGAAGCTGCTAGTCTGGATGTTTCACATGCTTCTTTGAGAACAAAAGTAGGTCGAAAAAGAAAGGTTGAAGACGCAGGTCTTGGTGATATTAACGAGCCATGAGTGATGAAGGGTGCTCTGGTTGTTGGTGATTTGGATGACTAGGGAAGACTAAAAAGGGTTTGAAAGCCTAGCTGGGCTTTGTTGTCTCCTTTTCAAAGTTATGGTCATAATCACGGTAAGGCGGCTAGTGATTGGAAATGTCATTACAGACGTTGATGCCCATTTCATTATGCCGGTATTATTCCACACGTGCCAAATTTCAGATCCTTCATCAATCCAAACAACCTAACTCCTCAGGAATTCTCCAAGGTGTATGTTTGACTGAGTTGTTTCTTTTTTCATTTATTTGCTGGTTGTTGTTGTATGTTTAGTCATGTTAGATATTTTTTTTGTGTGCTCTGTATTTGTAGAAGCTGTTATGTGTATTTATTATAAGTAGTTTGCTTTATGGTGTGTGCTTCATGCAGGGCTGAAGGAAGTTTTTATGCTGATGGCGAAGATGTTGTGCCTCATACTTATAAATTCGGTAGTGCTTCCATTTCTAAATGAAGTTGGTTTCTTGAGTTGTCGAACGATAAGTTAGCCCTCAGTGATGAGGTTTGTAACTTTCATTCAATCTTGTATTTTCTTATTTTATATAGTAGTTTTAGTTTCTAGCTTGGACTCTTGGCAATAGCCAAGTCTTGCAGAGATTTTCTCTTCAAACTGGTTCTACAGGGCTTGAAGTGTTGGAAATAGCCAAGAAGTCTCTGGAAGGCGCTAATTGCACCAGAGCATAAACTGTTGGCAATAGCCAAGACTTGCAGAGACTTTCTCTGCAACTTGCCCATTTCAACAGGCCTTTGCCAAGACTTGAAGAGACTTCATACTCAGTTATGAAAATGAATGTAAGAATACATATTGTAAATGTTTCATTCTTTTATTTTGTGTTTGTTTGTGCAGCATGTGGAAGTTTGTCGGTATTATTTGAAGGAGAGGTGTCTGTACCATCCTTTTGATGTTCAGTTGAAATATGCAAGCACGTCACTTGTCTTCGATCGTTGGTTTATGGAGACATGCAGAACTTTTAAAGCTAATGAAGGAAATTATTCTTGGGGAGCTGATTCAAATAATGAACTTTTTGTTGATAGTTTATTTGCAAAGGAGATTAGGGTTGAGATCTTGGGAGTTTGTTGATCGTGTCTTGTTCCCTATACGATTGGGTGATGAAAGGACCGCAGTTACCTATTATGAAGTTTTCTTATTGGATGAGCATGTTCTTAAAAACTATGACTCTGTTTATGAGGAGCGAGCCCCGAAGGTGATGGAGTATGTGGATAGCTATGCTAGGATGATTCCATCATTTCTTGAATTCATAGATTTTCACATGTATCGACATCATACAGATCAGTGTATGAGCCGTTGAAGTGCGTGTGGCCAAAATGCCCCAAGAAGTCCAACTCGTATGCATTCTTTAACTTGGACTTTTTTAAATTAGTTGATTGTTGTCTTTTCTTTTTTGTTCTTTTCTGTTTTATTTTCATTATTCTTATTCAGGTTTTATGTTTAATTTCGTGCAGCGTTGATTATGGTGCGTTTGTGATAAAGTTTGATGATTTGTTGATGGATAGGAAGAATATTTTAAAGTATAAATTCACCCAGGTTAGGCAGTATCAGATTGACTTTGCTACCAATCTATGGTGTCATGGCACTTCCAAGGCAATCGATGGCTATGAGACTCCTCCGGAGATGGTAAGAGAGGATTACCACGAACATAATGAGTCAAAAACGAGAGCTTGGTGTGCCATTTGTTGGTGGAAACAATTGAACATGCTTTATAAATGATTGACAGTACTTTTATTAATATTTTGGAATATTATTGTGATATTAGTGTTTTTCATTTTAGGATGAAACGTATCGTATAAGGTGTATCCTAATAACTCTTTATATTTTGGTTAATGAATGAATTGTGTGTCCTTTTCGTATGTACCATTTTTATTTTTAGTATTTGCTAGTGGTGTAAAATACCATTGTTTTGCTCTTTTATTTAGTTAGGATATAATTTGTTATATTTTTTCAATTGCAAGTGCCAATTTTGGAAGTAAGTCAAGACTTGTAGAGAAGTTTCATCTTTCTAACAGGGCTTAAAGTCTTGGCAATAGCAAAGAGAACAAGTGTTATTTGGTAATTGCACTACAGCTTGTAGTCATGGCAATAGGCAAGACTTTCGGAGACTTCCTCTCCAAGTCCGAATTGCAAATGTTTGTAAAGTCCTGGCAATAGCCAAGACTTGAGAGAATTCATACATTGGAATGAGGAGACGGTTACCCCCCTTTGCCTATAGATGCAGTCAAGCACAAAGTAATGGAAATTGCCAAGACTTTCGGAGTCCCTGTCTGCAAGTCCGTATTTGAAGTATGTTTAAACTCTTGGCAATTGCCAATACTTGAGAGAATTTATTTATTGGGCAGAGGAGAGGGTTACCCCTTTGCCTGAACTTGCAGTAATTGCCAAGACTCTTAGGGTCTTTGTCTGCAAGCCCGCATTGGAAATGTGTTTAAAGTATTGGCAGTTGCCAATACCTGACAACAGGTTTGCTCATTGAGGGGGAGGGGGGTGAGGGATGTGTAGAAAAGCCAAGAAATCAAGGGTTCAATGGCAAATGTTTACTTGCCAAGTCTTCAAGGGAATTTAGCCCTGGTAAGGGGTGAGGGGATTGAGGATAGTATTGGCCAGTTTCCAAGAGATAGAGGGTAAATGATTATGAGTTGTTATGAGTTTAAGTTAGACAATCAAAATTTAAAAATAAGCTTTATTGAGGACATAAAGTTCACCAATAGTGCAAATTGTAAGTAATGTTTAACATATAAAATTGTAGTTCATAAGAGTAATTAAAATTAATCATGGTGTAACTTTCTTTATGTATTTTCTTGCATGTGGATGGAGCTTATATAGTCATGATTCAATTCATGTCCATTTTGATTGATTTCTCATTTTTCGGATCTGACTGTAACAATGGAGAAGTAGGAAGACTTTGGCGATTCATACTGGAGTGCAGAGACAGCTGGTTCTATTGTGTCATGACCTTTTGCATCTTGAACATTTCACCCTAGCCTTTAGAAACTCTGCACTTGAAACATATCTCTTTGTTTTCCTTCTTCCCAGCTTAACTTTTGTGTTGGGTGGTTTTATGATGAAATCCTTGACACTTTGTGGAACATCCCACGATTTTGAACTTCCTACTGGTAGAATTTCACCCTTGTAAGTTTCTTGCCAAGCATGTCTTGTGAACCATTGGGCGCAGTAGCTAGACTTCTGCAGATTTCTCCTCTCTATTGCTGCAATGGCGTGGGTGCATGGTAGCTCGTCTGTTTGAAATTGCATGCACTTGCAGGTTCTCTTCTTTAAGTCGACGGTAAACTTATCTCTCCTTCTATTACAGTAAATCTTGTGTCATTAATAGGATCAACCTGCGAATGAAGTCTATAAACATGCAATAACCAAATGTAGAGTCTAAGTAGTTTTGTTTTTTTTATTATTTTTGTAAGAAATGTTACTTACTATCATCCTGTAGGCAAATGGAATCTTTTCGGTCAGCTCTTCTTCAGGCCAACTTATGAGGTCATGATACGTTCCTTGTGTCTCACTTTTTCTCTGAAAAACCAACTCTGTAGCTTGTTTTGGATGTAGTCGATTAACCCCATTATTGGCAATTTTCTGACTTTTGCAAGCACGCTATTCATAGTCTCGACATTGTTTGTTGTGAGCATGTTCTATCTTCTGTTGGTGTGGAATGAACGCGCCCATCTTTCTAGTAGTTCCTTCTTTATGTATTTTGCATCATTTTTGTCAAGATTTTCAATCTGAGTCATATACATATCAAAATTTGTGCGATTGTAGTCATTTATCATTTTTGATGTTGCGTTCCACTGGTCAGATCTAATGAAATCAATAATGCATATGTGTGTCTTTTGAAATATGTCCACCTTGAAAAGTAGAGAATTGCCTATCTTCGACGCATGAAAACGCCTAGTGCTATTGGTATCAAGACATCTCAGCCAATGTCTTGTCTTTCATGACTTAGCAACCTTGAACTATATGTTTTGTGTAATTGCAATAATAAACATAGACTTTTTCATACACTATTTGTCTTGGAAGACAAATTTTTCGGTTATGTCATCTACAGATGCATTACTCCCTAGAATGGTCGTTTCAATGTCAAGTTTTCTCTTTCTCTTTACCTTTTTTTACCATGGATGGCTCTCATGTTTCTTCCACTGCTGGTAGTGGAGTGATTGATTCAATGTCTATTGTTGTTAACTGGTTGGTAATGATTGTTTGTGGTTAGTGGGTATCATTAATGCTCTGCATCTGTTGACCTCATTATTGGTTTCTCTTTGCTACTCTTGTCGCGCATCATCACTTTCTTGGTCAGTCAGGGAAATTACATCTTTATTTTGGTCTATAAAGTTAATCAATTGCCCTTCCTTTTGATTCAACACCATGTTGTGGTCAGCTTTATTCACAAAGAATTTACATGTACTTGGGGTGGTGGTGGTGTTGTTACTTGAGAGGTCAATCCTTTTAATAACTTCTACTATGAAGCAGGATTTTCTGAAATTCTCATCATTCTTCAGCAGATACATGCAAGTCGTAAGTTCTTGATCATTTGTTACCATCATTCCTTTGCACGTTTCTAGATTCGTGTCAAACCTTATCTTTGCTTCACTTTCATCAGTGTTGATGGTTAGAGCATTACAAATTTCTTTTTCAAATGCCTGGTAGGTTATACCGTCTTTGACAAGTATCAACTTTATATCATGGTTGATGTATCTGCTGTTTGTATCCCATTTCCCATTATAAGCTATGTAAATGCAATGTGTTGCCATAGTGCTAATCCTGCACATAATCAATACGAATGATATGCTTAGATTTTTGTACTCAGATCGCTTTGATAGAAGCAGGATCATAGGTAAAAGTGTTGCCCTTTCTGGGCTTAAGGTCTTGGCACTAGCCAAGAAGTCTATCCAAGGTGCCCATTGCACCAGAGCTGCAACTCTTGGCACAAAGACTTTATCTGCAAGTTGATCATTGCAACAGAACTTAAAGCCTTGGCAATAGCCAAGAAGTCTCTCCTAGGTGCCCATTACACCAGAGCAGCAACTCTTGGCAACAGCCAAGACTTGCAATAGGAAATGTGTTTAAAGTCTTGACAATAGGCAAGACTTGTACAGAATTCATACACTTTCTGCAATTAATACAGATTAATTAATTTTTATGAAACTATATCTTATAATTACTGTAATTAATCTAATGTCATATGTTTCTATACAACATATTTTTTTGGATTATTATGAATAAACTTCATAGCTCGTTTGGTTTATATATAATTTAAAGTAAAATTAAGCATAATTTAAATGAAATTATAAAGAAACTAATGGAACTTTTAGTAAAAGTCAATAGCAATTTGAAGAAATCTTAGGTTGAATCTTCATTTGAAACGTTGCAATCTGTAAAAGGTATGGGTTTTTAGGGTTTGTTGATCGCGTGAATGGGGAAAAAGAAGGAGAGGGATATGGTCGGGTCTTTTTATTGGTTGTTAGGAGTATTTTCGTTCGGAAAATCTTTCATTAAACTAATGGAGGACATTGTGCTGAACTACTGTTAGCAAGGGCATTTATGTAAACCATTGTATAACCTCTCATGCAAAACAAATAAAAAAAAGACCTCAAACCTAAGACCACTGGCAAAAGTGGCCTGTGTGCAGAACTTTTACGCAATTCTCCCAATGATATGGCCTATGCCATGATTAGATATAAAATTGGGTGATTATCACTTGTATCCATTTTTAGGGCTTTTGTTTAAATTATAGTCCGTGTGTGCAAGTATTTAAGATATAGCCATTACTTAAAAAGAGCAGCAGTCACAGAGACCCACTATGTCTGCTTCATCAAATATTTGGTCCAAACTTGAAAAAATAAATTTTTAAATTTGAGTTGAAAAATAACTTTTGGAAGTTAAAGTTGTGTTTGGACATACATTTTATTGAAAAAAAAAAGACAAAGCTTTGTGAATAAAAGATTTTGTTTTTCGAAAAAAAAAATTGACAACTAACTTTAAAATGTCACCAAAAACCCACAAAAAAAGGTATGTCCCAAACAAGTTTTACCAAAAAACATTTGAAAAACTGCCCCAAGCTTTATGTCCAATGAAGGAAGACTTTAGTTCAAATAGTTGGAGATCAAATATATACGCACTGAAAAAAAAAAGAAGTGAGAGAAGCTCCCCCTTCTCTCTACCCTTTCCCCTTCAATCACTTACTTCATTTACTCATCTCATATGTCTGCACCACTCGACGCTACTCCTTCTACTACACTCCATCTATTACCTCCCAAACCTCCCGATTCAATTGATATTAACCAAGCATTGAATGCTAAGCCTACCTACTATGAAAAATTGGTTCAGTCCAATACCAAATCATGCCTTATTTCTTCTATTCCACTCCTACATCCATCATCATCGACTTTACACCCTTCCATGCAAACCCCACCAGTCGATGAAGAGAGCTCTTTTGACCACATTACTCTCTCATAAGCTGATCGACAAAGAATTTACTCTCCTTGGGCAAATTATGTGATAATAAAGCTACAAGGAAAAAGGCTACATCATCAATATTTATTTGAAAAGCTCAAGAAACTATGGAGTCTAATGGAAGAATTTCCACTAATAGACCTTGGGGAGGACTTTTATGTTGCTAAATTCAATAAACACGAAAGTTTACATAAAATACTCACGGAAGGACCATGGTTCGTAAATGATTTTTTCCTATCTACTCGATGTTGGGAGCCAAATTTCGTGGCAACTGAAATCAAATTAATGTCCACTGCAATTTGGATTCGTCTACCAAACTTACCTGCGGAATTTTTTGATGAAGGAATCCTGAAAAAAATTGGTAGTAGAATTGGTAAGTTATTAAAAGTGGATTTCAAAACTTCAACGGCATTACGAGCTAGATACGCAAGGCTATGTGTTGAAGTTCCTTTGGATATTCCTCTCAAAAGTTATATCTATATCGAGCATCATAAGCAAAATATTACGTATGAAGCTGAAAAATTCCTTTGTATCAAATGTGGTCGTTTGAGCCATCTTCAAGAATTCTGTCCCTATAATCCAATAAATTCATCTCCTGCATACCCTGACCCTTCTATACATCAACCTCAACTAAAACTCAAAGCCAAAGAAGGGGAGCCCGAGTGGAAAACTGTTTCTTTTACCAAAAAAAAAAATTTGTCTCCTAAAAAATCCAGTGACTTCGTGTACATCTCACCAACAGGGAAATAAAATTCCCTTGCTACATCAATCCTTGCATCAGGTAATTACCCAGGTAAATCTTCAAAACAAATATATCAAAAAAAATCACGTTCAATTATTAATTCTATTAATAAGTTTGATGCGTTGCATTTTTGTAATTCAGATTTGGTGTTACAAAATAATGATAATGAAAATAATATATTAAATCCTATAACCGTGCCATCAGTCAATGCCCTTTCGCGAAGCCCTAAATCCCCACCCCCATTCTGAATGACGTGGCTACAAATATGGAAATAGTTGTGGAAGATGCAACTAAAATATTGAAGGCAAAATCGGACAAAATAGCTACTACCAAAACTATTACTGACAATCCTCCTAATTCCCTACAATTACATCCTACTCTCACTACTGCACAATCGAATTGTGAAATCCAAGCACCGCCCATCTCACCCAAACAACGTCCACATAATGATTTCCCCTCTAATTTGAATTCTGCTAGCTTACACATAGCTGACACAACTCAAACTCCACACACGTTACCTACCATGCAAACGAGCACAAACACCATCTCCTCTCCTTCACTACCTCTGCCTATATTTACTAATGGGGAAACTTACTCTACACACATCAAGAGCAATAGCTCGTCTTCAAGTAAGGAAACTCCTAAAGGAACACTCACTCAACAAGAAAATTACAATCATGAATCCTCCAAATCCCCCACCACCCCAAGAGCAACAAGAACAACCTCTGATTTTCACTCTTCCTCCAACTCAAAACCAAGTGCCTCAATCATGGCTGGAATCAACATTATGGGGACAAGCTCTCACGATCCCAATGGACCTCAATGGCCAACCTGCTCTTGTGGTGATACAAAATCCTCACTACCTTGCTCTCATTGTCAGCGAGGGCATGCATATGACAATGAACAACTACATGTCCAACACTTGGCCACACTTTCTCCAGGGATTGAACCAACATGCTCCTCCATTGGTGGATCTTTCATTCTTCCCACCAAGTGTTCTGCCTCCACAAGCCCTATATTCATTCCCTGGGACTTAGCTGTGAATCAACCTCTTTTCACTTATGTAGAGCTAAACGGGATACACAATCACTTGAACATGCAGATGGCACCCCCTCCTCCAATTCAACCCCCCATGCAGGCTCCCATGCAAATGGAAATAGATGCACCTCCACCAGTGCCACCAAATTCTCCTCGACACCATCCCAATCCACAAGAACAAGGAGAAGAGGAGAGAGACCCCTTGGACATTCTCGCACCAAGGGTGAGGGAGAGTCACACGGAGTTCGTAAACCTAGGAGAAATAGCGATATTACTGTTCAAGGAGCGCATCGACAAAAAAGTTATTCTACAAGGGCATCAAGCCTTATACAAATGCTCCCTAAATGTGAGGGCCCCAGCCAACAGGAGGGCAGGAAAGTACGCAATTGTTCTCAATCCAACATTGAGAACTGACCCTGATTTGGACATGGATGTGAACCCAATCTTGAACCCTAATATGGGTAAACAAATTAATATTATTATTTGGAATGTTCGAGGTGCTAATAACTCTGACTTTCGCAGAAATTTTGATGCTCTCTTAGTCATTCATAAACCTTCAGTGGTGGCATACTTGAGACAAAAATGGAGGATCACTATGATCTTAGGGTTCGATTTGATTTCTCCGACTATGCTGAAGTTCCTGCTGAGGGACGATCAGGTGGGGTTGTCTTACTTTGGAAAAAAGACTTGGTAAGTGTTAACGATATTCAAATCAAAGGTAATGAGGTGCATGCAATGTTAAAGGTAAATCATCCCCTTTTTCCTCACTCTTGGTTATTTTCATCAATTTATGCAAATACTTCGTATGCTAATAGACTCTCATTATGGCATGACCTTGAATCTATTTACGATTCATACAAAGGACCTTGGTTAGTTGGGGGGGATTTTAATCAGATCCTATCTCAAAATGACAAATGGGGAGGTCGACCTATAAACAACAATCATGCTAATCATTTTTGGTCATGTATTAATTATTGTAACCTTGTCGACTTAGGCTTTAAAGGACCTAAATACACTTGGTCGAACCATCATAAAATTAAGAGGGGTCTCATAATGGAACGACTAGATCGTTGCCTAGCTAATAATGATTGGATCACTATGTTTAAGGACTCCTCTATTGTTCATCTCCCTAAGACATATAGTGACCATAACCCTATCCTCATTAGCCTTATTAAAGTGTCTCTTTCTAATCGTCAAAGACCTTTTAGACTCGAATCAATGTGGACATCACACCCTGATTTTATTAATGTTGTGAAACATGCATGGTTAGATAGAAATCTTCGAGATGCTACTCAAATTTTTTCGGACAACATAATTCAATGGAACAAAAATGTTTTTGGGAATATTTTCCGGAGTAAAAACAAACTTTTGACACGACTAAATGGAATACAATCTTCCCCACACTATGCTGCTAGTACTTTTCTTGAAGACTTGGAAACTAAATTAATCCTTGATTATAACAACATTTTGAGAAATGAAGAGGAATTTTGGAGACTCAAATCTAGAGTTGACTGGCTAAATTATGGGGATGCAAATACAAAATTCTTTCATGTCTCAACACTTAATCGTAGAAGGAAAAATTGTATTGTGTATTTTCATGATGATGATGGTCATCAAATTTTTAATCAAGAGGAGATTTCAAACCATGTAATAAATTATTTTGGTAATCTTTTTACTACCAGCCAACTCTCTACTAATATTAACCTTATAACTACTTCACCCTCATGGTTTTCGAAAACAGATCTTTCAAATTTAGATCAGCCCTTAAGGGATGAAGAAATTACAAAGGCAATTTTCTCATTTAAACCTTTTAAAGCCCCAGGCCCCGATGGGTTTCACCCTTTCTTTTACCAACGTTATTGGAATATAGTTGGTCCTTCCGTTAAAGCTTTTTTGTCATAAAGTGTTCAATGAATGTACAATCCCTAGTGATTGCAATTCTACTCTAATTTGTCTTATTCCTAAAATTGACAATGCCGTTCACTTGAAAAATTTTAGACCTATTGGGCTATGTAACACAACATATAAAATTATTACGAAAATTATCTCCAATCGTATTAAGCTGTATCTAGATGATCTCATAAGCCCTTGTCAATCCAGTTTTATCAAAAATAGAAGAGCCTCTGACAATGTTATAATCATTCAGGAGCTTGTTCAAAAATTTGCTAGAATGAAAGGTAGGAAGGGGGAGATGTTGGTTAAAATTGATTTGGAAAAGGCTTTTGATAGGATAGAATGGTCATTCATTCGTAGTATGCTTGCTTTTTTCAAATTTCCTCCTAAAATCTCAAAATTAATCTTATCTTGCATTTCGACTTCTAGCATTTCAGTTTTAATCAATGGGAATAAAACTAACTGTTTTTCTCCTACTAGAGGAATCCGTCAAGGTGATCCTATGTCACCATACCTATTTATTTTATCTATAGAACTTCTATCTGTTTACATAAATCATTTAGTGGATGTGAACCTTTGGGACCCTATTACAATATCTCCCAAAGGCCCCCAATCTCTCTCATCTTATCTTTGCTGATGACTTAACTCTAATGGCCAAAGCTAATCACAAATCTGCCCTAGCTATTAAGAACTCATTGGATTTATTTTGCAACTTATCAGGAGCAAAGATTAATACTACGAAATCTAAGATTATCTTCTCCAAAAATTTTGATCCCCAAGAAGCCACCCTTCTAGGGTCTATCTTAGACTTTAAGATTGGCCAACACTTTGGAAAATACTTAGGGTTCCTATTCTCAATCTCAAACCTAATCATCAAGAATACCAATTCTTGATTGATAGTTTCAAATCCAGACTCTCCAACTGGAAAGTTAATCTTCTTAGTCTAGCTGGCAGGACCACTTTGGTTCATTCAACTCTCAATACTCTTCCAAATCACATCATGCAGCTTCATCAAATTCCTAGGAAGACACTCAAAACCTTTGATAGAATTCAAAACAATTTTATATGGGGCACAACTGATAATAGAAGGAAGATGCACCTATTATCATGGGATACCATTACAAAGCCAAAATCCTTAGGTGGTCTATCTATTACTAAGGCTCATGTTAAAAACAATGCTCTTCTTATTAGCCTCTCATGGAGATTTCTTACATCCCCACAGGCTCTTTGGTCTAAAATTCTGAGTGCTAGGTACCTTCATGCCCGACCTTATAAAACTCAATCATTTATTTGGAGAAACATTGTTAAAAACCTTCCTTTCTGCTATGAGAATACTCATTGGGTACTAGGACAGGGTGCGAATACTTTATTATGGGATAACTCTTGGCTCCCTATTAAAAAATCCTTGCGTAATCTCATTAGTGGCCCTCTAACCAAACCTGAGATTAATACTAAAGTATGTGAGGTCCATAATAATAATAGGTGGGATTTTTCTAAAATCTCCTTTGAGCTCCCAACTTTTATTAAAGATATCTTCCTCTCCACTCCTACTCCTAGTGGAACTCCTAAGCAAGACTACCCAATTTGGAGATTAAATAACAATGGAATTTTTTCTTTAAAGTCAACCTACAATATTTTCCTAGGCCACACCCCTGTTGATGATGAATTCAAGTGGGTTTGGGATATTAATACTCCCCGTAAAGTAAAATTTCTTTTATGGCAATACCAACATAGTAGGCTGCCCTGTCGATCACATCTCCACACTATAGGTATTAATATCGACCCTATATGTCCTATGTGTAAGACTGAGCATGAATCTCTTTTTCATATTTTCTAGAATTGTACAATTGCTAAAGTTTTTTGGACAAGTTGTGGTGTTCCTCTCAATTTGAATATAACTCCTGGAAATTGGCTTAGAACTTTAAAGGACCACTCTCCTTCTATGACATCGAAATTTTATTCATGGTTAGAATTTTTATCTTTTGCTTTGTGGGGTCTGTGGCTTAACCGGAATCACAATAATATTCACAACCTCTCCAACTATCTCAGCTACTCTAAAATTCATAAAGATGTAACTGAATTTAAACTTCTTACTTTAAGAGAGCCAAATCTTGCTAAAAATAGGGACATTAGGGTTAGATGGCAACCCCCCAACCCTAACTTTTATAAGCTGAATATTGATGGCTCCTATAATCAAAACTCTAATAAAGCTAGCATAGGAGGGGTATTCAGGAACAGTCAAGGAGATTGGATCCTTGGTTTCCACTCCTCCCTCCATGCTTTGAACCATGCCCATGCTGAACTTTTAGCTTTACTTTATGGATTATCCCTAGCTTTGGAACAGAATCTTATGCCATTAGATATAGAAACGGACTCCACTGAGGTCCTCACCTTGCTTGACAACCCCACTCCTACTTATTTGCCTTTAATTATTCAATGCAGGTTGTTACTAACGAAGCTGGAGATGCCCCAAATCAGGCATAACTTCCGTCAAGGAAATAAAGTTGCTGATCTCTTAGCTAAAGGAGCTCCTGAACAGTCCAAAGAAGATGTTCTATATCATTATGTTCTACCTCCACCTTTTGTTAATCAAGCTATGCTGGATGATCGTGAAGGAAAATATGTTATCAAAAAACTATCGGATAGTACTATTAATTATCTTGCCACATTAGGAAATCTCAATATCCTAAATCTTCCTCCCAGAAGGAACATATCTCTTGCTAGTAGGAACTTATGTAATCAAAGTCATGTACTGCCTCAAAACAGTCGCATGAACTCTCTATGTAACCCTCCGTAATTCAATATAATTATCTTGTTATTATCAAAAAAAAAAAGTTGGAGATCAAATGTAATTTTTTAAAAATCAATTTGGTCTGTTGTTTGAAAATTAAAATTCAAGATTGGAAATATAGAATTTGAAATTTGAAGAGCAAGTTTAAGGAGTATTTTTAAGTTTCCACCAGAAAATGACACCAACAGCCACTCTAAGGGGGTGTTATTTAGGAAGCTTATATTTTTATTGTATTTAATATTTAGCGACAATTTAAATTAGGGGTGAATTTTAGAACTTGGTATTTGAAAAAATTGAACTTCAAGACAAATTGAACTTTAAGAAAGTGTGTTCTGAAATTAATTTTTTTATTCAAATTTTCAGGACAAATTGAACTTTAGGATACTGTGTTATGAAGTTCATTTTTTAGTCAAGAAAAGTTAAAATAGAAAAAATCAAAACACAAAAAAAAAAAAAAAAAAAAAAAAAAAGAGAAGAAATAATCATCCTCCAAATAAGTGCCCACTAATGACTAATGGATGCTCAATTGCCACTAGTTTTCTTTCCAAGATAGAGATCTCCACATGGCAAAAATCTATTGGCACAACACTCTTTATTGGATAACAAAATGGATAAACAAATCATTCCTCCACTGACAATTCACTTTTACACACTTTTTAACACATAGCCAGGCTTCTTTTGAAGTAAGTCAACAGAAAACAAGAACCGAATTCTAAATGGCTTCCATGACAATGACAGCTTCTTTCTTGGGCGGCTCAGCCGTGGCATTAACCAAATGCCCCACCGCCACTAACCGCTGCGGGGCATTCACTGTGAAAGCTAGCTCAAAGGAAGTTGAAACTGTAATGGTGAACAAGAAGCTACATGCAGAGAACAACAGTGGAAGGAGGGAATTGTTTTTCGCCGCGGTGGCAGCCGCGGCTTGTTCAGTGGCTAAAGCCGCTGTGGCTGACGATGAGCCGAAGCGTGGCTCACCAGAGGCTAAGAAGAAGTATGGTCCAGTTTGTGTTACAATGCCTACTGCAAGAATTTGTCGCAATTGAGAGAGAAATGGAATAAAGTGTATCTTTTTTTTTTTTTTTTGTATTTAATTTGGATGGTTTTTGTTAATTGGTGTCTCAAAAAACCATGTAAGAAAAACTTTTATCCTCATGCTAAATTAATATTTTTAATTTCTCTCTAGTTTCTACTAGTTAGTTTAATTTTTTCCAAATTTATTGATGGAATATTTAAATTGAATCAGATTATGATGCATTTCGATCATATTCTCATAAATTCCTATAGGGAATTCGCTACACAATTTTATGTCTTAGTTATATTAAGATCACTTATATGTATCGGTTGTAAATGACATTGTTTGACGTAAAAGAATAGAATTTTTTAATGTTGAGTTAATCAATGCTATATATTTAGATGTGTGTTCTAAAGAAACCACATAGTTTACACAGTGTAGCTAGAATACACATTCTTGTATATCTTCTCTACTGGCATGTATAATACGGTTGGATTGTACCACCGTATCCTTGAGTTCAGATAGGTTTGCTGGATGGCAGAGTCTACAGTGGACTATCTTATGGTATATGAAAGATTATGATCATTTTATTCAGCTCGAGGGGGTCAAATTCAATGTCAATACCTCATTATCTAAAAGATACATTGTATGGTTTTTGAAGCTTGTAAATTACTTTTGAGATTTCAATTAAAATCAATAAACAACAGTAAAAATGTAATTTCCATTACGTTTTATATACAATTTTCTTTTTAATAAATCCATTAGAACAAATCGAAGTTTTTTATATAAAGAATCTTAATTCTAACATTCTGTTTTTATTCTTAATTGCACTACCTTATACTAAGTTACATGGTTTATGATATGTTTAAAACTAGAAAAATTTAAAAGTACCTTAGCTATGATGTGGTACATAGTTAACTCATGTATCGAAAATCTATCGGCTAAACACTGTCATATAAATAAAACAGAGGAAGTTCTTATCATATTTGAAAGGATTTTTTTACATAAAAGTACAAGTTTTAGAGCTTAATTACCAAACATAGCAACATTTTACTAAAATTACCCTATATAGAGAAAAATACAAGATAATTACAAACATAGCAATATTTTCCCATAACATACCAAACCCTTATATTCTTCCTCCTATTTCCCCCACTATCACTTTTGCTCCTCCCATTTCCCCCTATTTCACTTTTCCTCCCACCATTTCCCCCAATTTCACTTTTACTCCTCTAAATTCTCCAATTTCACTTTTCTTCATCCATCCTCAATGTATCTCGTTGTATCTCACCGTATCTCAACCGTTTCTGCACCGTTTCAACTGTTTCTGCAGCACCGTATCTCAACTGTTTCTGCACCGTTTCAACTGTTTCTGCAGCACCGTATCTCAACTGTTTCTGCACCGTTTTAACTGTTTCTGCAGCACCGTATCTAACTGTTTCTGCACCGTTTTCAACTGTTTCTGCAGCACCGTATCTCAACTGTTTCTGCACCCTTTCAACTGTTTCTGCAGCACCGTTTCTAACTGTTTCTGCACCGTTTCAACTGTTTCTGCAGCACCGTATCTCAACTGTTTCTGCACCGTTTCAACTGTTTCTGCAGCACCGTTTCTAACTGTTTCTGCACCGTTTCAACTGTTTCTGCAGCACCGTATCTCAACTGTTTCTGCACCGTTTCAACTGTTTCTGCAGCACCGTATCTAACTGTTTTTGCACCGTTTCAACTGTTTCTGCAGCACCGTATCTAACTGTTTCTGCACCGTTTCAGGTTGTTCAACACTGTATCTAACTGTTTCAGCATCGTTTCACCATTGTTTAAGACTATTTCAGTGTTGTTTTAGCATCGTTTCATCGTTGTTTTCAGACTGCTTCAGTGTTGTTTCAACACCGTTTCATCACTATTTCATATTAAATATATAAAAATTTATTAGAGTACATATTAAACATTACAAAATATATCAGTTTTTATATTTTCTACTTTTTCAAATAGCTTTGTAGACTCTATAGGATTAACTATTAAAAAAGTATCAAGAATAATTAATAGGAGTACATCATATTTCACTCTTTCCCATGCTATTACTAGAAAGTTAAATATATTTTGGTTTTCACTTTCCCCAGGCTACAGTAAGTCGTCTTCTTTGCCTAGCATTCTTAAAATTTCATAGAAATGGCGTCGAATTTAATCTTCTTTCAAAAAATCCACTGCTCTTCCTCAAATAACTTATGAAAAACATCCAGATCCTTTAAAACGTTGCTCAGTACTCGCCCCGTTGTTCCGGTACTCTTGACGGAGCACTTTCTTCTACAATGGGCTCACCGGAATCAGCATCGGCTGACGGATTTAACAATTTTGGTGTCGATGTAGCGGCATAATTGTGAATTCCGGTACGGTGGTGACCTGGTTACCGAGCAGTACTTATCACGATGTTTGCCATCCGGTGGATAATTTGTATCATTTGATACTTGTTGATTTGTCGTCAATGAAACGAGTAAGTGTTCCTACGGTGGCGTTTCATTTTATCGGTTATAAAATGCTGTCGTTGCAGCCGAAGAATCGCCTGATTCCGGTGGACTGATATTCTGCTTGGCTTTTGCTCCGACGGAAGGGGTGGTTGGTGAAGGGAGTTTTGGTGGCGTTGTGGTTTTCTCTATTTTTTTATTGGACTTTTTGTATTTTGATGGTTGTGAAATGCAATATTATTAATATTTATACCTTGTTAGGAAAAATGTTGTTATGCTTTGTAATTTCAAAAATATTGCTATTTTTTTGTAATTAAGGGTGGAAATTTGTATATTTATGTAAAAAACCCTATTTGAAATCTAATAATCACAATACACTCCAAGAATTATAGAAGGGAAAATAAAAAGGAATAGGAAAAAGGAAGGGGGTTGGTAATGTGCGGTGTGCTCCTTGGCAAAAAAATATTGTGCACATAATACAATAGAAGATAGAAAATCGAATACTGATGAAGATCACATACAATAGGGTTCAAACCATTGAGACAACTTTATACATAAATGCGAGGTAAGAGCTGAATTGCAAAAATATGACATGGAAAGCAGTGGTTTGCCAAAATGCACTTAATAATAGTGGTTTAGCAAAACTGCCCTCCATTAGTTTAATGAAATTTTTTCTGGACGAAAATACCTCTCACAACTAATAAAAAGACCCACAATATCCTCCCCTTCCTTTTCTCCATTCAAACAATCTCTAAATTCTAAAAACCTACAACTTTTACAGATTCCTCCATTGAAACGAAGATTCAAGGTTAGATTCCTTCAAATTCCTACTCTTTTACATTCATTTGGATAACCTTGTAGAAAATCTATGAAAATAGGTATCTTACACATACTTCTTGGCAATAGGCACCTTGCACAGACTTCTTGGCAATTGCGAAAACTGTAAGCCCTGTTGCAATGGACAACTTGTCTTTGCAAGTCTTGGCTATGCAAAGAGTTTAAGCTCTGATGCAATGGCACCTTACACAGACTTTCCTGGAAATTGCCAAGACTTCAAGCTTTATTGTAGTGGCAAACTTGCAAAAGAAAGTCTCTGCAAATCTTGGCTATTGCCAAGAGTTTAAGCTCTGGTGCAATGGGCACCTTACAAAGACTTCCTGGCAATTGCCAAGGCTTCAAGCTCTGTTGTAGTGGCCAATTTGCAGAGAAAGTCTCTGCAAGGCTTGGCGATTGCCAAGAGTTCAAGCTCTCTGGTGCAATGGGAACCCACAGTCTTCTTGGCAATTGCCAAGACTTCAAGCCCTGTTGCAGTGGGTAATTTGCAGAGAAAGTCTCTTCAAGTCTTGGCTATTGCCAAGAGTTCAAGCTCTGGTTGCATTGGGTAATTTGCGAGAAAGTCTCCGCAAGGTTTGGTTATTGCCAAGAGTTCAAACTCTGGTGCAATGGGCGCCTTAACTAGGAAATCAAAGTGGAATCTAACTCAAGAAAAATAAAAACAAGATTGAAAGAAAGTTACGAATATCGTCATTAATGGTCAACTTATCACTGGACAAATCAAGTAACTAGCTTCTTTTATCAATGGTAACACCACCCAAGTGATGTGACCAAATTCTCTGCAACTTTTGGCAATAGCCAACACTTTAAGGTCGGGTGGAAGGAGATAACTTGTAGGGGAAGTCTCTGAAAGTATTGACACTTATCAATACTTTATGATCTGGTGCAATAGGCAACCTGCAGATAAAGTCTCTGCAAGTATTGGCAATAGCCAAGACTTTAAGATCTATGCAATATGCAACTTGCAGAGAAAGTCTCTTCAAGTCTTGGCAATAGCCAAGACTTTAATCTCTGTGCAATAAAGGCTACTTGAAGAGAAAGTCTATGCATTAATGGCAATAGCCAAGACTTTAAGCTCTGTACAATAAGCAACAACAATATCTAATTGCTATTGTCAATAAGAACTTTAAAATCATCACAATCAAGCATAAGAAGTAAAAAAAATTCACAGGAACGTCAAATTTAATTCAACGATCATCAATCAAAATAGAAAAAACTTACAGATAAGTGTATAGATAATAATTACCAAAAATAAATACATAATAAAATAAATACAAATAAAGGATTAGGCAAAATAAAAATTACATTATAACACAAATTAAAAAAATAATAAAATAAATAAAATTTTTACAGATTTCCTAAATGTCTCTAGGATACAAAGAAGAAAGAAGAAAATGAAGGAGGAATGAGAGAAGGAAGGGAAGGAGGAAAGAGAGAAGGAGACTGTTCCATATAAATTGGATTTAGGCAGGGGCAAAATAGTTCTTTCGCATAATGAGGGATGATGTGGAGGACATTTACTTAAAACATTTGAAAATGTGGGCAAAAAGGTAAGACCAGTACTTATGGAGGGCACGGTGTGAAATTTTTTGGATAGCATACAATAAATTTAATATGTTCCCAACCTTTTCTAGCAAGCATTTAGGATATATTCACACTCGGAGTTTTGTCAAAAGACAAAACATGTATAGTGACAGTTAAAGTACCAGAGTCTAGAAATTTCAAGTTCACTCCCAAGAAACAAAGTAAAGAAGGAATCAAGAAGCCAAGCATCTCACAAATCTAGTTATTAGACACCACAAAATCTTATAGATAAGGTTTCGATTCAAATGGATCCTTCTAGCATAAGTTCCCCCCATCATATGTATCTTTAAATAACACACTAAATCATCTTGTCACTAGTATGAGATTGTAAAGCACCCGAACATTGCATTAGTAATGGCTTCTTTATCCATGTCATCCTCATTTCTTGGCCATGTAGCAGCTAACATCTCCACCAAACATCCAAAAACCAACAAAAGAAGAGTGCTCATAGTCAATGTCTTTAATAAGGATCAAAAGCTTGTGACAAAAACAGAGGCGAAGAAGAGCAATGGAAGGAGGGAATTAGCTTTTGCCTTAATGGCAATAGCTGCTAGTTACTCATTTGCAAGAGTTGTCATAGCAGAGGAGCCAAAGGCAGGGACAGCTGAGGCAAAGAAGAAGTATGCACCTATTTGTGTCACAATGCCAACTGCTAGAATATGTCACAAGTGAATTCAAGTGCCTTTGTAAATTTTATGCTTAAATATTCAAGTGCCTTCTTCGGTTCTTCCTCAATATCTAAATAAGTAGTCTCCTCAATTTATTTCGTGGATGGATGAGATTATTTCTTTCTTAACCAGAAGCTATATATTAAGCCTCGAAAAATGAATATGTTCTCATTTAATAAGCATTGCATGACATGAACTCGTATTGATCAACGTAGTGAATATCGAATTCACATGATCACATAAAAAATAAGAAATTTCATATTAAGAGCTTTAGTGAGACCAAGGCACCAAGCGGCGAACAGAGAAACATAAGCTTTAACAAAGCAAACGATCCAACACTACCTCTTGATGCAATTTTTTAAAAATTGTTATCAAAATATACAGGCTTAGAATAACATTAAGAACTGTCTAATGATTATGAGAGGTTAGTCGAGAAGTTTGAGCTCATGGATTCCGCTTCTCTAATGTTATATAAGAAATTGATGACATAAGATATTACAAAGGGATATTTTAAACTTTCGGCCTCGTCTCACAAAATTTTTAAGATTGACATTTACTGTTATCGAACACAATGTTTTAAAAGGCGGGGCCGCTAGCGAGGCATTTTACTCACAACAGGGCGAGGCGTAAGCCTCGAGACGTGGGGCGTAAGTCCCATGGATCTAATTTTTTAATTAATTTTAATTAATAAATAGCATAATGAGCCAAAAAATATCGAAAATATATTTAAAAAAGTTTAAAAAATTAAAATAAGAAAAAAGATTATAGTAACAAACAATCTAACATTTTGTACAAGTATAAGAAATTAAATAATGTTACAGTTTTTATGAGACAAATAAACTATATTAACCTTCAAACAATTAAAAAATTAAAATTTTGTTAATATTAAAGTGAATAACAATAAAAATTTATTACTATTATAATTTAAAACATTAATTCTTCATTGATAAATAATATAAATTGCTTCTAAATTATAAAATAATTTACGTTTAATTTTGAGTGACAGAAATAAGACATGAAGACTAATAGCAAGTGATGATATATACCTCGACTACATATTTTCAGATTAAGTATACAGATGAAATATATCTCGTTAATTGAGCTACACTCAATATCTCGATTTTTATAAATGAATACAACTTTTGTCAATCATTTTAAAGAAAATTGTGGATGAACAATCTTAATTAGAGAATTGGACAGATTATTTGCATAGGTTCTATAAAGCGAGTCCCGAGCGTTGGACGTACTTTGGGCGCATTCCCGGGCGCTTAAGGCGTAAGTCTCATGGATTTAAGCCCCGCCCGAGAGTCTCAGGGCGTTTTGCAATTGCCCCACCCCGAGACGAGTCCCGGGCGAGTCCTAAAATTTCCTTTTAAAACAGAGATCGAACATAAATTCTACTTGTAGCGTACATAGTTAGTTTGGCCTATGAGTTGGAGGTCGGGACATTTCAAGAAGTTATGGACAGTGAAGATAGTGTAATTTGTGAATTGTATTGATTTGTAAACATAGAACAACAAATAACTTTTGCCTATAAAGCAAAACTTGAGAAATCAATTGAGCAGGTTCAATGTTTCTAACTTACTGAATGTCCAAAACTCTAGCATCATAGGCAATTAATTTATGTCGCCAACACCAATAGACAATAGATGTTGATTGGGACTAAAAGTTCAAAATCATCTCCAATGGACACCATAATGGGGAAATGGTTATATGCGATCCAAATGCTAACAAATACTAGGAAAAATTTAGGGCTCTTTACATATATATCCGCCCATCAAGAAATAATTACTTTTAGATGTCCATAATTTTTTGTATTCAAAAATTTAATACATATTAAATATATTTCTTAATATTAATATTAATATTTAATAGTATGATATTTAACCTCATTAATTAAAGGAAACAATCAATGGTAAAAAAAAAAAGATTACCATTAAATATAGTAGTTGCACGATTTTAGGCTTAATGATAGAGTCCTATCAACATAATAATATTTAAAATATTAAAGATATATATTTTAAATATTAAATATATATCGATAATATTAAATATATATTTTTTAAATATATAATATATATTTAAATAAATATCAATAATATTTAAAATATTAAATATATTAAATATATATATTTAAAATATGAAATATCAATAATATTAAATATATTAAATATCAATAAGATTAATATATTAAATATATATTTAAAATATGAAATATCAATAATATTAAATATATCAATAATATTAATATATTAAATATATATTTAAAATATTAAATATATATAAATAATATTTAAAATATATTTAAAATATTAATTATATATCAATAATATTTAAAATATTAAATACATATTTAAAAATGGTAAAATGTATATGGAAAGAAAGAAACAAGAAAATGTGTACAGAAAAGTAATTATTCTTGGTTAAAGTTCATGGGGCGTAAATTTCCCAAAAATTTATTCGAAAACTTAAATGAAGGATAAATTTAACCAACATTCTCAAAGTAAATGAGTAACTTTGATTACCGGCAAACACATCAACGGCCCCTTAAACTTGTCCACATTTTTCACTTTGACACTCCAATTTAAGGCTATTTTAGTTTTAACACTTGAACATGGCTTTTGTTGTGTCACTTAGACACTAAAAGCTGACAAGGCACATAGGGTGAGAATCACTGAACTTAAAGCGCATGGGAGGATTTCTTCTTTTTTTCAATTTTTTCCTCTTTCTTTTTCCTCCCAATCTCTCGCCCTATATCGTGAATAGCCACTACCATCCAGCTTCGTCTTCTCTCCTGCTGCCATTGCCGCCACCACCATCTTCACTACCATCCACCTTTTCATAAGTATATTAACATCATTTTTACCCTTATCGGCGTTCTCACAAACGCCTTTACATTTTCTCTACTATTTCACTATTGACGACGGCCACTCACACTTCATTAAGACACCAACATAGAATATTTTCCTCCTAACCAATAGAAAAATACATTGTTAGCTTGAATAAGCTTGGAAGTTTTCGCTAATGACGAAGGAACATATCCAAGGACTTATTCTTTTGGATCACTGCAGCTGAATAAATAATTATGCAAAATCAATTAAGTGAAAAAATTAATTATTATCCTATTTTCTAATGTTTATCTTGATAATTATGCAGAGTTGTACGTGATAAGGAAAGATTGCATAAGATTAGGATAAGGCTTGAAGATAAGCAATAAGTTCTGATATGAAAATCAAAGACACAAATGAAAAGACAAGAATTAAAAGTAAGACCCAATTGATTTAGAGAAGAATTAAGGAAGTTAATTAGGGAAAGATTAACTTAATTACCCCGTTAATCACCTAACACAATAGAACCACTACTATTTGATCCTCAATTAGCTAAGCTAATTGCAAATCAAGGACATTAATGAGCTTAAGCAAACAAGCTTAGCCAAAACCTCACAATTATCAATATTCATCAAAACTAGGTCTACTAATGACTTTGGAAGTATTTATATATTGGAAAATGCCTTAATTAACCCTTAACAATGGGCCTTCAAATCATTAGCCACTGGTGGGCTTTCTGGTCCTCGTCTCAGCGCGATCGCGCAGTGATGATCGCTATCGCGCTGAGCTTTAATTGGTGTCCAAGCGATCGCGGCTATGGTCACGCGATCGCGCAGGTAAGCCTTCAACCTGCCTCTTGTGCGATCACGTCTGTGGACGCGCGATCGCGCAGTTCTGCATTTTCAATCCCACGTGATCACGTCTGACACTCGCGATCGCATAGGTCTTCTCTTTTGTCTTCTGCGATCGCGTCTGTGCACGCGCGATCACGATGAGCATTTTCAGTTCCAGAGGCAGTAAGCATGCAAAACTACCCTAGAACCTCCAATACTTGCCCAATTAGCTCCAGCTGTGTGAACATTGCATGTAGCCATTGCAACTCCCTAGCTTGGCTCCTCGTGAAGGGCTTGGATGGACGTCGGGTTGCATCATTCTCCCCGTCTTGAGAAGAAACCGTCCACGGATTCACTTGATCTTTAACTTCGAAGGGAGACAAGTCACACACATTGAACGTGTTGTGCACTTGTTATTCACTAGGCAAGTCCACCTTGTACGCGTTGTCATTAAGGCGTTCAAGGACTTGAAAGGGGCCATCGCCTCTAGGCATCAATTTTCTCGTCCTCTTGTTTGGGAACCTATCCTTCTGAAAATGAACCTACACCCAATCACCGGGCTCAAAGATGATCTTCTTCCTTCCTTTGTTGGCCTTCTTGGCAACTTCTTGATTTTTCTTCTCAAGTTGTTTCCTTACTTGCTCATGAAGTTGCTTCATCTCTTGAGCTCTCACCTTGGCATCTAAGCTTAAGACAACATCACTAGACAAAGGCGTAAGATCCAAGGGGGTAAAGGGGTTAAAGCCATATACAACTTCAAATGGTGTCATGCAAGTAGATGTGTGCATGGTCCTATTATAAGAAAATTCAATCAAAGGTAGATGTTCTTCCCAAGAAGCTAGTTTCCCCTTGATCATAGCTCTAAGCATGGCACCCAAGGTTCTATTAACAACCTCGGCTTGGCCATCGGTTTGGGGGTGGCAAGAAGTGGAGAACAACAACTTTGTGTCAAGCCTCCCCCAAAGCTCCTTCCAAAAATGACTAAGGAACTTGGGATCCCTATCACTAACAATAGTTTTTGGGACCCCATGCAATTTAAGCACATTGTCAACAAACAAGTTAGCTATGTGAGGTGCATCATCAACCTTGTGACATGGAATGAAGTGAGTCATTTTAGAAAATCTATAAACAACCACAAAAATACTATCTTTCCTCCTTTTGGTCCTAGGCAATCCAAGGACAAAATCCATAGAGATATCAAGCCAAGGACCTAAGGGAATGGAGAGGGGTGAGTACAAACCATGTGGAAGTAGCTTTGACTTGGCTTGCCTACGCTCCAAGCATTGGACATACACCCTCACAACATCCACTCTCATTTTGGGCCAATAGAATTGTTCCTTAAGAATCTCCATTGTTTTGCCCACACCAAATTGCCCCCATTAGTCCCCCACTATGGGCCTCCCTCACTAGCAATTCCCTCCAAGATGAATTAGGCACACATAGCTTCCCATTCCTAAACAAGAAGCCATCAAACCTGTGATACCTCTTTTTCTCCACATCAGTACTAAGTTCCTCCTCACCACACAATTGATTGACTCTTCTACCCCTTTCCTCCACTTCACAATTAGCATAAAGTTCTCCAAACTCTGGGTCATTAACATACATTTACCTCATACTCTCAAAGCCCATGAGTTTGGACCCCAACGTATTCATCAACAAGTGCCTTCTTGATTGAAACACAAACTTTCTTGACAAGGCATCCGCCACCACATTCTATTTCCCCTTTTTGTAATGGATGACATAGGAAAAAGTCTCAAGAAATTCCACCCATTTGGCATGCCTCACATTCAATTTTTCTTAGGATTTGAGGTGTGTTAAGGATTGGTGGTCGGTTCTAATGACAAATTCTTTGGACCAAAGGTAATGTTGCCAATGAGCCAATGCCCTCACCAAGGCATACAACTCTTTGTCATAGGTGAAATATTTAGTGGTTTCCCCCTTTAGTTTCTCACTAAAATAGGCAATAGGTTTTTGTTCTTGTATCAACACGGATCCAATGCCTACCCCACTAGCATCACATTCAATCTCAAAAGTCTTATCAAAGTTTGGAAATTGGAGAAGAGGTGTGGAACTAAGGACTTCCTTCAATTTCACAAAAGCCTCTTCTTGCTCTTTCCCCCCACACAAACACCTTATCCTTCCTTATCACTTCGGTCAATGGTGCGGCTATAGTGCTAAATCCTCTCACAAGCCTCCTATAAAAGCTAGCCAACCCATGAAAACTTCTCACATCACCAATATTTTTAGGAGTGGGCCAATCCCTAATGGCCTCCACCTTAGCCTCATCTACTTCCACACCATTGGCACTCACCACAAAACCAAGAAAAACAACTTTTTCAACACAAAAAGAACACTTTTTCAAATTAGCAAATAGTTGTTCCTTTTTCAAGACATCAAACGCTTGTTTCAAATGATTAGCATGATCATCAATATGTTTGCTATAGATAAGGAGGACATCAAAATAAACCACAACAAATTTTTCAATGAAGGATTTGAGCACATGGTTCATCAACCTCATAAAGGTTGAAGGAGCATTGGACAAGCC
This sequence comes from Petunia axillaris subsp. axillaris, assembly GCA_029990575.1. NCBI lineage: Eukaryota > Viridiplantae > Streptophyta > Magnoliopsida > Solanales > Solanaceae > Petunia > Petunia axillaris. The sequence continues at coordinate 135,648,664 of JARKNS010000004.1, forward strand.
AAAAGGCATGACAAGCCACTCATAAAGACCAAAGTTGGTCTTAAAGGCCGCCTTCCACTCATCACCCGGTTTCATCCGGATTTGGTGGTATCCACTCCTCAAATCAATTTTAGAAAACACACAAGATCCACATAATTCATCTAGCATATCATCTAACCTAGGAATAAGATACTTTACCGTGATCTTGTTATGGCTCTACAATCCACACACATGCGCCAAGTCCCATCTTTCTTTGGCACTAGGATGACCGGGACCGCACATAGGCTCAAGCTTTCTTGCACAAGTCCTCTCCCAAGCAACTCCTCCACTTGCTTTTGAAGTTCTTTGGGAGCTTCCGGGTTGCTTCTATAAGCGGCCTTGTTGGGCAACTGAGAACCCGGAACAAGGTCTATTTGATTCTCAATGCCTCTTAGTGGTGGCAATCCACTAGGCAACTCCTCGGTGAAGATGTCTTCATAACCTTGCAAAAGAGAAGAAATAGAACTAGGCAAAGAAGGGGTTAGTTCATTAGTAAGCAAAACATGTTCCTTGTGTAGGAGAAGAATCATGGGTGCTCCTTCCTTCACATCTCTCAAACATTCCTTCCTAGACAAGAACAAGTTCACTCCCTCTTTTGGTTCCTCACTCTTTTGAGTAACAACTCTCACTCTCCCTTCCTCCACAATGCCCTCTTTCTTTTCTTTCTCTCTTTTCAACTTTAACTCCCTCATCTTCCTATAACCCTCACTCACTTGTGCCGGGGTCAATGGATTGGGAACAAATTTTTGATCCCCCACTTCCAAGGCATATCTATTGGTCTTGCCATCAAGCTTGGCCAAACGGTCATATTGTCAAGGCCTACCAAGCAAGATATGACAAGCTTGCATAGGGACCACGTCAAACAAAAGCTCATCATAATAATCCCCAATCTTGAATTTAATCAAGGCTTGCTTGGTCACCTTAAGTTCACCACACTCGTTCAACCATTGGAGTTTGTAAGATTATGGGCGATTTCTAGTGGGTAGTTTAAGTTGTTCAATTAAAGTGGTGCTCACCACATTAACGCAACTACCACTATCAATAATCAAAGAACAAGTAGCACCTTGAACCTTACAATAGGCATGGAATAAACTCTCCCTTTGATTCGACTCCAACTCCTCATTTACTTGTGCCCCTATTATTCTTCTTACCACAAGAGTAAGATAGTTTTCCTCTAGTTGCCCATCTCCCGTCGCCTCCTCATCAAAATCATCGTCACATGGCATACCCCTATCTATCTCATCATCATCACTTCCACCCGTTTCATAACCCCCATCACCCAAAGCAATGATAGTCCTCCTATTGGGACAATCTCGCATCATGTGGCCACGGCCATTACACTTGTAGCATTGAATGTTAGATAAGTTTTCAAGTTTAGCTTTATTACCTCCCACCTTGGGCTCCTCCTTGGGCTTGGTTCTTTCAAAGTTGCCTTTGAAATCACACTTGGGCTCCTTAGCTTTATCCCATGGGGTATAAGCCTTCACATTATCCTTTCCTTTGTTCCAAGTGGATGGAATGTTTTTGGCTTTGTAAGACTTGTCTAGCTTGATCCCGTTCTCCACCTTTTGAGCCGCTTGGAATGCCTCAATCAAGCTTTCAAACTGGTGAAATTCCATTGGGGAGGAGATCTCCCTATTCAAACCACCACGAAACTTTGGTATGAGAGACCGGTCATCATCTAGGTAGCCCTTATCCTAGTCCTCTCAAACTCATCAAAATACTCCGTCATGCTCTTGGTTCCTTGCCTCAAATTGTAGAACTTTTAGAGCAATTCATTCTCATAGTGTGGAGGTAGAAACCGAGCCTCCATCATGGCTTTAAAAGCCGCCCAACCCCATTGGCAATGAGCACTTGTGCTTCTCTTTGTCTTCTCTTGGACTCCCACCAAGTAAAAGCATGGCTTTAAAATTGTGAGATAGCATACTTCACCCTTGTAGCATCTTGGACGTTGTTGATTTGAAAGATTCTCTCCATCGAGACCATCCACTCCATATATTTATCCGGATCACTCTCACCTTGGAAGGGAGGTAGGTTGACCTTGATAATGTTCAACCCCCTATCTTCATCATGATGCCTCCGTTGTCCACCATAACCCCCGTGGTCATAGTAGTCTCCATCACGGTTCGCTCTCCCTTGGTAACCTTCTCCAAATCGACCACCTCGACCTCTAGCTCCACCAAAAGGAACTCCCCCTCGTTGGGCTTCACCCGGATAACGAAAGGTTCATTGTCATAGTTCTCATCCTCATGAAAACCCTCAACATCAAGTGGCCTCGGAGTGTCATTCCTTGGTTGCTCATTTCTTGGGAGATCATGAGTAGGATCCCTCACTTGTGGAGTTACGTTCGGCGAATAGGTATCTTGGACCATCATTTGAGAGTAGCGGTCGTTGGCCCGAGAGATTTGGCTTGGTCTATCACCCCGCACCCCCACAGTTAGAGGTGTGCCAACCACTTATTTTCCCTTTTTCCGAAGCTCTTCCTTTGGTGTTAGCTCCTTCACCGTCCCATCCAACCCATCAATCTTATTTTCCAAGAAGTTCATCTTATCCAACATGGCTTTCATCATGGTTTTAAGTTCCATGTTCACTTCGCCCCCCTCTTGAGTCATTGTACCTACAAACAAGTAAACAAACAAGGTTAGTAGAAAAAGTCCTCAGCGAGTCGCTCCCTAAGTGTTTATACTCAAATTGATGTCACTCAACTCACTCGTGTTTGCACTCAACGTTCGGCTTTTACTCACTCTAATGCTCTCTCCTCACTTGCCTTTTTCCACTCTTTGGCTATTGCAAGTTTGTTCTTCGCATACTAAGTCCAACTTGACAATCAAACTCAACTAATTCGGGATCGGAAGGAATTGTTGTGACAAAACACGGACAATTGAAACTGACGAAAGCACTTTAGAAAAGTTTAAAGAAAGGGAAAAAAGAAAGGCGCGAATCGAATTGGCACGAATCGGATTCGGAATTGGATGAAATTTGGTTTGTGATCTAGAAACTCACTTTTCTTGATGCTGGAATTGAGTTCCGAATAATTGGAAACTGTTACGGGGCTGCTGCGAACAATATGTCTAAGAATCTGTTTTTCTGGAAAATTGTTGTTCTGTGCGATCGCGTTTGACTGTCGCGTTCGCGAAGCTTTGCTTGGTGGAACTGGTGCGATCGCGTGTTAAAGTCGCGATCGCGTAGGCCTTTTAATTGGTGGCCTGCGCGATAGCGTTGTAGCTGGCGCGATCGCATAAGCTTCTGGGTCTGAAGCAGAACCCGATTTTGAAGCTCACTTTTCAACTTGAATCTTTACAAACCACCGTATTTTTTCTCCAAATTTGAGATATATACTCCTTGTTAGTCCGTGAACAAACCCCAGTAATTGATTCTCCGATTTCAACAACCAATTCCAAAAACCCCAAATTCTTGATGAAGAACCCTAACTTTTGATTTCTTCAATTCAGCACCAATATGTTGTTGTTTGTCTAATTCCTTTTGGAATTAGTTTCTAGGCATCGCAATCTTCAAATGGTACCAAAAATTTCACTCAATAGAAACCTAATCCTAAGACTCATATTTTTGGGTTTTTGACTCTTTTATTTTTTTGACTTGATGAACAAGAATTGGTTTAGTTATTATTAAAACAAACACTAATCCAGCTCTGATACCAAATGATATAAAAATCAAACACACAAATAAAAAGACAAGAATTAAAAGTAAGACCCAATTGATTTAGAGAAGAATTAAGAAAGTTAATTAGGAAAAGATTAACCAAGTTACCCCTTAATCACCTAAACAATCGAACCACTACTATTTGATCCTCAATTAGCTAAGCTAATTGCAAATCAAGGACATTAATGAGCTTAAGCAAACAAGCTTAGCCAAAACCTCACAATTATCAATATTCATCATAACTAAGTCTACTAATGACTTTGGAAGTATTTATACATTGGAAAATACATTAATTAACCCTTAACAATGGGCTTTCAAGTTATTAGCCACTGGTGGGCTTTCTGGTCCTCGCCTCAACGCGATCGCGCAGTGATGATCACTATCACGCTGAGCTTTAATTGGTGTCAACACGATCGCGGCTATGGTCACGCGATCGCGCAGGCAAGCCTTCAACCTGCCTCTTGCGCGATCACGTCTGTGGACGCGCGATCGCGCAGTTATGCATTTTCAATCCCACGTGATCGCGTCTGACACTCGCGATCGCGTAGGTCTTCTCTTTTGTCTTCCGCAATCGCGTCTGTGCACGCGCGATCGTGATGAGCATTTTCAGTTCCAGAGGTAGTAAGCATGCAAAACTGCCCTGGAACCTCTAATACTTGCCCAATTAGCTCCAGCTGTGTGAACATTGCCTGTAGCTATTGCAACACCCTAGCTTGGCTCCTCGTGAAGGGTTTGGATGGGCGTCGGGTTGTATCAAGTTCAATTAGGACTCAAACTCTTGGAGGCTTTGGTGTTCTAATTGCTCAAGACTCCTCAGATTTCAAAGCTATAAGAAGAGGAGCATTTCAGCTGTTGAAGTTACGCACAAATACAGAGAAAAAGAGTTATAGCATTGTTGAGTCGAAATTGTATTTGTGTAGTCATTAAGCTACAGGGAACTAAGTGAAGAACCTGTTCCTCAGATTGAGTATTGTCAAAGTTCAGTCTTAGTTCAACTGTAGTAGGTACTATCGAGTTGTATCATCTTAATTCAAGTCGTGGACTTGAAGAAACTTCACTGATCGTGAAAGAGGTCACTAGAGGATTAGAGTTAGTCCTAGGTTAGTAAGAAGGTAGTCTTGTAACCAAGTGAGTCTTTTACATAGTGAAGTTGAAATCCTACTTGGAAGAGTAGGTCGTGGTTTTTTTATCCCTAGTTAACGGAGGTTTTCCACACTAACATCGAGTGTTCATTTACTTACAGTTTTAATTCCGCATATATTAAAGTAAAAGAACACATTGAAGAAACTGGTCCTTAAAACAGTAAGTGGTATGTCTTGGGAAATAACAATTGGCATCAGAGCGGGTTATCCTTGAAGAGGCTAAACCTTAGGATTAGAATGAGTGCACCACAAGAAAACTCCGAGGATCAGTCCACCATTAGGCCACCTTTGTTCAATGGTCAATATTACTCATGGTGGAAAGAGAGAATGAGAGATCACCTTCAAGCCGAGGACTATGAATTATAGGACATAGTTACTGAAGGTCCCATGATTCCCATGAAGAAAGATGCTAAAGGTAAGGATGTTCCTAAAACTAGAAAAGAATGTACTAGTGAAGATTTGAGGAAATGGGAAAAGAATGCCAAAGCTAGAAAGTGGCTTGTTTGTGGACTCAGTCCTGATGAGTGTACTAGGATCTGAGGATGCACTACGGCCAAAGAAATTTAGGATGCCTTGCAGGTCGCTCATGAAGGAACAATTCAGGTGAAAAGGTCTAGAGGTACACTTCTTTTTGCTGAGTATGAAAGTTTCAAAATGAAAGAAAATGACTTTATTTCTGAAATGTACACTAGGTTTAATACAATTTCATCTGAACTTATCTCGTTAGGAAGGATTTTAACTGTTGAGGATAGAGTTGAGAAGATTCTAACTAGAGTTCTCCCTGACTCATGGGAAATTAAGGCTTGTGCCATTATAGAAAGTAAGGATCTTACCACACTATCCTTAGATGAGCTTATAAGTAATCTGAAAACTTATGAACTAAGGAAAAAGGTTAAGAACATAGGTGAAATAGTTAAAACTGATCCTAATCTAGCCTTAACTGCTGTTGATAAGCCTGTTGATGATAAGGAACTGGTTCTAACAGCAAAAAGTGTCCAAAGATACTTAAATAAGAAAAATGAGCTAGTGGACAGGGTAGGTCTTCTGACATGAAACAGGCTAGAGAGTGCTTCAAATGTGGAAGTATGGAGCACGACATCACCAAATATCCAGTCATGGAAGAGGAATGGAAAAAGAGGCAAGTTGACAAAAGAAGAAACGTTAAGGAACAGGTCCACAAAAAAAATGGATTTTCCAAAGCAAGAACTGCAGGTTGGCAGGACAATGGAGATGATCAGTCTGATGATGATACAGGTAATGAGCTTGCTCTAATGACTCTTGAAAATTCAGACATTAAAGAAGATTTTGAGGTATTTATTTCTAAACTCAAAAATGATGTTAAAAGAATGACTAAAGAGAAATTAGTTAAAGTTTACTAAATGAGCTTAAATCTTCAAGTAATGCTAAAGAACAACTGCATGATGAAACTGAAAGTTTAGGAACTGAATACAAGAAAATGGTGGTAAAAAATGACACTTTAAAAAGGGAAAATAGCATGCTAAAGGAATAGGTCCTTACACTTGAATCAACTGTTCAGGAATTTCAGTGTGAAAATTTAGAAGTTAGGACAGTTGGAAAAGGTAAAGGCATTGCTAATTCTCATCAGCTTATTGCTGAAGAAAATTTGAAAGTTGTAGTTAATGAAATGCCTGAAAAAGATGAAAAGATAAGATCTTTAGAAGAGGACTTGATCAGAACAAGAGAGAAACTGACTAAAACTGTCAAGTGGAACAAGTCCTCTAACGCATTAGAATGGTTACAGGAAAATCAGAGTAATAGTTGAAAAGGTGTTAGGTTTGAGAAATCTCAATCTTTAACTCAATGGAATCCTAAGAGTAAGTATCTGACTCTTCCTGAGAATTGGTTGTGCACACATTGTGGGAATACTGGTCACTTAAAAGGAAATTGCCAATCTCTGAAAAGAACTGTACAAAAGAACAGGTCCTTTAAACCGGTTCATAATTCTGTGGCAAAGAAAACTGTTCACACAAAGAAAGCATTGCCATTCTGGGCTAGGAGAGACTTAATTCACCCTTTTGTTAAAGGAAAGGGACCCAAACTAGTTTGGGTTCCTAAAATCAACCCCTAGTTTTCTTTTGCAGGCTGGAGTAAAAGTGAAAAACCACAAAATGGTACATGAACAGTGATTGCTCAAAGCACATGACAGGACACAAGGAACTGTTCCTTTCATTCTCAACTTTTCAAGGAGGAAGTGTTTCCTTCGTTAATGGTAAAAAAGGGGAAATTATTGACATTAGGAAGAGAAGCTATGAGAAAAATATCACAAGGAACAGTTCCTCAAATTGAAACTGAGAAGGGTAGCACAGAGACAGGGGAACAAATGTTTTATCCACCTCTCAAGCTTGTAATGCTACCACATCAGATACTATTCCTCAGCATGAAAACACACAGGAGAGTACTTGGTATGAACGTTTGTCCAAATTCCTACTTCAACATGGATATAAAAGAGGTAAAATTGATAGTACACTGTTCTTAAAAGAAAAAGGTAAACATCTCTTAACTGTTCATGTAGATGACATAATTTTTTTTGTGCTACTTGTAAGAATATGAGTAAGAAATTTTCAAGATTGATGGGGAGTGAGTTTGAGATGAGCATGATGGGTGAACTCAATTTCTTTTTGGGTTTACGAATCAAGCAAACCTCAAATAGAACTATGATCCACCAATAGAACTATGTTAAGGAACTACTTAGAAGGATTGACATGGATAAAGCTAAGGAAATTGATACACCAATTGCCACTGCTACTAAATTAGAACTTGATGAACATGGCAATTCAGTTGATCAAAAATTGTATAGAGGTATGATCGGTTCTTTGCTTTATTTAACTGCTAGTAGACCTGACATTGTGTCTAGTGTTGGCTTATGTGCAAGGTTTCAGCCAGATCCTAAGGAATCTCATTTGAAAGCTGTTAAAAGGATATTAAGAAATCTGAAAGGAACAGGTTCCTTGGGACTTTGGTACCCAAAATGTGGTAATTTTAATCTTGTTGGGTATACAGATGCTGACTATTTAGGTTTCCTTGTTGATAGAAAAAATACCTCAGGTATGACACATTTTCTTGGTGAGTGTTTGGTTTCATGGGGAACCAAGAAACGAAATTCAGTGGCACTTTCCACTGTAGAAGCTGAGTATATGGCAGTTGCCTCATGTTGTTCACAATTGTTGTGGATCAAACAACAATTACAAGATTTTGGTGTTGATGTAGGAACTGTTCCTATCTATTGTGATAACACTAGTGCAATTAACATGACAAAGAATCCTGTGCATCACAAGAGAACTAAACATATTGATATAAGACACCATTTCTTGAGGGATAATTATGAGAAGGGTTTAATCACTATAGTCTTTTGTCCTACTGATAAACAAATTGCTGATATTTTCACAAAGGCTTTAGGTAGAGATCATTTTGAAAGGAACACGTTAGAATTAGAGATGATTAAATTCACCTAAGTCTACTCAGCTTTACTTCAAAAATTGGCTTAAAAATGAATTTTATTAAAGTCAATTTGAAGTTTTCAGCACAGTTCTATACTTAATTGTACACTCTATGCCATGATTTCTATTTAAGTTTACTAAATTTTAACGATGTTACCCTTATGTTCTTAGAATTTCAGATTATGCAATTTGATTGAATTTGGGTAAAGGAACTGTTCCTTATTACATTCTCAGGAATGTACTACTTTATTATTCAGAAATTATTAGTTTGAAGAACACAGGTAAGTAAACGAGTTTAAATCCCACTCAAACTCTATCTCTATGAAATCAACCTCATCAAGGAACCGCTCCACACTCCATCTTCCACTTGAACTCTTAATCCTAATGGCTCTATTTTGAAACGTTCAAGAAACCTAATCAGTCTGGAACTCTATTTAATCAAGGAAGCTGAAAGGTAATTCATTTTACACTCCATCTCTATCACTATCCTTTACTTCTATATAATCTTTTAAGCTCCAATCTCATATTCTCGTTCAAGAAAGAGTGATTCATTATCTTCTAAATCGAAAAAATGGCAATGTCTCTCTCACTTGAAAACACTTCATCTATGCCTACCAATGAACAACCACCAGTTACAAAGCCTACTTCAGCCATGCAAATAAATTCACTACATCAAGAAAATCAAAACCCTCGAAACCCTAACTCTGAAATTCAGGGGGAAGGATCAGGTCCATCTGTTGCTGAGACACTGGAATATATGGATGATATTTCTAGGGCCATGATCCTGTATGAATTCAAGGTAAACTACGTTGAACCTTTAAATATAGTTGATGATAAGGGTGAGGAAGTAGATGGGCTAGGTGTGTTTGTACCAGAAAGTGAGGGGAAAAAGGAAACTGTGAAGTGTTTAAAAGCTCCCATGCATGAGTCTTCTGAGTCTCCAGAGTCTCCAGTGTGGCTGCTTCTAGAGCACCCATGGAGGATGAAGATATGGTGGATGTAGATAAACCATGGCTTAAAAAGAAAAAACAAGGGGAGAGTTCTGCTAAGGGTAAATGAGCTGTTCCTTCCATTGAAGGAAGTGAAAACTGCTACCAAGAAGGAAAGATTTAGGGCTACTACACTGATCAATTGTGACATGAAAGTAAATGCTGAGTCTGCTGCTGTTGGAGCTACTATTTTTGGTTCTTCCAAAGGACCTTTGAACAATAACGTTAGGGTGTTGAGGCAGCATATTGATTTGCAAGCTGCTGAGATTAAGAGGTTGGAGGAAGAAAGAGACTTCTGGAAAGCTGAAGCTGCTAAGGCAAAAGAAACAAATGAAACTATTCTTCAGAAAATATTTGTGTTGTTGCAGGAAAAGTCTCAAGGACCTGGTCCTTCCACCATCTGATACCCAAAACCAAAAATCCATCTTTTGTCCAGTGGGATTTAGATTAGTTCTAGTCTCCTAGCCTTCTTATCTTTAGTTTTTGACTAGTTTAGTAGTACTTGCTTAGTTTGTTTCCCCTGGTTGAAAATCTTTTTGCTTATGATGTCATATCTTCGATGGCTAATATCATTTCAATGTAGTTGCTTTTTGTTGGATTATGTTTGCATTTTGAGTTGCCTAAACGGCTATGATTTGATTATTTTTATTGCTTATAATAATTCTGACTTATGCAACCTTTTCAATGATGCCAAAAGGGGGAAGAGTAAGTATGATTTTGCTTGTGATATTTATAACATGTTTAAGAACCTGATCCTTAATGATGAAATTGATTTATGCTAATGTGGCTTTTAAGTTGAAAATTGTGGTTCAGGATATTAAGGATATGAAGCGAAGTCTATGAGTTTATCATCATCAAAAAGGGGGAAAATGTTAGCTTGAATAAGCTTGGAAGTTTTGACTGATGACGAAGGAACATATCCAAGGACTTGTTCCTTTGGATCACTGCAGCTGAATAAATAATTATGCAAAATCAATTAAGCGGAAAAATTAATTATATCCTATTGTCTAATATTTATCTTGATAATTATGCAGAGTTGTACGTAATAAGAAAAGATTGTATAAGATTAGGATAAGGCTTGAAGATAAGCAAGGAGTTCAATTAGGACTCAAACTCTTGGAGGCTTTGGTGTTCTAATTGCTCAAGACTCCTCAGATTTCAAAGCTATAAGAAGAGGAGCATTTCAGCTGTTGAAGTTACGCACAAATACAGAGACAAAGAGCTATAACATTGTTGAGTCGAAATTGTATTTGTGTAGTCATTAAGTTATAGGGAACTAAGTGAAGAACCTGTTCCTCAGATTGAGTATTGTCAAAGTTTAGTCTTAGTTCAACTGTAGTAGGTACTATCGAGTTGTATCATCTTAATTCAAGTCGTGGACTTGAAGAAACTTCACTGATCGTGAGAGAGGTCACTAGAGGATTAGAGTTAGTCCTAGGTTAGTAAGAAGGTAGTCTTGTAACCAAGTGAGTCTTTTACATAGTGAAGTTGAAATCCTACTTGGAAAAGTAGGTCGTGGTTTTTTGATTCCTAGTTAATGGGGTTTTTCCACGCTAACATTGAGTGTTCATTTATTTATAATTTTAATTCCACATATATTAAAGTAAAGGAACACATTGAAGAAACTGGTCCTTAAAACAGTAAGTGGTGTATCTTGGGAAATAACATGCATGAAAGCTTAGTCGATTTCAGTGTCAAAAGCTTGAAAATCTGATTCCGAGAATAGCGAGTGGAGGTCTAAAGGCTCCGGTTGTGAGAAGTTCCTTGTCAGTTTCCATCTCTTCTTTATTTATTGATTTTCTGTGATTTGAAGCAGGATGATCTGCCACTTTAGATTAAATTTGACCGGTTGAATTCCCCTATTTCTTCTTTGTCCCTTCTTGTTTCAATCATGAGATTTGTATGTTTGGTCAGACTTGTTATATTTGGAATTAAGGTCTTTATTTATTTTGAATATTATTCAATAATATCACTGTTTAAATGGAATAAAGTGCAATATATTTCTAATCTATAGTGATTGTTTCGTAGCTAAAATGAAAAAGAAAAAGATTTGGTTATGGTGATAGGTCAAATGGAGAAGATGAAATTTTGGGGGAGAAGAATTGCTTTTTATATTTTACCCGCGTGTCACTTTTTAATTGGCTTCTTTCCATGTCACCGCATTTGATATCACATTCTTACATATTTTGTTGGACTACAAAAGATGTGTTCAATTGACACAATAAAAGTCATGTTGAAGTGCTCAACTAAAATGACCTTTAGTTCGAGTGTTAAAGTGAAAAGCATGAACAAGTTTAAGGGGCTGTCGATGTATTTTGCCTTGATTATTTTACCTATAATTCAAAACTTACACCAGTTAACGATGTTTATTGTCTTTGACTTATCAAAGTGTCTTAAATACATATTTCATAGCTAATTTATGTCCACAACTTGTGTTTGATGGACAAAGATATTTTTTTTATTTTTTCTGAAAATATTTTAAGCAGACTAAAGTTGAAGACCGCCCATACATAAGGGTGATCCACAAGATTCTAAAAAATTTAGTCGAAAACTTAAATAGAGGATAAACATATACAATTTCCGCAACACACATGCCTAAATTTGACAAATTTCACCTATATAATACTCCATTCACACTAATAATTAAAAAAAAGCTGGTCAACCCCCTCCTTTAACTTTGAATAGCCATTACTTTCTCTAGTCACACAAAAAATCATAGCAGCACAAGGAAAAATCCTAACATTCAAATTCGCGCCGCCACCACCCCTATATCTCCTTCTTCGCCTCTTCTCTCTCTTCGTTCTCCTCCTCCTCGTCTTCCTCCTCCTCCTTCTTCTTCTTTCTCTTCATTTTACTCACATATCTAAAAATTTGTTTTTATTTTTATTTATATTGAAAAATCTGAAAAATATATTGTATCATAAATGCATAGATTCATTTGGGAATGCATTTATTTGTATACAAAGTTTGGAATGCATTTATTTGTATACAAAGGTATACATGTGCATGTATACACGTATTTAGATGGTCATTTTTCATTTTTTGAAATCAAAATTGATGTATACTCTAGGTATTTGAAGATACATAGAGTATACATTCCGTTTACACACTGAATGTATGATAATATTTAATGTATACTCAGTGTATTTTGGGATACATAGTATATATTCAGTGAGTATACAAAAAAACTTAGAGAATACATTATGTATACATCAAAACTACCAAACAAAATGAAGAAGACAAGAAAAAGTAGAGAGAGAAAGAAGAGGCAGCGATGAACGAAGAGAGAGAAAGAAGTGGCAGTGGTGGTAGAGCAAGAGAGAGGAAGAGGAAGAAGGAGGAGGGAAAGTCGGCGTCGGTGTTGCAGTGAAGAGAGAGAAAGGGGGAGGCAGCAGGATAGGAAGAAAGAGGGAGGCAGCGGCTGAATGGGAGAGAGGGGAAGAAGGGTGAGGCTAGAAACGTAGCTACAAAAAGTAAGGAGATGTGTTTGGGTGTGCATTTAGGGTATTTTTTTTAAAAAAAAGGGATTTAAAAAAAAATAAAGCAATACTTTTGAAACTTATAGTTTATAATAAATTCTAGATATTTGTGTGGCTATAAACGAGTCAAAAAGAAAGTTCAGGGCTGAATTATTTCTTAATTTATGAATATTTTAATTTTTTTGAAATAGATTAATAAAGAGGGTATGACAAACAAAGTAAGACGGAAGTACTCATATTTAGTTCACTATTTTCACTATTTAAATTCTATATCAACAAAACAAATAGTACTGCAAACTAAGCTTAGTTCACTATTTTCCCTTTGGTTTTCACAATGGAAATGGACTCAGCAAGACAATGGATCGTACCAGACGAATCCGCCAAGCAATACCTCAAAAGGGTTCTCTCAGAACGACCATTCATACCACTACCCCCACCCCTTCATCGTATCCCTCTCCGCGCTGGCAATGTTGTTGAAATTGTGGGGCCCTCTCCTTCTTCCAAAACTCCCATTCTTATTCAGGCAAGTTACTATTATGTATTTCATTTCATAATATAAACTCTATACTGCCTGAACAATCAAAAGTGTATTTCATGGATAGTGGGCCCGAACCTCTACCCTTCTCCACTTAAATACCGCACTTTTATCTACGAACCCATGACATGTGCCTACCACTAGACCACAACCTCGGATGTTGAGTCTATTATTATGGTGGAAATGACACCAGGTAGCCACTCTAAGGGTTGCTGTTTAAGTGGATATTTTTATCCACTGTGTCCTCAAGTTCAGTTTTTAGTTCAAACTTCGGGATACTGTGTCTTGAAATTAAGGATTTTCAGTTCAAAATTTTGGACAATATAATTACCGGCTAATTCCTAATTTTCAGTCCTAAGAATGGCTGTTCGTTCACTAATAATAATAAGTAACTAACACTCTTCAATCACGAACTAGTTACGGCCGGATACTTCAATCCCAAACTAGTTGGGTCAAGATGTGAATGAAATGTGACCATTTTGAATTATTTGGATCTTTTTCATTGTACATTTGGAAAATGTATCAGTTTAAACTGAAATGAGAATATTTGGAATTGAAATTGAACAAGAATTTAATGAAAGTCTGAGTTGTGTCGGGCATGAAATTCACTTGAAAAACAAAGTTTGTGAAAGTTGAAGATTCAAATCAATGCATTTTCAAACCACAGTTTTAATGTTTTACTTGGAGTTACTAATAGTATTCCACTTGAACCCAAAATAGCTTGGTCAAATAGGTACTTGCAAATAGTAACTTCAGCAACTGCAAATACTAATGTTAATCTTTATGGCTAAACGGGCCAAAATAACTTATCCTGTTATTTAGAAGGTCTCTGGAACTCACACTTACCCGACACGACTGACATACAAGCTATGTTACTCGGACTCTTTACTTTTGGTGCCGCACCCGTGTCGGATCCGTACTCGTGTGGGTGTGGGTGTGGGTGTGGGATCCATATCCGATTTGGTCAACTGATTTTGGGTATTTTGACCAAAATCAACGGAAAAATTCTGGGCAAATTAAATGATTTCTTTAATCAAAACAAAAGTAAGGGGATATTGAAGGAAATAGAATACATTGTATTATTGTATATAGAAATTTCTATGTCCAAGTTTTCCACATAATATCTCATAATTTAGGTTTTATAACTCTACTTTTAGATTATTGAATTTCTTTTAGCCGAATCCCCATGCCCGTATCCATAACTGGATCCGTATCACCGAATCTTAAAATATAAATCATGAAGGATCCGACGTCTAGATCTGCACCTGTATCGAACACCCGCACCCGAGTCCGAATAACTTAGCGTACAAGTCCCTAACTTTATTAAATATGTTCTTGACAAACACCATACGTAATGTAAATGCAACAACGATAAAGAAAAGTAGTAATCTCAACTAGGTAATGCTAGGTCTACGGAGAGGTAGAGATAGACCGAAGAAGAATTGGGCCGAGGTGATTAGACATGACATGGCCCAGATCCAGATTACCGAGGACATGACCCTAGATAGGAGGGTTTGGAGGTCGAGGATTAGGTTAGAGGGTTAGATAGTGGTTGAGTGTCTTGTCTATTATTAGGTATTACTCCCTCTGTTCCAAAAAGGATGGCATGTTTCGGATTTCGAGAGTCAAACGAGTTCATTTTGACCGTAGATTTGAACATATAATCTTTAAGTTTTTTGGAACGATATTTATATATTTAGAAACTATATAAAAAGTACTATAAGTCACAATAGTTAATAATTCAAAATATTTAAAAGACATATGAAAATATTACGGTCAAAGATAAACTCGTTTGACTCTCAAAATCCGAAACATACCATTCATTTTGGAACGGAGGGAGTATAATATATTATGCTATATAGAGTAACTCCATCTTAGGCTTCGTATTTATATCTACTGTTTATCTCTTTATGTTGAATATGCGTTAGTTTCATTATTATCGTTTGCATACTATTTCCATCTTGTTTTCAAACGTGTTTTCTAAAATGTTTTCTCTAGCCGAGGGTCTATCGGAAACAGCCTCTCCACTTTGGTGGGGGTAAGGTCTAGAGGGTCTATCGGAAACAACCTCTTCACTTTGGTGGGGTAAGGTCTGCGTACATCTCACCTCCTCATACCCTACTTGTGGGATTATACTGGGTATGTTGTTGTTGTAGTAGTTGGTATCACATACTGTAGATAAAAAGTATATAAAAGACTATACTGATCTTGTGTTTGCTTAATATGACTTTCAAATTATAATCTTAATGGGATATTTTTATTTTGATTCAATGCCAGGCTGCTATTAATTGTATTTTACCTAAGGAGTGGAAGGGCGTAAACTATGGAGGCTTGGAGCGATTAGTCATGTTTATTGACCTGGATTGTCGTTTCGATGTATTGAGCCTTTCACGATCACTGAAGCAGCGGATCATTAGAGCAAATGGTAGATACTTGCTCTTGACTTGTTTACTTTGTATTCTGTAATTTCATGTTGTTCTTGGAGGGGGTTTTGTTGGGGGTGGGAAGGGGGGGGGGGGGCATGGGTGGCTCTAATTTTGTCAATTTCTGGAAATGTCTGGTCAAATTTATGCTTCCTTTGAAACATATTGTGGATATAGTTTCAATTTTTTCTCCTTTTTGATTAGTCAAATTATTTATTAACATGCATGAATATATTGATAAAAGTAGAAAAACTAGTAATTTTTCTCTTTTGGATAAGTGGATAGAAAAATAGTACTAATTAAATATGTTAAGGCCTCATACATTTGATGCAAGTGATCTTCATTTTATTTTGTCTAATCAGGCAATGAGAAAGTTGACGATTCTCGTAGTGGATCAAAGGATGCACATGCTGAATATGACAAGGAATTGTTTGCAGTCAGCATGAGAAGGTTCCTATACATCCGTTGTTATGATAGTTGTGAATTTCTTTCTACTCTTAAGGTGAGACCTCGTGAGTTATAATGAGTTGTAAGGTTTAACTTCTGCGTTTTCTCTATTTCTTGCTTCAATCCTTTCCTACCAATCTTTCTATTTTCTGTTGATAAATAATCTTTCCTATCAGTTTACCAGTGAGTTTTCTCTGAAGATAGCTTTTGTTCCTTCGACCTTGCTAGTGCTCTGTTAAGTCTTGTTTTCGAGAATTATTGTCACAACCTGAACTATGAACACTTAATCTAATCTGCTTTGAAGTTAGGGATGTAAATAAAGTTTAGTCTGAAGCCCCTATGGTTTTGTTCTAGTAGTAATAGCTCAACTTGTAATGTGTACGTTAGGCGCACATCAAGGGTTCAACCGTGTCACTGACAAAAGCCTAGTATTTAAGTAAAGAATGGTAGAGGGTGGGCCCATTATCCACCGAGTTTCGAACCATGGGCAACTAGCTCTCAGGGGTTTCTCGGTTATTAAAAATAATATCATTCTGAGTGGCATTATACTCTTCTCTTTTTAAACTTTAATGGCATCCAACTTGGAAATTTGTACCCCTTTCCACTTATCGTCTGAACCAGTCTCATTTGAAGATGATAAATATCGTTATCTCAGATGAAATACTTATGAAATACAGTATCCCTTAGAACAAGATAGAAAGTCAACTGTTGCATACCGAGGAGTCTTGGCATTGTTTTTCATTCTTTTGCATCATGTTTTAAGAAGAAACAAGAGGAAGTAGTGCAGTGTTTGAAGTGAGAAACAATCAACCTGATAAGTGGATGTGATGCACAGAAATCTAGTTTTGAAGGAAAAAAATGATTATTCTCTTAGATGTTGTTCTCTACTAGATAATATTCTTTTTCTTTGAAAGATTACTGATAAACTGATATCAGCAATCTAAGGAAATCATGATTATCCAGAAGGAACTTAACAAAATTAAATAGATTACTTGTTGGAGGTGTAACATCTAGTAAGTTAAGTTCTTGCTTTTTTTTAAAAAAAAAATAAAAAATAAAAAGTAAATTCTTGCCGCTACGACAGTGTGAAGCTAATGATGTTCTTTTGCATGAGACTCTGTTTAGATTCCCTTTTGTTTGTCTTCCTGTTGAAGCCAACAACAATATACCCAGTATAATTCCTCAAAGTGGGTCTGTGTAAATATAATTAAGTAAATATAAGTGTGTACTCGCGAACAATTTACGCTTCAGAGGAGGTGGTCACATAGTTCAATATGGTATCAACATTCCTATTCTTGTTGTGTTTGTTAATGTTGGGCTTCAGTGTTATGTTATTTATGTCCCGAATGTACAGTCTTGGACGTGGTGGGAGGTGTTAGAGTATCCCACATGGGTTAAGACTATAGAATGTGGTCTCTTTTTGTAGTTTTGGGCAATGCTCACCTCATGAGTTAGTTTTTCTGCGAGGGGACAAGTTGAAGACATAATTAAGTAAAAAAATATGCTCATGTTAATTGGTTAAGCTTTTAGATGAGATAGTCACATAATTCGATATAATCCAACACCTTCGTGTGAATATATGCTATTAGTTTATTCTTATTTATCATCTTGTGGATTTCTACAATGCTTTCTTTTGATTGGCTAAGTAAATAATTTTGCTTATCTTGGGTATAAGGTATTCAATTTATGCACAACAATTATGTTGCCCATTCTTTTGTTCTCATTTTGTTGCAGACAATGCATTTCCAACTTCAAAAGGAAAAAGAGGCACATGGTGCTGGTGTTTATTTGCTTATGATTGACAGGTTTCTTCTTATGATCTTTTTCCGGTGATTTTAACTGTGGTGTTTTATGTGTCATCCATATAATAAAGGAAAACGCTTCATGTTTTGATGGTTGATTACCACTTGGTTCATACATACAATAAAGGGAAAGCACTTCGATGTTTTGATGGTTAATTACCACAAACAGGATTATCATTTGCAGTACCTCATCAAGGCATTTGTATGAACGTATTCAAGAATCAGTGAAGCTGTGTTAATTCCCAGTATTAAAATGAAGAATACATAAACAGTTGTGGCAGAGTAGAAAAGGTCTCGAAACAATGATAACATCAAGAATTAGGCTTATAAAGGGTCAAGTTTATCCTTGTTATGGATGAAACAGTTGCAGATCAACTTGCGGAATTGAAGTATTTTTAAGATAATTATATGGATACATAAATCAATTATCACCTGATAGTGCATTAATCTTGAGTTTTTGATAATCAGGCATGAATCTTGACTCATCTTTGCTTTTAGGCATTTTGCCGATTTCTTCATGTGACCAAACCAACCAAACCTGTGGTACCCTGATAGGAACGGAACCACCAGTAAGATAGTCTTCTCTATGACCTTTATTCATATTTTATGGGGGAATGATCGATGACAGAATGACACCACTATTCACAAAGAAGTGCCTTGTTATTGGAAAAGTTTATGTGCTAGTTTTCCTTTTCTACCATTAGTTCCTTGTCTGTCTTTGGCAGTCCCCTGGGGAGGCCTGGGGGTGGGGAATATATGCTTCTCCTGTTTTCACTTTGACTAGATATTTTCGTGACTAGATTTGACATGTAGGTTAAGGACTGTGCTCATAATGAATTATTCATTTAGTTGTTCTCTGTTAACTCACCTGATCTGTGTTCAGAAATTACGACGGTACCATGAATTATCCATTTAGTGATTATCTGTTAGATCATCAGATCTGTGTTCAGACATTCTTTGTGTTCCTCTTCCTTTGGTCTTGTTTAATTTTTTATGCCTTTTTCATTTTTCCTGATAGTAATCCTTAATGCTGTAACTACCTTCTTTAGCTCATTATGATATGTTGCTTCACTTGTATGACCAGTATCGGAGCTTTTTATTGGATGGATCGTGCTTCACCGTCAATATTACCAGGGAGCACTAACAGGTTAGAATTAACTGTGTTATATTACATATAGTGCTAGAAGTGTGCACATGGTTTTATTGGACGGATCGTGCTTCACCATCTATTCTACCAGGGAGCAATAACAAGTTAGAGTCAACTGCGTTCTATTACATTTAAATTAAAACAAATGAAATAAGCAGTGCGATAGGAACCCTGAAACGAGGGAGTTATGGAGGAGCCTGAAAGTTAGTTCTCCAAATACCTCACCATAAGCACCTTACTATGTAACATTTTCATGGTATTATGTGAGAATTCAGGTTCTGCTACCTATTTGTCAGTCAGAAGATGACCTTTGGCAGCCAAATATTGCGAGTAGAGAAGCAGAAAAGCAATTGTCTTGCTGATGAAAGTGCATTCTATTCGCTGTAGAATATTTTCCCCTCGTATGAGCTGGGAAATGGTAAAACAATTTCAAGTTTATCAGACACCTTGCTCCTTTGTGTTTATTAGGTTGTTTTCTTATTTCTTAATCTTGTATTCATCTCAACAAATGAACCTATTCTTCGTCATGTCAAGAGGTAATGATTACCCAAGACCATATAAGGAAACTAACAACCTACTCTTCAATTAATGTTGGACATCTTAACATACTTCATCATGTTGAATTAACCTCAGTGCAATTGTCATTTGTTTTTCTTCTTTTACTGTTGAGGGTAGGGAGGGTGCTTGAAGCCAATGTTGCATACATGTATGCAGTATGTTGATGTTCCTTGTCTTCCTGAATAAGTTGCACCTTTCTCTTTCTTGTTCTTAAACTATATATTATGGATGTTTTAGCAATGCGTATTTGTCTTATGACCAGGAGAAGTGTCTCTCTGCAAAGTGTGTCAGAGACTGTTGTTCAAGAGATCCAGAAGATTCTTTTGGTGCATCCGATGCTCGTTCTAACTACAAAAGCAGCAAGTTTACAGGATAAATATGCAACGTGGGAAGTTGCTAGGTTAGTTTTCAGTACATTTCTTTTGGCCTAAAATGAATCTTCTATTCTGGGTACAGATGAATTACCAATCAAAAAAACAATCTGGGTACTGATGAACTGATAAATATGAAACTATATCCAGGCTAGAGTAGATGTGGAAGATAAAGCCCTACTGTTTGTCCATCACAGCCCCGTGGTTTAATTCCATGCTTTGGGCTCATTGATTTGTATAGCTTGTTTCCTGATTGACTAATTTTTGAGCTAAACAAGTAATATATCATGTATGGGGACTTTATATGGTTGCAGTTTGCACTTATCCACCCTTGAAAGTACCAGTGTCATACCATTTATGTTTACCATGTTTATGGAACTGTTCATTTTTTCCAGATTTAATTGAAAACTGATATCTATCGGTGTCATAAGGAATACTAGAAGTTCATTTCTTGATGATTTGAAGCTGATGGATTGTACGGATAGTTTTCTCTTCTCACATTTATCACTCTCTAATTTGCAACCATTCCAGCAGGAACACAGGACAGTTGTCTGTTGAGAATACCTTGGACGCGAGGACCATCAAAAGTAGTGCTAATGTTCAACTGTATCGGGAGTATATGCCTTCGGTGTGGCAGGTATCTATGATGTGTCTTATGTATCTATGATATATATGTTCCACTTCGGTATGAGTCTCTGAATTTACAAGTGAGACTTTCTCTCCCCGCTTGGCACATCGAATGACAAATCCCTCTAAAGTTTTTCCAACTTTCCTCCAACACTGACTCGAGTGCATAGCAAGGACATGAAATATGAGGGGATTCTCGATAGGATGTTTTTTATTAACACCTCCGTTCAACCTTTGGATAAGAATGTCAGAGTAATAAACTCTGTTTTCCCTTATATTTTTAGACCTTAAACATCAGGGGCTACTGAAATTAGTGCCTGAGAAACAGATGACCTAGCAGCCTTTGACAGGAATCCGACGCTCATGTATCTGTTCTTAAATTGAATATTTGGGCATTGAGGAGGTTATTAACCTTAATAATCTTTTGCAAATTTTTGCAGTCATTTGTTTCACACAGAATACTTGTGCGGCCTTCAGGTATGTCTCAAAATCAGTTAAGCCATTCCTTTTCTCTTGCTCTTTCCATGAATAAGAAGTTGGCTTTGTCGTTATTCTTCAGATGATAGTAGTAAATATCAAAAGCAGCCCATCTATTTGTCAGAGTGGCTGTTGCCATGCCTGAAGTTGTCAGACAAATTCACAATCAATGATGTATGTGCAATTTAAGATTTAAGTGTTCAAAATTATCTTCTATCTGTAATCAAGAATGCTTCACCAATGTGTGGTTGTGTCAAACTGTAGGATGGTGCATACATCATATCATGAAGACATGATCTTGGACGGACTTTTCTACACTGATTCGTGATTGCTCCCTCAACTTGAGGTCAAGCATTTAAACTGAAGCCCAAGATAAATTTCCAATGTTCACTTGTTCATCTGGAAGTAGTATCAACTGTAAGTTAATCTTGGTTCATTTATCTCTGCTCCTGCTCTCTCTCTCTCTCTCTCTCTCTCTCTCTCTCTCTCTCTCTCTCTCTCTCACTTCCCCATCTCTCTTTCTCCCCCTCAATACTTTGTTTAGGTCTGGATATATTTTGATTCCTTTGCTGTTCGTGGCACTTTAATTGTTGCACCATGGAGTAGAGCTCATGTGGAACAATAATAAACCAACACTTTTAAAAATTTTAAATGAAGTTTTGGATCATACAAAAGTAAATTGTGGTGCTGGTAAAGAGAAGGTGATGGTGCTGAAAATGAGGGGGTGAGCAAGGTGAAAACACTTGATGCCCGAGGAGAAATTTATAAGTAGTCTAAAGAACTACTTGATTTTTGTGTTAGATTATACATAAGTAAATGTTTAATTAGTCTAAATTTGTGGTGCTGATAAAAGGAAGGTGACGGTGTTAAAAAAGAGGGTGTGAGAAAGGTGGAAAGACTTGATGCTCGAGAAGAAAAATAAAAATATCCCTAAGAACTACTTGATTTTTAGTATTAGATTATACTTATAAGTTTGACCTCTAATTTAAGTCCATCAGATCTTTCATATTTATATCTGCTGCTTCTTCCACAGACTATCGGTGGTTGTTTATTGAGCCTTGCCCTCAGGCAAACATGATTAATTGCTATGGATGACCCTAAGTTGAAGGTTGAAGTGAGGTGCACGATGGAAGTTTTCTACCTATGAAGATATCGGATTGACAAAATTCCAGGCAGAAGATATCCGGAGTATCCTCAACATGGTATGCATCTTATTAGCATGTTAAATATGATGCAATTTTTAGAGTGACGTATCCGGTCATTTGTAGGAGACTCAAGGTCTTGAAAGTTCTGGTGATGGAAAGATGATGATTTCCATCTGCTTCCATTAGCCGATGTGAATGACAGCCAAAGCAAGAAAAGAAAAGAAAAAGAACAGATTCCAAATGATTTTGAGTATTTGTGGATTCTTGAGATATTTTGAGTTTGCAACATAAATGTACTTGAGAAGAGGAAAAATTGGAGCTGGACAGTGAAGCAGAGTGAAGTTTAAGAAAAAGCTGCACAATTGGTAATTTTAGTAGCCTAAGGGCAGAAGTTGGAAAGAAGTTAAGGCTGCATATTTCTTTTCTGTTGCTGCTGTGATGTTTATATATGGGGGATGGGAACTAGCAATATGAAGAAAACCTCTGTTGGTTGAGTTCTCAGAATATGTATTTTGTGTGTGTAGATAAATTATGAATTGATTTTGCGCAAGACTGTTGAAAGAATGCTTACTATTTCTTCAGGGTGCATTATTTTGGCTTGAGACACTAATTCGAACAAGATAGGAAATCTCAGTTCTTTTGGTTGACTTTTTCAACGCGATCTGTTATCAATTATACCATGATTTCATTTCAGTATTCCTTAGTTCAGTTATTCAGATTGGGTTTTGGAAAACATCTGTATTACTTCTGAAACTAAGACATTTGACACTTTTGTATGGGTAAAAACTAATAGATTGAAACCAAGCAAAACATTTAAATTTTGGGATAATTACGCTAAAAGACAAGTAAAAGACGAAAATTACCAAAAATGGTCCATATTTTCGAATCTTACCCGAGCTGTCACTCTTTTCCCGAGATAGTAGTCGCCGCAAGTTTATACAAATTTATACAATGTATAAAATTGTATAAATTTGTATAAGTGTGTATATGCGAGTGAATAAATATGTATATGAAGGATGTTTATATGAATTTTTACTTTTTTTGTGTATATTTTTGTATTTCTCTCATTGCTACGCATTTATCTATGTATATTCATATATAATTTATTTTTTTGGGAGAGATTTGTGTGTATAAACTTTTCCAAAGCAATGATTTAAACGCAATAAACAACATAAATTCAGTAAAATACAAAAAAGTAACGACACCACTGGCGGGAGAGTGTGTCTGCCGGCGACTTAGTGGCTGGGGAGGGGGAGATGTGATTGCTAGAGTGTTTTTAAGGAGTGCTAAAATTTGTAATTTTAGGGGTGGGTGCTATGCATGAAAAAAAATATATGGCCTCTTGTTTGTAATTTTGAGTAGTGGGGCCTATTTTTGAAAATTCCCTTTAATTTTCTACAGAATGCCATATATATATATATATATATATATATATATATATATATTCGAATAGCTGAGAAAGTAAAGAATAAATATCGTCTATATAAAAGAAGAGGCCTGAAATGCAAAACTTTAAAAGGCAAGAACAACTCTTGGACTGTTTTGGACCCAAATTGACCTGCTTTTAATATATTTAAGTTTTAAGTTTAAACCAAAACCTAAATCCTGATTTTGGTTTGAATCTCTGTAGTAATTCCCCCTTGTTTGCCACATAAAAACTATTTTTTGTAACATGACGCATGAATCACCACCTGTTTAATCATTTCATATCAAGATGCTGGAACTTAATCCGCACCAGAAGAAATTTACATTCTGATGTTCTTTTCCCATGTTAAAAACAGAAATGTTTCTTGGTGGTTCAAGGAAAATCCTGACTGTGCAAGCCTAACCAATGTCCCCGTGCTGTGCATCAAGGAAAATCCTGACTCTGCATCAACAAACTCAGAATCATGAATTCATTCGGAGCTTAAACAAGTGTTGATGTTTGTATTAATAGCTTACCTAAGAAATCTATGCAGATAACGAAATTCACAAAAAATTTCAACATCTGATCGAAATTTATTAAGCCTTCAACGTCTCAATTCTAAAATTAGCCACTAAAACAGAAAACATCAGTGATATGTTCAGGGTATGGTGTCACTAGCTTTTGTAACGAATATAGGTTTTTCAATAACTTGTTTAGATCAACCAGAGAAGATTAAGAAGCCTTTTTCACATAGCAGATGAGCCTCCAAAAAACTTCTTTTCCTTCAAGCTTTCAACAGTTTCTTTGATGCTTTCTTCAAGGGGAGTAAATTCAACGCCCAAGCTTTTTGCCCTTTCTTTTGATACTTGATAGTTTTGCATCAATGGATTGTCATCAGCACACCTACAGAGATTATATTTCAAGAAATGCAGTTAAAGCAGTTACAATGCAAAATGATAGTTTCATGTTCTTTTTCTTTATAGAAAGAACAAATCCAAGCAAAAAGGACTTATCGACAACTACTTACTTTTCTGGAAGTCGCATTGTAGGATAAAGTTCACGTAATATCTTCAGTATATCAGAATAGTGTGCAACTCTCTCAACCATCAAATATCTCCCATTAGCTGAAGGGTTCTCAAATGCAAGAATATGTGCATTTGCAACATCTTTGACATTAACCCACCCAAAGGTAGCATTTGGGTATGTCTCGGCACCTACATAACATGGGAAAATAAACATTCAAAAGGATGACAGGAATGGTAAAACATACTCATTAATAAATAGATTGTGCTATCTTGTTTATTACTGACAATATAATTGCTTTTTATAACTGATATCTTATACCTTCTGTTTAGCCTTTGATTTGAATTTTATACTTGAAAGGGCAAATTACATAGAATTCTTCTCTAGCTTTCAGAAAAAACACAAAATTGATAGCAAATCTTGTTTGAAAAATCAAAGGGACTCCACCTCTAGTTTAATAAGCTGGCTACGATACCACCCAGGCCATTATCTTTTTCAAAATTTGTAATTAGCATAAGCACCGATCTGCCCTCTAGCACCTCATCCATGAATCCTCCCAATTCCAGGTAAAGCGGATACTAAAAACACCCAACTAGAACATCAAGACAAAAGCAGGACCTGTATTCTGGATGAATTACTCTCGATTGAACCCATTATTTTATTACTATAAAAGGAGGTTCTCGTCATATTCGTGTAGGAGGAAGATCCTACTAGTTTTGTTAAGTTACAATGAAAGATCAGCTTGACCAGAAAGAAAAGGTTCCATGGCTTTAGCGCTGCATGTGCCATTGGCATTCGTCTAATCGGGTTGACAATACGAAAAAAGATGACAGCACTTCATTTGCTCCATTTCCTTACAAAGGCCTTGGCACAGCACACAGCCTTGGTATTCCAGTTGTTAGATTTAAACAGTCCATTCCATAGTATATCACCAGATCGACAAAGGTTCCTAGCATAAGCTATAAGGTAAAGATCTATTACTTAAGTTGAAAACATACCATTTACCAAGTTCAAGACTGCAGCAGAACTGGTATTAAGGGTAGGCTGTAACAAAGGACCAATAACCATAGCAGGATTTATTGCAACCATATCAATGCCTTTCTCCTTCACAAACTTCCAGGCAGCATCCTCAGCTAATGTCTTTGAGAGAACATACCAGAGCTGCAAATAGACAGGAGAAAGGAAAAAGGTCAAAGATTGAAACCCGGGGGGGGGGGGTTTGGGGGTGGGGGGAGGGAGGGAGAGAGATTCAAAATGATGAGAAGTCTGCAGTTGCCAATGGTCATAACATTATTTATATTCCTCCCCTTTTGCCTCTTCATAGAAAAGCCCAAACAGAGAATGTGACTGCTTTATTTACACATGCAAAGAACAAGAAGGTCACTTACAAGACAGTTGCAAGTAATACCATACCTTCAATCAGAGCAAAACAATCAAACGTCTGGACTCATAGACATGATACATCACAGAAACAAATATAAGCCACCAACCAAGATGAGATGATTCACTATAATTAAACAGTTTTATAGACTGCATAGCTTTAAAAATGTATTTCAAGAAAATGCATTTCAAATACTTTACCAACCAGAGAAGTGATCGGCGGAACATCTAAAAGTATGAAATGTCGAAAATTTTAGTTTGCATAACTGCAATATAAGCAACTTGTGATATTATTCTGAATAAGTGCAGCAACTATAAGCACTAAGAATTCTTTAAACTAGGATTTGCTTGTAAAGTTACCAAGAAACAGGGTTAATGAGTTCTTGCGGTTAAAATTAGAGAGATGTACCTGTTCATTACTGCATATATACCAGCACCAATTTACCATAGAAGTAACTTTAGGTGAAGTGCATCTAATTTGTGACAAATCTTGGTAGCCCTTAAGGTGACGTTTGGTTTGAGGGATTGGGTATATTAATCCATGTATTAAATTTAATTCCTTGTTTGGTTTGTATTTTGAAAGAGGTATAACTAATGCATGTATTAAATAATACACCAATTGGTGTATTATTTTATCCTTCCACCAAGGTGGTATAACTAATACATGTATTAGTTATACATGGATAAAGGAACAAAAGGACAACAATATCTTTCTCATTTCCCTAGAAGCCAATAAAAGTCAATCATTAAAGAATATAATTGTAAATTCATTACTTTTTAGTTTAAAAATAAATCAAATATATTAAATGATAACTTTTATCTCCAATGAACCAAACACTGCATAAAATTTAATCCCCGTATTATTAATCCCTGCAATATTAATCCCTGTATTATTAATCCATGTATTACAATCCATGTATAACTAGTGCATCAAACCAAACGACCCCTATTAGAGTATATTTTGGTACAAACTTTTGAGGTGACACTTCTGCTGCTATTAGAACTTCTCTAGGTCCCTACCCTTTCTGATACCCACATAATAATAAATAGATATGCAATTGTAGCACACTTTAATTTCGCTAGAGAGAAATTGGCCATGAATATTATAAAACGCACAAAAAAGAGGTGAGACTATCAGAGGAGTAGCTCAACACTAATTATTTCTGAAGGCTAAGCCTGCATTTTCTGTGAATGAGCTCAAAAAGAATAAACAAATTTTATGCACACCTGCTTTTCTCTGCAGTAGTCTGGACTAGTCCACCAACTCTCATCAACCACAACCTCAGGTGTCCGAGGCTCACCACTATAAGCAACTGCAGCTATGGAAGATGTTAAAACCACACGTTTTACTGATGGTGCTTTGGCACATGAACCGAGAAGATTGAGTGTCCCCTTAACAGCTGGATCAAGTAATTCAGCCTGAAACATGGGCAGACATAGGGATTGAGTTGCAATGAACCATCATTAGAAGGCCAAACAACCTAATTTTCTTGAAGTACCATAAAATGTCAGTTGTAAAATAAAGACCATTAACATTTATATACATTTCATTTTCTAGAAACGTGATTAATTTATGTGCAACTAACAAAAGTGAACAAACAGACCGTCAACTAGAAGTCCGTAAACAAAGCACCATACTAACACTACAAACTCCCTAAGCTTCATAATTTCACATGAAGTAAATTGAGAGGAGAAACGAGTATTCTAAGAGCTGTATACTATAATTCATTAATTTGATCATTCTATGATGATATTCAAGCTATAATGACTAAAGCTAACTTGACATTAAGCTAATGATGATGCTGATTTCTTATTGGGCTTCACTCGGGACTACATAGATTGAAGGGAAGCAAGGAATAGTTAAAATCAAATTTACGAGAATGGGCAAGGACCTGTGGGTCTGTAACAGAGTAGTAAAAAGGTGATGCTGTATGGAATACACCTTCACATCCATCAACCACAGCATCAAAGGAACCCTCTTCTAAAAGGTTTGCTTTGAACAAGTGAAGCCTCTCCTTGGCCCCACCTAACGAGATCAAATGCTGTGTTTTCTTGGGATCATCTGCAGGAAAAATCACAATGCATTCATACACAAGCAGTAAAAACGACCTATTATCACAGGCAAAGAATGAAACATCTCGTTTTTCGATAGTTCCAATCTTAAAATAAGTGGAGAGCTGAAATTTTAAGTCCCAGTCATGACCGAAAGACAAGATCAACTAGTAATCTCTTTCAAGCTTAGTAATTCTTTTTACTAGAATGAACCTATTTCCATGAACTCTAACTAGATGGCAGGATTGTCTCAAAAGACCACAAAACTCTTGAAATCAATACAGACATAGCTAAGAACAGAATATAGTGGATTCAGAGGATATGCAAAGGTACCATACCAACAAGTTCAGTAGAGCAGCATGATTAAGTGATTGTCCAGGTTGGAGTTGGATAATAACCAGCAATTAAGAGAAACTCTCATCACATATAGAAGGGGCCAAAAAGGACGTGGAAGAGACAGGTTATGGTCTTAATACCAGGGCTGGGTCCAGTAACATACGTACCATTAGGCGATAGGGGTTTAATGAGCCAGTGGCTCACAATCGTGGTGGTTCCTTATTATTAGGCGGTTTGAAGTAGCGAATAAGCGGAAAGATGCAGAGGGCAATCAAATAATCTAAACACATTGATCAACCACTTTTTACTCAAAATTTACGTCTTTTCAAGTCAAACTCCTAATGAAGAGAACTTTCAGCAAAAGACTTTGCTTTTTTCTGCCCAACCAGGTGGATTAGTTCATCACACATGAGAATGAATACATGAGTGGCTTTATATGGCAAATTCAGGCTACCAGAATCACAGAGTAACTTGAATATCAAATTAAAAAACTATCTCATTTATCGGTATCCAAAGCCTTCTATCAATCTATTGGAGCACATAAGAAGGTTAACTAACTCAAACCAAAACACTCAATAAAGTCATTGCAGACCTTAGATAGATTAGATAAAATAAAATAATCAAAGCTCTAATACCTTAAACTATAAACACCAGGTAGTTCATACAATTCAATATGGTATCTAAGCGGTAAAAGGTCGAGAGTTTTCTAAGTGGTACCCATCAAAAAAAAAAACTACCTCCATTCCAGTTTATGTGAACCTTTTATAAGTGTCGTTTTTCCTTTTCACATCCAGTAAGACGAACATCGAGTATACCTTATTATTTCATTGTTAAATGTGACAAAAATAAATGGGCGGCCTAAAATACACCCTTCTACCTGTGGCCCTTCCCCGGATCCTGCATGATCAGGATCTTTTGTGCAGCGGACTGCATTTTTCCATTTTAAATAAATGGTCATATTGAGAATAAAATTATAAAATAGGAGTACTTTTTACCTCTTTAATAGCAAGGGAAATATCGGAAAAAATAGTTAAGTTTGTATTTATTTGCTAAAGCACACTTATTTTGGGACAAATAAAAAGGGCAAATGAGAAACCTATAAAGGGATGGAGGTAGTACATGTTTGGTCTAAGAAAAAGAACCGCAACCATGAGTGAAGTTTCTGATAGACCTGACAAACCCAGTATTATCCCACAAGTGGGGTTTGACGAGGGTGAGATGTACATAGACCTTACTTCAATATTTGAACAAAATAGACAGGTTGTTTCTGATAGATCCTCAGCTCATGAAAAAACATTTCTTAAAATGTGTTGAAAAAATAAGATACAATTATCAAGTTATAGGACGTAGTGACATGACATTAAAAAACCTAAAGATAACAATAATAAATAAAACAATACAATAGTAGCAACAAAGACGAAACGGATTATAATAAAC
This sequence comes from Petunia axillaris subsp. axillaris, assembly GCA_029990575.1. Lineage (NCBI taxonomy): Eukaryota > Viridiplantae > Streptophyta > Magnoliopsida > Solanales > Solanaceae > Petunia > Petunia axillaris. The sequence goes on from JARKNS010000004.1 coordinate 135,678,575, forward strand.
ACAACATATCAAAAATGCATGGCACACAAAACCATATATGTTTCTTTGCCATATATCAAATCCAAAAAATGAACAAAACCCATAAAAGATCACAATCCCATACACCCATTTCTCCATCAAATGAAAATACAAGGTATATAAAGTACTAACATCAAAAATCTAAAGATAACTAGAGTAAATGAAACAACACTATTAATAAAGACGAAAAATGAGAAAAATAGTATATATAAATATAATACTAATGCTAATATTATAAAAATCGTTCGACTATTTTTTAACCTAATCCTCAATCTTTACGCTCGCTTATCTAGGGTCATGTGCATGGCACACAAAACCATATATGTTTCTTTGTCATACATCAAATCAAAAAATCAAGAAAACCAATAAAAGTCACAATGCCATATATCCATTTGTCCAACATAAAATGGTGAATTATGATATGATGATACATAGAAAGAGATAGGGAACAAACTGGGGTCACGAACGGAGGCTTTAACAGTGTAACCACGTTGAAGCAAGAAATTGACAAGCCATGATGCTATGTATCCTGATGCTCCTGTTACACATACTGTTTTTGTCGCTGCCACACTACTCATTCTGTTTCTTGCCTTCTTCCAACAAACACAAACACAAACACAAACACAAACAGAAAATGGGAAATGTGGGTATATTTTGTTTTTGGCATAAAGTATTGAGAGATTATCCTTAAAATCCGCTACCTATGTTATTTTCCTTTTTGGGTAATAAATGCCTTTATTCAATTCTGACTTTTTTAGTTTATTCTTATATTAGTCTGTATTAATTACTTAATCCATTTTGTAGTAACAACTTAATAATTACTCGCTATGTCCCACTTTATGTAGTGGTGTTTGACTTAATAATTTTGTGTGATTGGAAATCATTTCATAAAAAGAAATTGTTTCTAATTATAGAAAGATGACATTCTTCTTGGGAAACGGCAAAGAAAATAGTGTCATATAAATTGGGACAAATAGAATATTATGGTTTCAGTTATATAACATTAATAGAAGATCGAAGTTTTTATCTTACTAGAGAAAAAAAACTTTAAAACATGAGGCCCTCAATGTGTCATAATATTTGTATAGTTATAAGAATTTTAAAAATTGTGGTCTTAAACACTTCTTAATATTTGCTCAATGACGAGCAAAGATTAAGTTGACCAGTGATGTTACGCCAAAATGCACATATTTGTATGTATTTTACCTTTTACTTTAGTGTATTCTAGTTATTTTAAATAATAAATAAAATGATTGAATTTTGATTTATAGGAAGCTATGGTGTGAGAAAACGAGGCGACTTGACAAAAAATAATGCTAAAAAAATTTCAAAAAAAATTGAAGAATCAGTCGAAAGTCATGCCTCACATGGCCAAACTCCAAAGCATGATACTTCGACGATTATTTGATGAGGAAAGAATAAAGCTCAAATAGTGAGCTAAGGCCCCAAAGCATGATAATCAAATAAAATAAAATTAGGGAGCCAACCAAAATTCCATACGAGGTATTGGCGTAGGATGGGAATTCTTGAAATTTCACTCAAGTCCCCTGTGAGAGGCATGGGGAAAGCATAATTTGTACGATTTTTATTACGAGGGGGCAGTGATTATATGGCTTGAGGACATGTAATAAAAGTTTCTAACCTTTATTTCAATCATATTCTTGACTTGGAAGACTAGAAACATTATTGTTGAAGTAAGTTCAAGTTCGGAAAAACCCTTGAAGTCAATCTATAAGACGAATCAAAGAGTTTTTCCATACTTTTCTCATATGGTTCTTTATTATAATCAATTGTTATTATTTTTAATAATTTAAATATGAGTAGCTAAACTTCTTATCTAGGAGTTTGATTAAAACTTTTGTTGGTTGAATTCTTGGTAGTATTTTTTATAATCAAGCTGCCTTTATGATTCTATTTGTTCATCTATATATTTTCTTGTGATTGATTGAAGACCCTCAATTAGTAGTTATAGCTTTTGATACTTGAGCTGTTATACCTTTTGATACTTAGGAAATATCTTGAGGTAAGGTAGTTGGTGAACAATACTTCTAAGTAATTAATCGGGAGATAGTTATAAGGATTTAAAAGCGGGAATAAAAATAACGAAACTTTGTCGTAATCATTGTGAGTGGTTTTGTTTTTTGCCTAGAGTTAGTTCGAAAGAATAATTGTGGGAAATTATTGCAGTTCGAGAGATACTTGCAGTAACTTGAGAATTTATGATCAATAGAGGAGAAAACAACGAGATTGTGGGAATATGTCAGTAATTCATCTTGACAATTGAAGAAATCACTACCCTAAATTTTTTACTCATCAAAAACTACATTTATCTTTATTTACTTGCATTTAATTAGTTCTACTTTTAGTTATTCATTAATTTAGAAATTATAAATTTTACTACTGAAAATTGTTTGAGCCTAGTTACTCAGCAAAAAAACTAGTTACCACCAACGTTAAGCTCTTTATAAGACAAACTTGGAAAGATTGGGTGGTATAACTTTTACTTAAATTAGAGGCTAAATCAAGAAGTGCACCCAACCCCCTTTGAAGAAGTATTGTTATGTTTGATAATTGTTTGAAAGTATCTATATAAAGTGCAAAATAATATTAAAAAAATCCCTAAAATGTCGTGTGGTATAATTTTTCTAGTTTTACATGTTTAGACGATATGGAACAAAGTATACTGATTTCAGTAAGTTAGAAAGCACGACATGGTACTGATAACTGGGCTTGCAGGGTAACAAGTACCCGGCGGAACAAGGTGCATGCAAACTAGCACAAACACCAACTTTATCCACCAAAATGAAGAGGAAGCACAACATGGGAGCTGTCCAGACTTGCAGATACAATTTTGCACTAATGTAAATGACAGTCCAAATCTGCATCTAAAGTAAGTTGCTAAATATTCTAACAATGAACTCCAAATGCAAACATAACCAGTCTGAAAAGAAGCTTTCACAGCCCAAGATAACCATCAATACAAGGGATGCAAGCTACTTCGACCACATTGATTAAGTGTTTACACCACCACAATTCTTAGATCACAATGCAACATGTACGAAGGTTTTAAATACAAAGTTTTCCAAGGTATTGCAACTTCAAGGTACAGAAGCACGTTCACAAAAATTTGCACTCATTCACACTTAAGGGTGAGCATCTGAAAAGAATTTTTTCTCCTTCAAACTTTCAACAGTTTCTTTGAGGCTTTCAATCAATGGAGTGAACTCAACACCCAATTCTTTGGCTCTTTCTATGTTAACCTGGTACTTTGGCGGAAATGGCTTGTCATCAGCACACCTGAGGAGTTCAATAAATGAAAACTTTGAGCTGCTAGATCAATTTCAAGAAGTAAACCATATGAATACAGCTATTATCCACTCAACTTTCCACAGATCATGCTCTACTCCTTTTTGCAAAACATGTCACTTCAAAGATGGACGTCATGAAGATATAACATCATTGAAGACATTACACAGAAGAAACTTACTTTTCTGGAAGCTTCATTGTAGGATAAAGCTCGCGTAATATCTTCACTAGCTCAGAGTAGTGTGCAACTGCCTCCACCATTAAATATCTACCATTAGCTGAAGGGTTTTCAAATGCTAGAATATGCGCCATGGCAACATCTTTGACATTAACCCATCCAAATGTAGCATTTGGGAATGTTTCAGCACCTGCAGCAAAGCAAAATGAAACTTCACCATGAAGACAGTAGACAAACTTATTTAATCAAACTACCAAGTTCACTTATCAAAGTAAAAGAAGAAAGAAAGAAAGCAAAAAGCAACTACAAAGGAAAAAGGAACGAAGCTTGATGGGAAAAGGAAGGCGGAATAGTTAATCCTTCCAATCCTAAATCCACATATATGGGACACACTTTCTATTGGGATGTTAAAAATCTTAAATACACTTCTAAATTCTATTAATATCAGTCTATACAACTTTTACATGAAGATTTCAAACTCATTTTATATTCGAATTCAACATAAGAAGAGTCTGGATAGCATATTGGCTCTCTAACTTTTTTGAAACATCTTCTCATATTAGTCTTGAACGCTTGAGCTGATGGAAGATTTGAATTTAATCAACCACCAAAGCCAAGGAAGACTACTCTAGCTTTCTAACTACTATTTTGGGAGTCTCATCCACTACTAATTTAATAGGTAAATCGAATTACATTTTAAACTCGGCAACTAATCAAACTCCATCTCCATCACTTTTCAATGGGCAGAGAACATAAAGAACACGTGAATCGGAAGTGGGATTAAAATAATAAGATTCAAAAGTATCAAAACTCTCTTGTTCAAAATAACTTTGAGATCTCAAAATGGTACTACCCATACTTAATGATGTACCATTTGATCAAATTTGTAGAATTGCCCTGCAGAAAAGATCATTTCCAGACAATGGGCAATAGTCCAATGACAAGTTGAAACAAGGTTGAGGTATCAATACTAAAAGACGAAGGAAATAACAACTTTAGTCATTAATCCCTTCCAGCATATAAGGTGTGCTTCGAGTTCATTGCAAATGACAAGATAAAGTATACATGTTATGAATTAATGTAAACAGAGTATATTTGGTTTCTTTGATGTTTACTCGTCAAGGTTGAGGAGAAATATTCTAAGAACAAAAAGGGTATGAAGTACACCTATTTAAATTTTCTGAAGTTATCAGAATCAACAGAAATAGACATGATTTGCAAGATTCATTCTGCTAAAGATGAGTGAAAAGTAAGGCACAAACCAACTGCTACATGATCCAGCTTACCATTTATCACGTTTAAAATGGCAGCGCAACTTGTATTAAGTGTTGGTTGTAACAAACCACCAATAACCATCGCTGGGTTTATCGTGACCATATCGATAGCTTTCTCCTTCACAAACTTCCATGCAGCATCCTCAGCCAATGTCTTGGAAAGAACATACCAGAGCTGGTAAAAGCAACAAAAATGAGTTGACAATTAGCTCCTCAAAATAGGAAAAATTTAATCACAGAGAGAGATGTGAATCCAAATGACCTATCACCAAGGTCTTTCACAATCCGCATACCCCACCCTCAAAAGAGAAAAAAATTACTAGGCCTCTTTATTTTGTGGGTAGTGTGGTCTGTAAAAATATGGGCTACCCCATCTCATCAAGAAAATAAAAACAAAACTTATGGGCAACACTATTACATATTAGGTAATCCATTATGCTGACATCTAAAGGCGTTCAAGAACAGATAGCAAGTCTTACCTTGCACTGATTGTCATCTAGAATATTAGCATGAATATATACGTTATTAAGGAAAATAAACAGTTCAAATTAGATATGCGAAATCAAAAATAAAAATCATAAGCACCCGTTCAAATGATCTCCTCTACAGTAGACGATATGTTTGAGATAATGAAGCACAAAGATTAACTTTATTATAAGGAAAAGAAAACTCTATTTGAGCACCGACTCTAATAAACACCTAACTTCTTCAGTAAATAAATGGTTTCATTGTTTAGGTAAATGCAATATTCAAGTGATAGAACTTAATTCAACTACGTTCAAAGTTTCAAACCAATGGAACAGTGATTGAGCTTCTCCGTCAGTTCTCTCTGCCATAAAAACTCACTATGTAAAGACTAAAGAATTCTAACCATTTTAACTGGCAGAAAAAAGGTAATCCTAAACCTTTCCAGGTGTAAAAGTTTTTTGGCCAAATATATTCAGCTCAACCATAACTACTTAAAATAAGTTGAAACGGTTATGTCAAGACAAACAAGTCTTAAAGCTAAAACACCAACATCCACATCAAGCAGAACATGCAACGAAAATTTATAAACTATCTATCTAGGTTTTCGCAAATCAGAATTGCTGCTTTCTGTATTTGGCCAAAAAGTTTTTTGTTTCTCCAAAAGCATGAAGAATGCATCCCCTCTATTCTTAATGTTTTTCGCATTTCGCTGCTACATTAGGGTGGGAATTTAAGCAATATTGCAGACCTACAATGCCAGCTGGCTACTAAAACCCAAAAGAGTTTGTAAAGATTAAGAACCCATTTTTTAAGTTTTTCACTACTCTGTAGCAACGTGCTACCAGAATAGATACGGATCTGTTTCTCAAGTGAAGTGATGAAGCATTTCACAAGCCAGATATTGGTTAGACCAATTAAATTTTCAAACAAGTAACTTCGCCCAGAAATGTTGCTTTACCAACATAGGTTAAGGATAAGACACATCACAAACTAGCATACACTTGCTACAGTAACTGAGGTATCTTGCTTTTGTTGTATAATACTCTATTACTCATCTTTTCTTTCTTTCCTTTTGTTACTTATTCAAGCTCTATTTGTTGTTCCAATCCTACAGTTCCTTCCTAGTCCTACATTCTAATTACAAAAGAGGCCTTATTTGAAAGGTGGAAAACGCTGGAAAGATTTAAAGCACTAGCTTCTGAGAAAATCTGCAGTTGTTTACTACAAGTTGCTACAGCCAAACATAAATTTGTTTGCTCTCCCGTCTGCTTTGACATTCCACCCATTCCAAAGGCAACATGTTGCATTCTTTTGGCAGTCAACCTCAGTTACATTATGACACATGAGTGCTCAGTTTTTCTGTTCTTTACACTACTCAGTCAAGGGCAAAAACTCAAAGCTTCAGCACACCTATTGTATCAGTTTTTTTTATTTTTGGTAAAGTAATACACCTATTGCATCAGTTCAGAAAGAGTTGATGAAGGAGAATTGTAGAACATCATTGCTAACATTTTACATGGCATAATAGCTGAGAAAAACTTCTCAAGAGTTTATACTAACACTTGCCCTGATGATTGAAAATGAAAAGTCATGTGAAACACCTTTGATTCTCTGCAAAAGTCAGGATCTGACCACCATGTCTCATCAACTACCACTTCAGGCGTTCGCGGTTTGCCATTGAAAGCAACTGCTGCTACAGACGATGTCACAACCACTCTTCTAACAGATGGTGTCTTTGCAACTGATCCAAGTACATTGAGTGTGCCCTTCAGTGCAGGATCAATCAATTCTGCCTGCACATTGAGAGTAAGGCTAAATCCACTATATCAATAGATGGAAAAACCAAAAACTAGAACAGAGATACATGACCGACAAAAACAAGATGGCTATAGACAGATTCACAGCATTAATTTTCTTACCCTCAACTAGTGAAGGTTAAGAATATGATCCTTTCAGATAATATATCCTTTCAGATGGATTTTCTTACCCTTAACTACAACTAATATAGCTTTGGTGGCTCTTGCTTAACTGTTCAATTCCAAAGTCATACCTCTAAGTTTTCGTTCCATGAAAAGATGTCTTTCTGTGCCAGTACACAGTCTGTTATAAGTTTTATTTAGCAAATTCAGAGACAACAGTTTGCGCAGGACTCATAACGATACAATTTATAAGCATCACTGAACAAACATATAATGACAATCTTTGCAGGTAACTGGAGCAATTTAGCAGTATTATGTGAATACATATCAAGTAGGTAATGACTAACTCTAGTATAGAAAATAATCCCGAAGGGTCCGTAAAATAACTTCTTCATCTAGCTAATACTACCATAATATTTTGAAGAACAATATATTTGTAAATAATAAAGGAGAAGCTAGAAGAACACCAAGTACTAAATTCCAAAAAGCAAGCTTGCATAAGGAACAGCCACAACCAAATTTATCAGGAGAAATGAATAACAAACCTCTGGGTCTGTGACTGCATGGTAAAAAGGAGATGCTGTATGAAACACACCTTCACACCCATCAACCACAGCATCAAAGGCACCTTCTTCCAGCAGGTTTGCTTTGAACAAGTGGAGTCTCTCCTTAGCTCCATCAAGGGATGTCAAGTGATCTGTCTTCTTTGGATCATCTGCAGGTCAATCCAGAAAAAGCTTAATACATAATATAACAGAATAGACCTTATGTAGTAACTTGAGATTTCTAAATCAAATGGGAAGCTTCAAAACAGCTAAGTATCTCATACTCAAGCATGAGACTCTTATTTCAAAAAAGAGTCTTTATTCCTTTCTGAAAAAACAATTTGTGCTGAATAGAGAGGAGCAAAAGCATCTTAATATTTAAAGAAGATATACAGTTTGAACATGATCATATCAGAAAAACAAAGGAGAAGTTCAAATTCTTAGAATCTATACAAGCTGATAGTCATATAACAGAAAGCATGCATCAATAAAAGAATGTTATATAGGTATGTGAAATACTGATTTAAGTTGTCTATATATAAGAGGACATACAACAGCATCTCAAATATTAAAAAGGCTGTTTGGAACCATTTAATTCTTATGCTGGAATGCTATCCTTTAAGGCACATAAGGAATCTATATATTTAATTCTAGGTTTCCCTAAACTAAAGAAATGACTTACAAGTTACATCAGTATGCAAATCCAATTACCATCCAAAAAAATAGCAAATACAAATTATTTCAACCATTACATTATACATATAAAAAATTTATTTCAAGAACAAACTACAAGTAAGCCTAAAAACTAACAAAACAAAACAAATTTCTTGAGCCGAGGGTCTATCGGAAACAACCTTTCTGCGTTACGCAAGGAAGGGGTAAGCTCTTGTGAGATCACGCTAGGCATGTTGTAATAAACTACAAGTAAATACTCTCTCTATCCCAATTTACGTAACACTCTTTCATTTTTAGTCAGTACCAAAAAGAATAACACTTTTCTCTATGTAGTAACAATTCAACTTTTAAGTTTCCGATTTTACGTCTTTATTGCTATTGGTATTTGTTGTTTATCTTAGTCATCTTTAGATCTTATGTCCGTGGTATTTTCATCTTGTTTGTTTTTTTTTTACTTTCAACCTTGTTTTCAAAATGTTTTGAGTCTATCAAAAACAGTCTCTCCATCTTGGTGGGCCGAGGTTTGTGTACATTTTATCTGCTGTTGTTAAATCGTGTTCAGTCAAACAACTTCACATAAAATGAAACAGATAGAGTAACGAAAACATTAGCAGTAGATCATTTAAAAGAACTCAAATAATGACAATAAATCACACAGAACTTAACGATCTGACAAGTTCAGAATCATTAATAACAAGAGAGAGGACAAACTGGGATCGCGAACGGTGGCCTTAACAGTGTAACCACGTTGAAGTAACAACTTGACCAACCATGATGCAATGAAGCCTGAAGCACCTGTTACACACACTGTTTTACTTGCCATTTATTCTTTTACTTTCTCACCTACTACTATTCAGTGTTATGAATGTTGTGGTTGTGAAAAAGAATGTGGCATTTATAGGAACATGAGTAGGTAGGTAGTCTATATGCGGGTTATACGAGATCTTTTTTATTACTCCGTAACATTAAAAAGCCTACATATGTATGTCTAGACATACGACAACTATAGTACTATGACACTTTTCTTTAGTTGTCCTAGTTTGGTTTTATTTTGATGATGTTTTCTTCTCCAAATACAACTACTATTGTACTATACATTATCTGTCCCATTTTAAGTATTTGCGTTTGATTGGATACGTAATTTAAAAAAATAAGAAAAATTTTTAAATCTTGTTGTTTAAAATTAAAAGTGTGTGTAATATGTGTTGACACTCAATTTTGTCCCATTTTTCACATAATTAACCATAATCTATATATATATTAAAAGGAGTGTTGTAGCCAACTATATTTAGCCAAGTGGCAATAAGTTAAAAAGACACATGGCAATTTTAAGACAAAAATTAGTTATTAGTTACTACATTTAAAATATGGTTAATTTTAGTTTAAATATTAACAAGTGGCATAACCCTAACTATTAATCTAAAATTTGAATTAAAATCTGTAAAATATTTTACAAAATTAACTGCTCTAGAAGTTTAATCCACTAATCTGTAGGAAGTTATTTTCTCATTATTGCTAAAAATCTATATAATATATATATATATATATATATATATATATATTAAAAGGTATGTAGTAGCCATTAAAAATTAGCCAGTGGCATATCAAGAAAAAAGCCATGTGTAAATTTTTAGGACAAATTAGTTAGTATGTGAATTTTAGTTAGAAAATATAACCATTTTTAGTTGTTAGTTTTTCAAATTTAAAATGTTAGTTATTTTTCAAATTGAAATAAAAAATGAAAAAAAAAGATAAATTATAAAGAGACAAAAACTAGACAAATCAATGGTTAACTTGACAACGTAGATAACTATCAAAAAATATAATATAAATTTAAAATAAAAAATTAGATAACTACCGAGGTTAATTTGGCACATGATTTGGAATAACAACGAAAATTTAAAACACATAAAAACATCAAAAAAGGGAACTTACATAAAACATCAAATTCAAAATACGTATATTCAAGTATGATTAAAATTTTAAAAGGATTAAATGTGCTCCTTATTAGATAATGAGTAGTTTTAGTCCAGTGGTGATTCCATTTTTTCAGGACAATTACAACAGCACGATGTAGGAGTTTTATCTATGCTGTAACTGTACGTAAAATCTGGAAACCACTTTACACGATGCAGCAGTTTCCTCCATGATGGAGTCCTCCTAAATCTTCTCCTTTAACAAATTCTCTTCAGTGAATTTAAATGTAGTTCTATACGTAACTATATATCGCCTTTCCACATTACGCCATTAAGAGGTGTCGCTCTTCTGTCTAGAAGAACTGTGTTCTTTGTTTTCATGATTTACCATCAAATATATCCTTTTCATCTATATTTCGTATCCTCAACAGAGAAACGATCTAGACATTAGAGCAGGTTCCTTCAACCGTGTTTGTGTAAGTTTGCTGTAAAAATAGAAGATTTTCTATACTCTTCCAAGAGTGCTTTAAAGATATGTAAGCATGGAAGTAAAAATGGAAGATTTTCCATACTCTTCCGACTCTTTAAAGACATGTAAGCATTATTGTTTGTGAATCAATTTCAATTTGCAATTCGTTAGGTGTTTTATTTTTGTGAACTAATATGTTATAATCGTTACTATGATTTGCTCCATAGGTCGTGGTATTGTATGCCACATGCTTGCATTGTGACGGATGTACCAAGGACGTCAAGAACTGGATCATAAAGTCTACTACTGTAATTGTTTTCTACGGATGTGTCTGGTATATAAATTCTCATATGTGCTAGAATAAATAAATGTAAATGCTACTGTTCTTTGCTAATTAAGTTGTAAACATGAATTTTAAAGTATGAAGATCAAGTACTAAAAATTTCCCCTAGACCGCTTATTGATGAAAACGTAATAGGATTTTATGTTACTATATTTTATTCTACTATATTTTATTGATGAAAACATAATAGGCTGATTACTATTTTGTTTTGTGATGTGATTGAAAAAATAACAGTCGCTTAATGATAAATTAGAGGGGTGCAAGTTGTGGATCCAGATATGAAGAAGACGTAATCCCAGTTTTTTTATCTTTTATTTTTTCCCTTTTCTCCTCTCTTTGGTTTTCTATTCGATCTACGTTTCATGATAAATGTAAATTACAGGGACTGTGGCGACTACCTAAAATGGATGTTACGAAATGAATATGGAACCACGAGATACTGATTTAAGGCTGGAGCTTGACACAATTGAAACAGAATACTACCAGTCAAGTAACACTCAATGAAGCAGGAGGCAACAAAAGGTACAGTTCTTTAGTGGAGTATTTGCTATGATATGAAATAATTTCTTACTAGGGTAGTTCGTTTGGAAAGGGGATACCGTTAATCTGATCCATTTCTAATGTATCTATTCTTGAAGCGAGAAATGGGTTAGTGCTAATCTGATTGATGTTTATTGTATAAAAGACTCTCATAATACAAGATTAAAGAGGCATGTGTCCAGCGAACTCAAAGTCATGAAGCACAAATTTTTTTTGAAAACTAACAGAATGGCGACGAACAATTAGTTTGCCGCATCTTCGTTTCCACTTAAAGTATTTCACCGCCACAGTAATTTGGTGCATCAAGTAGGTTATTGTGGGAATCAAGTAAGTTGATTAACTTTCCCAACCACAGTAAGGATAAGCAGTCAACAAATAATAGCAGAGACAGGCTATGGTCGATTTGAAATGTCAAAGCAGCGAACGATAAGCAAGCAGCTACTTTGGTTTTAATCTCTTAACTCTGCTTCTTTATTAAAACTACCTTTAGAGTTTTTAATCGAACTGTTTTTCAGGTACATATAAGCTTCAAATGCATATCATGAATGGTGCGTAACCAACTTTCTATCTTTTATATATATATATATATATATATATATATATATATATATATACCCCTCATCTGTTGCACAAATCAGTGTTACTTAATTAGTTGCTTCTTTTGTTGATCATCAACTCTATTTGAGGTTATGATGCTTCTCATTGCGTAAGAGAAACTTTAGACTCTTGGATCTATCCACTAATTAAGAAACTGGCAAATTCAACTCATTATGCAGCAACAAAAATTACAATTTTTTTGGCACATTTTAAGTTTGATTTCTTTTGTGAATTTCAGGCATACAGTGTTTGATCATTTTTAATTAAATGAGCATGACCATTGCGACAGTGAAAGGTAAGAGCTTATTACAAATCTTGAAATTATTTACTGATTTGGCTATTTCAATCTAGAGTGGGATAATAACTTTATCCCACCTAAAGTTAATGACTTCAAAATATTGATACTCCTCAGCTGGTTCACTTTAAGCATCACTCCTTATATAATAGATGTTGAAAATAAATTTTACAATGTTGGAGGAAAAAAACTTTATTTTAGTAAAAACCCCATTTAAACTTTTACATAAACTTTATTAATTGGTCATATGCCCATTAACTTTATATTTTTCCTTTTTGATAGCCATGAAGAAGCTGACAAAGGCGATATAATGGAGGGATCTTAAAGATCTAGAAAATACCAATGATTGAAGGCGTAGGGAACATTTTATATCACAAACGTACTTCAATGGAGTGCTCATTGAGCAAGTGATTAGAGAAAAATATGACATGTTTGTTGTGAAAAGTTTTTCTCCTTCATGGAATTTAACTAACCCATGATGAGGTGAATTAAATTTGTTATGGTACCATTACTTAGGGAGGGCTGCGATGGATGAAACAGTAGAGTTAACCAAAGAGATAGAGAGCAAGAAGTCAAGTACGCTATTTATATGTGGTTTAAAAATGAAGAGTGCTTTTGAGCAGTAGTTACTAAGTGTATAATGAGACACTACTAAGTCAGCTTGCATCTGTTTAGTATTACATGAGAATTTCTATTAGGGGAATGAAGCCATAAGTTGGAGGAGACGAGCTAATGGAAATACAAGATACATAAACTGCAAGTACAAGAGTGATTTTGGTAAATTCTTATTTGAAGAAGCATATCTACTTTCATTATTTTTTATTTTTTTCACTTCTTCTTATTTTCCTACATCGTTCCTCACATTGCGTAATTAGGGAGTAGCTGGATAGAGAACTAGGATATTAATGGAATAATCATTACTTATTGTGTGAAAGAATGTCATTGCTATTACCGAACTATAAGCTTTAGTGGTTCTTTAATTTCTCACTTCGTGTGCTTACAAATGTAAATATTATAATTTTAATGATATTTCTTAGTTGTCGATTTGAAATTTTCATGCACTTAAGCTCTTTCCTAGCACATTAATGCGCATACAGAAGGTAGTAATTCTGGTGCACAGATAATTAAGTTATGTGATGCCTAGATGATTAATTTTAGTATTGTAGTACCATTCATTTATGCGGACAATGTAAATAAAGGAAACAAAAAATGCGTGTTGTTTCAAGTATATAGGTTCTACGACTATTTTAATGACATCTAAGAAATCAATACTAACTAACCAAATATTTTATAGAGATATTGTCTTATATTTCTATTGTTTGGAAGTAATATACTTCTTCTATTCTTCTTCATGTATTGATTATGGGGTTTTAGTCCTTTTGTTGGTATTTATATTCTCACAAATCATTCGGGTTAATTGATTGAGCAGTGGTTGCAGTCGATATATATGTGTCAGTTAGAACGAAATAAATATAAACATGATACATAATGTAAAAAAAAATCGATTACACCTCAGTGATATTTTCACATTAAGTAATATTATAAAGAAGATTTAAGGTAAGATATATGAAATTAAGAAATATCAGTTAAGTTCTACAAATTTATCTCTTCTTTTACAACATATGCATGGCATACGATTATTATTCAAGTACGTTAAATACAAAAGATAAATAGTTTTTTTTTATTTTGATATAAATTAAGTATATACTATTATTTACATCAGATAATTATATGATTTAAACTTTACCAACATCACAATTTTTAATAATTTATTCATAATATGCACATCGTGCAGGCCCTAATAATAGATGAAGAACCATGGCTTAATGAAGAACCAAGGGGCTATTGCAATAACAAGTTTATATCAATTCATATTTGCAAAACACAGCAAGCTTTTATCAATTTAAATTTGTAAGAGTTGATGTCTGAACTAAACGACATTGAAATTGTGTGAACTAAAAACATCAAAAATGTATGAATGAGATCAAATTTATCTTCTATATCTTTTGAATTACACATATAAAAGAAAAGTTGTTCAATATATTATTCTCAAGTGACAAGTCCCTAAAAAACCAAATTGTGATCTTTGAAAATTGTTAATAGGCAATGTCATAATCTTAAGCGAAGTTAATTCGTTTTAGTTTTATTTTGATGCACTTAGAAGGTTGAATATTTAAATTTTACTTTCTTTATATGTATGAGTGAAAAATGAAGTTATAGATTTAGTATAATAATGTAATAGAATTAGCAAAGGCTAATGTAACAAGACAAAAATTTGAATATATTATTTAATTTTGATGTATGCAAAGTTGTTATGAATTTTGCTAAAAATATAGTGAAAAAAGGATGGCCATGCAACACTACATATCCAAATAAAAAATGTAGGTAAAAAATATAGGTCAAAAACGTTTCTCAGAAATGAAAGCCAGATGGATCTAATTAGTCCTCCCAACTTGAGATCTTAACTTATGATGATGATGGTCAAATAGCAAATGAATCTAGAAATACTGTGTGTGTATATATAAAGAAGTTTTTCGTATGTTCTATTTTCATCAAAACACTGTGTTATTACAATTCATATTGTCTGATCAAAATTATATAGTCATCAAAATATTTGCATCGTAAAACTGTACAATTATTTTGTATTTGCATTATTTGTTTCTAAAATTTATTATTGTGACATTGTTTTCGGGGTGCTTTTCCATCCAAAGAGAAACAAAATTACGGACAACAACGAGAAATACCAAAATAATATCAAAATTTTATACATCCTACTTTGGTAAATAAAATTTGCTGCAATTAATTTCTAACCGCGCGTCGCGCGGGTAATATACTAGTTTAATTTAAAGGTGCAATTTGATTATTTGTGCATAATTTACATTAGAAGGCATGCATTTACGTGTGTTACCCTCTACTTATATATTACATACTTAAATGTGGCTATATTACGTAATTTTACATCATTTAGGCTATTTATCAAAGAGTGACTGTTTGTGCAATTTTGTGTATTTATAGCATTTATTAATTATTTGTGACTATTTATACTTAATTAATCTCAATTTTCTTTGTGTGCATTTTGGTTTCATTTGTCTTATTTTATACAATATATATACATATTTATATCTTTAATCATTTTGCACCTATTGATTTAATATTGGTCCAATTTTTATTTATACATTTCAAGCTTTAAGACTTCTCTTGAACCTAGACTAAATACCAATCCACTCTATTACATTCATTTTGAACCTAGACATAAAGCCTAACCAAATACATCATTTATATATCCCTTTTCCTAAAATCAGTCCAAATTCATTATCATCATGAGATCCCCAAAATTACTTCATCTTCCAATTTTGTCCAAGATTCCTATCTCCCCTAATCCCCTAAATCTCTCTCTAAATTGTTCCCTTAATCTCAAAAAATCTCTCCCCAAATCAGTCCCTAATTCTTTTTTCAAATCCTTTAAAACACACAAAAATACACAATCAGGACACTACGACACATGCACAACTACACAGCAAACCCACACATACACCACCCATCTTCTCCATCTCACACAATCAGAGACCCCACCGGTTCTTTTCCTCAAACCATTTCACATATACAAACACCCATACAACCTCTTCTTCTCCACACACACACCATCAACATCCATACATACATCACACACACACGGAGCAACGAGAGCAGAAATATACACCACACATATAGTGCACTTATCCTCACGACTCCATCACCTTCTCCAACAAATCCACCAACCCCACACCCAGATCCAAAAACACCCACATACACGAAAGCCAATGACACACGCACTGATCGGAAACAGGGGAGATAGGAGGTCATGGGGGAAGGACAAATGGAGATCGGGGTCGGGATTTAGAGAACATAGCCGATGGCGTCTCCAGTCGGGGTCGATACACCCACTACTGAAATTTTGTTTGGTTCAGTGATGGTCTTTGGTCACTTGGTTATGGTGTAGTCGATTGTTCTGTTATCTGCATATGCAATTTTGTCTGCTTGTTTCTTAATTGCTGCAGTCGAATGGTTCTGTATTGTTGGTCTAATGAGCTGCAGTTGACTCATTAACTTATCTTGTTGAACAGTTGACTCGTTTATTTATCTTGTTATGCAGTTGACTCGCTTATTGGTGATGCAGTTTGGCCTGTATATTTTGAGCATAAATTCGGGACTGACTTTGAACAGATGCTACACCTGCTATCATGCCTATGAAAATATTTTAATTTGAGTCCTACACACATTGAATTGACGGATATACAACGACTTGACGGACGCTACACCGATTTCGGCCAAGGAAAATAATTACATAATTTATTTGAGACCTATACACTAGTTTGAACGTGATATTACACTTGAACAGCCCCATTCCCGTGTCCCTAAAACAAATAGGCTATGATGACGTATATGAACCGTAATTACAAAACGAGCCGGCGATGGAGTAGTGGGACCGGTACTTACTACTTAGCATGGCAACACGACCGGCCAACGTGTTTGCAGCCGTACCGACGTCCCTAACCTCTAGCTGATTCATACAAACCTGAGCCTACATTTTTATAATATCCCTTTCCCCCTTTATTTTGTTTTTATTATTATTCTGATATTTTATATAGTTTATTATCATTTTTATTAATACTAACTTATTTTCTTTATATTTTGCGAGGTAAAATTGGATGGAAGACGACGGTCTATTTTGAAAGAAAACAATTAGAAGAAAATCCTTTTATTATTTTTATTATTATCATTTATTATTAGTATCATTATTATTCTTATTATTTACTTTATTAATTGTTGTACTAATTCATATTTTTTATATTTTTTGTGAGGTACATCGTGGTAAATTACTAAAGACAACCTTTTTTCGAAAAAGGATAAAAATATTCAAACTCAGTGACTTTCTTTAATTTTGTTTCATTAATTTTGTTCACAATTCTTACTAACTCATTTATTTATTTTGCAAGGCACGAGACGAATATTTATTTACTTGTCTTTAAATTTGTATATCATGGCTTAAATATTTTATTCCTTAGTTAGTTTAATTAGTTACTCAGAATCCCAATTATTTAGTTCGGCCGGTAACCACGTTTGGTGGAGCTTGAGAGGTGCCTAACCCCTTCCTCTCGAGTTTACTTGAACCTCTTACCTAGAATTTCTGGTTCATAGACTAAGTTTCGGAGTTAATTGTAACATTAGCTAGAAACAAAATAGGTGCCCTAATACGCCTAGTTAAAAAAATATGTTAGGTCGCGACTCCAACTCTTTTCCCGTGAGTTACCCAATAAATCGAGTCCTTTTTCGAACTTTAACCGGTTCGGAAAAAAATAGGATGCGACAATATGAACCAGTACTTTTAAATTTTGTGGTTCAAAACAAATATGAAAAATAAAGAGTTACCAAATATATAAAGATGCACTCTTTTTTGAACTGGATAAATGGAAAGGTAGATACCTATAGTGAGATGGAGTAAGTATCAAATTTCAATCATACTAAACTTAGATTTTAATGATATTAATGTGTCCAAAATCAAACAACAACAACAACAACAACAACAATAATAACAACATACACAATGTTATTCTACAAGTGCGGTTTGGAGAGGGCGAGATGTACACAAAATTTATCCTACCTTGAGTAAGGTGGGGCGACTGTTTTCCATAGGCCCTCGGCTCAAGAAAAACATTTCTGAAAACATGACAGAGCAAAACAAGATGAAAATTCCAAGGTATAGAAAATACTGACATGTCCAAACTCCAAAGTATATAAAAATACATTCACTAACAATTGAAAGTTTATTAGTAGGACTAGGAGTATCACCTTATTATCCTCAATTTGTATGTTAAATTTCGGAAAGGCCAAAAGAATTAAAGAAAACCTAGCAAAAATTTTGTTAAAAAGAAAACACGGATGCACAAAACAAAGACAATGTGTGATCTATTCGATCTCTATGTTCCTCAGATATAGGGCGCTCCCCCGTCTTTAAGAAGATTGTTGAAGACAAGTTTGCCAAGCAGCCCTACAAGCCAAGCACTGTGCTGCTCCCAATTCCAAGAGTTCTATTTGCCCGAAGTACCCAAGTACGACTGTACAACAGACCCGAACAATCATATGGCAGCCTATGTGACGAGGGTTAAGAGAAACGATATAACCAAGGAGGAAATCTAGTTCGTACTGGTTAAGAAATTTGGCGCCACCCTAACCAAGGGTACATTGACATGGTACACCCAACTACCTGAAGGGTTTATTGAGTCATTTGCTCAAATCTATGATCTGTTTGTGAAGGCGCACTCTGGTGCACATAAACAAGAGAAGCGAATGGATATCTTTGAGATCAAGCAGCAAGATGGCGAGCTGCTCAAGGACTACCTAGAAAGGTACTGAAAGAAGGGAATAACACTCCCTACAGTGCCGAACAACATAGCGACCGCAACATTCGCCAAGATCCTGAACCCCAAGGGGTTAGTTGCCATTCAAGAGCATAGAAGAGTATGCAAGAGCACCCGGCAAAAACATGGAATGAAGTGTACCATCGGTACAGTTACAAGCTGAGAATCGAGGTTGATTCGGCAAGGTCGTCCGAAAGGAACGAGACAGTAGATCGCAAGCATGACTCGGCTGAAAATGACAGGTCCTATTATCGCATATCAAAAAGAATTAGGGAATCAAGTTCGGACGTGCCAAGACACGATGATGCCCCAAAGTCAGGTTTTCATGGGAATAGGGAATCCTCACGGACTAGTGAATCGCCTGAGCCTAGGAGGTTCATAGATCTTAGCCTTTGTGTGAACGCGGTCGAGTTGGTGAGGAACCACTTCAAGAAGTTGGGTCATTTGGCCCAAGGATTCAAGGGCTGGCCCAAGCAAGAAGAGCTCTTCGATTTATTATGAGTTTTATGAGATCACAGTCACGACACCACTAAATGCAGGGCTCTCATGCTCGAGGTAACCTAATTCTCAAGGAGAACCACCTTAAAGAACTGTTGTCGAATAAGGGAATGCAAATGGACGCACGAAATAGCAACCCCAAGTAGTTCCCAGTACATCTGGAGATGAAAAGATTCGTCAACATGATATATGGAGGTCCCGAAGTCACAATCGGGGCAGGCGAGAGCATAATGGTTTATGAAGTTAGCAAGGAAGGAAAGAAGATGTTGCACAACGATATGATATTGATCACTGGTGAAGATACAAATGGACTTTTCTTCCCGCACCACAGCGCTCTTGTCGTCACCTCGATAAGAGATCCGGAAGTGAAACGCATCCTCATAGACTCCGAAAGCGCTGTGAATATTATCATGTGGAAAGTTGTGCAAACCATACAGCTGGTTGACCAGATAGTCTCAGTTCGTATACACTGTTTGGTTTCAACAATTCTAACGGGATGTTGGAGGAATTGTCCAAGTAATGGGACTCGAAACTCTTGTACAATGTTATAATGGGAAGGCCTTGGATACAATCAAGGAAGTGCTATTATTTTTTTTTCGCATAACTAATGAATGAATAAGTTATGTGGGTATTTACGTACTATTTTATATGGGGAAGAAGGTGGAATAAGTAATGTGGGTATTAGCAACGCAGGGTATTAAAATTAAAATTGACAAACTTAACCCTTATAATAATAAAATTATTTTACTAATTTATTTATGGAGTAACTAAATATTTTACAATATTGTACATTAATTTATAATATATTAATGATTCAAGAAATAATCCCTGCATTATAATACCCGCATAGCTAATACACATATACTAATACCCGCATTACTAATTCACACAATGCTAATACCTGCATTTTTAATACTGTTTGGGTAAAAATACGCCACCTATTGCTACGGGAGTATGATTCTAACTGGCGAGACTAGACTTATCCTACAAGTCACTAGGCACCGAGGATATACACCCGCTCCTAGAGCCAACAACCATTTAGGCGATTTGGCCACAGGGCGCAACGCACACATCCCGTCGCCTAGGATTTACAGTCTTCTAGTTAGGATTTAGTATACCACTGCCTCTAGTTGTAGGCTCATTGCCCTATTAGTATTTGTATTTTACCTTATTTAGGACTGAGTATTACTACT
The DNA here is from genome assembly GCA_029990575.1 of Petunia axillaris subsp. axillaris. Classification (NCBI taxonomy): domain Eukaryota; kingdom Viridiplantae; phylum Streptophyta; class Magnoliopsida; order Solanales; family Solanaceae; genus Petunia; species Petunia axillaris. The sequence continues at coordinate 135,699,207 of JARKNS010000004.1, forward strand.
ATAAATACCCCTTCTTACATTGTATTGTACACAACACTAGATACGCCAACAACTTCGGCTACTCTCAAGGAATAAGATTTACATTTATTTTCTCCATTATTTTTTTTATTTTACTTGTCTTTATTTTCATCGTATTTATTTAGTTTTCTATCATAATTTATCGTATTGCTTGTGACCTCATTCATGATTAGTTGTTTAACCTAAACGTACAAATTTAGGCATAAATAGTTTGGTATCCATCGTGGGGCCCAGGAAATTGTAGGTATTTTACGAAAGAAAAGGCGCAATCATGTCAGACGATGGTAGCAACATTTCGAAGAACACCACAGACGCAACAAACGAGTCTGCAAAGGATCTCAGTGATCCCAACATACAACAAAAGGATCATATCGAGTAGCCAAAGGATTCTTCTCATGAGCCTATCCTTATTGCCAGCGATGGTGAAGGCGATCAACCTCCAGGAGGTAATTCAGAGTTCAGAGGCTTTCTCTTGAACATCCTCAAAACTGAATCCGAGCGAAACTCGAATAGCATAGCTGAAGAGATATCCCAGAGATTGGAAGCAATTTTTGCTGGTTCGTCTCAGAGGCCATTGTCCCCGCGAGGACAGACGCCCACGAAAAATTCGCCGGCATCAATTCCCAATCGTAGGCTCAACCTGAATGCTGCTCCAGGAGGCTAATCACCAATCAACAATCAACAATGAAGACCTTAAGGGGACCCTTGTCATTCAGGATCTCATAAAGGAGATGAAGGCCATCCATCACCGAATTGGCAACGTGCTGGGTGCTCCGACCCAAGTTACCACGGTAGATGAGCAGAAGTTCTACAAACATGCTTACAAAGCGAGTGCCGCGCCGCTCTACATACCAAAGCACTTCCGCCTACCAGATAACTTGAAGTATGATGGAACGACCGATCTGGACGAGCACATCGCTGCTTACTATACGACTGTGAAGAGTAACGAGATTACTGAAGAAGAAATCCAATATGCTCTGGTGAAGAGATTTGGCTCAACCCTGACCAAAGGAGCCCTCGCTTGGTACACTCAGCTACCAATGGGATCCATCGAATCATTCACTCAGATGTAGGAGCTGTTCAAGAAAGTGCATTCTGGTGCCCGCAAGCAAGAGAAGCGTATGGAAGACTTTGAGATACGACAACGAACTACTAAAGGACTACCTCGATAGATTTAAGAAGGAACACATGGAGCTCCCTCGAGCCCATGATAATATCATTGTGGTAGCCTTTGGCAAAAGCCTGAATTCAAAAGGATCTTTAGCTACCTGAGAATTGCAGTGGAGTTTGATTCAACATCCAGTATCTACATGGAGTGCTCTACATCAGAGGTACACTGAGAAACTCCGTTTGGAACCAGACAATTCTCATAATCCCGAGGACGAGCAAAGGAAGAGATTGGTAAGCCCGTACCTAGAAGGTGAGGGGGATGGTAGGAGGATGAAGCTGAAGGTTCAAAATCAAGCGGGTGCCGGGCGGTAGAATAATTCTCGATCATTCGGATCCCAAGAGAAACGAAATGAACCCAGGAATTTCAGGGACTTTGGTCTTCGTGTCAATGCTGTGGACCTAGTCGCCAATCACTTTGGTAAACTGGGTCCTAGGGTCTGATGGCCACCTAACGCGAAAGGTCTACAGGGAGAAATACAACGCCCTACTGCAACTTTTATCGCAGCGGGGGCCATGCAATAGTCTATTGCAATTTCTTGATGATCGAGGTTGAACACTTGCTAAAGGCAGGACATCTCAAAGCTGCTGGAAGAAGGGCCCCGCCATTTTAAGGGTTCAAAGTTTGAAAACCTGAAGACTATCAATGGGATTTTTGTGGACGAACGGCTAGACACGGCCCGAGGGACTGCAATGACCGGGAAAACATTGAGTCCATCCGATTCGACTTGGAGGAGCAAGCAGACCAACAAGGAGACCTCGTTGTACCTGTGGAAGTATCCGATATACATATCCAACGGGTTCTTATCGACCCAGGAAGCAGCACTAATATTATCTGGGGGGAGATGTTACGTAAATTCAGCCATTGTCCTCAAACATCCTCGAGTACTAGAAACATAATGGGCTTCAATAGAATCCAGGAAGCATCTGTTAGAGAACTAGCACTACCGGTCCATATACCGGGCGTGACGAGCACAAACATTTTCCAGGTGATGAATTGTAATCTCTCATACGATATAATCCTGGGACGACCCTAGATACATGACATCAGGAGAGTGCCTCAACACTTTATTAAGTCTTCAAGTACCCAACCCTGCATGGGGTCACCGACCTACGAGGTGAGCGGCCTCTCCCCGAGGAATGTCACCTTACTTCGGACTGGATTACATCTTCCGAGTCAAAAAGTTATTAAGGCCTTAGTGCAAGAGGCTAGGGAGGAACTCAGCAAGCTGCGAGATCGATTGGCGCTGATGGATCAACTAGCCCCGAGAGCGACTGAATTGGTGTGTCGTCTTTCCGAGGTACTATGAAAGCAAGGAGGACCCATCTGGCTGATGGAATGTTACTTGACAATGGCTAAGATGAATATTCAACTCATGCATATTCCAGTCATAACTGAGCCAGAAACAGGTGAGCACCTATTGTTATACGTTTCAATATCTGAGATAGCTTGGAATGCAGTCCTTGTACGAGAAAAGCACGGGCAACAACTTCTTGTGAAGTATGCAAGCAAGATGCCGCAACGTATAGACAAATTCTTGCCCTTACAGCTCCAGTTCATAGCAACCGTGGTAATGGCCATAAGAGAGTTGTGTTTGTACTTTCAGGAACACTCTGTCAGTTTAGTCTCTTCGACACCGGTGTAGGCCATTCTGTCTAAACCCGGTCTATCGAAAGATATCGCAAAGTGGGCTGAAGAGTTGGGGGAGCATGACATCATCTATCAACCCCGTACGGACATCAAGACACGGGCATTGGAAGGTTTTACCTCAAATTTTGTAGAAGAACTAGAGTGGAAGGCTGAAGAGTCACTCAGGAATGAAGCAGCAATTGAGTACGGTTGTTGGGAAATTTGCACGAAAATAAATCCCAACGGGGAGAAGATCGATCTCTGGATCAGAACGCCATCTGGGATGGTCTACTATCAGGCCATGAAAATTGATAACCACGAAGCAGTGTGAAGCCATAACTCAAGCCCTTGACTTAGCCTACACACTGAGGGCCAGGGAGATCATCCTGTACAACAAATCTCAGCTGATGATTAATCAGCTAAAGGAAATCTTCGTGGTTGAGGACATCTGCGAGCCAGAAAGAAAGAAGAAAATCAGGGCAATCCTGAGAAATTTTCACGCGTGGGAATTCATCCATCAAGAAGAAATCTCAGGAGATGCCGAAGCATCCAAAATCCCAGACGATTGGGAGACGATAGTTGAGCTAACCCCCGAATGCCTGATGAACCTTGATGTTCCACATACAGGATCCTTCGCAGGATAGCACGATGTGCTGGTCAACTATCTTAGCAAATGAGATCTTTCCGAAGACAAGACAGAAAGAATTTACTTGCGAAAACATGCGGTTCACTATTGCTAGATCGGCGAGCAGCTATATGATAGGGTCGTCAACGACCCGGGGGATGACTTTCAAGGCTCTGCACCCTTAAACAGGGAATTGAATCACCCCGAATCTTTCAAGGATCAAACATAAAGTACCTTTACTTGAGAAAGCATTTACTTTGTTTTACTTCCTTTTGGTTATGATATTTATCAGACATGTTACGGATTTTCACCAACAGCATCACATGGCCCACGCCTCTTCTATCAATAAAACTACTATCTTACTTAGTCAGTTTTACTCATTTATTTAGATCCATCGATCCAACTATTCATAGCCCCAACCAGACCTAAGTTGAAGTAATACACTCACTTTTCGCTACAAAAAGTAGAGTACACTACTCGCTTAGAGTTAGATCACGTCTAACTCAGCCACCAGGAATTAATCGAGCGTTGATCTTGTTAAATCAAAAACTGCACATACACGCCGATGGGGACACCTATCCGCATAGTGCCAGAAAGTCTTAAATACTCGAGTACTAAGCAAAGACGTTTTGTCTCAAAATGCAAAAGGACTTTTTTCACATGGGCTAAAGTCGTCCCATTATGGGCGCAAAACAACTATCTACTACGGATGCAACCTAGCCGCCGTTTACCGTGCACAACGGACATAATTTCTCAAGACAGGCACACTGACACACGTTCTTAAACTAAAACAGTCAGGACGACCGGAAGCTATCTAATATCTAGGTGCACAAACATACTGCTTGATCACATATTACGAAATGCGTAACAACACAAATACGTATGAAGTATTAATGAATACAACATTCGCTTCATTAATAACAAACAGCCCGTAGGCTCATAATATACATTTAGTTCTTCCTGATTACAACATTTGTTTATAACAATTATTAAAAAAAAAAAGGAAAGGGAAGACTAAAAACAAAGAACTCCTCAGGATTAACATGGCCGAAAAATCCTTCATCTAGATTGTAGGTATACGCCGTAAACAATTCGGAATTCTTCTTTTCTTCTAACAGCCAGAGATATGTCGGCCCGAGTATTCTTTGAAGGTATACTGCCGCTGGTGCAATAAAAGCCTATCTGTTTAATCAAAGCAAGGGATTCCGGAAGCACCTGAGTAAAGGCCTGACCTTTTCCCATCTCGTCTGTTGAACTTGAAGAGAAACTAGAAGACTAGCAGCGAAACTTGATCATCCACTTCAACCTCAACTGGCCAAACAACAGTGCACAGCCTCGCAGATCTTCAAGCACAAAAAGGAGTTTGCCGAGATCAGAAAGGCTTGAGCTGGGAAACCATCGCGAAGGAGCCCCTTCCCTTGGATATTCCACAACCAACAGCCGATAGAGCATTAGAATAGCGGTTCAGCTGAAGCAGATGACCAAGCTGAAAGCCATGAACTACGAAGGACTCCGAAGTTCAGTGACACCTTAGTCACCTGCCGCTGTGAAGCTATATCCTCTTGCATGCTGTGAGATGGGGCCAAGCGACTAATCGCTAGCCTAGTACCATTGAAGAAGCGGCCCGGACACACGAAGTATCCTGGCGGAGAAGCTGAAAAGGGCTAAGCGTCCTGACCTCGCATGACAAGATAAATATCAGAGCAACCGCTGCGTTAGAATATGAGCGCACTGATGTTTGGCATTTTATGCCTATATTTTCTTAATATTTCCTCACGTTTGGATACTTTATTCGCACGTTTTCTAGTTAATGAATGTGATTTTGCACTAATTTTATGTCGTATGATTGTAGGTTGTTATGAAATGCAATGGGAGCTTTAAAGAGCATGATCGAGTAAGAAAAGATTGGATTTGGATTGAGGATTGGATCGAACATACGAAGGCACAACGCGACGCGAACTGCAGATGAAGGAAGCAGGAAATTGGCTTGGCGCCCTAGGTGGCGCGCCGCGCCAGGCACCGCACCCAGCTTCTGGCGCATTTGGTTGCGCGGCGCGGGGCCATGGCGTGCGGATTTCGACGGGTTCTGCCTGGGTTGGCGCGTTCGGGGGCGCGGGGCGCCAGCTACAGCGCCCCTGGAGCATTTTTGGACTTCCTATTTCGTCTAGGCTTAGGTGTAACTTATTACTAGGCCTTTGTAAACCCTATAAATACTCTTTTACTTAATTTTTGATAGGAGTTCAGACCTTGGAGCAAATTGGAGAGCTCATAATATCTTGAACAAGGGTTTTTCTTCCTTCCATTAATCTATTACATCATTATTTCATTATTTCATCAAATCCTTGTGTTGTTATTATGAGTATGCGGGCTAAATCTTACGTTCTAGGGTTAGAGTATTTCATGAAAGTTGATGTTTGAAGATTGAATTCCATATATTGAATCCCATAACGGATTGCTTATTCTTTCTTGATTTCACTTGTTTAATTGTCAGGGCCCGATAATTATGTATTATCTATGGTTTTTGGATTGAACTCGAAAGAGGGAATTTATGAACGCAATAAGAAAGAGTAGGGCTAGATTGTGAACCCGGGCATCGGGGAACCAATTTGTGTGTAGGATAGACATATACTTGCTCGCCTAGCTTAACTAATTACAGAATTCGTTAATGCGTGCACGTGATTCAACCCATAGACATATAGGGATTGGAGTAGCCTGCATAGACCGTGAAGAATTGAAAGATTTTCACGGGTACATTTACTTTGTTAGTTAGTAATCCGGGATTTGAGAAGTGGAATCAATTGGAAAACTCAACTGGATTGTTCGTAACTCTGACCCTGGACCGTCTCCTTATTACTGATAACAACCAAATTTTGCTCCATTATTTGAATTCACTTCTACCATTTTAATTACTGTTCTTTAGTTAATAAAATCCTCACTATTGGAAAAAGATCCCTGAGTAGTTATTAAGAAATTGTTTGTTAGGAGTCCAGTCTGAATAGTCCTCGTGGGAACGATACTCTACTTATCACTTTATTACTTGTCGACCACGTATACTTGCGTGTGCGTTGGGAGAAACACGCACCGTAATCAGTGCACGTGCGATAATGAAGACATCCCGAAGGACATTATTAGAATCCCGATCAAACTTCATGACTCGGAGGACTTCTTTCATTCGCTCATGAATGAAGATAAAAGAGAAGATAACTGCAAATGAGTTTCCTCCTTCACACAACATCTATTCAGAATAAAAAAAGGTTTTCTGGGAATAAAACCAGGATCAAAGGTGAATATTTTCAAGAGAAGAAAAGTTTCTCACTCTCATAAGAAGTTGCTGAAGAAGTGAATTACTTTCTGAAGAAGAGTTTTGATTTTTCCACTGCCATGAAATCACTATTTATAGACAGAAAGGGATAGGGATGAGGCATAAAATGGTCACGCGTCATTATTGCTAGAGATATGAAACGATTCGGAGCAGTTAATTGTAGTTCCTAAAAAGGTGCATGAAACCGATATCAACCAATTAGGAAGAAGCACGCGAAGTTCTCGAAGAGTTCACTATCATTCTTGGTCAAAGAAACTGTGAGTCTCAAGGAGTCAGTGAGATATCTTTTCACCTCACGCCGCTTTCACTTCCTGACTGCTTGCATCAGCACTCAGCAAGAAGGGGGACTGACCGTTTGAGCAAAAATATGTCACCTATTGTTACGAGGATACGAGTCCAGCTGGCGAGACTAGACTTATCCTACAAGTCACCGGGCACTGAGGATATACGCCTACTCCTAGAGCCAACGACCGTTTAGGCGGTTTGGCCGCAGGTCACCGGGCACACATCCCGTCGCCTAGGGTTTACAGTCTCCTAGTTAGGGTTTAGGCCCATGACCCTATTGGTATTTGTATTTTACCTTATTTAGGACTGAGTATCACTACTGTAAATACATCTCCTTATATTGTATTGTACACAACACTGGATACGCCTACTACTTCAGCTACTCTCAAGGAATAAGATTTACATTTCTTTCTCCACTATTTCTTGTTTATTTTACTTGTCTTTATTTTCATCGTATTTATTTACTTTTCCGTCGTAATTTACCGTATTGTTTGTGACCTCATTCATGATTATTATTTAACTTAGACATACAAATTTAGGCATAAACAAATACACACATTATTAATACTCTCATAAAATGTATCTCAATCAAACGACCCGTAAATGTATAGTTGAAAATAATAATAAAAATTATTATCGAATTAAAACGACAGCTAGGATGAGACGAATGCACTACTTTGATTAAAAAAAAGGAGTATCATAGTAGCTGAATTTCGAGGAAAAATATCATCACGATTAAACCAAACCAAGACAATTAAAAGAAAACAATTGCCTAATCTAGGCTAGGCATCCGATATAAAAGACTATACTGCATTTAATTCTATATAATTAAAAAAATTTCGTATAATAAAAAACAATAACACCTACCTACCCACCTACGGTAAAAATTTATCCGTATTGAGTGTTTACTCCCAACCAATAAAAAAAAACACATATTCCTTTAATTAACTGCAATTACTAGTACTTAATCATAGGTAACAACATATATTTTACACATGACATAATTTATAATGTAAAATACTTAATAGTCTAATTAGTTTTCTACTCCATTAAATCCTTAATATTAAGACATGTTGATTGACGGATCCTATTGCCCCCCAACAACACCCCATTTAGAGGTTTTCCAGGCCATCATGATTTTTTGTTCTAGCATAGCAATTAACATAGCAGTATTAAGATTTTTTTCTTGTCATCCAAACAAACTTAGTACTTTTCCACTTTTTCTGTGTTTATTACTTCTCCTTCAGATACCACATTTCCTTTCTTCTTTGTCATATAAAATTACACTTCTCTTCGGTAACGAGGAATTTTATGTTACTTCTCTTTCTTGGCCCTCCTTTCTTTTTAGATAGAGAATTATACGTTAACAATTTGTGCAACACTTGTCTCCCATACCATACTATTAGTTAAGTTTATGGGTAGAATTGTATGGGCCTAAATTAGCTTAGGATCACAAATCGAATTTGGGTTGTAACACAAGCAAATCTTCGTATAAAGTCAAGAAAATGCTAAGAATAAGCGTAAATGCGAGAAAATAGCGTGATTTCAATATATTATTATGAGTAAAAATTTTTCCAGAGTTTCTCTATATATTTCCCAATACATACTGAAGGATTATTCACAATCCAAGAACATACAATTCGCTCAGGGTCTAACCGTATTTGTTTCACTAGTCGATAGTGTAATCACATGATATTAACACGAACTATACCATATAAATTCACAGTCTAAGGTGGTACCTGGTTACAGAATTGTCCCAGTATTCGTAGGAGATTATTTATCTTCATTAGGAATTCCACAGAGTTCTTCACCACAAGAAGAAGAGAGTTTTTGTGTTGCTCTAAGGAAAAAGAGAAAGAAGTGTTTCTTTCTGGCTTTCTCAAAGGAAAAGTTAACGTGAGAATTCCTGATAGAAGTTACTGACTTTAGGACTTCTTTTATCTTTAGGAATTGATGTAACTGTTCAGGAATTTTCCAACAGTTGTATCTTTTCTTCTTTTCCTTATATTATAATATATATTCAAATATATTTGGAGATGGATCCGGGTTGACCCATGTGGGTGCCCGAATCCAATTCCCAACATCTCCCACTCACACATAGTGGGTCAACTCTCATTCCTATATTTTGTAACCTTCATACATAACGACTAGACCGTGTGACCAGTGCATACTTCGAGAGCTTAGTTGTTGTACATCTGTTAGGAATATATAGCATCTCGATTAACGGAACCTTGGAGTAGATTGTAGTATGCAGTACCCTAGATCATTTATTACATCCACATCTCTCACAATCTCTTTGCGTTAATTTTGAGTTCATCATTATGTTATAATGTTCTTGTCCCAAAGACAAACATAATGGGTCGACCAATGAACACAATTAATGTGATAGTACTCATTAATGATCTTCTTCATCTCATGAATCTCTTAATCTCAATTTGACTTGCTTTTCTAGAAATGTCCCGCCAGACTGAATCATCCATGATCTCTTGGCAACAGCCTAAGATAGCAAACACCAAACTGAATCTCGAGAAAATGGTCAAAGTCATGAGGGTACAAAGAAAAGAAAATTACTTTTAATTTTCAGGGCTTCACACGATAAACAAGTAGAGATTAAACTTGTATTGCCCATAGGTCACTTTATGCATACGTGGTATGAATCACATATCACAGTATTGACTCCTTTCCCGTGGAGCGTATGTCTTTTAAAAAATTAAATACTGTGCAAATGATAGTTCAGACAACTCATGTCTAACTTTGAATTCACATATCTACTCATACATTTTATCCTTCAGAACTCACATCTGGCATTAAGACAGACTAGCAAATTTAATCAAATATGATTAACCAAAAAAAATAAAGCGACATTCTTATTATAAACTTCAAGCTCTCTATTATTATCTACTTCTGATAATAATAAGTTTATAATTATCCCATCTCTATTAGTCACCTAGATAATAGAGGCGATTGCTGGTGTGAATAGGCCAATCTTTTTGTCTATCTGACATACTTCAAATTTATATACTAAACATAAAACTATTCTATGTATATGAACCAACAACAATCAATTTAGGCTTCAACTACATCAACTCTAATAATGCAGTTTTATGTGAACATGCTTGGGAAAATTTAAATATAAATACATCAACATCTACGCAAACTCAATGCCTTTACATATGACTCGTAAGCACCAAACTTTATGAGTTGCATTATCGGATCTACTATCATGTAAAGCATAGAGATGTATTTCATGTTCACGTTTCTATGTACAACTATGTCTCTAATGAAATTATACGTTATATCAATATGTTTTTGTCTTCCAATAATACTTGGGACCTTTTTTGTCTAAGCTATTGAGACTTGACTATCACAGTTCATTGTCTCTAATTCAATAGCACTATCGAACACACCCAAAATAATCATAAAGGCATTTAAGTCAAATAGCTTCTTGCACAGTTGCTGAAAAACGCTATAAATTCAGCTTTCTTTATTAATAAGGCTGATGATTGTTTTTTCTTTTTACACAAACAATATACACATCGCTATTGTTTAACAAAGAAGGACAAACTCATATTTAGATTTTCTCTCATCTAAATCCCCTTCTCAATCATCTTAAGTATAGTCTTTGAGTTGTAGATCCACTCCTTTACTTTACAAGGATAATCACAAGTGCTTTTAAGATACCTCAGTATCCTTTAACTGTTTTTCAGTATTCTTTTTCATATCATATTCTTGTAGATTCACGAGGACACATCCTCCCACTAGAAACTTCACCTCTAGAAAGAGGAGTATTAATGAGTTTGCACTATTGCATATTAAATTGTTCAAGAAAAATTCTTAATATAAGTTTTTTCTGAAAGAGACAACAATCTCTTCGAACGATCTCTTGAAATCTGAACTTCAAGGATTCACCCATATTTTTTAGATACTACATTAAGTCGTTCGCGTATTTTAAGAACCCCGTTGTTCTCAACGACGCTATGACCCATTAGTAGATCAACCAATTCCAACTCTTGGTTTGGTTTCACTAACTCCATTTCATGTTCCATTGTTCTACGTGCTTATACTTAGCAGGGTATTTAAGAGCCCCATTTCTCTTTCGTTGCTCTTATTCATTCAATTTATCACTTTCATCTGCCAAGCCAAGTAGGCGAATACGTCGAAACTCATTGCCCATGGTTTCGTGGAGTAACTATATATGCTTCCTCTTCGATCTCAAATCGACAAAGGGAAAAAAATTAAAACGACTCATTGTCGAGGTTGATATTGATAAAATTGATATATCAATTGATAGTTAATCCGACTGGGACCAACAATATTAAATGAATTCTTTTTAGTCATCTTGGTGCTAACCGGAACATATCCATTATCACCAAAATGACTTTTACTCAACTCCATTTGACTGACTATAGCGGAAGAAATTTGGTCCATAGTTTCATGAAGAGACAAGTCTTGGCCTATCTCACCCTACTTAGAAAAATTATTAACATCATGTAATCCAAATTCAGTTACAGTACCACTATCTTGTTCACATATGAACACATAAACCTTGGACTGAAATAGTATCACAGAAAGATATATGTTCTTCCCTTGGAACTAGTTTTCCATTTGGGAAAAATATTTATGAATAAAAGTAGCACAAACTCAATAAAAAATTAAAATTGGGTTTTCATCTATCCATAACTTATATAGAATATAAGTAACTGAACAATTTCATATTTTAGATCACATGTGTCATAATGTACCACCTACAATGGAATGTAATGCCACTTTAAGGAGACATCATAGACATATCTAGAGGCTGAAGAGCCTCTTGCTCTTTTAGGACATACTGGATTAATTGTCACTGTTAACACTTTCGCTAAGCTCGGGACAATAATCTCATAGTAGTTGACATATTGGTACAAACTAGTATAAACTTATGGAGATAACTACGTACTGTCTTAGAGCTAATATTCATATACATACTAATTCTTAAAATAATTTAACTATGTTAATATTTATTTCACATTAGAGTTGGAATCGAAAGTTCACTATGTTCCCAATCATCATCCAAATTCTAACATTCAATAAATTTAATATAATCAGTTATTTAAGAAATACCCGTCTTAAATTACGTAGATTCAAGACTAACTAACAAATATAAGATAACATGGATCATTAAATCTAAATGTCACGTAGACAAATATCTAAAATAAATGGACCATATATTTTTCCATGAAAAAAGAGTAGAGAGGAAAAAGCAATATTTGATAAACCATTCACTAATACGACACCTTAGAAAAAAAACTCATTAGTTTTCCTTGGTGTATACCCGTTAACTACCTGTGCCAGATGCTCTAAGTTATCTAGCACTACATTATATATGGATGAAAATTTGGTCTTTCCTTTGTTTTAACTCTCATGTGGTGAAAATTGGAAATATTTGACCGCTTTTACATAAGTAATGACCTAAGAAAACCATCTGTCAACCAAACAAATGACATTGATCCACAACCCTTTGGTTGATATGCCATGGTATTTATTATAGTAAAAAGTTGTAACTCATTCGAAAGTTTTGGTACATAACCACACGGGCATTAATGTCACACTTTATGACTCATATACATTAATAAATGCATCATGTTTTTTCCATAACACATATAAAAAATAAGATTAGGGACTCACCACGATTATATATACACACATGTATATAGATTTGCATGCATGCACTCTAGCACATATATAATTTTCAACAATACAGTTCTAATAGAAAACTCTTCTATGATGTGGTCAAATCTCAAAATTACATTCTTGTAAACATATACAAGAAAACTTTGTATTACAGAAACAACACTCCAGTCCCTTGTTTGGTTAAAAAAAAAAAAATTAAACTACCTTGTTTTTTTTATGTAAATTATCCCCAAGACCTAACCAAAGGCCGTTGCAATAGAAACTGGAACGATAAGTCTCAGAAGATTCTATTAATCTAGGATTATGATGAACAATGGGTCACTTTATTTTTTTTTTCATATGGAAAATTCTACCAAAAATCCTAACATATGAGATTTCAAGTTAGCATTACAGATATAAGATCTCAGACACTAACCACCTTTCCAGTTATCAACTAATCATGGAAGACCTTTACATTTTGGTGGGCTAAACTTGGACATCTCCTTTTCATTAAGTACACTGACCATTACATTATTTATATATATCACATAAGACACCGAGAAAATATTACGAAAATAGTGTCATCTGAAGAATTATGTCCATCCATTTGGCTCTTATAGCCTTCTCTATAATTTTGCCTCACGGGACAATAAATGTCTTTAAAACAAAGAAGCATAAGGTAGGCTCATTAGAAAAAGACCGAGTTCTCGATTTTGAAGGAAACCATACTTGATAGGTTTTTCAGTTTGGACAGAAAGTTAGGTATTAACCCACTAAGAAACAAAGCAATTCGTTTCATAAACGATGCAACTAATCTTCTCACGGCATAAATCTTTAAATCCAAGTATTATATCACATGTTAGTGGATAAAAAGACATGACCAGAGAAATAGTTTAAGGCTAAACAGCATATTTGCTTAATTGCTTTTTGAGAGTTGTCCCTGACAACATAAACTTTCCTCTTTTGTCCAATATTTCCAAGACTACTCAAAAAAAAAAATTGGAAGAAACAAAAACACTTTATCCATTATATGGTCCATACCAGCTTAGGCGGCGGGTCCTCTTTACATGGCCTTCTTATTTTTCAAAAAAATAACATATTCTTTATGGACAAAGGTATTATTTATTTGCCCTACTATTTGGGAATTATAAAACTTGTCTTCCATAAATAAAGACGACTTTCTGTTTCAACTTAATCTCAAATAACAAGAAAAAAACTAACTGAAAACGCAACATCAATATCAAAAGTTTCATACATTTTCTACATGTGGCAATTACTCAAAATACAACAAAGAGTTGCAACGACGAGTAAAGGGACTCTTCCCACACATGTGCTTTTGCAAATGAAAGATACGGACTAGAAAATAAATAACACTGGCTCTAATACCAATGAATGATTATTCACAATCCAAGAACATACAATTCGCCCAGGGTCTAACCGTATTTGTTTCACTAGTCGATAGTGTAATCACATGATATTAACACGAACTACACCATATAAATTCATAGTCTAAGGTCGTACCTGGTTACAAAATTGTCCCAGTATTCGTAGGAGATTGTTTATCTTCATTAGGAATTCCACAGAGTCCTTCACCACAAGAAGAAGAGAGTTTTTGTGTTGCTCTAAGGAAGAAGAGAAAGAAGTGTTTCTTTCAGGCTTTCTCAAAGGAAAAGCTAACGTGAGAATTCCTGATAGAAGTTACTGACTTTAGGACTTCTTTTATCTTTAGGAATTGATACAACTGTTCAGAAATTTTCCAACATTTGTATCTTTTCTTCATTTCCTTATATTATAATATATATTTATATATATTCAAATATATTTGGAGATGGATCCGGGTTGACCCATATGGGTGCCCGAATTCCGAACACATACAATGTAAAATGAAGTGCTATTTATGTGCTAAAGGGCCCTTGCCCACGTTCTCCATGACTGATCATCCTTCAACCCACGTTCTGGACATTTAATATGAGAGTTAGTGGGCTGAAGTAGTGGGCTGCTTAGCCTTGAACCGAGGTGTTCCACCGAAGCTCAAGTGTGTGACCTCGGCGGCATGACCTTACTGTTTGGTTGAAGGGAATGTCACCGAAGCTCAGCTCGCGGCTCGCCTTCGGTTGTGACATTGAAGCTTGCCTTTGGTAGCTCAGCCTCTGAATTCGATCTTTCTCCTTCGGAACATCAGCTCAATTATCTTCGGTTCACCATACCGAAGTGCTATCCGAGCACGTCGATTTTTACCCAATACAAGCAGGGGCGGACCCACACACACCCTACCGGTGTCATCCGACACTACTGGATCGAAAAATTTTGCTAAATATATATGTTATATTACTGTGAAAGAACAGAAAAGTTCTGTAAAAAACCATAACTTGACACCACTAAAACAAAGGTAACATAGCAGAGTTGGTTATAGCATCAGCTTTCCACCCTGGCGTTCAGGGATCGAATCCCGCTAGCAGTGCTGACTTTTCAGCGTTTTTATTTTTAAGCTAATTGACGTTGGTAGCATTAGGGTTACAAATTTTACAATAATATTAATCCTACACAAAATCAAATATGGACCAGATAAACCTATTGGACCACAATCACAACTAGTTTAATAATCCATTTAGAAATAGGATTATTATATCAAATCTATAAAACCAAAGTTTGGCTACTATACTAATTCTTTTAACATTCTTGTTTCTTCTTCCTTTTTTAAGTTGAACTTTCTTGAAATTATCTACTTATTTTTCATTGTGTGTTGAATCCTAAGAAATTATTTAGGGTTTATTTAAATTGCTATTTTAATTTATATTGCAATTTAAATCTCAATTGAGAGATATTTTCCTAGAGTATTTTCAAAGCTTTCAAAACCAACTTCAACATCTCAAAATTCATCTAACTTAGAGGAGAGCGTCAATGAAACGGAACAACAGCGACAATTAACTCTTGTTGCGGTTTTTAGAAAATGTGATGAAGTATTTTATTATTGGTTTCTGATGGTGGGAGCTTCTTACAAGCGTAGAGATGAACTTCGGGGATCCCAAGCAGCAGAAATTGAAGAAGCACTACATAAAGGTGAGCTTGAAACTGGTAAGGGCTTGAATCAAGAATTAGGTCTAGCTAGAGCTGGAGATACTCGATGGGGCTCCTATTACAAATGCTTTAATAATTTTATTCTTATGTTTGGCCCTATCATTAATGTTCTTGATGCTATTGCTGGTAATGCACGATTTGAAGAAAAGTACAAGGCAAGGAAAAATCTTAGAGATTGTTTAACATTTGAGGTTGTCTTCATGTTGCACATCATGCACACTATTTTAGCAATCACAAATGATCTTAGTGCAGCCTTTCAAAAGAAGGAGCAAGACATAGCAAATGCCATGATACTTGTTGGAGTGGCAAAGAATCGATTACAACTATTGAGAGATAAAGATTGTGATCTACTTATTGATGAGGTATCTAGATTTTGTATCAAATATGAAATTTTGATATCTAAGTTTGATGAACTTTACGTTATTCGTGGAAGATCACGTCATAAAGTTGCTGAATATACTGTTTTACATCATTACCGTGTCGAAGTATTCTGTAGAATTATTGACTGGCAACTTCAAGAGCTCAATAATCGCTTTGACGAAGTGACAACTGATTTTCTTCTTGGAGTTTCTTGCTTGAATACAGTTGACTCTTTTTCAAGCTTTGATGTTAAGAAGATATTGAGATTGGCTGAGTTATATCCTGATGATTTTGATAAACATTCTATAGTTGACCTTCGCTCGCAACTTGAGAATTACATTGCTGATGTCCGGGATCGTGATAAAAGGTTCTTCAATCTTAAGTGACTTGGTGATCTTTTGGAGAAACTAGTAAACACAAAGAAGCATGGAACTTATCCTCTTGTGTTCCGACTTGTAAAATTTGTTTTACTTTTGCCAGTTACTACAGCTACAGTTGAGAGAGCTTTCTCGGCAATGAAGTTGATTAAGAACGACTTACGAAATCGAATGGACGATGAGCTTTTGAGTGGTTGTTTGGTGCCTTATATAGAAAAAGATATATTTGTTAATATTTCTAATGAGTCCATTATGGATACCTTTCAAAAAATGAGAGATCGTCGAGGAGAGTTGTAGTGAGGTACTTGAATTGTGTTTTATTAATAAGATTAATATGAATGTTGTTATTATAGTACTTTATTAATTTGTTCGCTTCTTTATATCCTAACACCACTCATGAAAATTTCTGCGTACGCCACTGAATACGACAATACTATGCATTAAGAGAATTATACGTTAACAATATTGTGCAAACACTTGTCTCCCACATCATACTATTAGTTAAGTTTATGGACAGAATACTATGCATTAATGTTTCAGTCATTGAAATTGTAAACTCAAATTAAATAGAGCACAATAATACCATTATCCAATTTTATGAAAAATCTTTGTACATATAGAAGGCAACAAATTAACCTAGCTTTTATATGCCAATTCCTTTATGTCAAATCCCCCTTTAATCTTAAGTATCAACAATTTCCTAATTTTCGGAATTACACCGGTAAAAATTTATCCGCACCGCGTGTTTACATTCGGCCAATAAATAAACAACACATGTCCCTTTATTTGACTACATCTAGCACTTAACCATAGTTAACCTTATTTAATTTGCACATGGCATAAATAATAATATAATATTCTTAATAATCTTTGGTTGATGGTATTATCTGTTGTCTCTTTTAACATTTATGTGAAATTAATACCAATCATTTTTGGTGTCCTAAGAAAATCCATTACTGGGCTACTAGATATTACGAGCCTATGTTGTAGCTTGGAAATTTACATTTTAACACTAACAAAGAAGCACTTTTTTTGATTAACGGATTGTTAAATGCATGTTGTGGAAAGAGTATGAAAAATTAATCTGGGAAAAAAATTTGTACTTAGGTTCTTATAAAAGATAGTAATATATAAGACTTGGTGAATTTACCAACTGTGAAGCTTAGCAGAATTTTTACTTTGTCAATAAATTAAAAGATAATAACTAAGTAAAATTTTAATAGCATGTGAAATTTCAGGCATTCCTTTTATTCCTAGATTAACAATGAATTAAATCATCATTAATTTTTTGTAGAACTTGTCTCTATAATATACTATCAGCTGAGTCATAGACGGAATACTATGTATTAGTTTCACTATGGAAAGATAAAATTAAAGATTAAGGAGAAAGGACAGAGAGCTTGAAATTAAGCAAGAATGTTATAGGAAAGAATGAAAATAAGCATAAGAGAAACGGATGGCAACCCTAAGCAGCATTTCTAGGATTTTAGTTCCACTTTTAATTATTATTTATTATAAATATAATTTTTAGTAAACCATAGTTTGTCTTGAATAATTAACCTAACTAAGTTGGGTGTAAATATCCGGTGCGGATAAGTTTTTACCAAATTACACCTATTGATTCCAATAGGAATAGAAGTTAAAGAGTTAAGAAAGAATGGTTTCAACATAGTACTAAATTAGAACACTAGAAGAAAAGCAGCAAAAAATAAGAGATAGATGAGTACTAGTGAATTGGACTGAGCTCGCGCGGTCATTAAATATTAAAATAAAATATAACTAATATTCATCGATATAGTTTTTTAATAACACAATAAATATTTACTCTTTGATTAATTTATATCATTTATATACTGCAACTACAACGCTGCCAATGTTCACTCTTAAGTATGCTTTTTTTCTAATTTTACATATACTACATTACAGTCTTCCTCAACTGCAAGTCAATTGCAATAGCATATTAAAGAAACTAAAAATGAAGAGAAGAACATAAAGCGAAATCCAAAGGAAAATTACACATATGCATTCTCTTATCTTGTTCAAAATCTCATCACTTCACAACTCATTACAACCAAATAAATATTCACGAATTAATCACTCATTTGAGAAGCTAAATCAATAATGATCCAATCATAATGGACACAATAAGGGAACTACACTTACAATAATAAGATACTAAAACATGTAAAGTATTGAAATAAAACATAGAGAAAAATATGGAAGAAAACAAAACAAAAGAAAGGAAGATAAAGCATGTGTTGGCCCGTTTGAATAGTCTTCCAGGACCAAAGTACACTTCTAACAAAGATGATACCTTCCTTTCTCATACATAATTTTATTTCCCTCTTGAAGATCTATTGCATCCCCATTACTGTTGATATAAGCTCTTCCAAGTTTCCACTCTTATCATTCACTTCATTTCATCTGTACATCTTCACATACACTACAAGAAATAAGAGAAAAGATTATTCCACTAATATATAACAAAATTAAAACTGTTAGAAGATACTAATTGTTAGATGTCTGCACTTTCGATAATGACCAAAAACAGAAATAGATGAAGTAGAAAAAATCCAAGCCAACAGTATACACTGTCTGTCCTTAAGAAATCTAATCCCCTCACAGTTACCAAAGGTTTGTGGATTAATTTCTCCCAGGATAGAATATAATTATCCTCACTGTGATAGCAGTAATTCAAATCACAGTGAACATCGAACTCAAATAATGGTAGCAAATCACTTGACTCAGAACTTACTTTTGTTTTGAAAACAAATGCAAAAGGTAATGAGAGAGAGAGAGTATGAAATTTTGGATGATCAAAATGAGGCATAATGTCTCTTTATTTATAGCCACAAGATTTGGAGTGAAAAGGCATGAAGGTTTCTTTTAGTGAAATGGCTGTTCATGAAAGGCAGCCGTCAAGGTGGCTGTTCAATGAAAAGGTACCTTTTCATTGGTGAAGTAGCTGGTCATGAAAGGTAGCCTTCAAGGTGGCTTTTCAATGAAAAGTACCATTTCATTTGAATTAGAAACGTTACAGCAGCCGACGTTTGGAATATTTGCATAAGTAGTCCACTTTTTAATTTTGTTACGAAACCGGCTCCATATCAAATATTAATACCACTTTACCATATCAAATATTAATACCACTTTACCATATCAAATATTAATATAAAATATAAAATATTAATATTTATTTCATTTTCCATTCACACCACTTTACCTTCCTTCCAAACCCAACAATCCCCCACATGAATGGGGAATGGCCATATGAAGAAAACATGCAGAAAACTATGTAATTTGCAGGTAAGAATTAATTGCATCTGGATAAGTGGGTTTCCCTTTGAACTTTCCGTAGTGAACATATATCGGATATACTCGGTCAATTGGTAGATTTGATATCTTTGAACCGTCGAACTTTGGTGTATACCTAGACAACATATGTCACACAATTAATCCTTGACCATTTTTGGTTCTCATTGTTGTGTTCGTTTCAGCCATGAACACCGCCTGGTTAATGAGTGCGTAGAGAATTGGCCTTACAGAATTCTCCTTGAAGCGGCTTCCACTTCACACTCACATATGTGATTTCTAAACGTGTAATCCCGTAGATCTACACTGTTTGACAAACCTCGTATCAAACTTAGATAATCATTAAAAAACGTCTTTAACGTTTTATCCTTGGTACTAAACATCGTCTTATTAAGAGGATGGAAGAGGATGGGTTGAGTTGCTTGACAATGTTGGAGCGGTCGTACACAACTTTATTTGAGCTCCTTGAACCTAGATGTTGGAATCTCCAGTCTTCTAGGTAGAGTTACCGCCATGACGATTTGTCCTCGGCCATAGTCGCATTCCTCTTGATGATCTCTCAACATCATCTCTAGTTAAACCTTTTGTAAGTGGATCTGATACATTATCCTTTGACTTAACATAGTCAATTGTGATAATTCCTCTAGAGATAAGTTGTCTAATGGTTTTATGTCTTCGTCGTATATGACGATTTTTACCATTATACATAAGGCTCCCAGCCCTCGATATTGCCGATTGACTATCGCAATGTATACATACAGGTGTCAACGGCCTAGGCCAAAATGGAATGTCTTCCAAGAAGTTTCGGAGCCATTTAGCTTCTTCACCGGCTTTCTCCAAGGCTATGAACTCAGCCTCCATTGTAGAGCGGGCAAAAAAGGTTTGTTTGGATGATTTCTAAGTTACCACTCCTCCATCTATCGTGAAAATATATCCACTCGTGGATTTTGATTCTTTTGAGCCAGTGATCCAATTTGCATCACAGTATCCCTCTATAACATCGAGATACTTTTCATAGTACAAAGCATAGTCTTGGGTGTACTCCAAATAACCCAAAACTCATTTCATAGCCATCCAGTGATTTTGTCCAGGATTATTTGTGTATCGACTCAGTTTACTTATGGCACAAGCTATATCTGGTCGTGTACAATTCATGATGTACATTAGACTTCCCAACACTCTAGCGTAGTCTCGTTGAGATGTGCTTTGTCCTTTATTCTTTGTAAAGGCAAGATTAACGTCTATTGGAGTCTTTGAATTTTTGAAGTCTAAATACTTGAATTTTTCCAGGACATTTCTGATGTAATGAGTTTGAGATAATGCCAAACCTTGAGGAGTTTTGTGAATTTTAATACCCAAGATTAAATCCGTAACTCCCAAGTCTTTCATATCAAACTTGCTAGTTAGCATACGCTTAGTAGCATTGATGTCAGCAATATCCTTACTCATCATTAACATGTCATCCATATATAGACAAACAATGACTATATGATTTGGAGTGTTCTTAATGTAAACACATTTATCACACTCATTAATTTGGAAGCCATTTGACAACATTGTACTGTCAAATTTCGCATGCTATTGTTTAGGTGCTTGTTTTAGTCCATAAAGAGACTTAACAAGTCGACATACCTTCTTTTCTTTCCCAGGAACTACGAACCCTTCAGGTTGTTCCATGTAGATTTCTTCCTCCAAATCTCCATTTAAGAAGGCTGTCTTTACATCCATTTGATGGATTTTAAGATCATACACGGCGGCCAAAGCTATTAGCATCCGTATGGATGTAATTCTGCTTACCGGAGAGTATGTATCAAAATAATCAAGGCCCTCTTTTTGTCTATAACCTTTAACGACCAGTCTAGCGTTGTATTTGTCAATAGTACCATCAACTTTCATTTTCCTTTTGAAAATCTATTTGTAACCTAAAGGTTTGTTTCCAGGAGGAAGATCAACCAACTCCTATGTATGATTGCTTAAAATGGATTCTATCTCACTATTGACTGCCTCTTTCCAATATGGAGACTCTGAAGAAGCCATTGCTTCTTTATAAGTTTGAGGCTCATTTTCCAATAGGAAAGTCATTAAATCTGGTCCAAAAGAAGTAGACGTTCTTTGACGTTTACTACATCTTGGATTATCATTATTTGGCACTTTCTTTTGTACCTTCTCTTGGTCGTTTCGTGCTAACCCTTGACGATTCACATTCACTTTTATACGGATATATATTTTCACAGAATTCAGCATTATCTGATTCCACAATCGTATTAACATGAATGTCAGGATTTTCTGATTTATAAACCAGAAAATGATATGCCTTACTATTCTTGGCATATCCTATGAAAACACAATCGACGGTTTTTGGTCCTATCTTTTCCCTTTTAGGTTTAGGAACTTGTACCTTTGCCAAACACCCCCACACTTTGAGGTAATTCAAGCCTGGCTTTCTTCCCTTCCACTTTTCATATGGAATAGATTGTGTTTTGCTGTGGGGTACACGATTAAGTATTCGACTAGCTGTAATAATAGCTTTCCCCCACAAGTTCTGGGGTAAACCCGAACTTATTAACAAGGCATTCATCATCTCTTTTAAAGTTCTATTTTTCCTTTCCGCAATCCCATTAGATTGTGCCGTTTAAGGGGCAGTGGTTTGGTGAATAATGCCATATTCCAAACATATTTGTTCAAAAGGAGATTCGTATTCACCACCCCTATCACTTCTTATCATTTTTATTCTTTTGTTAAGTTGTATTTCAACCTCACTTTTGTATTGCTTGAATGCATCTATAGCCTCGTCTTTACTACTAAGTAAATAAACGTAGCAGTAACGAGTGCTATCGTCAATAAAAGTTATGAAATACTTCTTTCCACCACTAGATGGTATTGACTTCATATCACAAATATCCGTATGAATTAAGTCTAAAGGTTCGGAATTCCTTTCAAGTGATTTGTAAGGATGTTTCGCAAATTTAAACTCAACACATATTTGATATTTTGATTTATCACATTCAAATTTAGGCAATACTTCCATATTTATCATTTTCCGCAAGGTTTTATAATTACCATATCCCAAACGTGCATGCCATAATTTATTTGACTCAAGTAAATAAGAAGAAGCTTGAACTTTATTATTGATAGAAACAGTCATTACATTTAGCTTGAAAAGGCCCTCACATAGGTAACCTTTTCCTACAAAACTATCATTCTTAGTTAATACAACCTTGTCAGTAATAAAAACACACTTAAACCCGTTCTTGACGAGAAGTGAAGCTGACACTAAGTTCTTACGTATTTCTGGAACGTGAAGAACATTGTTGAGAGTCACAACCTTGCCCGAGGTTGTTTTTAGGCCTATCTTGCCATAACCTTCAATCTTTGCTGTTGCTGAATTTCCCATGAAGAGTGTCTCATTAGGTCCAGCGGGAGCATAGCCAGTATACGCATCTTTATTTGCACAAACATGGCGGGTGGCTCCAGAATCAATCCACCATTCTTTGAGATTTCCTACCAAGTTACACTCAGAAATCATTGCACAAAGATCCATATCTTGCACTCCTTGGGTAATCGTATCTTCTACCATGTTAACTTGACCATTAGTTTTGGCATTCTTTGGGGCACGACAGTCTACTGCCTTGTGTCCATATTTGCCACAGTTGCGGCAATTGCCCTTGAATTTCTTCTTTTTCGGCTGATTGTTTGGTCCAGAAGGTTTCTTCCTTTTGTTGTTCTTTGGTGCATCATTTGTCTCAACGATATTTGCTACCATTACTGTTGAACTTCCACGAGCAACCTTCTTCTCCGCAATCTTGGACTCTTCCTCGATCCTCAAACGAACAATGAGATCTTCGAGTGACATCTCCTTGCGCTTGTGTTTCAAGTAATTCTTAAAGTCTTTCCACAAAGGTGGTAACTTTTCAATTACCGCAACCACTTGAAACGCCTCATTGATGACCAAACGTTCAATGAGAAATTTATTATTAATAGGATAATTAATACTTCTAATATAAGCATTAATTTGGATCATACCTTCAGCAATGAGATCATGAATGATCACTTGCAACTCTTGGACTTAACTTATGACAGTTTTATTGTCCACCATCTTAAAGTCCAGAAATTTGGCGGCTACAAATTTCTTCATCCCAGCATCTTCAGTTTTGTACTTCTTTTCAAGAGCAAGCCAAAGCTCCTTCGAAGTTGCAGCAGTACTGTAGACATTATATAAGTCGTCCTCTAGTCCATTCAGAATGTAGTTTATACATAGAAAATCAGAATGCTTCCATGCCTCAATAACAATGAAACGTTCATTTTCAGGAGTGTCGTCTGCCGTGACAGGAACATCCTCATTAATGAATCGTTGCAAACTCAGCGTGGTCAGATAAAAGAACATCTTTTGCTGCCACCTTTTGAAGTCAATCCCGCCAAACTTTCCCGGCTTTTCAGCCGGTGCTGGCGCAGGGGCCGGTACAGATGCAGGGCGGCTGGAGCTTGCACCAATAGAAGTATTTGGTGTACCAGAAACACCGCTGTTATTTTCTGTGTTCGTCATTATTCTGTAAAAATAAAATAACACAGTCAGATTCAAACAATCTGATTTAATGTACAGTGAAGATTTTATATCTTCAAACTGATTTAATGTACAGTGAAGTTTTTTATATCTTCAAACTGCAAATAACAATATAAATATTTTAATAATCCGGAAATTTTTAATCTTCTGAACGAATTAAACACACAATAATTTTAATAATCCGTTGAAGTATTTAAATTTTCAAAAACGGAATATTAAATTTGGAGTAGAAAATCTTTTCAGATTTTAGTCTCCACAACAGTTTGGAGTAGAAAATCTTTTCAGATTTTAGTCTCTACACACAGCCTAATTATCGATTAGCAGACCAATATACAGATTAGATTTCTTAAGATTGTTAGATGTCTGCACTTTCGATAATGACCAAAAACAGAAATAGATGAAGTAGAAAAAATCCAAGCCAACAGTATACATTGTCTGTGCTTAAGAAATCTAATCCCCTCATAGTTACCCAAGGTTTCTGGATTAATTTCTCTCAGGATAGAATGGAATTATCCTCACTGTGATAGCGGTAATTCAAATCACAGTGAACAGCGAACTCAAACAATGGTAGCAAATCATTTGACTCAGAACTTATTTTTGTTTTGAAAATAAATGCAAAAGGTAATGAGAGAGAGAGAGAGTATGAAATTTTGGATGATCAAAATGAGGCAAAATGTCTCTCTATTTATAGCCACAAGATTTGGAGTGAAAATGCATGAAGGTGTCTTTTGGTGAAATAGTTGTTCATGAAAGGCAGCCGTCAAGGTGGCTATTCAATGAAAAGGTACCTTTTCATTAGTGAAGTAGCTGTTCATAAAAGGCAGCCTTCAAGGTGGCTGTTCAATGAAAAACACAATTTCATTTGAATTAGAAACGTTACAGCAACCAACCTTTGGAATATTTGCATAAGTAGTCCACTTTTTAATTTCATTACGAAACCGACTCCATATCAAATATTAATATAAAATATTAATATTTATTTCATTTCCCATTCACACCACTTTACCTTCCTTCCAAACCCAACACTAACAAAATAAGATATAATTAAACTGATATAAGAGTAAATTCAAACTTCTGCAAGCTAAATTACACTGTCAAGCTTACTCCGACGATTCGTCAAACTTATTCAAGTTTCTTCTTCAGACATTTTCAAAGAAATGGACAGAAATGAGAATACTATCTGTTTGCTTCTATCGATGCATTGTTTTTTCTTCTCCAACTTCTACGCTATTGGTTCTTCATTTCATGTTGAACCTGCACATAAGAATCGACGAATTATCGATTTGATAAATAAAGAACATAACAAAAAAAAAAAAAAAACAGAGACGACAAAATGACTGCACGAGTTGGTGTGGGAAACGTAGGATTCTTTTTATGGGGTTTATAGATTCCACACTTTGCGTTTCCAAGTTCATAACGCAGCAATTGACCATTTAATATGAATGATAATGAATTGGTTCTATAATAAAAATTGCAATGAAGTACATAGTAATTGCAAACTCATGTGAGAGTGGTGGGATTTAACTTTGATAGTATGCCATTTCAAGTTCATAATGCATCAAATTTTCAATTAAGTAGAAATAGTAATATAGCTTTCTTTTGTAACGCTTAGCGTCCATTCTGGTGACTCTTACCGTAGAAGACCAACGGTTGTTTATCCATTAATACAGAGTTTTATGATTAATAATTTAAATATATAATTATAAGGATAGAGTGAGCAGAATCAGTAGAAAAGACCCATGAAGAGCAAATAGTAAAATTGAAGATTTCTTTATATTTTGAGGTGAATGGTGACCAAAGAATTATCCCACATCACTCTTCTATGTTTCTCAATTAGAAGATATATAGATAGATACGAAAACCGAACATCAAGTTATTTATTATTTATTAAAAATTAATATTAGGACCCCTAACTAATAAATGGTCTTTTGTTTATCTTCTATGCTAAGTTAACGGTAGTGAGTGTAAATACTCGATGCGGATAAGTTTTTAAACGCTGCTAAATGACCATATCTATATAGACCTAAAATGACCATACTAGGTGAAAAGTACATTAAGTCCTCATTCATTTTTTACTCCAACCACTATTCTTTTCCCTCCAATAAGTTTTCCTCCAAAAATATAATAATTTTATATTAGCATGTTCAACTTTTTATGGTCCCTATACATTGAACAATTAAAATAAATATATAAATACATTAGTCTTCATATTTATATTACTACATTATTCTTAATATTGAATATATGAGTTTAATTTGAATGAGTATCGATTTTTTTTTTTTTTGCTGGTAGGAGTTTTTCTTTAAATATTAAATTTTAGATTGAAATATAAGTGACCAATTTTTAGTGTAGTTAATTTGTTAATGTTTTGAAATTGAATTAGTCATTCAAATTATGATAATTTAATTGACTACATAATGAATATATATATAATACACGTCCTTTATATTTCAATCTTATTCCTATGCAATTTTATGTGTACTATTTATAAATTTACCTTAAAAATTATAATTCACATATTTACATACATACCTCTACATTATATAACAAGAATTATATGAGAACTAACAAAAATAGAAAATAAATTTGTTATGGAACTACTATATATATATATACACACACACACACACATACACACACACATCATTAATCAAACCACTAACTAACTATGCATTGTGTAAAATCATCAGAAGTAGAAGTAGTTGTTAGTGATCCATTTTTTATGTTGAACCTCTAGATAATCTTGCTTGCAATGTCAACCAAATCCATTTTAGTCCCACGTTCATATTTTTTGCCTCGTTTGATGGGTCAACAAAGAATAAATTAAATAACATGACGAATGTTGTTGCCTGATGGTCAACTAACGCCTTAGAAATCGAAGGTAAGAATTGACGTAATTAAGTACAGTTGGAGTGAACCGGTTGATAAATGAAAAATTTCAGCATAATAGCAACTACTACGACATTGTAAGCGAAGGTTATGGGTTCGAACCTGGCAAAAGTGTGCCATTTAACCTATTTTTCAATTACTTCGTATTTAATTGCTCTTGCTATGTAATAAATGTTTAACCTAAATCCGATTTTAGGCCAATTAATAATTATATTTGTATTTGCGGAGTCACGATCAATAGTTTAGATTAAGAGTTTATATGACGAATAATGTTAATTACTAAAGTAGTGATATATTCATAATTTCCAACGATGATAAATAATAACACGGAGACGAGATATAAACCAAAACAAATAAGGTTAAAGCATTAGCAAAAAGTAGATAGAAGTAACCGTGTTGTATCGCTTCACCCCGATGAGAGTTCCTCGTTACTGATCGTATTTAGAAGGTTAGAGAGCAAAGTGCTTAATGAATGTAAGTAAAGAACAATATTTGAGCCAGAGTGAGAGAGAGTATTCTTATTGATATTGTCGATAAGAAGTAAAGTTGTCTTACAATGGCTTAGAACGAATGTTATTTATAGGTCTGATAGGCGTTCGTTGGGTTTTGTAACCGCTGGGCACGTATCCATTGGATATGTAGCCGCTGGGTCGTAGTTATTGCCTTTATGACTATTCCTTGAGTGATCGCGCATGATCAGGTTAATAATTGCTCATTCAGATCGTGTTGACTGATGAAGCGTTACACAGCAGCTTTGGGTTTGCTTATGGTAACCGTCTGGCTGGTTGTCTGTTCGCTAGATATCTGCCCGGCGGAACTTTTGCCCGTCCCACATGGCGGACACGTGTCACCTTTTAGGTGATGTCAGCTTTTATCAAATACAGATAGTCCCCGCACTTCTCGAGCAGAGTATCTGTTCGAGGAGTGGATGTGAACTTTGGCGGGAATTTCCACTTTGCAAAATCCAATATTTGTATGACGAAACTAAGTGACGCATGTATTTTATTAGCTACGTGACAAATCCCTATGACGTGCGCATTAAATGCGCCGTATAAAAAAGTAACTGCAGCTGGCATGTCTGCACGTCTGCAATCCGCTCTGAAGTGACTACTGCGCGTTCCAAGAGTAAAAATAATGATTCTAACCGCCTAAATCAAGTGCACACGTCGACTACTGATCGCGAGGTGACCGCTGCACTTCAGGGTAATGATGATACTGTAAAAGTTTGGTGAAACCTACTTCTTCTTTCGATGGTTGGATCTAATCGTGGCCTCTTGGATAGACTCCACGTGTCTTCGAAGGAACTTGATGGGCCGGATTTCTTCTTTTATAAATAGGGGTTTGTTGAGAGAGAAACTTTTTACTTGCTTTTGTATTCCTTTTGCTAAATCTTGAGAATTCTTTAAACACCTTTCAACTTTTCTTTCGAACTTCTCAATTCTTCTGGAATTATATCTTCAAGAGCTAGAAAGACCCAAACTATGGATGCGACTGGTAGTTCTTCGGAAGCCACCCTAGGCCTAGGGCTGCTCAAGCTACTGTTGCGGAGGTTATCCCTAAGAAGTGGGGTGAACTGGAAAAGGATTGCAACATTAAAGCTTCTAGTAACCACCATGGAGATATACGTAACTGGCCGGCGTATAGATTTAAGTCTGGGATAACATCGGAGCTGATCCCATGAGTCAGAATGGACTTCCACTGCGACGATAGGGTTCCCCTCTTACCGGTCTCCGAAGAGGAGAATATCACTTCACATAGGGCTGGGTGGACAGCTACGCGCACCTACCCTTTTACAGTGGGGGTGTAAACTGCCCCTGCATCCTGTGCTTGAGAGGCTCTGCAGGGAATATTTACTCTGCCCGGGGCAATTGTGCCCCAATGTATATAGAATAGTTACACTCTTGGATTGGTTTGCAGCGGAAACCGACCAAATTTTTGGATATGAACATTTTATTTCTTTGTATAGTATACAAATTTTTAAAGACGGTTATGTAAATGCCAGGATGTGCGGGAGCAAGGGCTTGGTGCGCAGCTCTGAAGACACAGGTGACCAGGGTTGGTTACACCGGTATGTGTTCGTGCGTACCTCGGCCTTGACTTTCAATTCTAAGACCTATCTTCATGAAGTTTGGAACAAGAAACGTAAGTCCCCGAGTATTTTTTTGAATTTTTCGTGCTCCCTCTTCTCTCTCTTTTTTTTTTTTTTTTACCTTACCCCTTTCGATTCCTTTTTGTAGCGGCCAAGCGACCCTACGACGGGCTCATATCTGTTGATGAGCTAACGGTGTGGGTCGAGGCGATTTTGAAGGAGTTTTCTCCTGAGAGGAGGGAATGGGCGTACTTTGTTGCGTAGAAGAGTTTGACCGTGAAGACTCACGGTGAGAATTTTTTTCTGCTATTGTAACTATTTCTTCCTTTTGTATTTTCCCCGTATCTGAACGTTCTGCCTTCTCGTAGGTCTAGGAACTCAGGGGGACTTTTTTCCTCCTCCCCCTTAGGCCGTGCCTTCTGAGTCTGTTGCCGATCCTGATGCTGAAGCCGCATCTATACTAGCTTCAGTGGAGGCACTGCGCGGTAGGAAAGGTGGCGAGGAGCTCTTGTCCAGTAATCTTGGTTCTTTAAAGAGGAAGAAAAAGAGCCAAGGTGAGGGTGGAGCACGAAAAAAGTCTGCACGTGAGACTTTCGTTGCTGCCGGGCAAACCTCAACTGCTGGCGGTGAGTCCTCGACTAAGGCCAATGTACCAGAGTTTGCAGAGGATAATATCAACACTGTTGCCGAAGTTCCCGAGTCTACACGGGGAGAAGGTTTAGACAGGGTGGTGATTGATGTTTCAGATACTGAGACTGAAACTAATGAAACCCTTGATCTTATCTCCGGAGCGATAAGAGGAAAGTCGAGGAGGAGGCTGCCCGTACTCTGGAGAGGAGTCCCCGAGTTGATGACGGGGTGAAGGCGGAGCCTTCCGGTGTGGACAAAGGGAAAAGGAAAGTGGGTGAAGAGGAAGAAAGAGAAGAAGAAGAAGAAGAAGAAGAAGAAGAAGAAGAAGAAGAGGAGGAGGAGGTTCCCCAAGAAGGTGGCTGAGGTCCTCATGTTTTTCGTTTCGAGGACCTGGAAACTGTGGCCACTGAGGGGGCGATGCCTGTTGGTCTTCGCGAGTGCGACACGATAGATCCTGGAGTTGAGAAGATTCCAACTTATCAACAACAAGGCTCATTTGACGGTCAGTCATCGACGATCAGACCGGATTGAAGGACATTAGGGGTGTGCGCTAAGATAAATATGAAAAATTATTAAAAATTTATATTGTGTGCTTTGCACGTATGCGTACTTAATTATGCATACATGAGTTAAATATAAGATTGTTCTCCATAGGTCATGGTGGGATTCGACTAAAAAAGTTTTAAGGCTTTTCGAACAAAAAAATATTTTATCTTTCCAAAAGATGGGTTTCAACTTGTAAATGTAAAAAATGATCAAACCGAAAAACTTTTCTAAAATAGCTTTTAGCATCTCTTTTTTGTCCTTCAGAAAATACTTATTTTAGATATCAAGTTGAAAGATATTTTTGTTCAATACTTTAAAAAACTCTTTTTATATTTTTTATACGAAAAAGTGATGTATCAGAAAGAAGAAAGTGCAAAAATAATAAACATTAAATTAAAATTTCGTATATCTAAGGATAGTATGAAAGATGCACTAAGTATAAGATTTCCTTTTACATTATGAAAAAAAAAACATCCGAAAACTATAAGTTGGTGTTCAACTTTTTGAGAAGATATAATTATAAAGAATATTAGGGTGAGAGAAAAGAACTTTTTCATACAATCTTTGCATTGGAAATATAAACATAACTAACTACAAAGAGAGAGAATGAAATTTAAATGCATTAGGAATGTAAACATAATTACCTACAAAGAGGGAGAGAATGAAATTTAAAATTTGAATTTTTATTTTCATGAAGGGTATAATCGGCACAAAAAATATAGGAAGTGTCCATTATACCCCAATCTCCTAATAAAATGAATTAATTACCCTCAATATGGTTATTAATACCAAGAAAAGTATGGTCACATATCATTTTCCCAAATTTTTACCCCAATGTACTCATGGTCCTATAAATGCCACATTCTTTTTTCACAAACTCAAAGTCAGTCATAACACGATTTGACAGAAATACATTGAATTGACGGACGCTATACCAATTGTGGCCAAGGAAAATAGTTACATAATTTATTTGAGGCCTATACACTGGTTTGAACGTGATACTACACTTGAACAGCCCCATTCCCGTGTCCCTAAAACAAATAGGCTATGATGACGTGTATGAGCCGTAATTGCAAAACGAGCCGGAGATGGGGTAGTGGGACCGGTACTTAGCTTGGCAACACGACCGACCAGTGTGTTTGCAGCCGTAGCGACGTCCCTAACCTCTAGCCGATTCATACAAACCCGAGCCTACTTTTTTATAAAATCCCTTTCTCCCTTTATTTGGTTTTTATTATTATTCTGATATTTTATTTTGTTTATTATCATTTTTATTAATACTAACTTATTTTCTTTATATTTTTCAAGGTAAAATTGGATGAAAGATGACGGTCTATTTTGAAAGAAAATAATTAGAAGAAAATCCTTTTTATTATTTTCATTATTATCATTTATTATTAGTATCATTATTATTCTTATTCTTTACTTTATTAATTGTTGTATTAATTCATATTTTTATATTTCTTGTGAGATACACCGTGGTGAAATTACTAAAGACAGCCCTTTTTCAAAAAAGGATAAAAAAATTCAAACTCAGTGACTTTATTTAATTTTGTTCACAATTCTTACTAACTCGTTTATTTATTTTGCAAGGCACGAGACGAATATTTATTTACTTGTCTTTAAATTTGTATATCACGGCTTAAATATTTTATTGCTTAGTTAGTTTAATTAGTTACTCAGATCCCAATTATTTAGTCCGGCCGGTAACCACGTTTGATGGAACTTGAGAGGTGCCTAACCCCTTCCTCTCGAGTTAACTTGAACCTCTTACCTAGAATTTCTGGTTCATACACTAAGTTTCAGAGTTAATTTTTAAAATTGGCTAGACACAAAGTAGCTGCCCTAATACGCCTAGTTAAAAAAATATGTTAGGTGGCGACTCCAACTCTTTACCCGTGAGTTACCCAATAAGTCGAGCCCTA
This sequence comes from Petunia axillaris subsp. axillaris, assembly GCA_029990575.1. Classification (NCBI taxonomy): domain Eukaryota; kingdom Viridiplantae; phylum Streptophyta; class Magnoliopsida; order Solanales; family Solanaceae; genus Petunia; species Petunia axillaris. The sequence continues at coordinate 135,731,670 of JARKNS010000004.1, forward strand.
TTTCGAACTTTAACCGATTCGAGTAAAAATAGGATGCGACAAACTATAGTCTGGATAGTTGACTCAGGAGCCTCAGATCACATGATCTGTAACAATCATATTCTGTCTAACATCGTCCCACTCTCTGTCCCTTTACTAGTATCCTTACCTAATGGATATAAAGTAAAGGTAATAAGTAAAGGTTCATTCCAGCTTAACCTTGACTTGATTCTCCATGATGTGCTGTACATTCCTTCATTTTAGCACAATTTGATCCCTATTCACAAATTGCTGCAATAATTAAATTGTAGTGTCCAGTTTACCAAAATCTCATGTTGGTTACAGGGCCCTTCTCTGAAGATGCCTTTGGAACTTGATAAAGTGGATGCTGGGCTCTACAAGTTCACATGGGATCCACCCTTTGATGCTAGTGCCACTTCTCCTGATTGTTGCAGCTCTTATACTCATTCCATGTCTCTTTCTTTTCCATCTGTGAATAGATCTCTCTATCCATTTTTAAATAGCTCAACATATTGTAATAATGTTGCAATCGATAAAACTGATCTACTTTGGCATAGAAAGCTGGCACATGTTCCATTTAGTAATATGAAGAACATACCTGTTTTGTCTCAATTGTTACCAGCTAAGCATCTTTTCCCTAGACTGTTTGCCTAATGGCCAGGCAAACAAGGCTACCTTTTCCAGACAGTTCAACAAAAAACTACCAGACCTTTTCAACCTCTTCACATAGACACCTGGGGTCCCTATCACATTCCCACATATGCTGGCTCAAGATACTTTCTCACAATTGTGGATGACTACTCAAGAGCCACATGGACTCATCTCATGGAATCTAAAAGTAATGCCTTTACCCTTATCCAGACATTTGTTGCTATGGTTAAAACCCAGTTTTCTTAAGCTGTTCAGACTATTAGGTCTGATAATGCCTTAGAATTGGGTGGGAGCACTGTTGCCATTTCATTTTTCTCACAATATGGAATCATTCACCAAACAAGTTGCCCTCACAGTCCACAACAGAACGAGGTTGTGGAGAGGAAGCACATAACTCTATTAGAATCCTTTAGGGCATTACTCTTCCAGTCTAAGGTTCCCATAAGATTCTGGGGAGACTATTTATTGACTGCAACTTATTTGATCAATAGAATGCCCTCCAAGGTGCTCCACAATAAATCACCTTTTGAAATTCTGCATAACAAAGCCCCTACCTATTCACACTTAAGAACTTTTGCTTGCCTATGCTATGCAACCATTCCCATTCCTCAAAGAGAGAAGCTGAAACCAAGAGCACATCCTTGTGTTTTTCTTTGTTACCCATTTGCCAAGAAGGCTTACAAATTGTATGATCTTCTTACTAAGAGAGTGATTCTGTCCAGAGATGTTGTGTTTTATGAGGACCAATTTCCATTCTCCAACCCTAATTCCCTTCCTGGTATGCACTCTTCCTTTCCAGTTCCAGTATATAGTGCAGATGATCCTCTCTTGCCTTTTCTCACTCCTGAATCTCCAAACTTGCCCATTCCATCTCACTCTATACCTGGTTCCCCATCACTATTACCTGCACATGCCACTCATACCCTACATCCTTCTCCAACTCCTTTCTCACATAACTCTCCCCACACCCTCCTTCTCCTCATGTTCCACAACCTACTAGACAATCTTCTAGGGTTAGGTCAGTTCCCTCTTACTTATAGGACTATGTCCATTCCCTGCCATCCTCTTTGTCTGTTTCCTCACAACAACATGCATTGACTGAACCATACACTTTTTCTCAGGCTGCTCCTATCCTGTTTGGTAGGAAGCCATGCGAAAAGAGTTTGAGGCCCTAGAGGCCAACCATACTTGGGATATTGTTGAATTACCCAAGGGGAAAAGGCCAATAGGGTGCAAATGAGTTTACAAAATAAAACATAAGGCTTATGGGTGTGTAGAGAGATATAAGGCTAGGCTTGTGATTAGGGGTGATACACAAGTTGAGGGAATAGACTTTAATGAATTTTTTTCTCTAGTAGTTCAATTCACAACAGTAAAATGCTTGATAGCTATGGCTGTAAAGAATCAATGGCCATTAGTTCAATTAGATGTCAACAATGCCTTCCTCCATTGTGATTTGGAGGAAGAAGTGTACATGAAGTCACCCCCAGGTTTGATTGTGTCATCCTCTTCCCCCCTCTTCTGCTCCTCTACTTCGTAAATTGAGGAAGTCCCTCTATGGACTTAGACAAGCTTCAAGGCAATGGTATGCAAAACCTATCCCAGGCTTTATACTCCAAAAGTTTTCATCATTTTATGAATGACAACTCACTGTTCATTAAAGGTTTTCCTGGTTCCTTGATTGTGTTAGCTGTGTATGTAGATGATATCATCCTTACAGGGGATGATCTTAAAAAAATTTCTGCTTTGAAGGCTTATTTGGATAATCAGTTTCGGATCAAGGATCTGGGAAATTTGCACTACTTCTTGGGTATTCAGTTCACCTATATGCCTGCTGGGGTCATCTTACATTAGAAGAAATTCTTGACTGATTTGCTTAAGGAATTCCATTGCTTGGATGTCACTCCTGTGGTTAGTCCCTTGGAGATGCATGTGAAACTTTTAGCTGATTTAGGTGACTTATTCCCACATCCAGAGAGGTATAGATGCCTTATTGGAAAGTTGTTGTATTTGACTCACACAAGGCCTGACATCACTTATGCTATTTCAAAACTTCAGTCAGTTCCTCCAATCTCCAAGGCTGCCTCACATGAATGCTGCTCTGCATGTTCTCAGGTATCTCAAAGGTATTGAGGATTTTGGCTTGTCCTACTCCAGCTCCTCAGATTTCACTCTCCACGCATACTCTGATAGTGATTGGGCTGCTTGCCCTGATATACGCAGATCCATTACTAGTTTTTGTGTGCTTCTGGGTAATAGTTTGATTAGTTGGAAATCAAAGAAACAACCCATTGTCTCCCTGTCTTCAACTGAGGCAGAGTATAGGGCCTTGAGCAAGTTGGTGGCTGAAATTACTTGGTTGTCTCACCTGTTGTCTGATCTTGGAGTACCCTATACTCTTCCAATCTCTGCGTTCTATGATAGTCAGTCTGCTATATATATTGCTAATGACACGACCCGGATTTCCGGCTAGGTCGTGCGGGCACCTGACATCCTCCTCTAGACCCGCCAGGTGAATCCTTCTGAATTGAATTCACAAAAACAAATATATAATCAACTTTTAGATAAGATATTAGACCTAAAGAGACATGAACATAATTATGCATAAGATGTATGGAAGAAGTTACAGCTGACTACCCAATGTACTAGGTTTAGGGCTATCCAGACCAGACATCTAAGAGTACAAATGAAGTATAAACATCTCCTGAGGGGAGCAAAATATGACTAAGATAATAAACATAAAACTGGTGGCCATCCTGAATAAAAGCAGGCTCACCCTGACAGCTGAAGTCGTCTTCGCTCCTTAACAACATGGCGAACTTAATCCTGGAGCGAACCGGCCTAAACGAAATAAATAGACAAGAAACAAATAACAAACAAGGGTGAGTCAAAAGGACTCAATAAGTGGGGCAGACTAGCCACCTCAAAGAATATGATAGGTAGCCAGGAAGAAGAAAAACAAGAAAACCAAATCCATCTTATTTAAACTATAAAAAGGAAGAGCCAAATAATAACTGGAAACACGTATGGAATCATAAACTCATTCATAAACAACCAGGGACATAAGATAGAAAGAACATATAGGTTTTTAGGTATTCCGAATATATCAACAATCAGAAATACATACTGTTGTCAGAAAGACATACTGTTGCGGTATGCAACCCGATCCATATATTTATACTATAGCGGCGTGCAACCCGATTCATATATTTATACTGTTGCGGCGTGCAACCCAATCCATATATTTATACTATTGCGGCGTGCAACTCGATCCATAAATTTATATTGTTGCAGCGTGTAACCCGATCCATATATTTATACTGTTGCGGTGTGCGATCCAGGATACGAGCCAAAAACATATAGGCAAAATGAAATATGTCCAAGATATGGTATACATACTACAAACATAAAACACAACACGATACACACAATAGTCAGCATGCAGTGCAATGAAATAGAATGAATGCGCTATGATGCAATGCAATCACATATGCTTGACATCTATCTCCAGCGTGGGACTCTCATCGTCTACCAGGAGATATATGCAATAATGACCCTTCACCGAATCGGGACTCTCATTGATTACTGGGAAGTATATGCAGTGATGACTCTTCACCGGCTCGGGGCTCTCATCGATTACCGGGAAGTATATGCTATGATGACCCGTCACCGGCTCGGGACTCTCATCGATTACCGGGAAGTATATGCAATGACGACCCTTCACTGGCTTGGGACTCTCATCGACTACCGGGAAGTATATATAGTGATGACCCTTATCCGGCGCGGGACTCTCATCGACTACCGGGAAGTATATACAGGAATGACCCTTCTCCGGCGTGGGACTCTCATCGACTACTGGGAAGTATATGCAGTAATGACCTTTCACCGGCGCGGACTCTCATAGACTACCGGGAAGTATATGCATGTTCAAAACAAGAGTACAATGCTCATATGCTCAATGCAATAAGAACAACAGGGCATAACATATAATATACAATGTAAATCCAAAGCTAAGGCGTAATAAGTACGCCTGTCGGCAACTACACACGTAAGGAACACAAGGTAGAAAATCCACAAAGCCAAATGCCTCCAAAGAAATGGATATAATCACTTACCTTGTTCCAAAGCTAGCACTGCTACTCAACAACCGCTTTATCTTTTGGATTCGCTGCCAAACAATCCCGCTCTATACAATAAGAAGAAAAATATATCAAATTAGGCTAAAGGCTTCATTCCTTACATCTTAGAACAATTCGGGTAGGAACCTGATACCCTATTCGCATACGCGATACGCAGACCAGGCCTATGTACAGGATTCAAACTCACATAACCAAACTCTAAATAAATTATATTTATGGATTGCACATAACTCCCTGAGTACGAATATATAATCAATTCCATCATCGGGGTTCAATTATCCTTTAAACTATCAATTTAACTTATTAGAACGATGTCTAATATCCCGATTTCTATCGTTAAAATATATTCAAACACATGTAATAAATTAAAATAATGAATTAACATCATTACCTAGATGTTGTGAGGTGAAATTCTATCTTTTTCCTCCTCCTTTTCCTTTCCTTTCTCTCTTTTTCCTAATTTCTTTCACAGTATTTTTTTTCTTGTTCTAGCTTCTGTATCGTTTTTTTTTTGTTTCTGTTTATGTTTTTCTTTACACTAAGGGATAAAAATCCCTGTGCCACCACCTTTCTTTCCTTTATTTTTTTCTTTCTTTTCTTTTCTTTTCCTTTTAAAACTTACTGCTACGATAAAAATTAAAATGGAATCCTACGAAATTCGAAATAACTTTAAATTTTGCATACAAGTGATACAAAAATTATGTGACGTACTCGTCAATGTGAATCTCAAATTAGATTCACAAAACTCAAGATGCGAGCTAAACGGAAAAGATCAAATTATTAATTTTCAGAATTTTAGCGGAAACTATCCGAACGACCTCGAAATTCACTTCCGAAAGTTCACACAGGTCACAAATAATCATACAAACCTAACGAAGCTTCTAGATTTTGAATCGGAGTTCATTCTCCAAAATTGAGCTCGAAAACCTCTTTTTAAAATTTACCTACAGCAGAAACTGATACCTTTTTTTGATACCTACCAAACGAAGTCCGATTTAACTCAAATTTTACAAACAAGTCCAAATGGACCTTATGAAGCTTTTAAAATTATCAGCACACCAATCGGAGTCCTAACTCTTGAAATGACTACCTAAGGTCGTTTCATTCTCCTCCACTTAGACTCTCGTTCGTCCTCAAACGAGCCTAAGTCTAAAGAAAAATTTACACAGATAACAAGAGAACTTGCACGACCTTCATAAACGACTCCACAAATATTATCTCATGATTACAGAATCAGAATTATAACATGCACACTGAAATCTTAGAGTAAAACATATCTCGATAATATCATAACACCAATACCCAGCTTATTCTGACTAAGTCGATCATTCGTCGATCACGAGAGGAGAGTTCTACGTTTTCGAAATAAAGATACATGGAACTCTGGATTGCTCAACATGATTCTGCCGACGAATCCCTCTTCGATATACCTTTCGATATAAAATAGGTCGATGGAACTAAGAATTAGCTTACACTTCAACAACGCCTTAGAGATTTAATATTAGCATTCGGTATTGGAGGAAGACTCCTCCACTCAGAGCATAAACTCATACAGCTAATTTGAATAGGAACAGTCATTCTCGCACAGTCTACTGGATTAAGAAAGACTTAGATATAAACAGAATGCGGCTCACCTGAGCTACCAAATTACCCTCTCGAGTTGCCAAATGGCTGCAACTCTTGAGTTCATAACTCCATACCTTTGTCTTAAGAACCAGCGCTTGATGGATCAACTCCGGGGTCAAATGATACCTCTCATTACCCTTAGTATCCTTAAAACACAACAATTTGCTCACCCGGCTACCTTGACACGCACTCTGGCTCAACACAGGAACATCACAAGTGACTACTAACCGCCCAAGCTCACTAGTACCCGACGAAGAAAAGATGGCACTAGATTGAGGATATGAATAATTAGAGCTTCAGGAATTCACGAAGCTGATCTTCTTATTTTCTTGGCTACCAAAGCTAGACTACTTCCGAGTCAGGCTAGCCAAAGAATCGCAATTGAAGAAATAGATATTAAATGAGTTTTATGGAACAACATTCATGCAAATTTAACTTTCCTATAAGAAGGAAACTCCGACAGTTTACCAGAAAACTCTTTTATAATCGAAACAAGCTCATAAAATAACATGACTCTACTAGCATCTTGAACCAAGGGAAGACACATGATCGAATATTACTTACTAATCACTTTGCACCGGGAGAAGCAATAACACTTTCTGATGGTGACGAATTAGGATCCCATCATCCTACCAACACTAAATTTCGAGGAGAGTTGTAAACTGACTTGACATAATAACAGAATGTGGCACAACAAGATGCAAAGTAGACAACACCAACACTCACTCCCAAATCCTTCACATTTAAACCAGATAAACTAGTAGGGTCTCACAAATTCCAGGAATAAATCATACTAAACGCTCACGGCTCTACCGCAACCGATTATTAATAGAAACGATATCCAAGGAAACCATAGAAGCATGATAAGACAAACCATTTCAAGATCAATAAGAAGAATCAAATCTTACACACATATAAGGGAAGAAAAAATCACTGGGTCTACTACATCGAATGCCTCAGTATCCTGCCAGACTGGCAGTTCATAAAACTGCCTCTGCGGCTGAGCTGAGCCGCTACCCTGATAATCACCTTCTGAAGAACCACTGTCACCACGCTCTCGAACTCTATCGGATGGTGGCATATCTCTGTTTAATTGAAATCTAACTAAAATCCACTGCGACTGGGCAGGTTCCTGAGGGTGAGAGAAAGGACGACTGCCTCTCTACTAAAGTAAATGACAGTTCCTCCAAAGATGACGAGGCTCACGGTAATGATAATACCTTTTGGCTAAAAATGGATGTTGGACAGACTGCTGACAGCTATTAAGAGAAGACTGACTACTGGCGCACTCTGAGAATCACGCACGACAAGCTGAGATAACCTGGCAGGTGACCTCCCACTATAACCATAACTCTTACCTCGCTAGAAGAGGTCCACAGTTACCCACCAGGGCCACGGGATTTCTTGCTGTCCCGCTCTAACTCTTCCTGCTCTAACTTATAGTATGCCTCATACCTCCGAGCAATATCAACAAAAACATCAAATGAAGTCCCGACCTTAATATCTTTAAACCTTCTGGGAATGCTCATAAACTAGTTCTAGTGCATATTCAGCCATCCTAAATAATTTAATCTCATACTCTAAAACTGACAGGCTACCCCATCCAATCCACTCAAACTGGCAACAACTTTCATCTCGCTCACTACGCGAAAGGAACCTTTCCACGAATCTAGAAGAAAAATCGAACCAAGTTAGCTAACAAGAGAGTGGTCTACCAATCCAAGGCTGGACCCTGAAACTGAAAAGCAGAATAATCGACACCATACCGCTCGATATAATCAAGAGCCTGAAGGATACGATGAAATTATTTTATTTAAAAAAAATTACGCAGGGATCATTTGATGCATAGCCTAAGAACATCAGGAGGTTCAATTGAGTAAAATAATGCAGTCTCTACGAACACTCGGACCGAACTATTACCCGAGCTATCTAACTAGCCAGAATAACTAGAGGCACAACACATGCTGCTTCCGGAACATAATTTACTACGACAATTAAGAACTGGACAGGAGCTCCCTGATACTGAACGTCTGCATCTGCGGCAACATGAAGAGCTGCCTAGGGAATATGTTCTTGCGGTATCTGCATCGCCAAGATTCTCGTAAAAGCGTCATAGAGAGCCAGGGGAACCACAAGGCCCTGCTCCCTTGACCATCGCGAGCTCGTACAGCTGGGGCCTCTACAACTGGATCGTCAGCACGCTCCACAACTCTTGGGGCTTGAGTAGCTCTAGCCCTAGGCTAGACTGCTTCATTCTGAACTCCTACCCTTTGGTGATTTGTCACTTGAGGGTTCACAATTACTACGAAGGAATTAACGAATTATTATTTTTTGCATCCCAGACCGACGTACGATTAGAAAAAAAGAAAGAGAAACTTCCTAAATGCCATCATAGCCTCTCATAAATAAGTACGGACATCTAAGACCCATCAGCGAGACTCTACTAGACACTGTCATAGTCTGGATAGACTTTAAACTGGGCTCTGATACCAACAGACACGACCTGAATTTTCGGTTAGGTCGTGCGGGCATCCGACATCCTCCTTTAGACCCGTCGGGCGAACCTTTCTGAATTGAATTCACAAAAACAAACATATAATCAACTTTTAGATAAGATATTAGAGCTAAAGAGACATGAACATAACTATACATAAGATGTATGGAAGAAGTTACAGCTGATTACCGAATGTACTTGGTTTAGGGCTATCCAGACCAGACATCTAAGAGCACAAATGAAGTATAAACATCTCTTGAAGGGAGCAAAATATAACTGAGATAACAAACATAAAACTGGTGGCTATCGTAAATAAAAGTTGGCTCACCCTGAAAGCTGAAGTCGTATTCGCTCCTTAACAACATGGCGAACTTAATCCTAGAGCGAACCTGCCGAAACGAAATAAATAGACAAGAAACAAACAACAGCAAGGGTGAGTCAAAAGGACTCAATAAGTGGGGCAGACTAACCACCTCAAAGAATATGATAGGTAGCCAGGGAGAAGAAAAACAAGTAAACCAAATCCATCTTATTTAAACTATAAAAAGGCGGAGCCAAATAATAACTGGAAACACGTATGGAATCATAAACTCATTCATAAACAACCAGGGACATAAGATAGACAGAACATATAGGTTTTTAGGTATCCCGAATATATCAACAATCAGAAATACATACTGTTATCAGTAAGACATACTGTTGCGGCGTGCAACCCAATCTATATATTTATACTATTGCAGCGTGCAACCCGATCCATATATTTATACTGTTGCGGCGTGCAGCCCTATCCATAAATTTATATTGTTCCGGCGTGCAACCCGATCCATATATTTATACTGTTGCAGTGTGCGACCCGGGATACGATCCAAAAACAAATAAGCAAACTGAAATATGTTCACAACATGGTATACATACCGCAAACATAAAATACAACACGATACACACAATAGTCAACATGCGGTGCAATGAAATGGGATGAGTGCGGTATGATGCAATGCAATCACATATGCCTGACATCTATCTCCGGTGCGGCACTCTCATCGTATACTAGAAGATATATGCAATAATGACTCTTCACCGGCTTGGGACTCTCATCGATTACCGGGAAGTAAATGCAATAGTGACCCTTCACTGGCTCGGGACTCTCATTGACTAACGGAAAGTATATGCAATGATGACTCTTCACCGGCTCGGGACTCTCATCGATTACCGGAAAGTATATGCAATGATGACCCTTCTCCGGCTCGGGACTCTCATCGACTACATGGAAGTATATGCAGTAATGACCCTCCTCCGGTGCGGGACTCTCATCGACTACCGGGAAGTATATACAGTAATGACCCTTTTTCGGTGCGGGACTCTCATCGACTACCGGGATGTATATGCAGTAATGACCATTTTTCGGTGCGGGACTCTCATCGACTACCGGGATGTATATGCAGTAATGACCCTTCTCCGGCGCGGGACTCTTATCGACTACCCGGAAGTATATGCAGTAATGACCCTTTACCAGCGCGAGACTCTTATCGACTACCGGAAAGTGTATGCAATAATGACCCTTCACCGGTGCGGGACTTTCATCGACTACCGGTAAGTATATGCAAGTTCAAAACCAGAGTACAATGCTCATATGCTCAAAGCAATACCAACAGCAGGGCATAACATATAATATACAATGTAAATCCAAAGCTAAGGCATAATAAGTACGCCTGTCGGCAGCTACACACGTGGTAGAAAATACACAAGGCCAAATGCCTCCAAAGAAATGGATATAATCACTTACCTTATTCCAAAGCTAGCACTACTACTCAACAACTGCTTTATCTTTTGGATTCACTACCAAACAATCCCGCTCTATTCAATAAATAGAAAAATATATCAAATTAGGCTAAAGGCTTCATTCCTTACATCTTAGAACGATCCGGGTAGGAACCTGATGCCCTATTCGCATACGCGAAATGCAGGCCAAGCCTATGTACATGGTTCAAACTCACATAACCAAACCCTAAATAAATTATATTTATGGGTTGTCCATAACTCCCTGAGTACGAATATATAATTAATTTCATTTTTGGGGTCCAATTGCCCTTTAAACTATCAATTTAATTTATTAGAACGATGTCTAATATCCTAATTTTTACCATTAAAATATATTCAAACACTCATAATAAACAAAAATAATAAATTAACATCATTACCTGGATGTTGCGGGGTGAAAATTCTATCTTTTGTCCTCCTCATTTTTCTTTCCTTTCTCTCTTTTTCCTAATATTTTTGCTGTGTTTTTTTTTCTTGTTCTAGCTTCTGTATCATTTTTTTTTGTTTCTGTTTATGTTTTGCTTTACACTAAGAAATAAAAATCCCTGTGCCACTGCCTTTCTTTTCATTATTTTTCTTTCTTTCTTTTCTTTTCTTTTCTTTTAAAAACTTACTTCTACGATAAAAATTAAAATGGAACCCCACGAAATTCAAAATAATTTTAAATTTTCCATACAAGTTATACAAAATTTATGTGACGTGCTCGTCAAGGCGGATCTCAAATTAGATTCCCGAAACTCAAAATGCGAGTTAAACGAAAAAGATCAAATTATTAATTTTCAGATTTTAGCGGAAACAATCCGAACTACCTTGAAATTAACTTTTGAAAGTTCATATAGGTAAAAAATAATCATACAAACCTAACGACCCTTCCAGATTTTGAATTGGAGCTCATTCACTAAAATTGAGCTCGAAAACCTCTTTTTAAAACTTACCGACAACAGAAACTGATACCTTCTTCTGATACCTACTAAATGAAGTCCGATTTAACTCAAATTTTACAAACAAGTCCAAATGGACCTTACAAAACTTTTAAAATTATCGGCACGCTAATCGGAGTCCTCACTCCCAAAATGACAATCTAAAGTCGTTTCAGCTAAGAACCCAGTATTTCATGAGCGTACTAAATATATCGAGATTGATTGTAATTTTGTGCGCACCAAGCTGCTTTCTGGGGTTGATTTCTCTCTATCATGTGCCCACTTCGCAACAGTTGGTTGACTTGCTCACCAAACTACTTCCCGGAGTTCTCTATCATCCGATTTTGAGCAAGTTGAAGGTGTCTAACCCCTCCAACTTGGGGGGGGGGGGGGGGGGAGGGGGAGTTGGAATAATAGGAAAACTCAATTCAGGTCCAAAAGATAATTAGAATTAGTTGTTTAGCTCATTTGTGTAATTAGCAGTATGTACAGTATGTATATTTATGGGCTACTTACAAATATATACAACCCTAACACAAAAATTACAAAAAATACCAACATTATTCCATTTTACAAAAAATACCAATATTTTTTTACACATTATATACAAAATCAACAAAACTAACAAATTAGGGTTCTTCCTTCCTACTGCACCCCCCACTGCTACCACCCCAGCCAGCGGCGCCTTCATCAACCACCGGATTTTTTTTTTTTTTTTTTTTTTTTTTTTGTATTTTTGAATCTAAAAAATGAAATACACATAAATACACATATAAACATTGATTTTTTTTAAATAAAAGTTGGAAAATACATATAAACAAAAATACATGTAAATACACAAAAAAAATTATGTTATACATGCACTAAACACACACATACATACACGAATCTACAGATCTACAAACGAAACATACAAATTTATGTGTGTGACATTTATTACTTGGCATACACACAAAAATACGTACAAAAAATACAAATAGATGCTCAGATATACACATTCATACAATGATATACACGTGCATACACTTGTGTGCTGAAAAATATTACATGTATATACACGAACATACAGATACATACACTTGTATTTGAATGTGTATATTCAAATGCAAAAAAGAAGAAGGAGAAGCAGATCTGAATTTGTATTTACAAAATACATATGTATAAATAAAAATGCACACATATACACATACAAAATGAAAAAAAAAGGAGAAGATCGAAAAAGAGAGGAGTAGATCTGCTCCAGTTCGCCGCGGTAGAGCAACGCAGCGGCGGCGACCGACGAGGGGGGTGGGGAACGACGGGAGGGTGGGTGGAGGAGAGGAGAGAAAGAGAGAGGGAGAAGTTAGGGTTTTGGGTAGAGAGGGAAGAAAGGAAATGAAAAAATTGTATATTTTGTAAAATGGGAAAACTGTTGGTATTTAGGGTAATTATTTAAAATTATCGGTATTTTCTGTAATTAAGTGGTTTAGTATGTCAATTAGCGTAAAAATGTCTATGTTTATTCTACTTGTAATAGTCCAATATGCCAAGTTTGTTAGTGTTGATTTTGGGTCATTTGGCACATTTCGGCCCATGTATATATACACATTGTAACTTCTTGGATAAGGAATAAGATTCATTTTTCAGTTTTCATTTTTCTCTCTCCTCTCACGAAATCTCTCCAGCCCTAGCCAAACATTCAAGCCGTATGGATTAACATCAATTCTAACACTTTGCCTTACTGAATTTTTTTTTTTCTGTCCATGGTGTTTTTGCACCTTCCTCTCTATTTTTTTTTATCACGGTTGGTGTCACCACCATCGCCGGTGATGATTTTATGAATGAATTGTAATAATAAGTATTGGGTCGGGATCCTTTCTCTCCTGGAATAGTGCCTTGTACTGATTGTGTTAGTGTGCTTAAATAAGTGGAAGAGACTTCGACCTGACAAAAATAAAAAATGGGTAAAGATATCACAGATTGAAGGGAAATGATTTGGGGAGATACATTGGGTGATATATGTCGAAGGGATTAAGGAGAGATTAGGGAAACCTGATGTAATTGAGGGAGTTGAGGGAGAAAGGGACATTGGGGTGTGTGGATGAGAGAGAGAGAGAGAGATTGAGATTTTGATATTTTGGAGTTTTCTTCAAAAGTAAATGGGAGAAAAGGCTAAGATCTATGGCATAATTAACTTTAAAAATGTATTTAGCAAAAACTATTTTTTTTAAAATTCAAGATGGGAGTATTTGATGGAAAAAGAATAACCTAGGATAAAATACAAGTTGGATATTTTAGTTGAATTTATTTAATTAAAAGTGCTAATGAATGAAAAAATATAAGTGTGTGTGTGTGTGTGTCTATATATATATATATATATATATATATATATATATACATATATATATATATATATATATATATATATATATATATATAAAATGCACATGTACAAACAATTGGGTCAATTTAAATTAATTATGTATAATTAGCTATAAATATTTACTAAATACAGTAATTTGCATAAATTGTCATGATCTGACACGTATTCAACACATAGCCTAAATGATGCAATTAGCCATAATCAAATAAATATTGTATAAACCGATGATAACACAAATAAATGCATGCTTTCTAATGCATATTTTGTTCAAACAGCTAAAGTGCACCATTAAGTTAAATATAACCAATTATCTGAAAAGGAGGGACAAAATTGGGTGTCAACAGCTGCCCCTCTTTGCCCGGGGATGATGAAAAAATCTCCGAGCAAAGATAGTTGACGAAGTAGAAAATTTTATTAGGACGGGGGGCAAAATGTTCAAAAGGAAAATGAGAGTTATGGGGTGTTTCGGCCAAACCTCGGTCTCTGAGTTGCCTACATATCTTGGTTTTTACGAGAATCAGGCCGTGTGTAGTTCTAGAATGACATTTTACCCGTGTGAGATGTATATGACGCACGATTTGGGTTTCAGGGGTAAACTTTATGGAAAGTTTAGAGTTGAGTGTGTCTTGAGATTGGCGAGATAAATGGTTGGTGAACATAGTAGAGGCACTATCGAAGATGAGATAACACTAATACATCAAGCGTGAGAAAAGAGGCTTGTAATCATTCTAGTTATGAAAATGTGGTGCACATCACGCCCATAAAGAGAAATTTAGACGGACATAATTTCCATTACATCTTGATAAATGAGCCATTTTGTCTTCAATATCGAACCTTAGAATTTTTCTGGCTAAGCTGGAGATATTTAGGAGTAAGCATGATAAATACGCATGATTCAAACAGACACGTACGATTGACAAATAGGCGCAATTCACACAAGGTAGGAAGAAATACAAAATTGACATCCCAATCAACAAAGAAATATTGGACAAATTACTCGTTCAAGTATGGGGGAGTTTAGATTTGAGCAAAACTATACGATTACTTTTTTGATATATTTGTATATTTTTATGAAAATCTTACTACATGGTCGTTTAGTTCCCCTGAATAATACCGAACACTGTCTGAAAAGGAGCTTCCTTTTAGATTAACTAGTATAGTACCCGCGCGATGCGCGGAGAATATAAAATAAACTAAACTTTCTAAATTTCAAAGTAGTAAATATAAAAATATTTCATTATTCCAATTTCAAAATGATTCTATTCATAACCTTGAACCAAAAAAAATTGAAGGCAAAAGCTTAAGGATAAATTGAGGTGTAAAATTCAAAACAAAAGACAAACACGAAAAAAATTAAAGAACAAAAGGAAGAGCTTATGATAAAATTCAATTGAGAAGAAGCTTACCTTTTATACTCTTATTTGCAATAAAAGCCTACTATGCATCAAGCCATCATATTTAGGTTGACATATCGATAATTTATTAACTACATCCTAATACTAAGTAAATTATTAGTCGTGCTTTCAATTTACATTTCTATGGGCCATGAAAGTAGAGTTATTTTATTAATCTACAACTTTGTCGAAAACCACAGAGGAACAATTTGAATAATGCTGCAATTTAGTGAAAGACTGTGCATGTTTTAAATTTATTTAGGAGTGGTCTAGCTGTATGTTTTAACTTTTTATCCTTCTATAATCATGAATAGTAAAAGTTTGTCTGTGTCTTGTTAGTGTCGGTATGGGAAGGTTTAATAAAAATATTTATCTTATATCGAGCATTTTATTGTGAGATCAAATTTCATTATGAAAGAGACAATCTATTATCCTTAACATCGGCCTGTAATTCAATTTTATAAGCTAATGAAAAATATATTGATCATGAAACTTTCTCCTGTTGTACTTCAAATACACATGATTAATAGGAAATATACCAGCATTGCCTATAAATCAGGAACATTTAACTCTTTCTTAATTGTCTCCAATAGACGTTAATAAGAAAGTCAATAAAAGAAAAGGAACTTTCTCCCGTTGTACTTCTCATTCGGCCAACTTTAATAACATTTGCGTCAAGATGCATATTGACCCATCGTATACCACAAAAGATAAATATAGGAAAACATATAACTCTTTCTTAACTGGTATCAATAGACATTAGTTAACACGAAAAAATTATAGCATGCCACTAACCCTCGTCCGCACTTTCTTGTATACATACCAAAATTTTTTTTTTAACTTTTATCTTCAACTAATTATCATAAGTAAAAAATTCTTCGCGGTTGCAATAAACAAGTAGGCTTGTCTTTGTCTGTTCTTCTTGTCGCTTCTGTTTATTAACCCATCTATCTTGGCCACTTTTTTCAAGCTAAAAAGGGCTCTTAGAATGGTGATCTTAAGTGGAAATGGAGCCGATGCTTCAATTTGCTAAGCCACGAGTAAGTAAATTGTAACAAATGCACTAATTAATTTGTATTTGCAACAGTAAAGAACTCAATGTAGATTGAATTTAAAATTTTTAGTTTAGGTATTATAGGAGGCAATTAACTTAAAGAATATATAAATAGAAAATAAATATGTTTTATTTAGAAATTGGAGATCATCCAATTGATGTTCCAAGCACCAAAATGAGAAAGAACACGCTAGCTTATTATATATCTTAAAATACATAGTTGGGTTTACTACCATGTCTTGTGTATTTGTACGGTTAATATTGTGAAGAAAATAAAATTCAATACATCAAAGTAATATTCAGATGACATATATCAATTCTAAATTGGAAACCAGATTAGAAGATATGAGAAAGCTCTTCCCTTTTATCATTGAGCAATTTTTTTTTAAAAAAAAAAAGTTTGAAATCTGGTGATCATTTAAACAAAGCTGTGATTAAACAGAAAATCTCACATATCAAACTTCATAATAGGCCCTAATGATAAGTTGGTTGGTTAGACTAATTCTTATATACTATTTATGTTCCAAAAATATATAGCCCATAGTTGATCAGAAAAGAGAAGTGCATTCGGTGATTGTTTCTACAGTCTATAATGTAAACATAAATAGGAAGAAATCCCATAAACTATAGTTCCTTAAATATGTCTAAATCCATTGCTCAATAGTTTGTGCTGTCCAAATAAGAAAGAAAAAACATAATTAGCAGACCACAACCACTATCTCTCTTTGAGGAAGTGTATTTTGATACTGCTTCTTCAGGATATTAAACATACATCTTTGTCTCACGTCTTAAATTTCTAATTGAATTTTAGAAATTGTTTCTTCATTCTTTTTACCGCCGCATACATATTTGTTTCAGAATGAAGGTATTGTTTTGTAGAAGCTATACACAAAATCGTTCAACATATGTCTTCGTCCCATTAGAATAGTCAGCAGATTATTATCAATGTCATGATGTACACCTGCATATAAGTAGTAATTATATGTGAGAGATGGATAAAGTTAATAATTACTACAATATAATTTATTTTTTACTGTCGCTGCAACATACTTCCCTCACCTTGCAATGTTGTTCCGTTATTGTTCCTAAACGAACTCTTTAGTTTACTGAAGACGTGTTTACTATAATAAATAGTCCCTTAGTAGGTTACATTGACTTTGCACTTGAAGGACGTGTGGTAGCTTGCATAAGAAAATATAAGAGAACCATAAAATAAGTAGGCGCTGAAATAATGTAACAATAGAATCATAAAATATATAAAAGATATAGACATCTATAGTTGATATGTCATACAAATTATATGATCCTCGGTTCTGTTTAAATTATTTTACTATTTTGAATTATTTCTTCAAATAATTATTTTGTCAATTTAAAGTTTAATATATATAAAGAAATTGGGAACTTTCCTGATGACTTGGGTAATTTGAAAGAGCCACACACAGACTTTTGATAACTTGTTTCTATATTCTTTTTTTTTTTTTTTTTTTTTTGTATGTGCATAAATATAATATGGAGACACTTCCTCCTTCTTTGACATATACTCCCTCTGTTTCAAAAAGGATGAACCTATTTCCTTTTTAGTCTGTTTAAAAAAGAATGACCTCTTTCTAAATTTGGAAAGAAATATTCACTTTTACACATCCCCAAATGATTTGTAGACACACAAATATCTATAACATATTTTAGACCACAAGTTTCAAAAGTCTTATCTCTTTATTAAATTCCGTGCAAAGTCAAATGGGTTCATCTAAAGTAGAACGGAGGGAGTATATTATTATGCTTCGCCTCGAAGATAAAAAAATCTTGAGTAATAAGCGAAATTCTCCACATGAACAACTCATCAAGCTCGAAACCATTAGAGTATTAAGTAACATCATAGATTTGCACCATCAGTGGCGTAAGCACCTTATAGGGAGGGGTGTCCTGTGACACTCATTCGTCGAAATATTTTCTTATGTATATTTATGTTAATATATGAAAAATTACAATATTTAGTACAAATAAAGAAAGTGACACTGTTATAAATATCAAAGTTTCGGGATCTAGTGGTTAACCACCTTACGAAAATTTAGAATGGTGAAGGTTTGGATCTTGTGGCATAATTATCTTATTTTATTAAAAGTTTTGAACATTCATCACTTAAATTATTAGACATTAGTAGGAATTGGACCTACGATATTCTTCTAACTTAAGAAGTACATTATTAATTGTGCTAGACTCCCTTACTTATTAAACCTACAATAATCAACAATAAACTTCTTTAAAAGTGACACAGCTTACAAAAAATTCTACGTACGCCACTGTGCACCATAAAAGTTCCATGAAAATGGATTAGTTTATTATAAGGTGATTGAAACATGAATACTATACTATAATTGTTAAAACCCACATTGAAAATAAGAATAAAGAATAAAAGTGAAACAATTAGAATTTTTATTTCGTGCTGAATTTGATAAATGCCAACCAAACAACTTAGTCCACAAATAGGCATTACAATAATCATCATAATTGTACCAAAAATCAAAGAATTTAAACCAAAAGCAAAAGAAGTTTTTTCGTACTTGATCTAATGTATAATGCTTTTACCTTTTCCCCTTCATAATTTCGGCTAGCTAGTTTGTACAACTAAATCTTACTAATCTCCAATAAAGAACCCTTCAAAGAGTGCATGCATGATTGATATTGATCTCATCCATTTACATATGGCCAACTCAACTGCGATATTCCAAAATATGAAGTTTTAAAACAGAAAGAAACAACAAACAAAAAAAAAAAAAAAAAAAAAACTTAAAAGAAATCACCTTGGACAAAAATATGAGGCCTTTAAAATATACCCTGCACAATTTTAACGAAATAACATTAATGAAAATATTCATCGACTACATAAGTAGAAGGAGAAAACAATTCTCATGACCCACAAATGTTCGAGAAGAAAGTAATAAATGGAAAAATTTGTATTTAAGAGTGGTTACCCTTAACAATAAAAAAAAACAATCCAGAATCAGATAGAACAAATACATACATATAGTTATTCTCATTGAGACTTATTGTTGTTACATATCACTTCTTATATATGTGCATATTCTCAAAATAATTTAAAGCAACCACTTCCATAATGGAGGTTTTTCCAGTTCCAAAATAGAGGTGTTCCAATAATGTTGTTCCAAAATTGAGAGGTTATTACACGTCCAATAATTCAGTTGTATTCCTATTTCACTGACAGTTGTTGGAGATATTAATTGGACTCCTATATTTATGGAGTGGCCGTGGGAAGTAGGATAAGTCATTATTCTAAATCGTGCATTATTAAAGCTTAGTGGAGGAAAGCGGGGCGAAATTAAAGATATAACTTCAAACTTTAAACGACAGTTACCTACTAATTCACTAAAACTTATACTTTTATCCGGTTTAATTTTCTTTTTTCATCTCTTTATGGAATCAGTTACTAACAATTCACTTAAAATTGATTTATAGGTTCCACAGATGCCAACTAAAATAGTTACTTTGTAACTAAAATTCAAAATATAACCATTTTGTCCTAAAAGTTAACACATAGCTTTTTCTTGACATGCCGGCTACTTCTTACCACCCTCCTTTTAATAATATATAGATTATTGTCAAGACTCTAGAAATTTTGCGCTAACTTTTTAGGAGACTGCTTATATAAGCACTATCTTAGAATTAGCTTTATACACGTGTGAGTCGCTATATGCGTTTTAAGAAAGCAAAAACTACGTCTACTCAACAAACTAAGCAGTTTGTTATTTGTACAAAAAGCGTGAAACAAACAAACAGTTTGACAAAATGTGTTTGTTGACATTCCAGTTTTGAACGTAGATGAAAGTTTCAAAAGAACTACTAGTAGCCTAGTAATCACAATAGTCGTGCTTACATAAGATGGTTTATAGGTTTATAAAGTTTAATTGGTGCTCCTCCCTTTTACAACTATATACAGAACATAGATTTTGCATTTTATTTGTCCACTTTGCCAATCGAACGCAAAATTAAACATTTTTCTCACTTATTGGTCTACCAATAGTGAAATTACTGAAATTAATTACTAACATTTAGGTAAGTTAGCAAAAGTAGCGCACTAATCTCTATTCAAATAGGGCTGTCATTAAGATCAGGATATATTTTTTTAGAGATCGATTTCATCATTATTCTACCGTATAAAAAACAGAATGTACCTATCACTATATGTGTAGATTCCAGGGAATCAAAATATCTGGCTGCTACAGTTGAAATGGGCAATAAGAATCTTAATTTTCTATAAAGAAGTAGACAATCTGTCTGGTAGTAGTATCCACTAAAGTTTGACATTTCTCATTCATTTGTGGTCATTTTTCTCGCTACTTTTAGTCCACCTTACGGTTCTCTTTACCACACGAACACAACACTATTTTTACGCTCATTCGATCGTGACCAAAGTGGACTATGTATGCTCGGTATCTTTTTGAAAGACATAATTTTTTTTAGTTTGTTTCAAAAGATAGATTATAATTTTAAATTTAAAACAATTTAATTTTAAATATACTATTTTATCATTAATGATATGAATTATAACATTACAAATATTCATTGCGTCAAACTACCACTTATAAATTAAAGAGAATGGAACAGTTTTGATTGATAAAAAAATAATGGCAGAGTCTATAATAAGTAGGTTGATTATTTGACTTTAAATCCAATGCAGATATTTAGTATTTTAATATCCAGGATAAACTTAGAGATTGAATTGGGTCGTTTTTGACATGGTGAAAAATGTAAATCCTGACCATTGTATTGTTAAGTTCGGTACTTTTTCAGACAGTATGAGTACAATACCCTTGGAGTGCGCCCTTCTTCGGACTTTGATGAATGCGGTATGCTTTGTCCATCGAGCTACTCTATTTTTATGAGTACAATATACATTTATGTCTTTTATTTGTCTGGTTTTATGCAGATGAAAAGACACACAACAACAATGACATACTTGTATTGGTCAGAAATCGGATACATGCTGATTACACGTCACTAGCGATGTGACAAACGCAATGTGAATGGTGGAGTCAAGCCAACTAGTAGGGAGTGTTGAAGAGCAATTGAGTTAGAAAAGAGTTAATTGGTCGCTTGAGCGGTCACATCTAATACGAAGTCAAGCGAACGGATCGGTTTGGAAGATAACTGTTATTTTCAACCACTTTTACTTTTTTCGGAGGCTGTTGGATGTGGACAATGATGTTACCAAAAGAGTGGAGTCATGCTAGGGTTTGGATTCTTCAGCTATAAATATAACCTTATTTCCCCCTTGTAACATTACGTTCTATTGAACACACTCCCCCTCTTAGCAATATGAATATTAGCTCAACCACCGCCACCATTATTTCATTGTCCTTACACCATTACGCTGTTGTAACTCTGCTTTGCTTTGGAGGAGACGAAGATCATCTTCCTCGCCGGAGCACGAGCACCCGATTTAAACAATAAGCTTTACTAATTTTCTATTTCATTTATAGCTTTCATTATCGTTATTGACTATTGCCATCGATCTGCGCAACGTATCTTAATTATAATCAGTAATTTTAATTATTAGAGGATTAAGAACTTACTTTATCTCAACTGATCAACTATTTGCATATGTCGCTCGTTTAATTACTAGCTCTCGATTGATCAGCTCGCTAGGTTGTTTAGATCTATATTAAATCAGTCGAATCGTTCGCTCAATCTGTTCGTTTATTCAAGCTGGTCGCTCGTGATTGCCATCCATTTACTTAAGCAGTTATTTACGCTGTTCTGTTCAATCAAATAGCATTGGTTTATCTGTTTAACTTGTTCATCTATCTACCGTTTGTGTAACTAATCAGTTAGTTCGCATATTGTCCGTTTTATTTGTAGTTTATCAGCTGTTGATCACATACATTCAGTCATTTTATTCATTGTCAATTTCTGATCTTGAATTAATCTTAAACGATTCAATTTGTGAACGTAACTTAGCAATCAACCGATCAAATTTTAATATAAAACGGTCCCCTGTGGCTCAACGAAATATAAATTTAAATTGTAAAACCTGAAAAATATATTAATATGAAATACAATTTGGCGTCCACCGTGGGGCATAGACAATCGATTTTTTCCAAAATTCGTTGTTGTTTCTACTTGACATTTCTTCTTTTTGTGTGCAATGGCAGACGACTAGAGCAACAATGCTAACACCACCGTCCGTGATGGTGTGCTACAGCCCAATCCCGCCGATGGAGTCCAGCTTTCAGCTGCCGAGGAGGTGGTCGGTGAATCATCCCACCATGAACAAGATGTGTCCCTGAACTCCGCTGCGGCCGGTTCATAGTTGGATGTGCCTCATGGACACCAACCCGGTAAGGAACCCGCGGTCGAGGTGACATCAGTTGATACGAACATACTGTTGATTGAATTCCTTAATAAACAGGACAAACATATGGAGAGGATAACTGAGCAGTTTTTGCTTCTGTCTGGCTCTACAAGTCACACAGCGCCTACCCTCCCGGTGACACCCCCTATAAGCACTTCGACCTTTGTTCCTCAGGGCGCAGTAATAGGGGGACCTAAAGTGGGAATGGGATCCGGAGGATCGATTACGACCTCCGTAGCTGCGGAAGCTCCGACCTTCGTCCTGACAGAAGCAAGGATGATGGCTACAATGCAGACATTGTTGAATGATACAGTAGAGAAGACGTTTAATGAGATGAAATTATTCATGGAAAAGGTATCAGGGGTTCCAAAATTAACGGAGGACGCCGATACGAAGTAAATTTCAAAGCGGCCGTTTCCAGCAAGCGCAACACCTTTACCAATTCCCAAGAATTTTAAGATACCGGAGATTCTGAAATTTGATGGAACCACTGATCCAAGGGATCACGTGGACTTGTTTATAATTGCAGTGCAATCAAATGTTTTGATGGCTGATGAGATCAATTTCGTGAGCCTAAAGAAATTTTTGTGAAACACTCAGAGGTGGAGCATTGAAGTGGTACATGCAATTTCCTGAGAATGGGATTGCAAACTTCAATGATATGGTGGCCAAATTTATTAGAGCACACACAGGGTATAGAGAGAAGGGTGGAAGACATATTGAACATAAGCAGGGACAGAATGAGACAATTAAGAAGTTTTTGGGGCGGTTTAATGCAGAAAAGATGAACATCTCACAGGTCGAAGAGAGATGAGCTTGTTTATCTTTCATAAATAATTTGAGTATGGACGAGTCAGAGACATGCAGGAAGTTGAGAGACCCATTGAGGGAGATCAGTCCAACCATTTTTTACGACAGCCATCGTGAATGCGAGCCAAAGATTTGGTCAGAAGAAAAGGAGTTACAGTTGGCTTTTTATAACGGATGTTATGAGCGACCGACTCTATGTAGGATCGAAAATGACAGGCGAAATTCTAGAGTTCAAAGATTCGAACCCTACAGTTTCCCTGGTCAAAGTAGAAACAGACACGAAGCTAGTAGTTCGAGGATCAACCAAAAAAAGAGCATTCGGGTCCATCCTTGGTTTCGAATGATCCACTGCCTCCTAAGATTTCGGAATATACTTTTTGCATTTCGTCAGCTGGATTGGTGAATGCATTGAGGGGAATGAGTGACAAAGTAGTGAAGTTCCCCGGTCGAATGAAAACTAATCCAAACAGTAGAGACGAAAATTTATGGTGTGCTTCATCACGATCATGGACACACGAGGGAGAAATGTAAGGCACTGCGCTATGAGGTGGCGAAACTACTTGAAAAGGGACACTTAGTGGAGTTCTAGGCAGAAAGAGGGAGGGAGAATTTTAACTAGAAAAAAGATGACCACCAGCCGCCGAAGCCTCAGGCTCCAAGGAAAATGATGAATGTCATCACTAAGGGCTGAGGTCCACGGAGTGACGTATACGACAAAGAAATATGCAAAGGTTACATTTACACGAGATAAACGAATGCAAGAAACTGTTAATGACGATATTGTGTTCGGGGATTTAGATTTTGATGAAAGGATACATCCCTATCACGATGCCTTGGTAGTTACAATGAGGGTAGATGATGTTGATTTGAAGAGAGTCTTGATCGATGCTGGCAGCTCGATCAATATCATATATTCAAGAGTAGCGGAACAGTTGTAATTGACCGATAAAGTTATACCCAAGTCTACGATGCTTTCGGGTTCAATAATTCAAGTGAAATGATGTTGGGAGAAATCATGATGAAAATATATGCAGAAGGTGTTGAAAATGAGACTTTGTTCCAAGTAATGGGAGGAGATATAGCCTATAATGTGATTTTGGCTCGACCGTGGATCCATTCTATGGGAGCGGTCCCATCGATTCTGCATCAGGTTGTTAAATTCCCCACTCCATGGGGAAAACGAGAAGTCAGAGGTGAACAACAGACTAATCAAGATTGTTTTTTAGTGGTCGTGAAGGGCGGCGCTAGTTCAAGCGCCCCACAATAGAAATTACAGCCACCAGAATCCTTGGCCGAAGATGACGAAATGGAGCCAAGCCCTATGGACAAAGACTTTGCCAAGATTCTGACATATCTTAGGGAACTAACTAAACAATAAGCAGGGGATTCGACGATAGAAGAATTGGAAGAAATAGTTTTGTTCGAAGATAACCCAGAGCGGAAAGTGTACGTTGGGACAGAGTTGGACCCCGATATGAAAATGAAGATAATTTCTTTTCTAAAAAATAACTCTGATTGTTTCGCTTGGTCCCATGTGGACATGGCGGGATAGATCCAAAAGTTGCTACTCAAAAGTTGAACGTTGATCCATCGCATCGACCGGTGAAGCAAAAGAAGCGATCCAACGGAGGGTTTAGGAGGAAAGTTATCGATGATGAAGTGGAAAAATTGTTGAAAATGGGTTTATCAGAGAAGTGAAGTATCCAGAGTGGCTAATTAAGACGGTCGTAGTCCCGAAGAAGAACGGGAAGTAGAGAATGTGTGTGGACTACACCGATTAAACAAGACTTGCCCAAAAAATTCGCTCCCGTTGCCTCACATCGACCGGTTGATCAATTCAACGACGAGACACAAAATGTTAAGCTTTTTGGATGCGTTATTCAGGATATAATCAGATATTGATGGAGCCAGAAGATCAAGAGAAAACATCATTCATAACGGACAAAGGGACCTACTGTTATACAGTCATGCCCTTCGGTCTCAAAAATGCCGGGGATACCTATCAATGGTTGATCACGACAATGTTCAAAGATTTGATTGGAACGATAATGGAGGTTTATATAGATGATATGTTGGTGAAGTCGTTGAAAGCGAAAAGTCACTTGGATCATTTGAAGGAAACGTTCCCAATACTAAGGCAATTCGACATGAGGCTGAACCTTGAGAAGTGTGCACTTGGGGTTGGATCTGGTAAGTTCTTGGGATTCATCGTATCACAGAGGGGGATCGAATCAAATCTAGAAAAAATCAAAGCAATCGAAGATATATACCAGACGTGCTGACAACTGTGAAGGACATTCAACGTTTCATCGGTCGAGTAGCCTATCTCTGCAGGTTCATCTCGAGGTTGTCTGAACGATGTCACAAGTTCTTCTCTGTCTTGAAGAAAAATACAAGCTTTGATTGGACATCGGAATGCAAACGAGCCCTAAATGAGTTGAAGTAATACTTATCAAATCCTCTAGTGCTTTCAAAATCGGTGGATGATGAAGTGTTGCTTGTCTACCTTGCTGTTTTAGAAGTGGTTGTAAGTGCGGTTCTTGTCCGTGAGGATGGAGGTAAACAATTCCCTATTTATTATGTTAGTAAAACTCTACTTGATGTGGAAATAAGATATTCACACATAGAAAAACTAGCATTAGCACTTATTATAGGTGCACGAAAATTAAGGCACTTTCAATGCCATGCTATATCTATCATAACTACTTTCCTTTATGAAGTAATTTGCACCGGCCGAATTTATCCAGACGGTTAATAAAGAGGACGGTCAAGCTAAGTGAGTACGATATCACTTACCAGCCTCCCACTGCCATCAAATCACAAATGTTGGCTGATTTTGTAGCAAATTTTAGCGCAAGTATTCTTTCGGAGGCGAAGAAAGAGGAATTGAGATTAAAAAATCTGAACCCTAGGTTATGGACACTTTACACGGACGGTGCCTCAAATGTAAAGTGGATCGGCCTCACAGTTTTGCTCATAGCCCCAACGGGTGAAAAACTGAGGTATGCGATTAAATTACATGCCAAAACTAACAACGAGGCCGAATATGAGGCCCTCACTGCAGGTTTTGAAACAACAAAAGATTTGAAAATTGAGCAGCTGGAGATCAAAAGTGATTCCCAACTGGTGGTGAACCAAGTTCAGGGTGATTTCAATGCTCGAGATGCAAGAATGCAAAAGTTGTTGGCCAAGGTATAAAATCTCTTATTTCTTTTCAAGAATGGAAGATAATGCAAATCCTAAGGGAAGAAAACGTTGAGGCCGATGCCTTGGCTAACCTTGGTTCTGCGGCCGACATGGAAAGCAATCTTAATGAACTAATTGTGCACTTGCACGAGTCGCCACTCAACCGAGTTTGGAATGAGGTAAACAATGTCAACGACACTTGGGATTGGAGAAAAGAATATCTATCTTATTTGCAGGCAGGTACTCTTCCCAAAGACAAGAAAGCTGCCCGGACTCTCAAAGCTAAAGCGGCCCGATATTGCCTTATGGATGACAAACTCTATAGGCGAATGTACAGCGGCCCTTTGGCAAAATGTATGGGACCGGGGGAAGTAAGCTATGTGATAAGAGAAGTTCACGATGGCAAGTGTGGAAACCACTCCGTAAGCAAATCTCTGGTGCAAAAGTTGATCAGAGTCGGCTACTATTAGTTGAAAATGGGAGAAGATTCCAAGGCCTTCGTCCAAAAATGCGACAAGTGTCAACTACATGGCAATCTCATTCATCAGCAAGTGGAGCCCTTTCATTCGGTCACGTCACCGTGACAATTCATGAAATGGGGGATGGATTTGGTCGGGCTGCTTCCAACAGCGCCCGGTGGGGTAAAATTTATTTTAGTTTCAACTGACTATTTTTCTAAATGGGTGGAAGCAGTTGCCTTGGCAAAGATACGAGAACAAAAATTTATCAAGTTTATTCATCAAAACATCGTGAGCTGTTTTGGGATCCCGAAGGTAATAACCTGTGACAATGGCAAGCAGTTCGTTGGGAGGCATATCACAGCTTTCTTAAAGAAGTGGGGGATCAAGCAGATTGCAACAATTTCATATGACCCCAGCACAAACGGGATAGCAGAGTCTTCCAATAAGACTATAACTGAGTATTTGAAAAAGAAGATGGATAAGTCAAAGGGAAATTGGCCGGATGAACTCCAAGGCGCGCTGTGGGATCATTGAACAACGGTGAAAAAGTAGCACTAGCAAGACTCCGTTTTCACTTCTCTATGGAGCGAAAGCACTGATTCCGCTGGAAGTTGGTGAACCAAGCCTCCCGTTCGCCCATTCAATCGATGAACCGAAAAAATAAGCCATGTTAATAGACTTGGATTTGGTCGAAGGGAAGAGAGACATGGCTTTGTTTCAGATACAAGCGCAAAAGCAAAGGGCAGAATACTATCTCAACAAAAAGATCAGGTATTGAACTTTTAATGTCGGTGATTATGTACTGAGGAAGAAACGGCCAAAGAAGGATGAACCCAGCGAGGGAAAGTTGGAGGCAAATTGGGAAGGACCTTACCAAGTCAAAGGACCGGTCGGTAAGGGATCTTATCAGCTTGAAACTCTCGATTCGAAATCGGTCGAATTCAATTGGAAAATCACCAAGTTGAAGAAGTACTACTTCTAAAAATGCTCGGTATCGTATAGTTCTTTTACTTCTACAATTATTTCCATTCCTTATTCCAAATCAGACACACTCTATTTTGTTTTTGATACTAACACTTTTAAATGATAGGCATAGTTGGAATCGAGTGATGACATACATCACCCACGAACATTCGGGCCTAAGACGCTCTGAATCAGGGTCGATAAGTCTGACAAACACTCTAATGTGGTCTTCATCTTTAAGTCTACTCTTTTTCTCTTCTTTGCATTCTCGTTTCAGGAAAACTTTAGAGATCATAAATGGAGGCGTTAGACCAGTGTCTGACTCCTCAAACTTCGCACCCGAACACTGGGGGATGAAAAAAGAGGAAGACTAAACGATCACTTGCAGACTGGGGATTACCCAAACCCTAGTGACTGCCCCAAATTCAAAGTTGGTGAATATTTTTAGAAATACTAGGGACTGCCCCAATTTTTTTTTAACTCACAATGGGGACTGTTCGTAGGTTAGTTTAACCGATATCTAAATGGTCCATTAGTAGCCAAGTGAGTTTGTATATTCAAACTGCCTCAAACAACCATGCTTAGAAACCGATTGATATCGAAGGTCGGTAAATATCTTATACTATGCGCCCGATAGCGGCCGATATTATCATCAATAAAAAATACTTCATGTCAAACACTCGACATATTCTTTATGCTAGTTAAAATGACTTGAGTGTTCAAAATTTATGATTCTGAACATAGTGTTCGAGGAGTGCATTTGCATGAAAGTGAGACGTCGCTCTTCAATACACACCATTATAGTGGGTCCCAATCACTTTAATGCTTTCCAAAAATAAAATGAAGTTCGATGTTTTGAACGATGGAAACATAGCTTGTCTTTTGAAAAAAAAAAACTCGGGCGGAGTCATTAGAACTTCAAAATGATAAAATATAAACTCTATCTTCGAAACCAAAACTCATAATGATAAACAGAAAGAAAAAGATTCATTAATTGAAAACGGCCAAATGCCTCATTATATTTACAAGACGACCACAACCCTTGGTCGCAAAAATATCAATCAAAACCAAAAATAAAGGACAACAGGAGATGATAACCTACCCATCCCCTTTCTTTTCCCCTTCATCATTCTCATCCTCCTCGGTTTCATACTCAACCTTCTCAGGAGAAAGGCCAAGATCTTCACGGTAAATCTTCATCATGTCTTCAGCTTCAAGCAGCTCCGCATCCAATTCATATCCTTTCTCCGAAAAATCCAAGGGGGGGGGGGGTGTTGCGCGTTGCCTCCACAATCCTAAGGTTTTCATGACCATCCATCTCAATTTTCAAATCGGTCAACTATTTGCTCAGATTGCAATTCTCCAAGACAAGGGCCCGTTTCTTGGTCTACAGCTCATTGGCATCTATAACAGCCTCACTCCTCCCCTTCTGCGTGGCTTCGAGATCTCTCCTTATGAGTTTAAGGTCCTTTCCCAAGGACCAAATTTTGATTTCATTGGCTTTAATATCGGCCTCAGCAGACACCAGTTTTGCCTTATCATCGACCTTCATCTGGTGCAAGGTGGCGATTTGAGTTTCCAAATCCGATTCAATCAGCACCTTGGACTCGATGACCGCATTGAGCTTGTCAAACTGCTACATCAATAGAGTATCCTCGACTCTAACTTTCTAAGCTTACGATGGAGAAGGGAAGCAACTTTTACAATAACAAAGAATCGATCTTGCCACATTCAGACGGTCGCCTCAAGCTGCCGAATCTGCTCGGTGTTTTCAATTGCCAAGATAGTGGACTGAGATAAAACACAGGCTTCAGTTCACGAACGCTTAAAACCAATAAAAAAACGTGTGAAAGATTAAAATTACCCGAAAGGCGTTGTAAGCCGTGAGAGAGGTAAGCTGCAAGTCATTGCAAGTGTTCATCCGAGCTCGCTCCATGGGGCCAGTCACTTCGTAGAGATAATCAACAAGATGGCTTAGATG
Organism: Petunia axillaris subsp. axillaris; assembly: GCA_029990575.1. Taxonomy (NCBI): domain Eukaryota; kingdom Viridiplantae; phylum Streptophyta; class Magnoliopsida; order Solanales; family Solanaceae; genus Petunia; species Petunia axillaris. Next base: position 135,761,899 of record JARKNS010000004.1, read on the forward strand.
CCTAAGCAGATCGGTGTCTTTAAGGACCGTTATTGTAATCGAACGGTCCGTCAGCTCACCAGCTGCTTCGGCTCGCTTGTGAGCAGTATAAGCGGCCGCATCCTCACCCCTGGGAATTGGACCGATGGGAGTGTCATGGTCATTAACGAAAATGAAGAGCCATAGCTTTCAGTGTGCTCAGATCGGGCTGACTCAACTTACCGATCTAAAGGGTTTTCGGCTTCCCGATCTAAGAAGAGTTTATACCTCTTCTCTGCTTGCGCGACATTTTGGGGATCAGCCTCATTTGCGTTCTTGTTGGAGTCCTTCTCAGCACTAAAAGGCACTTCTATTACAGGCGTTAGCTGGCCAAGGGGAAGTGCCGATGGAGCAAACTCTACAATAGGGGTAGGTTGACTCCCCTCAGTTAACTTCGATTGCTCATTTTCTTGCATTATGTCCTTCCGAGACCGCTTGGCGCATTTCAACGGTTGCTCAGAAGATAATTTTGCGGCGGCATCCTGATCGGGAGAATGGTAAACCACTAATATACCCTCTTCCCCAACCGATTGTACATCATCGATATCTATAACACTAGTGACCTCCGCGCTTTTTCTAACCTCGGCATCACGAGCTCGTCCTTCTTTTGCAGCCTTCAAAGTTTGGACTTGTTTGCTGATAACTTTATAAGAATCAACTATTTTTTCTTTTTCTTGAAGGGCGAGGGGCGGACTTTTCCACCTTAATCTCTTTTCTTTCAACAACAACAGGTTCACCAGCCCTTGCAGCCGCTGCGACTTCTTCTTCATCCCCTTTTATGCCTATAAGAGAAAGGAAACATAACAAAACTTGAAAGAGTAGATTAACTGAGCTAGAAATATTAGGATACTTACGATGGGTGGAGGCAACATACTTTTTTATTGAAGAAACGTATTTCTATATCCTTTTTTCATCCAAAACTTTTGTGGTGATCCGTATCACCCAAGCCAGGAGGTCGTCGACCGGTACAATATTGATCTTCTCAGCTAAATTGAACAAAATAGGGATTAGAATAATAAAGGAGATGCACGAAAGAAAAACGATAATAGAACTTACGAGCAAGGTTCCATCATCCGAGAAGCAAAAGACTACCAGCTGCGACCAACGATCGTGTTGGGATGTATACAAAAAGATGGTCCTAATGGTGTATAATGTCGTCGTGTTTTGAGATCAGCCCCCGGCCGCCTCTTTTGTCAAAATACATCATTCCCCATTTATAGATCTTGGGAATGTATAGATTTAAAACATGGTTGACATCGAAACTCTGGTTGGTTTCGGTACAAAAAAAAATCTATCATAGAGACCGCCCTCCAAACAGATGGTGCAAGTTGCCCCAAACAGACGTCGTACAACATGCACAATGATTTGATAACCGGATGGAGGGGAAGGTAGAATCCAACCGTGAAAAGATAAGTTAGAACGACGGAGTAACCGACTTTATGATCTAGAAGTTTAGCTCTAATTTCAAGACAAACAACTTTAATATGGTTCCATCCACAATCTTTCTTGATTCGATCTTTGTTCTCCAGCCAAACGACGCACGTTATTTCAATGACCGGAATATTAAACTTGAAGAATATCTGGTGGGGTGTTTGGACTGACACACTGCATTCATTGTCAGTTTTCCACTCTTTAGGAACAATATCAGGGGGTTCCATCGGCGGCGTAGGTTTCTTACCTTTGGGCTTTCGTTTCTTGCCATCAGTCTACGATGGCTCTGCCGCGGCAACGGTTTGGGGCGGTGCTGCACTGGTGGCACCATCCCCAAGAAGATTGGGATTGGTATCGCCATCATCGGAATGGTGTGAAGAGGTCACATCTTGAGTAGCCATTTGATAATTCAAGGTTTTCTTTCGGAAATCTGATGGTTTTCAGATGAAAACATGGTGGTTTTAAGTAGATCAAAAAAGGAAAATACTACTGATATTGCAAAAGGAATTATGAGAAGATTAGTGTCAAGTTGGAGAAAAGAGCAATTGATGATTTTATATAGAGATAAGGTAATCATTACCTCGGTAACGGCAAAGTTCAACCGCCACATATTCGTGTACACGTGATTCTGATCGGAATGCAACGTGAACAACTACCATTTTAAAAAGTTTTAGGCCAAGAAGCGGCCACGTGTTTTCTTGCCGAAATTTCAAGACCACTTGCCAAGCTCACAAGGGCGCTCATTTGGCAAGTGGGGGGACTATCTGTATTGGTCAAGAATCAGACGCATGCTGATTACACGCTATCGACGATGTGGAAAACACAACATGAATGTCGGAGTCAAGTCAACCAGTATGGAGACTTGAAGAGCAGTTGAGTTGGAAAGAGTTAATTGATCGCTTAATCGGTCGCATCTAATACAAAGTCAAGCGAACATATCGGTTTGGAAGATAAGTCTTATTTTCTACCACTTCCGCTATTTTCGGACGCCGTTGGACGTGGATAATGATGTTATCAGAAAGTGGGAAGACGTGCAGAGAGTGGAGCCATGCTAGGGTTTAGATTCTTCAGCTATAAATATAACCCCATTTTCCCTTGTAACGTTACGTTCTATTGAACATAACTCTCCCTCTTAGAAATCTGAATATTAGCTCAACCACCGCCACCATTATTTTATTCACCATTACGCTGCTGTAATTTGCTTTGCTTTGGAGGAGACGACTTCCTCGCTGGAGCACGAGCACCCGATTTAAACAACAAGCTTTGCTATGTTTTATTTAATTCATAGCTTTCATTATTGTTATCGACTGTTGCCATCGATTTGTCCAACGTATTTTAATTATAATCAGTAATCTTAATTTTAGAGGCTTAAGAATATTTTTTTTATCTTAACTGATCAATTGTTTGCATATATCGCTCGTTCAATTACTAGCTCTCAATTGATCTGCTCACTAGATTGTTTAGATATATATTAAATCAGTCGAATCATTCGGTCAATCTGTTCGTGTATTCAATCTAGTCGCTGGTGATTGCCATCCGTTTACTTAAACTGTTATTTACGTTTTTCTGTTCAATCAAATAGCGTTGGTTTGTCCATTTAACTTGTTCGTCTATCTACCATTTATGTAACTATTCGCATATTGCGCGTTTTATTTGTAGTTTATCATCTGTTGATCGCTTACGTTCAATCAATTCGTTTCTGATCTTGAATAAATCTTAAATGATTCAATTTGTGAACGTAACTTAGCAATCAACCGATCGAATTTTGATATAAGACGGTCGCCTGTGGCTCAACGAAATATAAATTTAATTATAAAACCTGAAAGCATATTTTAGAAAATACAATACTGGTGTGTCTCACAAGTGAGGTATGAGAAAAGTACAATATATGCATAGCTTATCCCAATCTTGTGTGAAGTAGAGATGTCGTTTCCGATAGATCTTCGGGTAAAAAAATATTTTTTTGTTTAAAATAAGATGAAAAAATACTAGAAAAAAATAAAATATGCAGTAACATTTAATACCAAAGATTTCTCTATATCTACCAAGTTTATCAATTCTAATTGTCTTAAATACTCCTTATGTTCTATATAAGTTGTCCCCTTCAGCTTTTCCACGTCTATTATCAAAACTATTAAATAAAATATATATTTTATTTTGTTATCCGTATTCAATATTTGACTATTAACTTTTTTCAAAAATTCTTTTAACTATTAAAGTATAACTGAAAAAAATTAATAAATTTAATCTTCCAATTTTAAAGAAATAGTAAGTAATTTGGACACATCCATTTTACTAAAAAGACAACTAGTACGTGATGGATGGAATATATAGAAAGCTAAAAGTTCAGTTATCATTTTGGAAATGTCACATTTATTTGGAATTCTCTCTTCCACGGCCTCTCCTCTATATAAACACACTCCCACCTGTTAGCCATTGTACCAAAGTTGGTTAAAAATATCAGTTACTATAAAAACATCACAGATAGAAAGCGGCGCGTGCATCACAAACAATGCCGATCGCCGCCGCCACAAACTTCCTCCAAACGCCACGTGTCCTCTCTCCACCACTCCCCAACCCCTGCCATTTCCCTACCACCGTTTCCATCTCCACAACCACCAACCTCCACCTCATCTCCTCCGCCAACCACCGCAAACTTCTCCTACTATCCTTCGCTTCCGGTGGTGATGGAAATGACCATTTCAATGGCGGCAACTACGGAGGAAGTGGTGGAGGTAACGGCGGAGATGATAATGAAGAAGATGAAAATAACAATAATAATAACAAGAAAGAAGCGTTATTAGTATTAACTGAAGCTGGGAGATCACTAGAGAGTTTACCAAAGGATTTGAAAGTTGCTATAGAGGACGGGAGAATTCCTGGATCCATTGTGTTGAGATACTTTGAGCTGGAGAAATCGACGTTACTTGCATGGTTGCTTAAGTTTGGAGGTTTTAAGGAACGTCTTTTGGCGGATGATCTATTCCTTGCTAAGGTTGCTATGGAGTGTGGCGTAGGAATTTTTACTAAGGTACGACACGACCACACCAAATTATGTATTTCTTGAAATATCACTTGTGATATGTTGAAGACAAAATTATACTATTTTAATTGAAATATTTATATCCTTCGATCACACCAAATTACCAAATTATGTCGTTTCAGAAAATGTCGTTAATACTATAATAAATTTGACAAGAGTTTTTTTAGTTATATACATTAACATTTTAAAGAATTTTTTACCTATCTAGTCACTTCTGAATATTTTACGTAGTAGCTAACCCGCTTTATTTATAAAATATCAAATCTCATTTTTATTTTTTTAAGAGTTACTTCTAAATTGCTGTAAAAAATTTTGTTCACTAACAAAGCATAAAAATTGAACTTTTTACTAATACAATACAATGCATTAAATTTTAAATTTTAAATTTTAAAATATACATTATATTTAGGTAACAACACAATACATAGAATAGGTAACAACAATACAAACTAGCTGGAAGTGCAATTGTGTAAAATGAATTTGGACACTATATTTTTTGGCACATTCTTACTTTTAGGCATCTATACTCTAGCACATGTCCTACTTTAGACCCTAATCTAAAAAAAAGAATCTTTTCTTATTGTCAGTAAATTTCTTTAATAGAATTCAGACAACCTATTGTCAGTAAATTTCATAGGTGGCCTTTTCTCAAAATTATGAAAAGCTTGTTTAGAAAATATTTTGAAAGTTATTATTACAAACATACCTAAATAATTTTACAAGTGGAGTCCGGGGATAGTAACATCTACCCAGACCTTAGCCCTACGTCAAATGAAGTGCAGTATGTCAAATGAAGTGCAGAAGTTGTTTGCGGTATGTTTTTTAAAAATCATATAATTCAAAAAAAAAATTGTGTTTTAACCAAATTGAAAGAATATATCTTTTTTTATGCTAAAAAAGAATACTCTTTTTTAATGTTTCCAAAAGAAAAAAAAAACATGTAAAACTACTTTTCTTATTGGTGTTTGGCTGAAAATTATATCTTTGCAAGAAAGTTGATTTTTTAATTTTCCTTTGGTTGGTACTCTTCTTAAAAATTTTGAAGTAGAAGCTCATAACAAGATGTGTTTGGTACCGTAGAATTCATGAAAAATGTTTTCATAGAAAGTATTTTTCTGGAAAATGTTTTATGGTGTTTGTTTGGTGAGTAAAAAATATTTTTAAAAGACGTATTTCAGAATATAGTAATAATTTTAGTATTTGATGGAATATTTGTGCACTAGAGATTAATAATAACATATAGGTATTAATTGAAGTAAGTAATATGAAGTTAAAATACTCTCCCCAATGACAAGGTTCCTGGCGCTTGGAACAAAAAGCAAGAAGCGAAGCGCACACATCTTTAAAGTAAAGTGAACTGCTTTTGGAAAACACAAAAGATAATATATATATGAATTGGAATGAGATCCTATCTATTACTATTTAGTGCAATATTTATGCAATAGTAGTATAAATTTTTATCATATGTCTACCTACTTAAAGGGTGTTTGGCTAAGTTTATAAGCTGGTCAAACTAACTTATAAATACTTTTTGACTTATCTACGTGTTTAGTAAGTACCAAAAAGGCTTATAAGTCAGGTGCTTATAAGTCAGGTGCTTATAACCCAAAACCAGTCATAAGTTAGTCACACCCAACTTATTTCTTTTCAGCTTATAAGCACTTTTAGTTTGACCAAGTATTTTACTATTTTATCCATAAATAATTTTGTAATCCACAAAATATCATTTTCAAAACAAAATTTTTAACTCCCTTTTCATTCTATATTCGTCATTTTTTATTTTTAATATAAAAGTACTTTTAAATTTATGCTTTTTGCAAATAACTTAAAGGACATTTAAGTAATTTTAATTAAAAAACTACTTATCAGTATTTTTTACCAAACACACCAACTGCTTATTACCAGATTCAGCACTTCCATCCAAACATATAACTGCTTATTTATAAAAATCTGTTTCAGCACATAAAAGTGCTTATCAGTACTTGATGCTTATCAGCCACTTTAAATCAGCTAACCCAAACTGCAGATATTAAGAAGGCAAAGATTAATCAACCAAACAGCACATATTAAGAAGACAAAGATTAATCTAGCATAATTACATATAAACATGAAAAAAAAAACTATTATGCCGGGGAAATGAACTAGTTTATGTCTTACCCGCCAAAAAAGTCCACAACTTCGGCTCTTTTGGAAAAAGATCATAAATATATTCAAAGAGTTCACATATTAAAAAGAATTCCGGGGAGAGTGCAATTCCAAGTTTATCTCGTTAATTTCTTTTGTTTTTCTCAAAAATCTTTTCTTAATCTTTTTAATAAGATTTTTGACAAATAATAGCTAAGACACTAAAATTAGCATCATTTGCTTCATCTTGACATAACAACTATTGAATAATGTGATTCACTAATTGACATGTTCAGTATACCCGGAATAGCATTTACTTAAATATACTAGAATTAAAACGGACATCGATCATATAGTAGATTTTTATCTTCAAATTTTTCCGCTCCTCGACTCTCAGAAAGGATTTCATATTTATATGTAATTATGCCAGATTAATTTTGCCTTCTTAATATGTGTTGTTTGGTTGATTGTATTTTTTTTGCTTAAAATTACACTACTACCATATTTAGTTGTTAGACACATGACGCCAATCTATACTATTATTGAATAATATTGCACCAAATAGTAGTGGATAGGATCCCATTCCATATGAATTAGTACTGTAATAATCAAACTTCAATAAAATACAACCAATTTCAACATTCAATTCAAAAAACTTTGATATTAACCCGACTACCCAAAGTTGAGATTTAAAGAATCATTCTTTCTCATAAGGATCACTTTGCGTGCCATATTTGAAGCGCACATTTAGTCGAAGTGCATGGCTTTGCCCATGAAACGGTGATCCCTCACTAACATTGCTTCATATATGGCTTTAAGCAATGATGCGATGACTTTTAAAACACTGCTTCCGCCTATAAGTGCTAGAAGTCATTTTCCTCACTTTGATGTAAAGTGTCTTTAAGGGTAAAGTAGTAGTTTCAACTCAAAAATGTTTCCAAATTTAGAATTGTGACATTCTTCTTGGAACGGACTAATAAGGAAACTATGAAAATCATTTTGGAACGGAGGAAGTACTATTCTAATTGAAATATTTATATCCTTCATGATACGATCACACCAAATTACCAAATTATGTAGTTTTAGAAAATGTCATTTTTCATTGTTAAGTAATACTATAATAAATTTGACAAGAGTTTTTTTTAGTTATATACAGTAACATTTTAAAGAATTTTTTACCTATCAACCCACTTTATTTATAAGATGTCAAATGATCTCATTTTTATTTTTTTAAGAGTTACTTCTAAATTGCTGTAAAATATTTTGTTCACTAACAAAGCATAAAAATTGAACTCTTTAATAATACAATACTATGCATTAATTTTAAATTTAAAAATATGCATTGTATTTAGGTAACAACACAATACATACAATAGGTAACAACAATACAAACTAGCTGGAAGTGCAATTGTGTAAAATGAATTTGGACACTATATTTTTTGGCACATTCTTACTTTTAGGCATCTATACTCTAGCATATGTCCTACTTTAGACCCTAATCTAAAAAAAGAATCTTCTCTTATTGTCACTAAATTTCTTTAATAGAATTCAGACAACCTATTGTCAGTAAATTTCTTAGGTGGCCTTTTCTCAAAATTATGAAAAGCTTCTTTAGAAAATATTTTTAAAGTTATTATTACAAACATACCTAATATAATTCCACAAGTAGAGTTCGGGATAGTAACATCTATCCAGACCTTACCCCTATGTCAAATAAAGTGCAATATGTCAAATGAAGTGCAGAAGTTGTTTGCGATATGGTTTTTAAAAAATCATTATAATTCAAAAAAAAAAAAATTGTGTTTTAACCAAATTGATAGAATATATCTTTTTTTATGCTAAAAAAGAATACTCTTTTTCAATGTTTCCAAAAGAAAAAAAAACATGTAAAACTACTTTTCTTATTGGTGTTTGGTTGAAAATTACATCTTTGCAAGAAAGTTGATTTTTTAATTTTCCTTTGGTTGGTATTCTTCTTAAAAAATTTGAAGTAGAAGCTCATAACAAGATGTGTTTGGTACCGTAGATGTCATGAAAAATGTTTTCATAGAAAGTATTTTTCTAGAAAATGTTTTATGGTGTTTTTTTGGTGAGTAAAAAATATTTTTAAAAGACGTATTTCAGAATATAGTAATAATTTTAGCAAATAGGAGAGTGCTTGATGGAATATTTGTGCACTAGAGATTAATAATAACATCTAGGTATTAATTGAAATAAGTAATATGAAGTTAAAATACTCTCCCCAATGACAAGGTTCCTGGTGCTTGGAACAAAAAGCTAGAAGTGAAGCGCACACATCTTTAAAGTTAAGTGAGCTGCTTTTGGAAAACACAAAAGATAATACATATATGAATTGGAATGAGATCCTATCCATTACTATTATTTGGTGCAATATTATGTAATAGTAGTATAAATTGGTGTCACATATCTATCTACTTAAAAGGTGTTTGGCTAAGTTTATAAGCTGGTCAAACTAACTTATAAATACTTTTTGACTTTTCTACGTATTTGGTAAGTACCAATAAGGTTTATAAGTCAAGTACTTATAAGTCAAAATTAGCCATAAGTCATAAGTTAGTCACACCCAACTTATTTTTTTTTCAGCTTATAAGCACTTTTGGTTTGACCAAGTATTTTACTATTTTATCATTAAATAATTTTGTAATCCACAAAATATCATTTTCAAAACAAAATTTTCAACTCCCTTTTCATTCTATATTCTTCATTTTTTTATTTTTAATATAAAAAGTACTTTTAAAATATATGCTTTTTGCAAATACACAAACTGCTTATTACCAGATTCAGCACTTCCATCCAAACATGTAACTGCTTATTTATAAAAATCAGTTTCAGCTAGGGGTGGGCATAAATTCCGAAAATCGAAAAACCGAACCAAACCAAATTAATTTGGTTTTTCGGTTTCAGAATTTTGGATTTTCGGAACACTATTCGGTGTAAAAATTCGGTATTTCGGAATTCGGTTTTGAGGTGTCAATTTCCGAAATACCGAAATTCTGAATTTTTTATAGTGTATATATTTAAAATATATACATAATACAATTCTAATTACTAAAACCAAACCCAAGTCCAATTCTTTCTTAGCCTAAATAGCAAATATACTTTATTCACACTTCTTTCTTCCTTATTCTGTATTGAAGAGGTTAAGTTGCAACTTCTTGTCATTTTTTTTGTAAGTTCTCTATCTGTATTATAACCAGATGAATAAATACTTTGTGATATAATTAATTTTAATTGTAGAAATCACTTTGTTTGAAGGCAGGATTGTATTAAAATGTTACGACCTTGGCCTGCCATACTCTTCAATAAAATATTATAAGTAGATGCCAGAAATTGATACGCTTATAAATTTCTATCATTGACAGAGTTAATAATATTATTGAACATTGTTTCTTTTTCTTGCTATCATGTTGTGTGTTGTGGTCCTTAAAAGCACGTTGAAAGCTTATTAAGGTTGAACAACATTAGGAGTTGGTACAGTGACACTTCGCCACTTACTACAAAATTTGATTTTGCAAAAATGCTATTAATAGAACGACATAAAATTGAAATAAAAACCGAATTATAAAACCGAAACCGTACCGAAAAAACCGAACCGAATAAATTTTGGTTTGGTATTTGGTATCGATATTTAGGTACCAAAAACTGAAATTCCGAATTTATAAAAACCAAACCCGAACCGAAATTTTGAATGCCCACCCCTAGTTTCAGCTCATAAAAGTGTTTATCAGCACTTGATGCTTATCAGCCACTTTAAATCAGCTAACCCAAACTGCAGATATTAAGAAGGCAAAGATTAATCAACCAAACACATATTAAGAAGGCAAAGATTTATCTAGCATAATTACATATAAACATGAAAAAAAAACTATTATGCCGGGGAAATGAACTAGTTTACGTCTTACCCGCCAAAAAAGTCCACAACTTCGGCTTTTTTGGAAAAAGATCATGAATATCTTCAAAGAGTTCACATATTAAAAAGAGTTCTGGGGAGAGTGCAATTCCAAGTTTATCTTGTTAATATCTTTTGTTTTTCTCAAAAATCTTTTCTTAATCTTTTTAATAAGGTTTTTTGACAAATAATAGCTAAGACACTAAAAATAGCATCATTTGCTTCATCTTGACATAATAATTATTGAATAATGTGATTCACTAATTGACATGTTCAGTATGCCCGGAATAGCATTCACTTAAATATACTAGAATTAAAATGGACATCGATCATAGTAGATTTTTATCTTCAAATTTTTCTGCTCCTCGACTCTCAGAAAGAATTTCATATTTATATGTAATTATGCAAGATTAATTTTGCCTTCTTAATATGTGTTGTTTGGTTGATTGTATTTTTTTTGCTTAAAATTACACTACTACCATATTTAGTTGTTAGACACATGACGCCAATTATACTATTATTGAATAATATTGCATCAAATAGTAGTGGATAGGATCCCATTCCATATGAATTAGTACTGTAATAATCAAACTTCAATAAAATACAACCAATTTCAACATTCAATTCAAAAAACTTTGATATTAACCCGACTACCCAAAGTTGAGATTTAAAGAATCATTCTTTCTCATAAGGATCACTTTGCGTGCCATATTTGAAGCGCACATTTAGTCGAAGTGCATGGCTTTGCCCATGAAACGGTGATCCCTCACTAACATTGCTTCATATATGGCTTTAAGCAATGATGCGATGACTTTTAAAACACTGCTTCCGCCTATAAGTGCTAGAAGTCATTTTCCTCACTTTGATGTAAAGTGTCTTTATTTTGAAAACAACTTCCGTCATGCCAAACACTAGAAAACGATCACGGAAAATGTTTTGAATTGGAAATTGTAGAATGAAAAATAAGGATGTTATTTTCTTGTATGCTTCATCTACTTCTTTATGATCTTAGATTCTTTCGTCTGCTATTGATAACATTATACTTGCTGGCTTCTCCATTTTTCACCCGCTCTCCAGCCTCACCACTGCGCTTCTCCATTATACTTACTTGAATTTCTGTGTTTCAGACTGCTGCTGAGTATGAACGCCGCAGGGAAAACTTTTTTAAGGAGCTGGAAATTGTTTTTGCAGATGTGGTATGTTTCTCCATTCTGATTGATAGCCATACTGTAGTCCTTGGTTTCTTTTCTCTACATTATTTCTGCAAAGAGAAGCAGATATTTTTTCAATGTTGTGAGAACTAAAGAGCTTTTGCGGAGACCAAAACCATGCGCTAAATTTATCTTTTTACCTTTTATTCATTTCGGTTGTATCCTCCTGTTCATATGTTTGCTGAAATTCATCTTTCCTCAAACATAGATTTAGTATCTGTCTGAACTAGTTTTCCATTTACATTGTCATCATTGATGACTCTCTCCGCTTGTTCTATATCCTTGGCAAATGTTAAACAGAGGTTTAAGAGGTTCGAAACGCTTCCTTCCTTTCTTTCTTTCTTTCTCTTTCTTTTCAAAAAGGGATATCATTTTTCTGATGTGTTTTCTATTCGTTCTGCTCAGGTTATGGCCATTATAGCAGATTTTATGCTCGTGTATCTTCCTGCTCCAACTGTTTCTCTACGGCCACATATTGCAGTCGATGCTGGACGAATAGCCAAGTTCTTTTACAACTGCCCAGATAATGCCTTCCAGGTCACTTGTAAAATGTTTCTAATTTCAAATTATATTTAGGTATGTCAGTAAGCTTAAGTAAAAGTTGGCTATCAAAATTTCTTGCAGATTGCCCTACCTGGAACATCATATTCATTGTTGCAAAGACTAGGTGCAATAGGGGTGAGTAACAGTAGACTTGCTTCATGCCTCATCCAAAAACTTAAAATCTATCATTGATCATGTAGCTTCCTTTGGCTGGCTGAAATCTTTGTAGCGCAATGGAGCTAAATTTTTCGTGGTTGGGACCACTGCTTCTCTGGTAATATTTGAGATTCATTTTTCATTGTAGATGATTTTGTTATCAGATTCCTTTTTTTTTTTCTGCCTTCAATTTTTGTGTTCCAATTGAAGTTTTTACTTGTCCTGGTTGTATTTCTTTGAAAGATCTCATTCATCATTTATTTTGACGTGATTTGTTTTATAACTTCATATAGCATGCAAAAGGTTCATTTATGTCATCAAGGCTGCACTTAAGCGAAGTTGATGGAGTAATAGACTGTCGGATATTACCTTTCTGATATTTGTACATCATTTAGATAAGTGTTATGGTGCAATGGACAGTATCCACCAATAAATTTTTGACTAGCTATACAGAAAATAGGTCCAGTGTGTTTGAACTCAACGAGGTTCACTACACTACATAGTAGATAGAAGAACACAGGTCCAAACTACTTTGCCTAATGGAATTTCCTCACATTAAAGTTGGAAATTGAAGAAAAAGCTGAAAACTTTGCCCCCGGGGCTTTGATTTAGTGGTATGACGGCAGTGTGTGATGTGTGGGTTAGGCGCATGTCACTAGTTCAAACCTTGCCACGGATAAAGAGAAATATATGTTTCCTCTTCATGCTCTCTACACCAAGTCAGAGAAAGATTTTCCCTCTTAATCTTCTTGTCTTTCCCTCCTAGTTTCCCTTCCTTTCCTTCCCTCTATCCACACTTCCCAAAAAGAATATGTACTTTCACTTATCTAATGTTTGTTCATTTTCTCTGTTATGATCCATCTTTTCCCTTCTTTCCTTCTATTCCCCATCTTTCACATAGCCCTACAAAAATATGAAGTCTTCTCTGATTTTTATCCCTCCAGCTTGCAAGTGATCGCCTTATTTTGAAGCATTGCATATTCTAATCCAACACTTTGCAAAGTGTAGGTTAAAAGCACAGATGATTTGGAAATTGAATAATTTGCAGTGAACATGGCCTATAATCTGGCTGTCACCATAGACGCTGCACCAATTGGACCCACTCATGTTAGTCCTAGTCGAGGAATTATTCATTTACAAGTTAATTATATCTACTCAATAGATTTCAATGTTTTTGGGAGGGAAAAAGTAAAGTTTCAACCTGAATCAAATCCCAGTTGACAGTAAATCAACTTATTCTTGAAATCCTATTGACTTTTGTTGTCCTTCTCTACTACTATATCAGCATGGGCACCCAAACTCTATTGGTGAATACCTGGATTTGTCCTGATACCTTGTTGCTTTCCTGATACATTAACGAAGCATTCCCATAGATATGAATCTAGCATGCATACCTACTGCCAGATCAAGGTAGAATTAGATTTTCCATCAAGGAGATTTCTTCTTTTTAAGCCTTGATGGGCAGACTCACCCTCGTACCTGTGCTGGTTGGAGCTAGCAAGTACCCGGTGGAATAGTCAAGGTGCGCTCAAGCTGATCCGCACACAACAGTCATAAAAAAAGAAAGGTTTCTTCATGCAAGCACTCTGTTTTTTGAGTACTTAAAATTTAATCGTCAGTTCACCATCCGCCACCTGAACAGCGAGAACAGACTGAACCATGAAGATTATTGGGAAGAAAATAATCTTTTCTCATCCACCCTTCCCATTCATCCCAGAAATGAAGAAGCATGGAAGGCTTCTCCTTTTCATAATTATGCTAATTTTACTCCAGCACACCTTTACATCTAATTTGCTTAGTATTGGTGTCTTCTTTCTGCAAAATTCTCGTGAAAGAAAACAATATGGTCCTTGTTGGAACCTAAATAGCAGTTATATTTTTCTCCAGCTTGGCACTGTCATCACAAATGCACTGATAAATGCTAAGAAGGCTGTTGACAAGTCTGCTGCAGAAGAGGTGGAGAATGTACCCATTCTATCAACCAGTGTAGCTTATGGTGTTTATATGGCAGTTTCGAGCAACCTTCGGTTAGTGAAATGTCTCTGCATTATTGTTTAAGAAACTTCCAGCATTCATGTTTTCAGATAGTTTGAGATCTATATGGTTTGTGACACATCCAATTAAAATGATTCTAGGTTTGATACTTCTCTATGGTTATTATGGTATTTTCTGCTGAAGAAAGCTCAAAGCATCTGCTTCATCCCAAAAAAAAAAAAAAAGTTAATCTCAGGCCTTCTTTTCATCTTCTCATATTCCTGTGGCAAGGTTATTGAGGCTGCAAGGATTTGATACTAGATTAACGCGAAAAAGGATTTCTTTAGGATTAGCATGTCTCAGTGGAAGTGTCACTGGTTAAGATGAAGAGTACATACAAGGTTACCTCTTTTGTTTTCAATTAGAATCTGGAGAAGGTCATCAAGTCTTTTCCCTCATAAAGTGCAGCACGTTGCTTCTGAAGTACCTTACATAGAAACAATACAAGTCATAGTACCATTGAAGACAGCTCGACTATCTAGGACTTAACCTGTCTGACATGTCAACCGCATTCTAGCATGATATGTATCAGCATTCTATTAGGCACCTTTCTCATTCTGACACCCGCAGTAGACTGATATTTTCAACCGTCCATATATATTGAGCATGTTTCCTCTTTGTCAGATACCAAGTACTGGCTGGTGTAATTGAACAACGGATTTTAGAACCCTTGCTGCACCAACACAAGTTAATGTTAAGTGCAGTTTGCTTTGCTGTGCGAACAGGCAACACATTCCTGGGTTCATTACTGTAAGATACTTTACGTCTTCATGAACTATTACATTTTCTCTTTTCTCGGTTTGTTTTGCTTCTGCTCACACGACAATTCAAAAAATGGTTTTACAGGTGGGTTGATTATGCTCGTTGGATAGGAATTCAAAAGGCTGAAGAAGTTGAAAAATAGGCACCGTTGCTTGATTTTATTTTCCGAGAACTTTTTTTTAATTTAACCATGGGGTTAGGCATTGACCCCTACCTTGTATATTAATAAAACAAAAGAGAACACATGAAGGAGGGGGACATAAAACCGTACCTCCTGTGTTTGCAAGTTAGAGTTGATACACAACAACTCTGTACACCATGTTAGCTTACAAAACATCTGTACATATTTACCTAGTAGAACTAGTTCTACTTGGATTTGAACTATGTGTAGTTCCAATCTCACCTCATAACTTTGAAATTCCTAATCTGCATGGTCTGATCCTGAAGTTACGCAAATCCTGTTTTATCTATTCTATAAGCCCCTATGGCTTTACCTGGCAGTTGATGACTGTGCATGTGAACCTGCAAATTCTGTGAACTTCCACCATATTTAGCGAGAGAGTCTGCTACTTCATTAGCTACCCTGTAACAGTCGATTAATGTGTACCGATTGTGAAAGATGCTTATCTTCATTTCTGATATAAGATCATGCAAATCCCAGCTGGATTTAATCAAGCCTAAAAGCATGTTCACCACTAGCAGGGAGTCCATCTCTAGAATCACCTTTGCTTCCAAGATATATATATGAGCACACCATCTTAATCTAAAAGCTGCTACTTGCACCTCTGCCATGTTGTTGGAGCAAAAATTGAGAGGAGCTGCATAAGCCATTATCATATTGCCATTCTTATTTCTTATGACGACTCCTATTCCTGCTGTCGTGATGCTGGGATTACTACTACCATCTGTGTTAAGCTTAACTTTCTTCTGGGTGATTCCACTTGACTTGGATGTATTTAAGCTGAGGCGTGATATTTTCCATCTCACTGCATAGTTGACTCCATGAATTTCTCTCAATGAGTTGAATCATGTTTTTGCCAAGAAGAATGGTGAGATGGTGAATTACCTCCCTGCAGATATTGAAGATTGTTGACTTGCCCTTGTCATATCTAGCTACACACCTTGACCTCCATAGCTCCCGGAATATCAGGAAAGGGGCAGCCTGGCTGACAAGTCTTTTTGCTTAGTTCAAACTACTTTGATCCCACCATGAGGTCAACATAGCAAGTAGAGACTGTTTGTTCATTTTGATCACATAAATGACTTGCATGCTGACCCTGTACAAACAGGTGATCTATTGTTTCTTCCTTAGCAGGGTTACAGCAGGAACATCTTCGGTGTCTGGTTGTTAAACCTGTTTGACACTACATAGAAGGTCAGTGAGAATCAATTCTCTCTAGGCGAGGTTATCTTGAAACTTCTTAGGGCTCATGTCGATTCATGTATTCTAGCCCCCCCTTCCTTTTGGTTAAGGCATTTTTCGCTGGTGTGTTCTTTTAGTTTTTCGGGTGATTTATGAAACTTATAAAGCATCCTGTGTAGGATAATGAGGATTCTGATTTGTTAAATTTTTATTACACCTTTTGGTTGAGCAAGCACACTATAGTCATGCATCTTTACCCTTAAATGTAAGAAATATGTGTTGGGTTTTTTGAAATGTGAAGAGTGTGAATGGGAAATGGGTGGAAAGATGAAAAAGTTCATTTTAGTAGGGAAATGCACTTTCCCCCACATTGGTAGAGGAAAAGGCTTTTGTTGGGTTTAAATAGAGATTTACTTCTCTTAGCTCTTAAAAGGGTTGAGAAGATAGTCTCGCGCCGTCGTCTGAATGGATTAGTCAGATTAATTGTTCCTCCACGTTTTCCCATTAATTAATAATTCATTATTTTCTGATTTATTTTGAACGTAGGAACAACAAGCTTAAGAAATCTATTGTTATTTATTTTCGCTTAAATAAATATTGTTTAAGGAGACTGGTTAAGGAGACTAAAACCTTTGTGGTTTTCTACTCCTATACTGTATATTAATCTGCTTGTGGAGACTAAAACCATCGTGGTTTTTCTACTCCTAATTACTGTTAAATAATCTGTTTGTGGAGACTAAAAGCCTTTGTGGTTTTTTCTACTCCAATTGTTTAAACAGTTTGTTGATATTGTTTCTGCTTGTGTCATTT
This sequence comes from Petunia axillaris subsp. axillaris, assembly GCA_029990575.1. NCBI lineage: Eukaryota > Viridiplantae > Streptophyta > Magnoliopsida > Solanales > Solanaceae > Petunia > Petunia axillaris. The sequence goes on from JARKNS010000004.1 coordinate 135,779,304, forward strand.
TGACAGAGATGACAAATGGAGTGGATCCAACTGTCCCTGTTGTGAGTACTAATGCTACCACAGTTTCTGGTGCTGCTGGACCTAGCCGTGCTGCTGCAACGGTTATGCCACCTGCAGAAAAGCCGGGGAAGTTTTCTGGTGTGGACTTTAAAAGGTGGCAGCAAAAGATGTTCTTTTATCTGACCACCTTAAGCCTACAAAGGTTTATTAAGGAGGATGCTCCAGTCCTGACTGATGAAACACCTGAAAACGAACGCTTCCTTGTGATTGAGGCTTGGAAGCATTCTGACTTCCTATGCAAGAATTATATTCTAAGTGGCTTGGAAGATGACTTGTACAACGTTTACAGTAATGTTGAAACGTCTAAGAAACTGTGGAATGCTCTAGAAAAGAAATATAAGACTGAAGATGCTGGACTGAAGAAATTTGTGGCTGCCAAATTTCTGGATTATAAAATAGTGGATAACAAATCTGTTGTGTCCCAAGTCCAAGAACTTCAAGTCATTATCCATGATCTCCTTGCTGAAGGTTTGGTCCTGATTAATACTTATATTAAAAGTATTAATTATATTGTTGCTAACAAAGTTTTCCTTGAAGGTTTGGTGATTAATGAGGCGTTTCAATTTGCAGCCATGATTGAAAAGTTACCTCCATTATGGAAGGACTTTAAAAATTACTTGAAACATAAACGCAAGGAGATGACCCTTGAAGATTTGATTGTACGCTTAAGGATTGAAGAAGACAACAAATCTGCTGAAAAGAAGGCTCGTGGAAATGCTACAATAGCGGGAGCAAATATTGTTGAGCATAATCCAAATCAAAATAAGAGAAAGAAGCCTTCTGGAGGGAAGACCAACCCAAAAAGTTCAAGGGAAATTGCTACAACTGCGGCAAGAGTGGACATAAGTCCGCAGACTGTCGTGCTGCAAAGAAGGACAGGAAAAAGGAAAAAGGTCAAGCAAACATGGTTGAAGAGAATAAATTGGCCCAAGGAGTGCAAGAGATTGATTTGTGTGCTATGATTTCTGAATGCAACTTAGTTGGAAATCCTAAAGAATGGTGGATTGATTCAGAAGCCACCCGCCATGTTTGTGCTGTGAAGGAAGCCTTTGCTTCATATGCTCTCGCTGGACCTGATGAGGCGCTCTCTATGGGCAATTCTGCAACGGCCAAAATTGAAGGATATGGAAAGATATTACTCAAGATGACGTTGGCAAGGTTGTGACTCTGAACAATGTTCTTCACGTTACTGAAATAAGGAAGAACTTGGTGTCTACTGCACTTCTCGTTAAAAACGGGTTTAAGTGTGTTTTTGTTTCTGAAAAAGTTGTAATAACTAAGAATGAGCTGTATGTAGGAAAAGGTTACCTGACTGAGGGCCTTTTCAAACTCAATGTAATGGTCGTTGACACTATGAATAAAATTGCAGCTTCTTCTTACTTACTTGAGTCAAATAATTTATGGCATTCTCGTTTGCGACATGTCAATTATAAAATCTTGCGTAAAATGATCAATTTGAAAGTATTGCCTAAATTTGATTGCGAAAAGTCAAAATGTCAAATATGTGTTGAGTCTATATATACTAAACACCCTTACAAGTAAATTGAAAGGGATTCTGAACCTTTAGACTTAATTCATACGGATATTTGTGACATGAAGTCAATACCATCTCGCGGTGGAAAGAAGTATTTCATAACTTTTATTGACGATAGCACTCGTTACTGCTATGTTTATCTACTTAGTAGTAAAGATGAGGCAATTGACGCATTCAAGCAATACAAAAATGAAGTTGAAACACAACTTAACAAAAAGATCAAAATGATAAGAAGTGATAGGGGTGGCGAATACGAATCTCCTTTTGAACAAATATGTTTGGAATATGGCACTATTCATCAAACAACTGCCCCTTACACGCCTCAATCTAATGGGATTGCGGAAAGGAAAAATCTAACATTAAAGGAGATGATGAATGCCTTGTAAGTTCGGGTTTACCCCAGAACTTGTGGGGGGAAGCTATATTCACGGCTAATCAAATACTCAATCGAGTTCCCCATAGCAAAACACTTTCCATTCCATATGAAAAGTGGAAAGGAAGGAAGCCCAACTTGAATTACTTCAAAGTGTGGGGGTGTTTGGCAAAAGTGCAAGTCCCAAAACCCAAAAGGGTTAAGATTGGACCGAAAACAGTTGATTGTGTTTTCATTGGATATGCTATAAATAGTAAAGCATATCGGTTTCTGGTTCATAAATCAGAAAGTCCCAACATTCATGTTAATACGGTGATGGAATCTTATAGTGCTGAATTCTCTGAAAGAATATATCCGTATAAAAAGAAATGTGAGTCAGTTGGTGAAAGATCCAAACGACCTCGGGAAGGAACCAAAGGAAATTCATCAAATGAGGAAGAACCAAGACGAAGCAAGCGTCAAAAAACTTCTACTTCATTTGGGGATGACTTTGTCACTTTCTTTTGGAAAATGAGCCTCGGACATTTAAAGAAGCCATGTCTTCTTCAGACTCTCCATTTTGGAAAGAGGCAGTCAATAGTGAAATAGAATCTATTTTGAGCAACCATACTTGGGAGTTGGTTGATCTTCCTCCTGGAAATAAACCATTAGGTTCTAAGTGGATTTTCAAAAGGAAAATGAAAGCTGATGGCACTATTGACAAGTACAAGGCAAGGCTTGTTGTTAAAGGGTATAGACAACAAGAAGGTCTTGACTACTTTGACACATACTCGCCGGTAACCAGAATTACATCCATACGTATGTTAATAGCGTTAGCCGCTGTGTATGGTCTTGAAATCCATCAAATGGACGTTAAGACAGCGTTCTTAAACGGGGATTTGGAGGAAGAAATTTACATAAAACAACCTGAAGGGTTCGTGGTTCCAGGAAAAGAAAAGATGGTGTGTAAACTTGTTAAGTCGCTTTATGGACTAAAATAAGCACCTAAATAATGGCATGCGAAATTTGATCATACAATGTTGTCAAATGGCTTTAAAATTAACGAGTGTGATAAATGTGTTTACATTAAGAACACTCCTAATTATGTAGTCATTGTTTGTCTGTATGTGGATGACATGTTGATAATGAGTAATGACATTGCCAATATAAATGCTACAAAGCGCATGCTAACTAGCAAATTTGATATGAAAGACTTAAGAGTTGCCGACTTAATTCTGGGTGTTAAGATCCATAGGACTCCTCAAGGTCTGGCTTTGTCTCAATCTCACTACATCAATAGTGTGCTTGAAAAATTTAAATATTTAGATTTTAAAGTTTTAAAGACTCCTATTGATGTAAACCTTGCTCTTAAAAAGAACAAAGGTCAAAGCACGTTGCAACGGGATTATGCTCGTGTTTTGGGAAGTTTGATGTACATCATGAATTGTACTCGTCCAGATATAGCTTGTGCCATAAGTAAACTAAGTCGATACACGAGTAATCCCAATCAAACTCATTGGATGGCAATGAAACGTGTTTTGGGATATTTAAAATACACCCAAGACTTTGTATTGCATTATAACAAGTATCCTGCAGTCATTGAAGGATATTGTGATGCCAATGGATCACCGGCACAACTGATTCTAAGTCCACAAGTGGATATATTTTCGCACTTGGTGGAGGAGCGGTGTCTTGGAAATCGTCCAAGCAAATGTGTATTGCCCGCTCTACAATGGAAGCTGAATTTATAGCTTTAGATAAAGCCGGTGAAGAAGCTGAATGGCTCCGGAACTTTTTGGAAGACATTCCGTTCTGGCCTAAACCGTTGACACCAATTTGTATACATTTTGATAGTCAATCGGCTATAGGACGAGCTAGGAATGTCATGTATAACGGTAAGAATCGTCACATACGACGAAGGCATAAAACCGTTAGGGACCTACTCTCTAGAGGAATTATCACCATTGATTACGTGAAGTCAAGGGATAATGTATCGGATCCGCTTACAAAAGGCCTAACTAGAGAGGCGGTTGAGTGTTCATCGAATGGAATGGGACTATGGCCAAGGACAAGTCATCACGGCGGTAACTCTACCTAGGAGACTGGAGATCCCAAGAACTAGGTTCAAGGAGAATACAAAGTTGTGTATGACGGTCCAACATTGTCAATTAAATGTTTGTTCCATTCTCGTGATGAGACAATGTTCAAGTACCAAGGATAAAATGCTAGAGGCATTTTTTAATGATTATCTAAGTTTGATATTGTAATTATCAAACAGTGTATATCTATAGGATTACACGTTTAGAAATCACCTATGTAAGTGTGAAGTGGAAGCTGCTTCAAGGAGAATTCGGTATGGCTAGTTCTCTAAGCACTTATGAGACCAGGCGGTGTTCATGGCTGAAATGAACACAACAGTGAGAACCAAAGACGGTTAAGGGTTAGTTGTGTGACTTACGTTGTCTAGGTATACACCAAAGCTCAACGGTTCAAAGATATTAAATCTACCGATTGACCGAGTATATCCGATGTATGTTCACTACGGAAAGTTCAAAGGGAAACCTACTTATCCCGATGCAACTAATTCTTTCTTGCAAATCACACAAGTCTATCATGCATATTTCCAATATAGCCATTCCCCATTCATGTGGGGGATTGTTGGATTTTTTGAAATGTGAAGAGTGTGAATGGGAAATGGGTGGAAAGATGAAAAGGTTCCTTTTAGTAGGGAAATGCACTTTTTCCCACATTGGTAGAGGAAAAGGCTTTTGTTGGGTTTAAATAGAGATTTACTTCTCTTAGCTCTTAAAAGGGTTGAGAAGAAGGAAAGCCTCGCGCCGCCGTCGTCGCTCGCTCGTCTCGGCTTCGGATTCGGTCAATTGATATGATTGATTGACTTAATTTTTTGGACCAACAAAAACTAAAAATATTAATTAATTAATAATTTTTTATTAATATTTAATATTAAATCTGTTTGTGTAACAGGAATCTGAATGGATTAGTCAGATTAATTGTTCCTCCACGTTTTCCCATTAATTAATAATTTATTATTAACATTTAGTGAATTCAGCCATTAGTGGTAGTGAATTCAGCCATTAGTGGTTGTGTCTCTTCATATTTTTTCCCATGGCTATATAAACTGGTCAGTCGTCAATCTCTGAACACACACTGAACACAGACAGAAAACATATCTTACTGCATCCCCTCTCTTTCTGCATACTAAAGTAAGTCGTGTGATTTGCTCCGTTCCTTTGTGTTCGCAATGTTCTACCGTTTGAAGTGCCGCTACGTAGAACTGTTATCCCGTTCCATCCTGGGAGAAATTAACCCGTGAACCTTGGGCATTGTGAGGGGGTTAGATTTCTTAAGGAGACACAAGTAAATTGTGGGCTCGGGATCGTCCCCTAAGCACTAATTATATACATATCTGTTTTTGTATTTTCTGATTTATTTTGAACGCAGGAACAACAATATGCACCCGTGGAAATGACCAGAGCTGAAACTTAATAAATTATATCATCAACCTATGTTTTGATTGTTCTTATTACTGTCCTTTATTTTGCATTTTTTATGACTTATTTGAGTACTCTCTCATGGATCATTTTCAACCTTGCTATTGCATTGCACTATGTGTGATTCACTGATTTGATTTGCAATTCCTTTTTCATAAGGTCAGTAGATTTTTCCAGATAGCATCCTGAAGATGCCCATAGTTGCAACAAGAGAGCCAGCTTCCCTTCCACATTACAATACAGCTCTAAAGTAAAGGTAGCTGATAAAATCCAAATAAGTAAATAAGAAAAATAAATACTCCAATGTTCATTGCAATCGTAATCTATAATGCACCAAAATGCTGAAGTATAAAAAAATAGCTTTAAAAGTTCTGTTATTCATCCAAAATCTCTGTTCCTCACTTCTTAGAACCCAAACTTAGCTGCAGATGGTATACCATCCATAGCTTATTGAATATTTTCAGTCTTAGCTCCAAAATGTAGCCTTCAGTGTATTTGGCATCACCTGTTCCAGTCCAGAATTCCGACGAACAGGCACCATACTTCTCTAGTCACTGCAAAAGGTCGGTTCGAGTTGTCCAATACCTCAAAGTAAAAGTAGCATCTGTTACATCTTAAGCCTTTTGTTATACGCGGATCTGGAGCCCTACACACTCTAATGAGGAAGTACGGTCGCAAGATTAAAACTCAAAAGAGTTAGAGGGGGACTTACACAAGCTCTTGAGCATGTGGTTACATTCAATACAATGCGCGAAACATACCATGATAATAGATAAACGATGTATCAGTCAAATGACAGTTGATGCTATTGGATTATGCATAACTTCCAAACAAAGGTTGGCATAGTTAGTGATATCAGACAATGTATTAACAGCTTCTCTTTAGTTAGTCATTCGCCTAGTAGTACAATGCTGCCAAATCTTTGAATCTATCTTGTATTCCTTCCATTTTTGTCCAGCAAATTTAGACAATGCTACAAGTTTTTCAACCTCCTGATTGTGACAGTATCTTCTCCACATAACATTCCATTGGCCAATTTTCTTACACTGTGCAATAGTCTATCCACCAAATCTGTACAACAGAAGAAATGAAGCCTTCTCCACTAACTGAGAACTAATGTTTGTGAATGCAACTATAATGAGTGGCTTTTTCTTGAATCATTTTATTATATCCCTTCCCTCTTTTGAATTCATACCGTTTGACACACACACTCACATGTGCTGCCTTTATCCCTCCTCTCTGGGTTGATCAAATTCTGACAGAAGAGATGCTTAACTTGAGTTCAATCTTGCGAAAGAAGATGACATGATATTTTAAGGGCTAATAATACTAGAACTTTTTTATTTGCTGAAATTTCTATTCAAATTGCAGTAGTTTATAGTTTTCTTTTTATTTTTTAGTAACAATCAAATCCAAAATGGGATTATATGGCAAATTTTAACAATAACATAACCAAGTTATAATGGACTCCAAAACACTTGTTCTTTATCAAGTACCATATGAAAGATATCTAATTCAAATAAGTACCATCTTTCTTTAGTCTCCCTTTCTCCTGAATCATACATGTTGGGAAGCGTGCTAGGCTAGTGGAAAGGGAAAATATTTGAATGATAAAAATAATAAAATTTACAAGACAAAACAAGACACAAGATTTACGTGGTTCGGTAATTTTTGCCTACGTCCACGGCCACACAGAGAATATATTATTTCTTTAGAGAGAAAGAAGAGAAAGTTGTGAAGGATGATATACAAATGAAAGATCGTTGCCTATTTATAGGCGTCAGAAGCAATGCTATACGTAATTGCATACGTCATTCTTTACAATTTTTTTCTTCTTTTGCCTAATTTCTTTGGCTTTCTTTCTTTTCTCCTTGTCTGTTCTTCTTCTGCCTAATTTCTTTGTTTTTGTTCTCTTGTTTCTTTTCAAACGTGGGTTTGCCTTTTGCACCCATCAATCTCCCCCTCAAACCCATGTACATTAAAGAAAATAAAATGACATGTCTCTGTGTGGCGCCTCCACTTCACTAGTTTTGAAGGCTAACTGAGGCAATGCACAACCTCAGCTTATCAACACCAACTGCTTTGGTCAGCATGTGGTTCTTCGATCCCGGTATCTTCTTTAGCGAGAGAGTTCCATCACTTATCAACTCCCGGATATGATGATACCTTAGCTGGATATGCTTTGATCTTGCATGAAACACTGGATTCTTGGCAAGATGAATTGCACTTTGGCTATCACTGAAGAGTGCACAATCGTCCTGCTTTTTGCCTAACTCTTCCAGAAGTTTTTGAGCCAAATCATCTCTTTTGCAGCTTCTGATATTGCCATGTATTCTGCTTCGGTGGTAGACAAAGCAACACTTTTCTGGAGTCTGGACATCCAACTAACAGCAGTACCACCCAAAGTAAACACATATCCTGTGGTACTTTTTCGACTATCCAGATCACCACCTAGGTTTGCATCAGAAAACCCTTGTAAGATAATATTGCTCCTTTTGAAACAAAGTGCCATACCTGAACTGCCTTTGAGGTATCGCAAGATCCATTTTACCCCTTCCCAATGCTCTTTTCCTGGGTTTGACATGTATCTGCTGACAACTCCAACTGCATGGGCTATGTCGGGTCTGGTACAAACCATAGCATACATCAAGCTTCCTACTGCTGAAGCATATGGTACCTTCGACATGTATCTCCTTTCTTCATCTGTCTTTGGTGATTGCTCCTTAGACAGATTGAGGTGGCTTCCCAGTGGAGTGCTTCTAGTCTTTGCATCATGAAGACTAAACCTGCTAAGTACCTTCTGTATGTACTTTTCTTGAGATAGCTTTAAGGTTCCTTCATACCTATCTCTGCTAATCCTCATCCCAAGCATTTTCTTAGCTGGTCCTAAGTCCTTCATTTCAAACTCCTCTGCCAGCTGTTGCTTAACCACGTTGATCTCATCTATGCTAGATCCTGCAATTAGCATATCATCAACGTACAAGAGTAAAATGATATAGGATTCATCAAGATTTTTGATATAGCAACAATGGTCCATCTGACATCTTTTGAACCCATTGTTATTCATGAATCCATCAAATTTCTTATACCACTGTCTAGGAGCCTGTTTCAGACCATACAGACTTTTCTTCAACCTGCACACAAGATTTTCTTTACCAGGGACTTGAAAACCTTCAGGTTGTTTCATGTAGATGTCTTCCTCAAGGTCACCATGTAAGAAAGCAGTTTTGACATCTAACTGCTCCAAATGCAAATTCTCTGCAGCTACGATACTTAGCACCAACCTGATAGTAGTTAATTTGACTACAGGAGAAAAGATCTCAGTGTAGTCAATTCCTTCTTTCTGCTGAAAGCCTTTTACTACTAATCGTGCTTTGTATCTTTTCTTACCATCATGCTCTTCTTTGACCCTGTACACCCACTTGTTCTGCAATGCCTTCTTACCCTTTGGTAACTCTGTGAGTGTCCATGTTTCATTCTTATGAAGAGAATTCATCTCTTCTTTCATGGCCAACTTCCACTTGTCAGAGTTCTTCACCTGCATTGCTTCATTGAAATGCTCTGGTTCTCCTGCATCAGTTAAAAGTAAATAGTGGAGAGAAAGAGAAAGCCTATCAGGAGCTTTGGAAACTCTTTTAGATCTCCTTAATATAGGCTCCGGAGTAACTGATCCAGAATTTTGTTCAAGTTCTGGCTCCAAATCAGATTCAGATTCTGATTCTATCTCTGGTTCTGGTTCTGATTCTGTTCCTGATCCAGCTTCTGGTTCTGCATCTCTAATCTCAGAATCAGCTTCGTCATTTCCAGCCACTTCATTCTCTGAGATTCCTTCCAACTCAGCTGTTTCAGTTGTTGGTCTCCTGGTGTTAGCCGATTCTACTCCAAGCCTGTCCTTGTACATCACATTTTCATTGAAAGTGACGTCCCTGTGTCTTATGATCTTTCTATTATGGTCATCCCAAAATCTATAACCAAAATTATCATCACCATAGCCAATAAAGAAACATTTTTTGGCTTTAGGATCAAGCTTATCTCTATCATTGGAGTTTACATGTACATAAGCAACACAACCAAAGATTCTCAGATATGAAAGATTTACCTTCTTTCCTGTCCATACTTCCTCAGGAATTTTGATGTCCAGCGGTACTGAGGGTCCCCTATTTAACAGGTAAGCTGCCGTGTGAACAGCTTCTGCCCAAAAGCATTTTGGCAAGCCTGAATGTATTCTCATACTCCTTGCTCGTTCATTCAGGGTTCTGTTCATCCTCTCCGCCACTCCATTTTGTTCTGGTGTTCCAGGAACTGTCTTGATCATTCTGATCCCATTCTTAAAGCAAAATGCTTTGAACTCTTGACTATCATACTCTTCTCCATTGTTTGACCTCAGACATTTTAGCTTTAGCCCCGTTTGATTTTCAACTTCAGCTTTCCACCTTTTAAAGGTAACAAATACGTCAGATTTATTTTTCAGAAAATAAACCCATACCTTTCTTGTGGAATCGTCAATGAAGGTGACATAATAGCGTGAGCCTCCAAGAGAATTTACAGGAGCTGGTCCCCACACATCAGTGTGCACTAGTTCCAGCTTTTCCTTCTTTGGTGTCCTTCCTGCCTTTGAGAAACTAACTCTTTTTTGTTTCCCATAGACGCAATCTTCGCACAAACCTAGTTCAACATGCTTGAGGTTTGGCAATTTTTCCTTGGATGCTAGCAGCTTCATTCCCTTCTCACTCATGTGTCCGAGCCTTCGGTGCCACATTGCTGAGTTGCGATCACTATCAACAGCTGCTACAATGTCCCTATGTACTGCAGTTGCATATAGTGTTCCTTTCTTGGAGCCTCGTGCTATAACCAAATTTCCTTTGGTTATTTTCCATGATCCGTTACCGAATACTGTTGTATATCCATCACTGTCAATTTGACCCATGGATATCAGGTTCTTCTTGAGACCCGAAACATGTCTCACATTTTGCAATTTCAACAGCATCCCTTGTGCAGTCTTTATATGAACTTCACCTTTCCCCATAATATTTAAAGGTTCATCATCTGCGAGATAAACCTTGCCGAATTTTCCAGCAACATAATTATGCAATAATTCTTTTCATGGGGTAGAGTGAAAAGATGCACCTGAGTCCAGAATCCAAGATTCAACTGGACTGTCTACGCAGCAAATTAGCGCATCACCAACTTGTTCAGCACTAACATTTGCTGAACCATCATCCTTTTGATGATCTTTCTTCTTCGGTTCTCTGCACTGATTGCTGTAATGGCCCTTCTTCTCGCAATTCCAACAATTAATGTCTTTGCAATTTTTGGATTGACCCCTTCTCCTCGACTTTGATCTGCCACGTCCTTGACTTTGTCCTTTCTGGCTGCTTCTCCCCTGCTTTCGGTGTTTAAAGCAGATCCTGGGGAATCACTAGATTCTCTCCGGCGAATATCTTCGCTTAGAATCAAGTCCCGAATATCATCCAATTTGAGCTTGGAATTTCTCGACGAACTGCTGACTGCAGTTACAGTTGCATTCCAACTTTCCGGTAAGGATGATAGTAAAATCAGCGCCTTGACTTCGTCATCAAATGTGATAGTGACAGAACTCAAATGAGTTAAAATTGTATTAAACTCATTGATATGTTCCGTGACAGATGCACCTTCTGTCATCTTTAAGTTGAACAAGCGGCGCATCAAATATACTTTGTTTGAAGCCGATGGCTTCTCATACATATTTGATAGCGCTGTCATCAAGCCTGAGGTGGTCGTTTCATTAATAATATTGAAAGCCACATTCCGTGTCAGCGTCAGCCTAATCACACCAAGAGCTTGGCGATCTAATAGATCCCAATCTGCCTTGGCCGTACTCTCTGGTTTTACCCCGGTCAGAGGTAAATGCAATTTTTTCTGGTACAGATAGTCCTCTATCTGCATTTTCCAGAAACCAAAATCTTTGCCATTGAATTTGTCAATCTTAACTTTCCCTTCATCCATAGCCATAATTTCACAAAAAAAAATATTTTGTGAATAGTGACTGTGAATTGTAAAAAAAACGTGAATAGTACTATGCCAACACAGTCTGCTCTACCAGAAATACACTGTCTGTGCTCTGATACCAGTTGTTGGGAAGCGTGCTAGGCTAGTGGAAAGGGAAAATATTTGAATGATAAAAATAATAAAATTCACAAGACAAAACAAGACACAAGATTTACGTGGTTCGGCAATTTTTGCCTACGTCCACGGCCACACAGAGAATATATTATTTCTTTAGAGAGAAAGAAGAGAAAGTTGTGAAGGATGATATACAAATGAAAGATCGTTGCCTATTTATAGGCGTCAGAAGCAATGCTATACGTAATTGCATACGTTATTCCTTACAATTTTTTTCTTCTTTCGCCTAATTTCTTTGGCTTTCTTTCTTTTCTCCTTGTCTGTTCTTCTTCTGCCTAATTTCTTTGTTTTTGTCCTCTTGTTTCTTTTCAAACGTGGGTTTGCATTTTGCACCCATCAATACATACATACATGCGTACATATACAAACAGATTTTATTTATAGTATGTGCGCGCGCTCTCTCTTTTGGGATGGAAACTCAACATTAAGTGCGTATTCAATTTAACTCGTAAATTAAATTAATTACAACAGAAACTTAAATATTAATATAATATGCAACATTATCAGCAGTTTGACCCACGAATTACACAAAATAGAGTAGTATGCTAATATGCTTAGCTCCTTTATTTTTTTAACTTCATGTGTAGATGGAACTTGAACATTGTAGATTGATGTATAATAAAAATTAACCTAATCGTGGGAGAATAAGGGAGGAGTTTATTCAAGGTGTCGATGAATTTATTAAAAATGCAATGTCTCTTCCTTTATTTCAAAGAGAAGCAGCAATGTAGAAATTTGTTGACGTCAGAGCAAGTTACGAACCATCTTTATAGCAAGGGATTTATAGACAATTATTAAAGTGTGGACTAGTCATGGAGAGGTCGAGTATAGTGCTGGTAACATAAAGAGGCGTGGTAGCCTGTTGGCTCGAGGTGAGCTATTTAAGGAGACTCACACTAAGAAAAAGAAGCTCTTTCAGAGTAAGGTCGAGCCCCTTGCTGTTGATACCTATGTAAGTACTCAAAGTTAGACTTTATATCTATCATATATTTTAGCATGCATATTTCGTTGTAGAATGAGTTTACCCGGAGGTTGACTGAGTACATCCAGGGTCACTTGGCCAATGAACAAGGTCAGACGTACCAACCATCTGAAGAAAAAACTCAAAGAATATGGTTGAAGACGATTAACGACGTGCACAACGCACTACTAAAAATACAGCATTTTCAGACCGAAATTTCAGACCGAAATTTGGTTGGAGTACATTGTCCGACCGACGCGGTGGGATAATTCAATGAATTTTAATTAAATATATATATTTTTTAATTTAGTCGACCACCGCGGTCGGACAGTAATTAAAAATTTTTGACCGACCGCAGCGGTCCGAGGGCGGTCGGTAGACAGAAGCTATAGCAGCCCGTTTTTCATTTCACAAACCCACCTCTCTCTCTCTCTCTCTCTCTCCCCTTTCTTTCTTTCTCCCATTCAACCCGAATCCAATCCAAATCTATTAAAACAACAAGGTTTAACATCAATTCCATTCATCTACAACTTGGTAAGTTTAATTTTCATAGTTTTCTTCCTATTTTCCCCAAATTCGAAAACCCTAACTTTTTTTATCTATTTTTTTTGTAGTTCTTCCATCTATCAAAGTTGGGGATTAGTAAATTAGTGGTGGTGGAGTACAAAACCATCCCTTGAGGTGAGTTTTATTGTGAAACACCAATTTTTTTTTAAAAAAAATTTAATTTTAGCTCGTTTTTGTCATTTTTTCCTATTTTTGAATTCTAGCTCATGAAATTAATCTATGACATAGTAGTTGCTATTTGGTTGTGAACTAGGTTACATAGTGTTGTTGTTTGGTTTGGGAAATGTTGAAGCTAGTTTGACATTTTTGTTGGTATTGTAAAAATTAGGTTGATTGGAAAAGTGGGTGTTGTTAAAAAAATGATTGGGTTATTGAATGCACATTTAGAAGATGATAAATTGGAAAGTAACACTTTGAATGGGTTGTTCTAGTGAAAAAGTTGGTGTTCCATTGAGAAGAGTACACTTTGAATGGGTTGTTGTTGATCAATGTTGTTGATGGGTTCCTTTAGTAGTGTTGTTGTTGTTGTTGAATGTTGTTAATGGTGTGTACTAGTGTTGTTGTTGTTGTTGTTGTTGTTGTATTGCTTTGAGAAAGAATTGTTGGTGTATAGTGTAGTTTGGTAGTTAGAGTCTTTGAGGCATTTCATCAAATAAGTGGTGAGCAACAAAGACATAATAGGAACTAGGCATAATAGTTATACATGCTCTAGTCTAGTAGTTTGGTAGTATTAGGCCTATAACTTGAATTCAAAAATTTAAGTTGAATAGTTTGCAAATAGTTTTAAATTACTCCAACTAAGTATAGATAAGTAAATAGTTTTATCATTTTGAATAAATAGATATAAGTTGCAAATGAGAAGTGTTATTAATTACTAAATGATAATCTTAGAGAACAAATTAGTTAGTAATATAAAAGTAATTGACTTAGAAAATTATACAATTACTTAATCTTATGAAAATTGGTAGTGTATCAAAGAAATGTTTGTTTAAATATTTGCAATTTAATATGCATCTCAAACGTGTAATTTTTGTGTAGATATGGTTAATGAAAGTCGTAGTTGGATGTATAATAGAAATAATCCCGGCCGGCAGGGGATGAGGGCAGAATTTGCAGTAGGTGTTGAAGATTTTATTGAAAAGGCGAAAACACTTGATGATTTTATACGGTGGGGCCAGATTAAGTGTCCTTGTCTGGACTGCAAGTGCATAAAAGGGAAAAATTTGGAAGATGTTGAAATGCATCTTTATAGGAAGGGTTTTATGCCAGATTATTTTGTTTGGGTTTATCATGGAGAGTCTAGGGATGTGGAGGGTGATGTTCATTTTCAAAATGCTTATGTCGGTGGGAGTGGTCCGATCTCAAACGAGGATGATCTTGATAATTATCGAATGAACGATATGGTTAATGATGCTTTTGGAATGTACCCAGAGGAGCCATCCCAACCGGGTACATCGCAACCAAATGTAGAGCACATTCCTAATGATGAGGCAAAACTCTTCTATAAACGGTTGGAGGAAGCTAGTCGTCCATTGTACGAAGGCTCAGTACATTCCAAGTTGTCAGTTGCTGTTAGATTGTTAAGTATTAAATCTGATTTTAGTATATGTCAAGCAGCCATGGATTCCATCATTGACCTTATGAATGATCTCAATCCGACTAACATGGCATTACCAACTAATTATTACCACACTAAGAAGTTGGTTTTCACGTTAGGTCTTTCTGCCCAGAGAATTCATTGTGTGTCAACGGTTGCATGTTATTTTATAAGGATGATGCAGAATTAGATAAATGTAAATTTTGTGAGGAGCCTCGTTACAAGCCGATTTTAAACCCTAAAAAGAAGCCGATACCTGTTAAGTCGATGCATTACTTACCCCTTATACCTTGGTTAAAGAGGTTGTATGCGTCGATGAGCTCTGCTCCTCATATGAGATGGCACCATGATCGTACGAAACAACCAGGCATTCTAAGCCATCCGTCAGATGGTCAGGCATGGAAACATTTTGATCAGGTGTATCCGGCATTTGCTAGTGAACCAAGAAACATAAGGTTGGGTCTATGTTCAGATGGGTTCACTCCTTTTGATGTCTCGTCTACACCTTATTCTTGTTGGCCCGTATTTGTCACGCCGTACAATCTTCCGCCCGAAATGTGCATGACCAGTCCTTATCTGTTTTTGAATTGCATTATCCCAGGGCCACATAACCTGAAAGCCTCGATTGATGTATTTTTGCAGCCTTTGATTGATGAGTTAAAGTTATTGTGGTATGAAGGTGTGGAAACATATGATATATCAATGAAACAGAACTTTCAACTGCATGCTTCTTTGATGTGGACAATAAATGACTTTCCAGCTTATGGAATGTTTTCTGGGTGGTCCATTGCTGGTAAGCTCGCTTGCCCTTATTGTATGGAAGATACAAAAGCATTCACTTTGTAAAATGGTGGTAAGTGTGCATGGTTCGACTGTTGCCGTCGATTCTTGCCAATGGATCATCCGTTTAGGAATAACAGTAATGCTTTTATGAAGAATCAGGTTGATTTTGAGGAGCCTCCACGAAGGTTGTCAGGAGGAGAAATATGGGATAGGGTTAATGTGTAAGGTAACCGACCAACGGCGATCTAAAGCACCTGGCTATGGTATTGATCATAATTGGACTAAACAAAGTATCTTTTGGGAGTTGCCTTATTGGAAGGATAATCTTCTTCGACATAACCTGGATCCCATGCATATTGAGAAGAATTTTTTCGAGACTGTCTTTAATACTGTGATGGATGTCAGAAACAAGACAAAGGATAATGTGAAGGCCAGGTTGGACCTTGAGGAACTTTGTAGGCGACCTGAGTTACACCCTCGATGGTGGCTACTCCCATAATCACAAGATGCATTAAATCTAGATGGACTGAGCCATGGCCATCCTGGGGTCAAGTACCATTCCCTGTAAAGCTGAGCATGTTTGACGATTTTCAGGTAATAACTATATGTTATTTTTTAATAATTTAGTTAAGTGTCACTTTTTTAGAAATCTAATATTCAATAATTATTTCAGACAAAGTGTAAATGGCATCCTGCATTTGACAGCATTGCCAAAAGCAATTTCCTTGGAAAATGCCAAGATAGAGTGAAAGGTAGCATGTATGATTGTCGAAACAAAGGAAAGAAGCCCGAGTGGATATACGATCACGTTTGGGCACAACTTCTACAATATTGGGATACTGATGAATTTAAGAAGAAGAGCGCCCAAGGAAAAGCCGCACGAGCCTCCAAAAGGGGTGGATCGCTGCACACCAGGGGTTCGATTAGCGCAACGACTCAGCGGATAATATTGGTAATTTATTAATTAATTGTATGTATTATTTTATGTAACTCACATTAATTTTCCATCTAACTTGTCATCTTTTTAATTTTGTAGGAAAGGCAAGAAGGGCGGCCAGTTCGTGTGCCTGAGATCTTTAAGAAGAGGCATATATACAGAAACAAAAAAGGAGAGGAAGTGTGGGTCGAAGACCGCGCTAAAGAGCTATATGTAAGTTATTAAATTCAATCTTTTAAAGTTATTAAATCCGTCAATATTTGTCAATCTAATTCTTGTTATTAAATTTTTTTTAGGAAAAGGCTACGGCAGTCTATGAAGAAAGGATGTAGACTCAGGCATCCGAGTGCGGTAGCAGTACCCCAGCTCAAATGACACTAGAAGAGGAAACCGCACTATGGTTGGATGTGAATGGCAGAGTAAAGAAGGGAAGTGCTTACGGCCTTGGATCGCAGTATGCCTCAGAACGTCTAAATCCAGGTTTGTTTGACAATTACACTCCTCCTGCTAGTTCAATTAATCCCTTGGTGGAAGCCGCTTTGCGCAATGAAATAGAAGAGCTTAAGAAAAAGAGTGAAGAAGAACGTTTGCGCAATGAAGAAAATATGAGAGCCATGCGGGAAATAATGCAGAACATTATGTGTGGTGGTGCGGACAAGGGAAAGAAGGGCAAGGGCAAGAGCAAGACCAAGAGCAAGAGCAAGAGCAAAAGCTGGGGGAAAGGCAAGAGCAAACGCCAATACAGCTCTGAGTCGGGTTCTGAGTCTAGTTCTGAGGCAACGGAGTAGTAATAATGGATTGTTGATGTATTAGACTTGTTTTAGACATGTTTTAACTTGTTTGGATCACTATTCGGATTGGATATGTTATGTAAATTGTTAAATTTCTATTTAAAGGCAATAAGCCTTGTTTAGACTATTATGAAGGCTTGAGAAGCCTAATCTTCTTCTGGGTGCTGTTTTTTCTGTTTTTTACAGGTGGTGTAGCTCTAATTGCAGGTTTTTTATTGCAGGTATTACACTGTCTACTGACCGCAGCGGTCCGAAATTTGGCTAATTGATTACCCAGAAATAAGTAATTTCCCACCGCAGCGGTCGCCTGGCCGACCAACGCGGTCGCCTAGCCCACCGCTGTGGTCGCCCAGTTTCTCAGTTTTTCTGCAATCTCCCACCGCGTCGGTCGCCCAGTTCAACATTATTTTTTCCACCTATGAAACTAGGCGACCACCGTCTGACCGTATTTCGGTCCGATGTCCGACCGCGGCGGTCGGAAAGCTGTGAGCGACCGCTATTTAGCCGACCGCCTTGTTAGGTCAGACAACGGTCGCCTAGCCGACCGTTGTCCGACCGGATTGGCGGTTGGAAAAGCCCTGATTTTTAGTAGTGACGGGAGAGAGTACGGTCGTCTGAGCTCAGAGCAACCATCTCACTACTTCAAGTCTGGACTGCATGGTATAGGTTCTTCGTCACATGCCAAAGAACTTGACAGAGAGGCGTTGGAGAATATGCAATGACATATAACTTTGCTAAATAGAGCCATCAAAGCAGAAACTGCAGCGCTGGAGGCAGAACAGGCTGTTCGTGAGTTAGAGGAGCAGCAAAGGGCCAGAGACTAAGAATCACTCAAGAAACAAATAGTAATTGTCCTTTCTAATATTGAATTGACCTACCCTCGACTCACTGTGCTGGAAGATGATGATGGTAATGATGAAGGTGAAGTGGATGATCAATAGATGATTGCATCATTCCAACTTTAATTTATGCTAACTTTTTATTATTATGTAATAATGTTGAACTCTTTATTAGTTGGTACTCCCTCCGTCCCATTTTATGTGGCAATATTTGACCGGGCACGGAGTTTAAGGAAATAGAGGTTGACCCTGAAAAGTTTCAATTTTACCCTTGAAAAAGTAAGAGAGAGAAGATTTGAGTAATAAAAAAGTTGTTGGTAACAAAAGTATGTAGGACCCAATAAGGGTAAAATAGAGATAATATAGTAAATAGTTGTTAAATAAGGAAAGATTGCATTCATTTTGGGACAAATAAAAAAAAAATAGTGCCACATAAATTGGGACAGAAGGAGTACTTGTTTGAGTTATTTTAACTTTTTTTGTAATTGTGGTTGGATGCAGTGTGGTAGTTGGATATTGTAGTTGTAGTGTGACTCTAGTTATGGTTGGATGTTATTTTGAAAATTTAAGGTATTGAATGTTATATGAATTGGTATGTTAATGCTTTACATTGGTCGTGTTTCTTTTATTTGGCAGGTAGTACTGCAAAAAGCAGGTACTGCTTGTTAAATAATATACAGAAAATGGATATACATCATCATAATTCTAATAAATAATTACCCAGATTTATTATAAAATTGGTGGCGTCATTATAAATATGGGTATGAATTATTGATATACCAAGGAAGTCCAACAAATTTTTCATAATTTTGTTGCCCAAATTTATATTGAAATTAACAGACGCTATCGATTTATTTTTTAATTTTAATATACCGACAGTGTCCATCAATTTTTCTAATTTTTTTCTTTCACAGGTTGTCAAAAAGTTCGTTGAAATTATACATAGCACTATCGATTTTTCTGATAGTGTTCGTCGATTTTTAATACCGGTAAGCTATTTTCCGAGAAATCAATGTCCACTGATTTATCTCGGCTATACCATGATAACGACGGTTGTCCTTGTCGGCAGTTTAATAGTGTCATTTGTCTCTACAAACTTGGTAACATCTCTAAGTATTGTGAAAAATAGTAAAGTAATTTTTTGGAAATATTTTTTTGAGGAGTTTCTAGAATAATGTAGTGTAGTATCTTGGATCTAGTTACTCTAGAATAGTCTAGTGTAGTATCTTAATTAGTTGCATATTCTAGAGATAAGAAATATCTAGATATATTCTAGATACTCTAGAGTTTTGGATAGCTAGAATGTTCTTATGGATGTATCTAGAAATGCATCTAGAACCATCCCTTGCCAAGTAATAGGGGTGGTCTTGTTGATTTTAACTAAGCCAAAAAATCAAGAAATCCTTTCTACCAATCAAAGTTCTCTCTTCCAACTTTCCTTCTCTCTTTCAAAGCTTCCTCTTCCTTAGTTGAATCTTCCAATTCTAGTTTACGATCTTGGGCTAGCAGAAGGTCTCCAAACACTAACCTTTTCTTCTGCTATTCTCTACATGGTATCAGAGACATAGGTTGGCATCTAGATTGTTTAAAGATCGGCTTTTGGTGGTAGATTCAACTGGTTTGCTTCAATGGATGTGAGTGGTCGTGCTGGTGGATTGGGGATGTAATTATTGAACCAATCCAACTACAAGATTTGGAAGACTTGTATGGAGTCTTACCTTGTTGGCGAGGACTTGTGGGAAGTTGTCAACGGTGTTAACACGAATCCTCCTGCCGACAAGCCGGAAAATAGCAAAATACTCAAGAAGTGGAGGTAGACGAATGCTAAGGTGGAGTTCATTCTAAAGAGGTCAATATCTCACAATTTGTTTGACCATATTATAAGGTGCAAGTCGGCTCATGAAATATGGAGTACCCTCGACCGGTTGTTCAACAAGAAGGATGAAGCTCGGCTACAAATATTGGGGAATGAATTGGCTAACACCACTCAAGGTAACCTCTCCATCGCCGAGTATTTTTTGAGAATTAAAAATTTATGCTAAGAAATTTCTCTATTAAATCTGGACGAGGCTATATCTGAAGCACGAATGAGAAGAACTATCATTCGTGGCTTGAAGCCCGAATATATTCCTTTTGTTACATCGATTCAAGGATGGGCCCAACAACCATCATTGGAAGAGTTCAAGAATTTGCTATCATCACAGGAGCTACTAGCCAAACAAATGGCTGGTGTATCGATCAAAGAAGGAGAAGGAAGTACTCTTGTAGCAGATAAGAGGAATTTTAGACGAAAGGAAAAACAAGGTGGTTCAAGTGAGAGATCACACTCTAAATTCCAAGAAGGTTCAAGCTCGCCCGAGAAGAAAGAAGGGTATTCTAATAATTCTGGTGAGAAGATTTTCAAGTGCTACTGGTGTGGTAAAATAGGGCATATAAAAAGATATTGTTGGGCCAGAGAAGGAAATATGGTTCAAGCTGAGAAAGCCGCCGAGGAGGAAGAAGATTGGGGAAAGTACTTCATGGCTGAAACACGATCAGTAGATACCATGGCTTCCATCAACTTTAAAAAAGATTGGATCGTGGATTCAGGATGTGGGCATTATCTTACGTGAGACCAATCCAAGTTTTCCACCTTTCGAGAATACAATGGCAATAACGTCATTGTAACGACAGATAATACAGTCCATCAGGTGGAGAATGAAGGCACTGTGGTCATCAACGAGAAGCAAGAAGACCCTATCACCCTCACCAGTGTCTTCCATTTTCAAGGTATGAAGAAAAATCTCTTTTCAGTTGCAAATGCAGTAGATGCTGAAAGCTACTTGCTAGTTGGCCCACGTGACGTGAAGTTCCTTCGAAATATCAAGGAACTCAAGAGGGATATCATTCACACCAGTAAGAGAATTAATGATCTATATGTTTTATCTGCCTCTGATTCATATGTTGAGAAAATGAGTAGCAATGATAATGCTTACCTGTGGCATACTGGACTTGGACATATTAATATGGACAAGTTAAAAGCCATGGTGAAATTGAATCTAGTAAAAGGTTTGCCTAACTTAAGAAACTTTGGTGGAGGAGAGATTTACGAGGGATGTCAATACGGAAAGTCACATTGACTTCTATTTGACAAATCCTTGTCAAGGTACATTGCTCCACTAGAACTAATTCACAGTGATTTGATGGGGCCAACAAGAACTCCTTCATTCTCTGGGTACTCTTATATGCTAATTTTTATTGATAATTTTACTAGATTTACTTGGGTTTATTTTGTGAAGCACAAGTCAGAAGTATTCAATATGTTTATAGAATTCAAAGAAACAGTTGAAGGCGAGCTTGGTTTCAGAATAAGGAGGTTGCGAACTGATAATGGCGGTGAGTTCACTTCTGATGAATTTCTCTCCTACTGTCATCAACATGGAATCAAAAGAGAACTCACATGTTCCTATACACCACAAAAAAAGAGTGGCTGAACAGAAGCTTCGACACTAAACGGAAACTTGTAAGAGTTGGCTTCATGCCAAAAATTTACCCTGTGGGCTGAAGGTATGAATTGTGCAGCATATGTGATCAATAGGGTGTCGCTTTCTCCAAACAACATGAAGTCGCCCTATGAACTGATGTTTGGAGAAAAAGCAAGCGTCAAGCATCTAAGAGTGTTTGGCTCCATATGTTATGTTCATATCCCAGATTCTCAGCGAAGCAAGTTGGATGCCAAAGCCAGGAAGTGCATCTTTGTCGGATATGGCAAAAGGAAGAAAGGATGGAAATGCATGGATCCAGAAACTCATCGCTTCGTTGTTTCGAGGGATGTCATATTTGATGAAGTTTCTTCATATTATGGAGTTATTTTTGAAGGAGCGGGTTCTAACATACTGAACCCTGAAGCTTCGAGCTTGCCCGTCATAAAGGCTTCTCCAGAAAATGCAGCTGACGAGGAGCTGAGTGAAAGAGGGACTCCAGGAACTCCTGTCATACCCGATTTTAGACTCAACTCGAGGCGAGTCGGGTTTCAGATGACTGGGAGAACTCGTTTGAGTTAAGTTTTTGGAGTCGCCACCTAATATAGTTGTAAGACGTATTAGGTCACCTAACGTCTAAAGTCAAGTTTAAAGGGTCTACCAGTCTATTTGCGAGATTCTATAAGGTAAGAAGTCCAAGTGATTCAAGGAAGAAGGTGTTAGGCACTTCCCCGAGTCCCACCAACAGGTGGTTACCGTCTGATGTTTGGCAATATTTGCCTAATTTACTTTTATATTTCCTCACATTTTGATACGTTATTCGCCCATTGCACGAAATAATTGTGATTGTTGCGCTCACTTATTGTGTTTGTGATTTTAGGAATGATTTGGATGAAGACGAGTGCAAACGGAGTGAAGATGGATAAAATCGAGCAAGAATTGATGAACTTAGCTAATCGTGGGATATGGCATTAGACGGAAAGCTATGGAGCAAGCTACGGATTTGTCATAGCTTCAGGCTTCCAAAAGCCATAGCCATGCGAGGCATGGCCTGCAGCTTCAGACTTCCAAACGCCACAAGCCATGCGACGCATGAGCTGTGGCGCACGACTCTCAAAAGCCATGAGACACGCGAGGCTTCACCTGTGGCTTTTACTTCGGCGACCCCAACGTTTCCAATTCAGTTTAGGCTTAGGATTAACTTATGGGAAGACTTTGTAAACACTATAAATAGTGTTTTAATTTCGTTTTTTGAAGGAGTTTTGCAAGAGTTTTGGAGGAGAGGGGAGGAGCCCTAGATGTCTTCTAAACAAGTTCTTTCTCTCTTTCTCTTATTCTTTTCCTTAATTCTATAGTTTTTTCGTTCTAGGATTAGAGCAAATACATGAAGGTTGATGTTTGAAAGTTGAATTCTTCCTATTAATTTACTATTACAGATTGTTTATTCTTTCTTGAGCCTAATTGTTTGGTTATTGAGGCCTGATAATTGACCACTATCTACGGTTTATAAGGTGAACTCGACAGAGGGAACTTGTGAACGCACATAAGAAAGAATAGGGCTTGATTGTGAACCTTGGCATCAGGGAATCGATTTGCGGGTAGGATAGACATATACCTATTCGCCTTGCTTAGCTAAATACAGAGTTCTTTAATGCTGCGTGTGATTTAATTCCACAGAAATATAGGCGTTAGAGTAGCTTGCATAGACTCGTGAAGAATCGACAGGTTTTCACGAATATAATTAACCTGTTAATTAGCAATCTAGGAAATCAAGAAGTAGAATCAACTGAAAAACTCTACTGGATTGTCTGTAGCTCTGACCCTGGACCGTTTCTCTCTTATTGATAACAATCGAGAATTTGCTCTATTACTTGAGTTCAATTACTCGTTTTTAATTATTTCATTTAGTTAGTAAAAGTCTCAACCATCACTGAAAAAGATCCCTGAATAGTTTTTAGGAAATTGTTTGCTAGGATTCAGTCGTAACAATAGTCCTCGTGGGAACGATACTCGATTTATCACTTTATTACTTGTCGACCATGTATACTTGCGTGTGCGTTTGGGAGCAACAAGTTTTTGGTGCTGCTGCCGGGGACTAAATAATTGACTGTTTTCTTTTTGAACGATTTATTATTTTCTATCCAGGTTTAATTTTTTGTCTAGTTTATTATTGTATTACTTGTTAACATGACATCTTTTAATGAAAACTGGTCGAATGATAGTTGCTCAAAGTTTGATGATCTTTGTTTGCTTTGTGGAGGAATTCACTTGTGGAAAAATTGTCCAAGTCTTGCAATCCTGCGGGACTGGTTATGTGAATTTTCTACAATCTTTGATTTGAATTTTTGCAAATTGTGTGGTGGTCTGTGGAATTCTTGTCCCAAGTGTCATACTCCTTCTGCTATCAATGTGTGTGATGTTTTTAACAATGTTTGTAAGTCTGACAGGAATGAAGAAGTGCATGTTGTGAGCCAAAATTTTCTAACGGAGCAAGCCAACCTTTTAGAAGCATATGGGGATTGTAGAAGTGAACTTACAAATATGATGAGGCAATTTATGGAAGAAAGGGTTGTGCTCAGGCAAGAGATCGACGAATTTGGCTTGACTATTCACGACTTGGAGGCGAATTTGAATGATATGGTTGAGGTGTCTAATGCCCAATTATCAATTGTCGTGAATAGTATATTTGAGATAGAAGATCTTAGGAGCCAATTCGAGGAGCAAAAGGTGTAATTTCTACCATTCGACCTAATATTAGTTGAGGATGCCGAAGTTGACAAATTACATTAGAGTCAAGTGAGGAAAAAGAAAGCATCATTTTTGAGGACTCTAGTGTTTGTGCATGTGAGGGTGTCAAAAGTAATTCAATTTTAGAATTAAAGCGCATTGGACCTCATTCCAATCATTTTTCAACATTGTGTTTGGATGGTGACATGAAAATTGAGCCACCCGAGCCTATGAAGAAACCAAAGGAGGAGGAACCAGGTGCCTATATTTTAAAACTTGTGATGCCGAGGAGACAAAATGACATCCCTCATTCAAAGGCTAAGAAGTGTAAAATACGACATTGGTCACTTGGTCCCTTTGTATTTTTTCCACCACCCCGATACCATAGTCATAAGCTTGAGGCAAAGTTGGGGATTCAATTCATAAGTTCAAGGTGGAGGCAAAAGTGATGAAGTTGTCTTCGTCGTGACGCGATGTTAAATCAAGCGCTTGTTGGGAGGCAACCCAATTTTTATTGTTTTCGTCATTTTATTTCTTTAGCATTACGTAGTTTCTTGTTGTTTTTTGCAGGGCTCGGGAGTTCCGGATGGTGAGCTACGTTTGAAGCATTGCTTGGCTCATCGCATGCATCAAAAATAACGTTGGAATAGCTATGCTACCAAGCAGGCATCGCCTACGCCATGGCACGGGCAAAACAGTGAATGACAAGTTTTAAAAGCCATAGGCGTCGCTCAGCCTGTGGCGTGTCACGAACAGTGTGCGCAAAAATCTGATACGCCATAGCCTTGCGTCGTAGCTCCATCGCGCACACCAAACATTGACTGAATTTTCTTTTTTGAAAGCTATAAGCAGGGATCGCGGCCCTCCCCCCTGTGGCGTGACTAAAACAGTGAGTGGGAAACTTGGTGATGCTATAAGTTGGCGTCGCAGCTCCATCGCACAGCTAAAACAGTGAAGGCACAAATTGGACATGCTATAAGCGTGCGTCGCGTATGGCACAACAGTCTCAGGTAAGTTCGAAAAATTTCCCTCTGTTTAAACATAAAACAAACACAAGCTGAGGCAAAAATAACCACCTGCTGCTCGTTGATTTCATCCTCCCTGTTTAAACAAAAATTTCCAGTCGATCATCCCTTTTCTCTCAACAACTCTGGTGAGTTTCTATCTTCTTTCTCTCTCACTACTGCTGCACCTGAATCACAATTCTTCTTTTGGTGTGTGCTGAATTTTTAGAACCCTTATCGGGTTATGTGATTTCTTTGAACCTTGATTGTTGTATGCTAAGCTTTATAAAGTGATCTCCCACTGGACAATTGGGAGGGTTCAACCCCGCTAAATGTCAGTGAAAACTGAATATGGGAACGGTGCACCTGACGTGTTCGATAAAATGCCTAAGTGACTAAAAGTTTAAATTTTGTGAAGTCTTTAGTAGCGAAAAGTTTAGTTGGCATTCAATGAGCTTTACGATGACCATGAGAATTAAAATTGATCACTAATGAGCTAAATTTGACTTGATCATGCGTTGAAGTATGCCATAGGCTTATGTTGTGTGTGATATGCACCATAGCTTCACTATCTCGTCGGCCCGCTGCCCACTTGTGTTAGTTAGTTTTAAATTAGTTAGTTAGTTTTACTTCAACTATAGTATATTAGGATTAAGTGTGGGGTCGTCACAGCGACCCATTATTCTTGTATGCGTTGCTACTTGTTTTGATGGTTTAGGTAATGTTAAGCTTAAGTGTGGGGTGTGCACACACCCAATGCCTGATCATGACGACATGTTGGGGGAAGTATGAGTACCCTGTATGTTACGGACGCTTTATTGGTTGGTTCGTGATGGAGATGGTGCCACTACTAGCGCCAAAGACTAGATCTTTCGGCCTTCAGGGAAGCTTCTTTTACTCTAGCACTTTATTTTTCTCGCATGGAGGACATTGTTTAGTTTTAAGTGTGGGGTGGGGGAACCTTCCCAAATTTTGAGGTTATGGAGGATTGTACCCTTTAGAAATTTAATTTTAGCAATTTTTATTTTTTCACTTGACTTTAATTTTATTTGTTTCTTGCTTTAATATATAAAAAATTGAAAAAAAAATTAGAAAACTAATAAAAAATTCCAAAAAAGATTTTCTTTTAGTTTTAGTTAGTGGTACAGTCATCCGCCCCGTAGTTTTTCTTATGGCTTCGGTTCTTTTCCACTGGTAGACCTTCGAACCGGGTAACTTTTATTTTTAGGAGTAGTATAGTATTAGTTAGTAGAGTATTTTTAGGAAAATGGTAGAATGCTAGGTACTTTTGGTTTGTTTGATACCGGGGAATTTGGACTTGAGCATATGCTATTTATGAATCCCTTTTGGTCTTGAGACGCTTAGTTCAAATACTTGACTCTTTGTGAACTATTGTGCCTTAGTGCTTAATTTCCAAAATTGCGCATTGTTTGCTTGAACTGAGAGTTGGACCGAAACCGTCTTTAGTGAACTATGTACCATGTGGGATGTGATGTATTTTTTCTTATGTTCCATGCTTGCATATTGATGTCTAGAACTTTCCCCGTGTGTGTTCAAAGCGAAATTCTAGGTTTGCTCTAGTCGGGAGATGATACAGGCGTTTCTATGACAAGCCCTTCTTGCCTTGATTAGCCTACCCTTTAATATTATCCTTCTTAAACCCTTTTGAGCCTATTGACCATTTTGTTGGCACCCATATTTCAAGCCTTATACCTTTTGTTCTTAATTATCTTCCTTTTTGAACCCGTACTCCTTAGAGCACTTTATTTGAAATATTTGATGTTTGTGGAGTTGTGGTTGGAGAAATTGGATGGCTTTTGAGTGGAACCAATGATGGAAAAATATGGTGCAATTTGAAAAAAAGAATCATTGGCAAGGTTGAGAAAAATATGAAAAGAAAATAATGAAATGAAAAAGAGAAAAATAAAGAAAACAAAAGAAAAAGAAAAAAAAATCTCAATCCTTGCTAGTGTTATGCAAAAGTAAAGTTGCAAAGTGCTTAAATTGAGAGAGAATTTCTTGTGTATGTTTGGGGTGGTTGTTTGGTTGGTTTTGAGAAGAATAGTGAAAATAAAAATTAAAGTGATGTATTAAAGTGCTTGGGGAGGTAGTCATTATTTTATCCATATTTATCCTATCCGTCCTTTAGTCTACATTACAACCCGTAAAGTCCTAGTTAATTTCGATTGGAGTGAGCTTGCATTAGTGGAGCCCTACACTACGGGCAAGCCTATGGTACGTTGTGTGTGGCACGTGAACTTATTTTGGAGAGCGAGTGAATTCTTTCTATATTATGTGCCTCATTTATTCTTAAAATTTATTATTTGTGTGATATTTGGGACGCTCTCTTAATTATTGGTGAGGGCACATGGTTTGCGCGAGATAGGTGAAGTTATTGACTTCTTGGTTGAGTAAATGAGTGTGATTTTGTGAATGCTTGGTTTCATCGAGTCGGTTTTTGAGATTCAGATGTCTTGAGTTGGTCGTTCTAGTGTTTTAAAACTTGGTGAATTTTTGGCATGTTGTGGGTCACATGGTATGTAATTATGCTCTTGTTTAATGGTCGGTATCAACCATAACAATAGGTAGACCTGTTCTATCATGTGTTGGTTTAGTTGGGAAGTGGTTTTTGGTGATTGCTCGAGGGCGAGCAAAGGTCTAAGTGTGGGGTGGTGATGTTTGGCAATATTTGCCTAATTTACCTTAATATTTCCTCACATTTTGATACGTTATTCGCCAATTGCACGAAATAATTGTGATTGTTGTGCTCACTTATTGGTTTTGTGATTTTAGGAATGATTTGGATGAAGACGAGTGCAATCGGAGTGAAGATGGATAAAATCGAGCAAGAATTGATGAACTTAGCTAATCGTGGGATATGGTATTAGACGGAAAGCTATGGAGCAAGCTACGGATTCGTCATAGCTTCAGGCTTCCAAAATCCATAGCCATGCGAGGCATGGCCTGCAGCTTCAGACTTCCAAACGCCACAAGCCATGCGACGCATGAGCTGTGGCGCACGACTCTCAAAAGCCATGAGACACGCGAGGCTTCACCTGTGGCTTTTAGTTCTGCAACCCTAACTTTTCGCTTAGGATTAACTTATGGGAAGACTTTGTAAACACTATAAATAGTATTTTATTTTCGTTTTTTGAAGGAGTTTTGCAAGAGTTTTGGAGGAGAGGGAAGGAGCCCTAGATGTCTTCTAAACAAGTGCTTTCTCTCTTTCTCTTATTCTTCTCTTGAATTCTATAGTTTGTTCGTTCTAGAGTTAGAGCGAATACATGAAGGTTGATGTTTGAAAGTTGAATTCTTCCTATTAATTTACCATTATGGATTGTTTATTATTTTTTTAGCCTAATTGTTTGGTTATTGAGGCCTGATAATTGAACACTATCTACGGTTTACAAGTTGAACTCGACAGATGGAACTTGTGAACGCACATAAGAAAGAATAGGGCTTGATTGTGAACCTGGGCATCAGGGAATCGATTTGCGGGTAGGATAGACATATACCTATTCGCCTTGCTTAGCTAAATACAGAGTTCTTTAATGAATGCGTGTGATTTAATTCCATAGAAATATAGGCGTTAGAGTAGCTTGCATAGACTCGTGAAGAATCGACAGGTTTTCACGAATATAATTAACCTGTTAGTTAGCAATCTAGGAAATCAAGAAGTAGAATCAACTGGATTGTCCGTAGCTCTGACCCTGGACCGTTTCTCTTTTATTGATAACAATCGAGAATTTGCTCTATTACTTGACTTCAATTAGTCATTTTTAATTATTTCATTTAGTTAGTAAAAATCTCAACCATCACTGAAAAAGATCCCTGAATAGTTTTTAGGAAATTGCTTGCTAGGATTCAGTTGTAACAATAGTCCTCGTGGGAACGATACTCGATTAATCACTTTATTACTTGCCGACCACGTATACTTGCGTGTGCGTTTGGGAGCAACAAGTTTTTGGCGCCGTTGCCGGGGACTAAATAATTGACTGTTTTCTTTTTGAACGATTTATTATTTTCTATTCAGGTATAATTTTTTGTCTAGTTTATTATTGTATTACTTGTTAACATGGCATCTTTTAATGAAAAATTGATATGACCAAATAACATTACTACAGCTCACATGCAAAATTCTAATTCAAGCAGGAAAGGAAATACTCCAAGTTACATTAAATCATAATTCAAGCAGGAAAGGAAATACTCCCCAATAACTTGTGAGGTCTTGAAGTTTTTGTTTTTGTTTTTGTTTTTTTTTTTTTTAAATGAGTTCTTGAAAAATTTAGCAAAATTCTTCTTGGTGCTTCTTTTGTTGGGTCGGGTGAACTGCAGGATTAACCACTCCCTAGCTAAAGTATATATGATTTACAGCGACTAGTCATTTGTCCTGAATGTTTGAAGTAAAACACTTAATTTCAAGGCACTATGTTTGAAATTTTTAACTAAAAAACTGAACTCATGACAATAAGTAAAGTGCAACCGTTAGAGTGGTAACAAGTGTCATTTGCACAGTTTTTGTCAAGAATGTGCTCACGCAGCCTAGTAGATTTACCCCCTAAAATAAGTCTTACAAATTTAACTCCCATACAAATTTACCCCTCCTTTCGAAAGCTCCGACTAATCGTTATATCTTTCTACTAGCAAAAGTTGGTGATCGCAACGATTAACAGTGGCACATAGTATCATATCGCCTTGGAGTTGGTCATCGTAGTCAAGGGGACTGCCGGGGTGAGAGTGCCTAAAGACATGAGAACTCCAGCGGATAAGAGAAACCATAATTTGTATTGCGAGTTCCATGCAGATTATGGCCACCGAACCGAGGACTGCAAAGCCTTGCGCCTCGAGGTGGCTCATTTGTTGAAGAAAGGAGTGTTGGCCGAATTCCTTACCGACAAGGGAAATGACAACTACTCCAAGAACCGAGGTGATGGGCAACCACCTTGAGCTCTACCCCCAGAGAGAGTTGTGAATGTCATTGCTGGGGGATCAGAGGTGAACGGGGTGAATTTCGCAGCAGCGAAGAATTTCGCCAAATTATCGATTACCATGGAAAAGAGAACCCGAGTTGGCGACTCGGGTAAAGAAACTGTGTTTGATGATGATGATTGTGATGGGAATCCTGTGGGATTGGTTATGTGAATTTTCTACAACCTTTGATTGGAATTTTTGCAAATTGTGTGGTGGTTTGTGGAATTCTTGTCCCAAGTGTCATACTCCTTCCGCTATCAATGTGTGTGATGTTTTTAACAATGTTTGTGAGTCTAACAGGAATGAAGAAGTGCATGTTGTGAGCCAAAATTTTCTAACGGAGCAAGCCAACCTTTTAGAAGCATATGGGGATTGTGGAAGTGAACTTACAAATATGACGAGGCAATTTACGGAAGAAAGGGTTGTGCTCAGGCAAGAGATCGACGAATTTGGCTTGACTATTCACGACTTGGAGGCGAATTTGAATGATATGGTTGAGGTATCTAAAGCCCAATTATCAGTTTTCGTAAATAGTATATTTGAAATAGAAGAGCTTAGGAGCCAATTCGAGGAGCAAAAAGTGGAATTTCTACCATTCGACCTAATATTAGTTGAGGATGCCGAAGTTGACAAAATTACATTAGAGTCAAGGGAGGAAAAAAAAAAGGTCATATTTGAGGACTCTAGTGTTTGTGCAAGTGAGGGTGTCAAAAGTAATGCAATTTTAAAATTAAAGGGCATTAGAGCTCATTCCAATCATTTTTCAACATTGTGTTTGGATGGTGACATGAAAATTGAGCCACCCGAGCCTATGAAGAAACCAAAGGAGGAGGAACAAGGTGCCTATATTTTAAAGGAGACAAAATGACATCCCTCATTTAAAGACTAAGAAGTGTAAAATGCGACATTGGTCACTTGGTCCTTTTGTATTTTTGCCACCACCCCGATACCGTAGTCATAAGCTTGAGGCAAAGTTGGGGATTCAATTCATAAGTTCAAGGTGGAGGCAAAAGTGATGAAGTTTTCTTCGTCGTGACGCGATGTTAAATCAAGCGCTTGTTGGGAGGCAACCCAATCTTTATTGTTTTCGTCATTTTATTTCTTTAGCATTACGTAGTTTCTTGTTGTTTTTACAGGGCTCGGGAGTTCCGGATGGTGAGCTGCGTTTGAAGCATTTCTTGGCTCATCGCATGCATCAAAAATAACGTAACAGCTATGCTACCAAGCAGGCGTCGCCTACGCCATGGCACAGGACAAACAGTGAATGACAAGTTTTGAAAGCCATAAGCTGGCATCGCTCAGCATGTGTCGTGTCACGAACAGTGTGCGCAAAAATCTGATACGCTATAGCCTTGCGTCGTAGCTCCATCGCACACACCAAACATTGACTGAATTTTTTTTTTGAAAGCTATAACAGGCATCGCCCCCCCCCCCCCACCATGGCATGACTAAAACAGTGAGTGGGAAACTTGGTGATGCTATAAGTTTGCGTCGCAGCTCCATCGCACAGCTAAAATAGTGAAGGCACAAATTGGACACGCTATAAGCGTGCATCGCGTATGGCACAACAGTCTCAGGAAAGTTCGAAAAATTTCCCTCTGTTTAAACATAACACAAACACAAGCTGAGGCAAAAACAACCACCTGCTGCTCGTTGATTTCATCCTCCCTGTTTAAACAAAAATTTCCAGTCGATCATCCCTTTTCTCTCAACAACTCTGGTGATTTTCTGTCTTCTTTCTCTCTCGCTACTGCTGCAGCTGAATCACAATTCTTCTTTTGGTGTGTGCTGAATTTTTAGAACCCTTGTCGGGTTATGTGATTTCTTTGAACCTTGATTGTTGTATGCTAAGCTTTATAAAGTGATCTCCCATTGGACAATTGTGAGGGTTCAACCCCTCTAAATGTCAGTGAAAACTGAATATGGGAACGGTGCACGCGACGTGTTCGATAAAATGCCTAAGTGACTAAAAGTTTAAATTTTGCGAAGTCTTGAGTAGCGAAAAGTTTAGTTGGCATTCTATGAGCTTTATGATGACCATGAGAATTAAAATTGATCACTAACGAGCTAAATTTGACTTGATCATGCGTTGAAGTATGCCATAGGCTTATGTAGTGTGCGATATGCACCATAGCTTCACTATCTCGTCGGCCCGCTGCCCGCTTGTGTTAGTTAGTTTTAAATTAGTTAGTTAGTTAGTTTTACTTCCACTATAGTATAGTTAGGATTAAGTGTGGGGTCGTCACAGCGACCCATTGTTCTTGTATGCGTAGCTACTTGTTTTGCAGGTTTAGGTAATGTTAAGCTTAAGTGTGGGGTATGCACACACCCAATGCCTGATCATGACGACATGTTGGGGGAAGTCTGAGTACCCTGTATGTTACGGACGCTTTATTGGTTGGTTCGTGATGGAGATGGTGCCACTACAAGCGCCAAAGACTAGATCTTTCGGCCTTCAGGAAAGCTTCTTTTACTGTAGCACTTTATTTTTCTCGCATTGAGGACATTGTTTAGTTTTAAGTGTGGGGTGGGGGAACTTTCCCAAATTTTGAGGTTATGGAGGATTGTACCCTTTAGAAATTTAATTTTAGCAATTTTTATTTTTTGCACTTGACTTTATTTTTATTTGTTTCTTGCTTTAATATAAAAAAAAATGAAAAAAAATTAGAAAACTAATGAAAAATTTCAAAAAGATTTTCTTTTAGTTTTAGTCAGTGGTACAGTCATCCGCCCCGTGGTTTTTCTTATGGCTTCGGTTCTTTTACACGGGTAGACCTTCGAACCGGGTAACTTTTATTTTTAGGAGTAGTATAGTATTAGTTAGTAGAGTATTTTTAGGAAAATGGTAGAATGCTAGGTGCTTTTGGTTTGTTTGATACCGGTGAATTTGTACTTGAGCATATGCTATTTATGAATCCCTTTTGGTCTTGAGACGCTTAGGTTCAAATACTTGACTCTTTGTGAACTATTGTGCCTTAGTGCTTAAATTTCCAAAATTGAGCATTGTTTGCTTGAACTGACAGTTGGAACGAAACCGTCTTTAGTGAACTATGTGCCATGTGGGATGTGATGTATTTTTTCTTATGTTCCGTACTTGCATATTGATGTCTAGAACTTGCCCCGTGTGTGTTCAAAGCGAAATCCTAGGTTTGCTCTAGTCGGGAGATGATACAGGCGTTTCTATGACAAGCCCTTCTTGCCTTGATTAGCCTACCCTTTAATATTATCCTTCTTAAATCCTTTTGAGCCTATTGACCATTTTGTTGGCACCCATATTTCAAGCCTTATCCCTTTTGTTCTTAATTATCTTCCTTTTTGAACCCATACTCCTTAGAGCACTTTATTTGAAATATTTGATGTTTGTGGAGTTGTGGTTGGAGAAATTGGGTGGCTTTTGAGTGGAACCAATGATGGAAAAATATGGTGCAATTTGAAAAAAAGAATCATTGGCAAGGTTGAGAAAAATATTGAAAAGAAAAAAAAATGAAATGAAAAAGAGAAAAATAAAGAAAACAAAAGAAAAAGAAAAAAAAATCTCAATCCTTGCTAGCGTTGTGCAAAAGTAAAGTTGTAAAGTGCTTAAATTGAGAGGGAATTTCTTGTGTATGTTTGGGGTGGTTGTTTTGTTGGTTTTGAGAAGAATGGTGAAAATAAAAATTAAAGTAATGTATTAAAGTGCTTGGGGAAGTAGTCATTATTTTATTCATATTTATCCTACCCGTCCTTTAGCCTACATTACAGTCCGTAAAGTCCTAGTTAATCCCGATTGGAGTGAGCTTGTATTAGTGGAGCCCTACACTACGGGCAAGCCTATGGTACGTTGTGTGTGGCACGTGAACTTCTTTTGGAGAGCGAGTGAATTCTTTCTATATTATGTCCCTCATTTATTCTTAAAATTTATTCTTTGTGTGATATTTGGGACGCTCTCTTAATTATTGGTGAGGGCACATGGTTTGCGCGAGATAGATGAAGTTATTGACTTCTTGGTTGAGTGAATGAGTGTGATTTTGTGAAAGCTTGGTTACATCGAGTCGGTTTTTGAGATTGAGATGTCTTGAGTTGGTCGTTCTAGTGTTTTAAAACTTGGTGAATTTTTGGCAAGTTGTGGGTCACATGGTATGTAATTATGCTCTTGTTTAATAGTTGGTATCAACCATAACCATAGGTAGACTGTTCTATCAAGTGGTTGTTTAGTTGGGAAGTGGTTTTTGGTGATTTCTCGAGGGCGAGCAAAGGTCTAAGTATGGGGTGGTGATGTTTGGAAATATTTGCCTAATTTACGTTAATATTTCCTCACAGTTTGATACGTTATTCACCTATTGCACGAAATAATTGTGATTGTTGCGCTCACTTATTGTGTTTGTGATTTTAGGAATGATTTGGATGAAGACGAGTGCGAACGGAGTGAAGATGGATAAAATCGAGCAAGAATTGATGAACTTAACTAATCGTGTGATATGGCATTAGACGGAAAGCTATGGAGCAAGCTACGGATTTGTCATAGCTTCAGGCTTCCAAAAGCCATAGCCATGCGAGGCATGGCCTGCAGCTTCAGACTTCCAAACGCCACAAGCCATGCGACGCATGAGCTGTGGCGCACGACTCTCAGAAGCCATGAGACACGCGAGACTTCACCTGTGGCTTTTAGTTATGCGACCCCAACTTTTCCAATTCAGTTTAAGCTTATGATTAACTTATGGGAAGACTTTGTAAACACTATAAATAGTATTTTAATTTCGTTTTTTGAAGGAGTTTTGCAAGAGTTTTGGAGGAGAGGGGGAGGAGCCGTAGATATCTTCTAAACAAGTTCTTACTCTCTTTCTCTTATTCTTCTCCTTAATTCTATAGTTTGTTCGTTCTAGGGTTAGAGCAAATACATGAAGGTTGATGTTTGAAAGTTGAATTCTTCCTATTAATTTACCATTACGGATTGTTTATTCTTTCTTGAGCCTAATTTTTTGGTTATTGAGGCTTGATAATTGAACACTATCTACGATTTATAAGTTGAACTCGACAGAGGGAACTTGTGAACGCACATAAGAAAGAATATTGCTTGATTGTGAACCTGGGCATCAGGGAATCGATTTGTGGGTAGGATAGACATATACCTATTCGCCTTGCTTAGCTAAATACAGAACTCTTTAATGCATGCGTATGATTTAATTTCATAGAAATATAGGCGTTAGAGTAGCTTGCATAGACTCTTGAAGAATCGATAGGTTTTCACGAATATAATTAACCTGTTAGTTAGCAATCTAGGAAATCAAGAAGTAGAATCAACTGAAAAACTCAACTGGATTGTCTATTGCTCTGACCCTGGACCGTTTCTATCTTATTGATAACAATCAAGAATTTGCTCTATTACTTGACTTCAATTACTCATTTTTAATTATTTCATTTAGTTAGTAAAAATCTCAACCATCACTGAGAAAGATCCCTGAATAGTTTTTAGAAAATTGTTTGCTAGGATTCAGTCGTAACAATAGTACTCGTGGGAACGATACTCGATTTATCACTTTATTACTTGTCGACCACGTATACTTGCGTGTGCGTTTGGGAGCAACAAGTTTTTGACGCCGTTGCCGGAGACTAAATAATTGACTGTTTTCTTTTTGAACGATTTATTATTTTCAATTCAGGTATAATTTTTTGGTCTAGTTTATTATTGTATTACTTGTTAACATGGCATCTTTTAATGAAAACTGGTCGAATGATAGTTGCTCAAAGTTTGATGATCTTTGTTTACTTTGTGGAGGAATTCACTTGTGGAAAAATTATCCAAGTCTTTCAATCCTGCGGGACTGGTTATGTGAATTTTCTACAATCTTTGATTAGAATTTTTGCAAATTGTGTGGTGGTCTGTGGAATTCTTATCCCAAGTGTCATACTCCTTCCGCTATCAATGTGTGTGATGTTTTTAACAATGTTTGTGAGTCTGACTGGAATGAAGAAGTGCATGTTGTGTGCCAAAATTTTCTAACGGAGCAAGCCAACCTTTTAGAAGCATATGGGGATTGTAGAAGTGAACTTACAAATATGACGAGGCAATTTATGGAAGAAAGGGTTGTGCTCAGGCAAGAGATTGACGAATTTGGCTTGACTATTCACGACTTGGAGGCGAATTTGAATGATATGGTTGAGATGTCTAAAGCCAAATTATCAGTTGTCGTGAATAGTATGTTTGAGATAGAAGAGCTTAGGAGCCAATTCGAGGAGCAAAAAGTGGAATTTCTACCATTCGACCTAATATTTGTTGAGGATGCCGAAGTTGACAAAATTACATTAGAGTCAAGGGAGGAAAAAGAAAACGTCACATTTGAGCACTCTAGTGTTTGTGCAAGTGAGGGTGTCAAAAGTAATGCAATTTTAGAATTAAAGCGCATTGGACCTCATTCCAATCATTTTTCAACATTGTGTTTGGATGGTGACATGAAAATTGAGTCACTCGAGCATATGAAGAAACCAAAGAAGGAGGAACAAGGTGCCTATATTTTAAAACTTGTGATGCCGAGGAGACAAAATGACATCCCTGATTTAAAGGCTAAGAAGTATAAAATGCGACATTGGTCACTTGGTCCTTTTGTATTTTTGCCACCACCCCGATACCATAGTCATAAGCTTGAGGCAAAGTTGGGGATTCAATTCATAAGTTCAAGGTGGAGGCAAAAGTGATGAAGTTGTCTTCGTCGTGACGCGATGTTAAATCAAGCGCTTGTTGGGAGGCAACCCAATTTTTATTGTTTTCGTCATTTTATTTCTTTAGCATTACGTAGTTTCTTGTTGTTTTTGCAGGGCTCGGGAGTTCCGGATGGTGAGCTACGTTTGAAGAATTGCTTGGCTCATCGCATGCATCAAAAATAACGTTGGAATAGCTATGCTACCAAGCAGGCATCACCTACGCCATGGCACGGGCAAAACAGTGAATGACAAGTTTTAAAAGCCATAAGCTGGCGTCGCTCAGCCTGTGGCGTGTCACGAACAGTGTGTGCAAAAATCTGATACGCCATAGCCTTGCGTCGTAGCTCCATCGCGCACACCAAACATTGACTGAATTTTTTTTTTTGAAAGCTATAAGCAGGCATCGCGCCCCCCCCCCCCCCCGTGGCGTGACTAAAACAGTGAATGGGAAACTTGGTGATGCTATAAGTTTGCGTCGCAGCTCCATCGCACAGCTAAAACAGTGAAGGCACAAATTGGACACGCTATAAGTGTGCGTCGCATATGGCACAGCAGTCTCAGGTAAGTTCGAAAAATTTCCCTCTGTTTAAACATAAAATAAACACAAGCTGAGGCAAAAATAACCACATGCTGCTCGTTGATTTCATCCTCCCTGTTTATACAAAAATTTCCAGTCGATCATCCCTTTTCTCTCAACAACTCTGGTGAGTTTCTCTCTTCTTTTTCTATCGCTACTGCTGCACTGGAATCACAATTCTTCTTTTGGTGTGTGCTGAATTTTTAGACACCTTGTCGGGTTATGTAATTTCTTTGAACCTTGATTGTTGTATGCTAAGCTTTATAAAGTGATCTACTATTGGACAATTGGGAGGGTTCAACCCTCTAAATGTCAGTGAAAACTGAATATGGGAACGATGCACGTGACTTGTTCGATAAAATTCCTAAGTGACTAAAAGTTTAAATTTTGCGAAGTCTTGAGTAGAGAAAAGTTTAGTTGGCATTCTATGAGCTTTATGATGACCATGAGAATTAAAATTGATCACTAATGAGCTAAATTTGACTTGATCATGCGTTGAAGTATGCCATAGGCTTATGTTGTGTGCGATATGCACCATACCTTCACTGTCTCGTCGGCCCGCTGCCCGCTTGTGTTAGTTTTAAATTAGTTAGTTAGTTTTACTTCCACTATAGTATAGTTAGGATTAAGTGTGGGGTCGTCACAGCGACCCATTGTTCTTGTATGCGTAGCTACTTGTTTTGCAGGTTTAGGTAATGTTAAGCTTAAGTGTGGGGTGTGCACACACCCAATGCCTGATCATGACGACATGTTGGGGGAAGTCTGAGTACCTTGTATGTTACGGACGCTTTATTGGTTGGTTCGTGATGGAGATGGTGCCACTACTAGCGCCAAAGACTAGATCCTTCGGCCTTCAGGGAAGCTTCTTTTACTCTAGCACTTTATTTTTCTCGCATTGAAGACATTGCTTAGTTTTAAGTGTGGGGTGGGGGAACCTTCCCAAATTTTGAGGTTATGGAGGATTGTACCCTTTAGAAATTTAATTTTAGCAATTTTTATTTTTGTCACTTGACTTTATTTTTATTTGTTTCTTGCTTTAATATATAAAAAAATAAAAAAAAATTAGAAAACTAATGAAAAATTCCAAAAAGATTTTATTTTAGTTTTAGTTAGTGGTACAGTCATCCGCCCCGTGGTTTTTCTTATGGCCTCGGTTCTTTTCCATGGGTAGACCTTCGAAACGGGTAACTTTTATTTTTAGGAGTAGTATAGTATTAGTTAGTAGAGTATTTTTAGGAAAATGGTAGAATGCTAGGTACTTTTGGTTTGCTTGATACCGGTGAATTTGGACTTGAGCATATGCTATTTATGAATCCCTTTTGGTCTTGAGACGCTTAGGTTTAAATACTTGACTCTTTGTGAACTATTGTGTCTTAGTACTTAAATTTCCAAAATTGCGCATTGTTTGCTCGAATCGAGAGTTGGAACGAAACCGTCTTTAGTGAACTATGTGCCATGTGGGATGTGAGGTATTTTTTCTTATGTTCCGTGCTTGCATATTGATGTCAAGAACTTGCCCCGTGTGTGTTCAAAGCGAAATCCTAGGTTTGCTCTAGTCGGGAGATGATACAGGCGTTTCTTTGATAAGCCCTTCTTGCCTTGATTAACCTACCCTTTAATATTATCCTTCTTAAACCCTTTTGAGCCTATTGACCTTATGTTGGCACCCATATTTCAAGCCTTATCCCTTTTGTACTTAATTATCTTCCTTTTTGAACCCGTACTCATTAGAGCACTTTAGTTGAAATATTTGATGTTTGTGGAGTTATGGTTGGATAAATTGGGTGGCTTTTGAGTGGAACCAATGAAGGAAAAATATGGTGCAATTTTAAAAAAGAATCATTGGCAAGGTTGAGAAAAATATTGTAAAGAAACGAAAGGAAATGAAAAAGAGAAAAATAAAGAAAACAAAAGAAAGAGAAACAAAATCTCAATCCTTGCTAGTGTTGTGCAAAAGTAAAGATGCAAATAGCATAATTTTAGAGGGACTTTCTGTGTATGTTTGGGGTGGTTGTTTGGTTGGTTTTGAGAAGAATGGTGAAAATAAAAAATTAAAGTGATGTATTAAAGTTCTTGGGGAGGCAGTCATTATTTTATCCATATTTATCCTGCCCGTGTTTTAGCCTACATTACAACCCGTAAAGTCCTAATTAATCCCGATTGGAGTGAGCTTGCATTAGTGGAGCCCTACACTACGGGCAAGCCTATGGTACGTTGTGTGTGGCACATGAACTTCTTTTGGAGAGCGAGTAAATTCTTTCTATATTATGTCCCTCATTTATTCTTAAAATTTTTTCTTTGTGTGATATTTGGGACGCTCTATTAATTATTGGTGAGGGCACATGGTTCGCGCGAGATAGGTGAAGTTATTGACTCCTTGGTTAAGTGAATGAGTGTGATTTTGTGAAAGCTTGGTTTCATCGAGTCGGTTTTTTAGATTGAGATGTCTTGAGTTGGTCGTTCTAGTGTTTTAAAACTTGGTAAATTTTAGACATGTTGTGGGTCACATGGTATGTAATTATGCTCTTGTTTAATGGTCGGTATCAACCATAACCATAGGTAGACCTGTTCTATCAAGTGGTGGTTTAGTTGGGAAGTGGTTT
The DNA here is from genome assembly GCA_029990575.1 of Petunia axillaris subsp. axillaris. Taxonomy (NCBI): domain Eukaryota; kingdom Viridiplantae; phylum Streptophyta; class Magnoliopsida; order Solanales; family Solanaceae; genus Petunia; species Petunia axillaris. The sequence continues at coordinate 135,819,420 of JARKNS010000004.1, forward strand.
TTGGTGATTGCTCGAGGGCGAGCAAAGTTCTAAGTGTGGGGTGGTGATGTTTGGCAATACTACCCTAATTACCTTAACATTTCCTCATATTTTGATACGTTATTCGCCTATTGCACGAAATAATTGTGCTTGTTGCGCTCACTTATTGTGTTTGTGATTTTAGGAATGATTTGGATGAAGACGAGTGCAAACGGAGTGAAGATGGATAAAATCGAGCAAAATTGATGAACTTAGCTAATCGTGGGATATGGCATTAGATGGAAAGCTATGGAGCAAGCTACGGATTTGTCATAGCTTTAGGCTTCCAAAAGCCATAGCCATGCGAGGCATGGCCTGCAGCTTCAGACTTCCAAATGCCACAAGCCATGCAACGCATGAGCTGTGGCGCATGACTCTCAGAAGCCATGAGACACGCGAGGCTTCACCTGTGGCTTTTAGTTCTGCGACCCCAACTTTTCCAATTCAGTTTAAGCTTAGGATTAACTTATGGGAAGACTTTGTAAACACTATAAATAGTATTTTAATTTCGTTTTTTGAAGGAGTTTTGCAAGAGTTTTGGAGGAGAGGGGAGGAGCCGTAGATATCTTCTAAACAAGTTCTTACTCTCTTTCTCTTATTCTTCTCCTTAATTCTATAGTTTGTTCGTTCTAGGGTTAGAGCAAATACATGAAGGTTGATGTTTGAAAGTTGAATTCTTCCTATTAATTTACCATTACGGATTGTTTATTCTTTCTTGAGCCTAATTTTTTGGTTATTGAGGCCTGATAATTGAACACTATCTACGGTTTACAAGTTGAACTCAACAGAGGAAACTTGTGAACGCACATAAGAAAGAATAGGGCTTGATTGTGAACCTGGGCATCAGGGAATCGATTTGCGGGTAGGATAGACATATACATATTCTCTTGCTTAGCTAAATACAGAGTTCTTTAATGCATGCATGTGATTTAATTCCATAGAAATATAGGCGTTAGAGTAGCTTGCATAGATTCGTGAAGAATCGACAGGTTTTCACGAATATAATTAACCTGTTAGTTAGCAATCCAGGAAATCAAGAAGTAGAATCAACTGGAAAACTCGACTGGATTGTTCGTAGCTCTGACCCTGGACCGTTTCTCTCTTATTGATGACAATCGAAAATTTGCTCTATTACTTGACTTCAATTACTCGTTTTTAATTATTTCATTTAATTAGTAAAAATCTCAACCATCACTGAAAAAGATCCCTGAATAGTTTTTAGGAAATTGTTTGCTATGATTCAGTCGTAACAATAGTCTTCGCGGGAACGTTACTCGATTTATCACTTTATTACTTGTCGACCATGTATACTTACGTGTGCGTTTGGGAGCAACACTGTCCGAGTCTTAATTTTGGGATGTAAGCAATGTCTATTATCATATGAATACTAACTTGGATTTAACATTCAAACTAAGATACATCATGCATAGACAAACAATTTCCATATTCGGCCTAGGTTTAAGCCTAATCGTGTCTACGGCCTCTAACATTAGAACCTAATCGTACACGAAAGTTATCATATACATGAGTATTCTAATTTGACTCACAAATGTAATCACACTTTAAAAGAAGAATATTTGCATAAGTAATTGGTTTTATTAATAGTTTTGGTTTTAACAAAGAACCGAAAGGAGTTTGTTTTAAAAAAAAATGTTGGCTCATTTAGTGTCGGTGTGACTCGTCATTAATTTTCGAGCCCTAACCTTAATGACATTTTTATGTAGGGGTCGAGTTTGGAAGATATATATATAAGTGAGAAGGCTGTTTTCGAAAATGGAATCAGAAGAGCACATAAATGCACATAGTGAGCTGTCGCACATAATAATACTTATATTTACATGCAAATACTTGATCTAGATGATGGTTTACTTTAAAATATATAGTTTTTAAAACGTATAAACGACCCCCTAAGTTTTATACGCCCTTCTACACTATCAGATTAGTGTATAAGAGTGTTGGAGCATTTCAAAGCATTTTATATGCATATAAAGGCCATTTTCGAAAGGTTTATTGGACCTGGACTAATTGCGCAAAACAGAAGCGGTTTAAACATATAAAAGGGCCTGTTTTGAAAATGTTACTGGGCCCGTATCATTCATACAAAATAGGGGTAGATTCTATTCTTTCAAAAGTAGTTCAGTTTAAGCTCAAACAAAACAAATGGCCCATGTCAAGTGATTTTCAGATTAAAGCAGTGAATTTTCTCAATATTTCGAACATTAATGTAGTGTTCTTATTCACAAGTCATGTAATTTCAAGAAATAGCATGCAACTGTTAGTTTCAATGTCATAGAATGCTTTGTAGAGTCCTAAATGTCATGTTTTGTAACACATAGGAGTAAAGGGTTAAGGAATAAGCCCCTGGATGGCTATGCACACACTGTCAACCCCTATTTTAATGTATACAGACAGGGAATCCTAGAATGTACATGGAATGGGATAGTTTCTAAGGGAAAGCCATAAAGCTGAGGTTCAATAGGACTCTAAACAGTTCATGCAGTTATAGTTTTACCCAGGGAAGTGAGGAGCTTCTTCCCCAGCTTTTGAACACACTTAAGGGGGGTATAACTACAACCTAGTTACCTTTGTATAAATTGCAGAAAAAAAAAGGTCAGCAGGGGAAAAAAGGGAAGGGGAAAGCCTGGATCCAAAAGAAAACATCTCCTAGGAGTAGGTGTAGTTAATGCACCTTTGTTATGCTTCACAGATGTGCAGACAAGTAATACCGGTGATTTCAAAGGATGGGGTAAGATCATGCTAAGGGAAACACACACACAGAGGTACTAAGCAATAAGGAAAGCATTATGACTCTGACTGCAACTGGAAATCATTGACAGAAAGTGCAGACACTACTCAAGGCACTCCAGAACCAGGGTATAGCATAATACATTAATGGTTTTAATTAGGATATTATGAGAGTATGCCATACATATATGCAGAAAGTAACAGGCAATCAAGGGACAGAGTGGATACCTTTTATTGCTGTGAGTTTGAATGCAAGCAGAAAAGAAAAGATGCAAGAACCAGCATACAAGCTGTAAGCAGTAACCTCCAAAGAAATCAGTAAACAGGGAGAATGGAATGCCAGAAAAACTATACAGGTTTTGCTAAGTGTACCAGTGTGTGTTTCTGGATTTTTTGATGTCCAGAAGCTTGTCCTTCTAGTTGAAAAGAGAAGAGTTTATATAGGCATAGTAGGGGTTTTGAAAACCAACGGGTGAAAGTTAATAAAGGTAAGCAAATATAGTCTTCCAAAAATAACAGGGACAAACTTGAACAAAATTTCTAATAATAGAGCAGTCAATCCCTAATTCTAAGGTCGATCAATCCTGAGTTGATTTGAGAACTCCTCTCCTCAACTTAACCTAGTCTAGATTCACATATCTACTCATAAACAAGTTTGAACTTCGACAGGTTTCAAAAAAAAAATGCAAATATCAATGATCATGCCAACTTTTCTAAATTCTAAGCATAGATTTCAATCAAACTTTGAACAAAATCCCTTGGATCATGCAAATCACTCCACCAGTTCAGGTTTTAATTAGGCAAGCCCTGAATTCACACGAGCAATGCACATCAAGGTGATTCAAACGACTTAAGAAAAATATAGTAATTTCTAGGCTTCAAATTCAAAAGAAATAACAGAGAATTTAAACCTTAAACGTGTCAAAACTGAAGCGTAAACAGGCTTACTACAATGTCCAAACAAATCAATGGTTCAGAGAGGTCATAAGTCATGCAAATCAATCAATCAATTGAAAACAATGATCATGCTAATTCATGGAAACACATAGGAAATTTAGCATAACACAGATTCCACAAAAATAAAAAAAGAAAAGGTTACCCGTTTACTAGAATCGGGTCGATCGCGACCCACTATAATCTTAACTTTGCATGGGGTTTCTACCCCGCTTAAGTGATAACAACTTTGAATCGATGGCCTGAACCTCGCCGGAGACGTTTCCCGCGGTGGTATCACAGTTGTCAAAGGTCGAATCTCGCCCTTGCCCAAACATCCTCAAAACTACATAAGTTTTGTAACGGGCTTCGAGGGGAACACAGTGATGTTGTTCTCCCTAATTTTATTCGGCTGGAATGGCCAGAAAAAGCCCATTGACGGTTGTGGCGACTCAAGTTGCCAAAGAGAGAGAGAGAAAGAGATTTATTATCCGGAGGGGGGGGGGGGGGAGGTGAGGAAATGAGGATAGACAGGGGGTTTAGGGGTTGTGTGGGGTAGTTTAGGAATTTTAGTTTTCAGCCGTTGGATCAGATCAAACAGAGGGCTAGCATTAGGCCACGTCAGTGCTTAGGTGGCAAAATAGGCTGATGTGTGTGCTTTGTGTATATATACGTGTAAATGTGTATGTATGTATGTATGTATAAATAAGTATAAAATGGGTATAAAAGGGTATAAAATGGATTTTTAATGGTGTAAAAATCATGGAAAAATTAGGAAGTCAATTTGAGGATCTTAGGGGTAATAGCTATGATTTAAGCCGATCCTTTGAAAATGGCCTTAATTACCAGGAGATTATGAGAAGGTAATTTTGAAGATAATAGACGAGGTAGGAATGGAATACACAGGTGTGAGTAAATTCAAGAACGATTGATTTTGAAAATAGGGGGGACAAAATTAGGTGTCAACAGCTGCCCCTCTTTGCCCGGGGATAATGAAAGAGTCTTCGGGCAAAGAATTGACAGTGCGGCCAATTTGGTCATAGCTATAGGAGAACCTATGACTTTGAAGGATGTAGGATGTCATGCTTAGATTTTTGCTTTGCTCGGGGTGTATTTCCTGCAATGAAAATATGTTTGCAACATAATGTGTATATATATAAAACGTACCTTCCTGCCAGGCTGGATTGTCTTTCCAGGATCATTGCAACATGAGATTGTATCTGCCATGCCGTAATTGCATGTCTTTTGCTGTCAAGTGTTAGATTCGACATTGGGTTGTATGCCCTCCGTCGGTGCATTGGGCTGTGTACCCTCCATGAAGAAAATTTAAATTAAAAATCGATATCGGGCTATGTACCTTCAATCGACGCCTCAGGTTGTATGCCTTCAGCTAATTTAAAATGACAAATCGATATCGGGCTGTGTACCTTCAATCGACGCCTCAGGTTGTATGCCCTCAGCTAATTTAAAATGACCAATCGATATCAGGCTGTGTACCCTCAATCGACGCCTCAGGTTGTATGCCCTCAGCTAATTTAAAATGACAAATCGATATCGGGCTGTGTACCCTCAATAGACGCTTTGGGTTGTATGCCCTCAGCTAATTTAAAATGACAAATCGATATCGGGCTGTGTACCCTCAATCGACGCCTCGGGTTGTATACCCTCAGCTAATTTAAAATGACAGACCGATATCGGGCTGTGTACCCTCAATCCATGCTTCAAGTTGTATGTCCTCGGCTAATTTAAAATGAAAAATTGATATCGGGCTGTGTACCCTCAATCGACGCCTCGGGTTGTATGCCCTCGGCTAATTTAAAATGACAAATCGATATCGGGCTGTGTACCCTCAATCGATGCTTTGGGTTATATGCCCTCGACTAATTTAAAATGACAAATCGATATCGGGTTGTGTACCCTCAATCGACACCTCGGGTTGTATGCCCTCAGCTAATTTAAAATGACAAACCTTTGTCGAAGATTATCTTTTGTTGTGCATTGTTGAATTGGATATCTTTCGTACCTGCATCTAAAGAAAGGTCGGTGAGTTGTACGGGGGGTTTGGTTTGTGCATTTTTGGCTTATTTCGCGTTCGCTATCCGTGAGCGCCGGGATCTTGGCTGAGCTGATAGGGGTATGTATAGTGCAGGTGATTTTAAAAAGAATGGAATAAAGTTTTTGTAAGAAAGGAATATGCAACAAAATATTTTATCCCATTGAGTCACAAGTCGCGTTGTATAAAGCCACATTGGTCGTCCTTCATGCTATTCCAAATGAATTTTGAGGGCGCCCTCAAAATTCTGCCCCAGTTTGCATTTTGAAATTTTTGAGGACCTCAAAAATTTCTGCCCCAGTGTCGACTATGTTTGTCCTTTAGGAATTTTCCAGAGTTCCTCAAAAATTCTGCCCCAGTGTTTGCTTTGTGGGGAAAATGAGATTTTGTATTTATGCGACCGAACCTTGAATAGGTTGCCTACGTATCACACTTGGGGAATCAGGTCGTGATGTAGTTCAGATTACATAATGTGTTGTAAACAATGGGGAAGTCCCTAATCAATGTGAATCCCTATACATAATATCTCTAGACAGCGTCTGAGTTGATTGGTTTTGGCCAGACTTCTCCATCCATCTCTGCCAGTATCAATGCTCCTCCATTTAGAACTCTGTGAACCATGTATGGTCCTTGTCAGTTTGGTGCAAACACTCCTTTTGCTTCTTCTTGATTTGGGAATATCTTCTTCAGTACTAGTTGCCCAAGTTCAAAAGATCTCTCTCGCACTTTCTTGCTGAATGCTTTGGCCATCCTTCTCTGATATAATTGCCCATGACATATTGCATTCAATCTCTTGCATCGATGAGGGCTAACTGCTCTATTCTCCCTTTGATCCATCCAGCGTCTTTCAATTGCGTCTCTTGGATGATTCTCAAAGATGGTATCTCAACCTCTGCGGGTATCACTGCCTTAGTGCCATATACCAGCAAATAAGGAGTAGCCCCCGTCGATGTTCTCATTGTAGTGCGGTATCCTAACAAAGGATAAGGCAGGTTCTCATGCCATTGCTTTGAAGTGCCCGTCATGTTACGCAATGTCCTCTTGGTGTTCTTATTGGCCGCCTTGACCGCTCAATTCATTTGAGGCCTGTATGCGGTGGAGTTGCGATGCTTGATTTTAAAGACCTCACAGGTTGCCTTCATCAGGTCACTGTTGAGGTTGGACCCATTGGCAGTGATGATAGATTCAGGGATACCAAATCGGCAGATCATCTTATCACGGACAAAGTTTGACACCACCTTCTTTGTTACTGACTTGTATGATGCAGCCTCCACCCACTTGGTAAAATAGTCAATAGCCACCAGTATGAAGCGATGTCCATTGGAAACGGCTGACTCGATAGGTCCTATGAGATCCATTCCCTAGGCGGCAAAAGGACAAGGCGATCCCATAATGTTCAGCTCGTTGGGAGGCACTCGAATCATATCTCTATGGACTTGGCATTGGGGACATTTCTTTGCGTGCTTTATGCAGTCATGTTCCATTGTCATCTAGAAATAACCAGCCATCAAAATCTTCTTTGCAAGTACAAAGCCATTCATATGTTGGCCACACGCCCCAGAGTGTACCTCTTTTAACAATTTGGCAGCTTCTTTGGCGTCCACACATCTCAACAAACCCAGGTCGGGTGTTCTTTTGTACAAAACCTCTCCATTCAGAAAGAAACTATTTGCTAGCCTTCTTAGTGTCTTCTTTTGGAGGTTTGTTGCATCCTTTGGGTAAACGCCTTCTTTGAGAAGTCTTTTGACATCGTAGAACCAAGGCTGTCCGTCTTTTGACATCAGCAAGTCAGAATCTCCGATTGCTAGCAACTCTTGTATGTTCATATCTACTGCCAATCTAAGACCCAAGATGCAGGCCTCGTACTCTGCCATGTTGTTGGTGCAAGGGGACCTTAGTTTGGCCGTGACAGGATAGTGTTGTCCAGTCTTGAAAACTAATACCGCTCCAATGCCGACTCTTTTGAAATTGACTGCCCCATCAAAGAATAACCTCCAACCGTCATATTCTTCGCTGATCTCTTCTCCCACGAACATGACCTCTTCATCAAGGAAGTAGGTATGTAAAGGCTCATAATCATCTCCCACCGGGTTCTCGGCCATATGATCAGCCAAGGCTTGGGCTTTCACCGCCTTTTGAGTAACAAAAGTGATGTCGAACTCGCTGAGCAACATTTTCCATTTAGATGGCTTTCCAGTAGGCATTGGTTTTTGGAAAAATGTACTTGAGAGGGTCCATCCTTGATATCAGCATCGTTGAGTAGGATGTCAAGTAGTGTCACAACTTTTGTGCTATCCATGTCAGCGCGCAACACGTGCGCTCCAGCAATGTGTACTTGGCTTCATAAGGAGTGAACTTCTTGCTTAGATAGTATATGGCTTGCTCTTTCCTCCCAGTCGGATCATGCTATCCGGATACACATCCAAAGGCCGAGTCTACCACAGACAGATATAAGATCAAAGGTCGCCCCGGCTCAGTTTGAACCAGCACGGGCGGGCGCGACAAGTATTCTTTGATCCGATCAAAGGCCTTTTGGCAATCCTCTGTCCACTCGATCACTGCGTCTTTCTTCAGTAGCTTGATGATTGGCTCACAGATGACAGTGGATTGTGCTATGAAACGGCTGATGTAGTTGAGCCTTCCTAGGAAGCTCATAACCTCTTTCTTGCTTCTTGGTGGTGGCAACTCTTTGATGGCTTTGATCTTGGACGGATCCAACTCGATACCCCTCCTACTGATGATGAAACCCAAGAGCTTCCCTGCCGGGACACCAAATGCACATTTTGCCAGATTTAACTTCAGATTGTACTTTCGCAAGCAGTCGAAGAACTTACGCAAGTTGTCAAGATGCTCCAAACTCTTCTTTGATTTGATGATCACATCATCCACATAGACTTCGATCTCTTTGTGCATCAGATCATGGAACATGGTTGTCATCGCTCTCATGTAAGTGGACCCAGCATTCTTTAACCCAAATGGCATGACTTTGCTGCAGTAAGTTCCCCAAGATGTGGTGAAGGCTGTCTTATCGGCATCCTCTTCATCCATGAGCACTTGATGATAACCGGCGAAACAGTCTACGAAGGATTGTAGTTCGTGCTTTGCACAGTTGTCAATCTAGATATGTATGTTTGGTAGAGGAAAATCATTCTTTGGACTTGCTCTATTTAGATCTCTGTAGTCCACACAAACTTAGAGTTTCCCATCTTTCTTCGGCACGGGGACGACATTGGCCAGCCAAGTTGGATACTTGACCGTTCTCAAAATCCCCGCGTTGAGCTGCTTAGTTACTTCTTCACCAATTTTCAACAGAACCGATGACTTGAATGTTCGGGCCCTTTGTTTGACTGGCGGAAAACCCGGATTGATAGGTAATTTGTGAGCTACCACATCCGTGCTTATGCCAGTCATGTCATCGTACGGCCAAGCGAATACGTCCTCATATTTTTTAAGAAACTCGGTGTATCGCTGTTTGTCCTCGGCATTGAGGTGTACACTGATCCTTGTTTCCTTCACAATTTCCTTATCTCATAAGTTTATCACTTCAGTGTCCTCAAGGTTTGGCTTAGGTTTGTTTTCAAATCTTTCAAATTCTTCTTGCGTAGTCTCATCAAAATCATCATAATCAGCTCTAGCTTCTCCAAGTTCAATTGTTTCATTACGCGTTGCGATTGTGGACTCAATGAGTTTATTAATGCGAGTGCTGAAAAAGTAAAATATTGCAAAATTAAAAGATTCAAGCAAAAATTAAACGGGAAATGGTGCGATGTTTTATTTATGAATCCTTGCAAAACAAAGTTTGTAGGGAGACAAAGCAAAAGAAAAGAGAAATGCAAACTCCACGACTCAGGGTCTAGTTTTTTTTTTGGAAAGCATAAGAAATAAATTTGATCCCCTCAGCTCTACCAAGGTCCACGGTAAGCTCGGGCCCGGTTGCTGGTCCAGTTGTTCAACGCCGCTCCAGATATAGCCTTTGTCAGTCCATGAGGTTCAACATGTTCTTCCAAGATCACACAACAGTCTTCATTAGCTACGAACAGGTTTTGCATTCCTGCCAGCAGGTCCTCTTCAGCATCAGCTACTTTTGGCTTCACTCCTTGTGCTGCGGACACCTCCCGTTTTCGAGCATCCAAGTACCCAGCCGAGACGAAGATATGCAGGAGAGTCTTAGTGCTTTTCATATAGAACTTGAAATCCATTGATGCTTCCTCCATGCTCTTTTCATAGGTCACAACATACCCTATGTCAGCCTTCTCGTTGTCGGGCCTCATCACAATTCTGATTGGCTCAACCATGCCATCCAAATTCTTGCCCAAACCTTTGCCCGGTTCATAGCCTTACTTGATCATGATGCCTATAACCCAATCTCCAGGCCACTTTGTAGGTTGTGGAAGTACGTATGGATCTTCAATCACTACCTCCATAGGTTCCAGTGCTTTGGGTATCCACACTTTCTTTCCTTTTGTTTCTTCAGAGATGCGTTTCCAATTGGGGTGACCACTGGGTGAGTACATCGGCCGCTTCTCGATCTTAGCTGGTAGGGTCTCATGAAACTCTCGCGATGGCACTCCCCAATCGGACATGACTGGCTCCCAAACCAGGTTCCTTCCTTCGTAGCCTTTGCCTCGGCCATCCCAGTAAGCACTATAAAAGTTCCTCTTCTTCTGTTCAACCCCAGGCGGCGTTTTGACCAACTTAGGAGTAAAGTGTGCAGTGTAGCCTCCTTGGACCATGCTTGTGAGATTCTAGCTTGAATTGTAATTTTTGCGCCGCCCTCCTCGAGTACCTTGCACTACTCCCACGAGTTCTACAGTATAGAATGTCTGGCCATCAGGAGCACTCCATTCAATTGCTGGTATGGTTTGCTCATTGTAGATAGAGTTATTCCCTTCGCCAAACACTAGTACTTCTTTGTGGTCCCATTCGAACTTTACGGTTTGATGCAATGTAGATGGCACCGCACCAGCCATATGGATCTTGGGCCTCCCTAGTAGTAGATTGTAGGAAGCAGAGATGTCCATGACGTGGAACTCAGCAGTGAACTCCACAGGACCAACCATGATGGTCAAGTCAATCTCTCACATGGTGCTTCTTTGTGATCCATCAAATGCTTTCACCTTCATGTCGCTTTCCCTTATCTTGATTTGGTCAATTCCCATTATTTTCCGAGTGATGAATGGGCATATGTTCAAACCAGAACCTCCATCGACCAGAACTCTTCCCACCAACCAGTCTTTGCATTTGACAGTGACATGCAAAGCTTTGTTGTGATTTAACCCTTCAGGTGGTAGCTCATCTCCGTAAACAGTAATTCGGTTGGCCTCCATGACTTGTCCAACCATGCTAGCAAAGTTCTCAACTGAAGTGTCCATCGGAACATGTGCTTCGTCCAATACTTTCATCAAAGCACTTCGGTGACTCTCCGATTTAAGGAACAAGGCCAAAACAGAGATTTGTGCTGGAGTTTTGCCCAAGTGCTCAACTACGGAGTACTCCGTTGCTTGTACTTTCTTCCACAGTCCTTCGGACTCCTCCTCGCTAATGCCTCATCTCCCTTGGGTTAGATGCTCAGGAGTGTAAATCCTCCCACTCCTAGTTATTCCTTGCGCAGCAACAGTCTCAGCTACACCTTTGTTCCTCTTTTCCCTTTCATAATCCCACAGCACCGCCTTGTTGCTGTATGGTGGAACCACATCGACATAGAATTTTGGAGCCACTTTAACCTCAATAGGCTCTGGCGCTATAGCGGCTTGAGCAACTGAAGCAGTTGCTGGTGCATTTTCTTTTGCCTTGACAATAGTCCCTTCTAAATTGCATTCGTCATCCACCTCAATCAGGTTCACCCTACCGTCTCCATGATTAGGCAAAGGGTTGCTGTGCACATTCGGAGTCTTCAAATGTATCACCTTTTGGTCGATCAAATCTTGTATTTTGTCCCTTAAAGCATAGCACTTCTCAGTATCATGACTAGGCCCTCCAGAGTGATAGGTACAGGTTTTGGTTTGGTCAAAGTAAGGTGTCATTCTATCAGGCATTTTGAATGGCACGGGTTGTATGTGACCGGCTGCTTTGAGTCTCTCGAACAACTGTGTACGAGATTCAGCCAATGGAGTGTTGTTTCTTTTGGGTCTTGGGTTATTATTAGCGTGAGGCCTTGGTGAGCAAGTGTTGGTATTTCGATATTTGGGACTTTGTGGGTATGCTGGTCTTTGTGGTGGTGGGTTTTGGTACATGGGCTGGGTGTTATAGACTGGGTAGGTGGATGTCTGTGGTATGTAGGGATAGGAGGGAGGAGGTGTTTGGTAGTAATGGTTGTGAGTGGGGTAATGGTCAAGTGATGCGGCCACGAAGGAGACTTCGTCCTTCTTCTTTCTTGAGGTGGTAGTACTGCCAGCTTATAGAGCTTTGTTAGCGGCTTGTAATGCAGCCATGCTAATGAACCTTCCAGTCTTGAGTCCATCTTCGACCATATCGCCAATCTTGAGCAGTCCTCTGAACTTCTTGTCTTGCAAATTCAGCATCTTGTCAAAATAGATATCTTCTTGTATGCGAATGAAAGTCCCAACTATCTCAGCATCTTCCATGAGAGGCTGGACTTTGGCAGCTTCAGCCCTCCACCTAGCTGCAAACTCCCTAAAAGTCTCAGTGGGCTTCTTCTTCAACTTCTCTAAGTAAAACTGATCGGGCATGGTGTCAGTGTTATGCCCAAAACTGTCAACAAAATCCCCAGCCATTGCTTCCCAGCTTGTCCACTTCTTCGTTTGTTGCTTAGAGTACCATACTAATACATCTCCACTCAGAATGCGGTTGATTAGCTGCATGCGAATCTTTTCGTCATGCATAACCCCAATCAGCTTGTCACAGTAAGATCTTAAGTGAGCCATTGGGTCTTCCTTAGTCCACGCATACATTTCATGGTCCTTGCTGGGTGATTCCTGGGTTTTGGTTTCGACAGTGAAGGCGGATATGTTGTTTTGTGGTCCTTTTGGTGGTGCAGTGTGTGTAGGGTAAGGAAGGATTCTTTCGGGGTAAAGTGGATTTATGCCGTGAGGGCGAGCAGTTTGGTTTGGTCCAATGATCTCATCAGTATGGGCCAGAAGGATCCCACTTTCCAATTCGAGCAACCTCTGCTCCAGCTTAGTGTAGTTTTCATAAGCATCCATGCTTTGTTTCTCAGGAGTACCAACCTTGTCGAAATCAGCCATGATATTTCATCTCGTCCTTGTCCTTGTAGGTAAAGGGGGAGGTGTTGGGATCGATCCTTTGGACCTTAACCGGTATTGCGGCGCGGCTAAAGTGCACAAACCAAACTTTCGGGGACTTGGGAACTTTTATATCAGAACGAGAAGATAAAATGTGAGTACATGTTTGCTTAAATAAAAATCGCGTCCTATCATGCATGGGACCACTTTTTGCGCCAGAGGTGGGCCTAAGGCGGATCCGAAGTAACGTTTGCACCAGACACAACATTTCATTTGAATAAACATGATCATCATCAATCTAAACCCCAAAATAACGAAATTTTAGTTAGTTTGCTTAGCTTTATTACAACCACTAATGACTCGATTGAGATGAAAATGACAATAAAGAAATGACAAGACAACTTGACTCGACACGACTAGACTAGGCGCCAAGCAAAAGGACTTCAAGTTCGAACATCAGCTCCAGCGTCTTCCTTTTCCTTATCCTCTTTGGCTTCCTCCTTGGGTTTGTGAACCAGACTAATGAGCGGAGTGTCAGCAAATGTTTCCAGCAAGTCCTTCCCATCCTCCTTGTCACCTAGAGCCTTTACTAGGAACTCATAGACTTCCAATCCTCTTACTTCCTTCTCTTCCAGCGGTACTGACTTAAAGTATTCTCCCCATCCCTTGTGTAATTCTTGCAAATTCCCAGCAGCTTACCTTGCAGCCATGACCTTGCCGGTCCAATACTTGAGTTCGTCTCCTTTGATCTTATCTTTATATTGTCTCCTCATCTCTCTTTCTTGTGTTACCCTTAACTCCTTCTTTCTTTGGTTAAACTCTTGCTTCAGATTGGATGCTCGATGCCCTTTATGTCAACATTGAAACTTCTTCCCTCAGTCAATTGCGGAGTTTAAACTTCTTGTGAGTAAATTCAAGAACGATTGATTTTAAAAATAGGGGGGGGGGGGGACAAAATTAGGTGTCAACAACTCCACAACAGGAATCCCAACAAAAAGATGATTCACAGAGTTCAGAATGGCCAAAAAGAGTTATTAGGAAGCCAACTCGCTACAGAGATGAGAATTTTATCAGTACATATTCCTGCTTCCTTGCAGGACCAATAGATGACGAAGAACCTTCATAATTTGAAGAAGCAAAAGGAGTCAAGCAGTGGGAGCTTGCAATGGATGAGGATATGGAGGCTCTAATGAAAAATCAAACTTGGAGTCTCGTACCGAAGCCTAAAGATGTAAACCCTGTTTCTTGTAAATGGGTTTACAAGATTAAAAGAAAGGAAGATGGTATTTTCGATAGATACAAAGAAAGGCTGGTTGCTCGAGGATTTTCTGAGAAGTATGGAGAAGACTATGAAGAAAATTTCAGCCCCATGGCAAAGATGATCTCAGTCCGAGTTGTGTTGACCCAGGAAGCCTTGCATAATTGCAGATTATGGCAACCTGACGTGAAAAATGCCTTATTGTATGGTGAACTTGACAAAGACATTTATATAGAGTAGCCACCCCAGTATGTATTTAATCTACATCCTGATTATGTTGCAAACTTAAAAAGGCTCTTTATGGACTCAACAAGCTCCACGGGCATGGTATGGGAAAATTTCACAATATCTATATTTTTGTGGCTATGCTGTATCATATTCGGATTCTAGCTTGTTTGTTAAGAAACAAGGGGATATGTATATGGTTGTTCTATTATATGTGGATGATATGATAATAACAGGAAATAATGAAGATGAAGTTGCAAGGCTTCAAGAGGAGCTCGCTATAAGATTTGACATCAAGAAGTTGGGAGAGCTACATCATTTTCTTGGTTTGGAGGTGACAAACACAGATAAAGGATTTTTTGTCACCCAAGAAGGATATGCAAAGAAACTTGTTGATAGATTTGGGATGAATCAAAGCAAAAAGTTATCTACTCCTTTTGAGATAAATACACGATTAAGGCATGGAGAAGGCTCACGTCTTGCAGATCCTAGGCCTTTTCGAGCTCTTGCTGGCAGTCTCCTGTATTTGACTATTACGAGGCCATATATTGCCTTTTCTATTGGATATATCAGCAGGTTTATGCAGTCACCAAGAAAGCCTCACTGGGAAGCTGCAAAGAGGATTCTGAAGTATATTAACTCAACACTAGATATGGGCTTATTCTTCCAGAAGAAGAATGACTTGATATTAATTGGCTATACTGATGCTGATTTTACTGGAGATTTGGATGATCGAAGATCTACATCGGGCTTTAAATTTCTTTGTGGTGGAACAAGTATTTCTTGGCTAAGCAAGAAGTAAGACTCGATTTCTTTATCAACCGCGGAGGCGGAATATAAAGCAGCTGCTCTTGCTACTCAAGAATGTGTATGGCTCCAAAGACTCGCTGAAGACTTGGATATACCGATATCAAAACCAACGGTAATTTTTGGAGACAGCCAAAGTGCAATCAAGCTCGCAAATAACCCGGTGTTCCATGCAAGAACTAAACACATTGAGGTGGAACATCACTTTATTCGAGAAAACGTTCTTTGATGGTATCGTAACTACGATGGAGGTGCGGAGTCAGGAAAATATTGCTGATATCTTCACGAAGTCACTTCCTAAAGGTTCGTTCGAGTTCCTCCTTGACAAGCTTGGATTAGTTTCCAAAAAATCACTTTAAGGGGGAGTGTGAAATAGTAAAGTAATTTTTTGGAAATATTTCTTTGAGGAGTTTCTAGAATAATGTAGTGTAGTATCTTGGATAGAATAGTCTAGTATAGTATCTTAATTAGTTGCATATTCTAGAGATAAGAAATATCTAGATATATTCTAGATACTTTAGAGTTTTGGACAGCTAGAATGTTCTTGTAGATGTATCTAAAAATGCATCTAGAACCATCCCTTGCCAAGTACAAATAGGGGTGGTCTTGCTCATTTGTAACTAAGCCAAAAAATCAAGAAATCCTTTCTAGCAATCAAATTTCTCTCTTCCAATTTTCCTTCTCTCTTTCAAAGCTTCCTCTTCCTTAGTTGAATCTTCCAATTCTAGTTTACGATATTGGACTAGCAGAAGGTCTCCAAACACTAACCATTTCTTCTGCTATTCTCTACAAGTATATGCTTTGACTTTGTCACAAATTACATCCTTTGACTAATATATTAAAATTACGAGAGTTAGCATGGATACTCTTGTATTATTATATATCGAGCCAACATACTTTTCTTTATTTGTCTTACATGTTTCAAAACTTTCATATAGTATTACATAGCTTGGTTAGGCATATGATCATCGTTAAGGTTTAGAGTTTTTTAAGGGTACTATTCAACTGCAAGCTCCCATAACTCTAGTATAACTCATAACATGTCTAATGATGAGAATATAACTAAAGTGTCCAAACATATTGAAGACCTATAAAGTTAACTTCATGATGTATTGAGCAATTTATTGAAAAACTCTCTATTTCTCTAGGTCTCACTATCTCTTGCCAAACTTGTTCGGAATCATCCTTTATAGTTGGCGGGATTCAAGTATTTACCTTTCTTACAACAAAATATACCTAGTAGAATCCCACAAGTGGGGTCTGGAATGTCTTTATCTTTCTCCTCTGTCAACTTTCATAGCTTATATGTACATTTCAGTGTCTTGTTCTGGACTCTAACTTTTGGTAACCATTCATCTATGACTTCCCATGGTGTTATGCTAATCACATTTATAGCTTCAGATATTGCAAGGACTTCTTTATCTGCTGCTACTCTGTAGCTTTTCTCCACTATTTATTCATTTTAATAGCTCTTTCTCCACTTCCTCGCTCCAAAATCACAATTGCGATGGATGTACACTTTTTGACACAAGTAAAATCTCACTGGTTATTTTCCTAGATTCAACTTTTCATTCCCTTGGCTTCTATTGTGCATCCACATTAGCTTCCCATCTTATTATCAGACCAAAAATACTTAAGACGCGATTGAAATTTAGCAAGTGGTGCCGGGCATTTTTATACATTTTGATATTAATTCACTCCTAATTTACCGTCCTTTGAGTATTTTTGTGGTTAGATATACTCATTTTAGCTTATTTATTGATTTTGCACCTATTGTGGGATATTTGTATGCATAGGTACAAGTGATGAGCAACGTTTTGATGAATAAATGGAGAAGGAAAGCTAAACATATTATCTTGGGTAAAGAAAAGTGTTGCTACATGCTTGGGCAAAGGAAGCCTAGTCAGGCGCGAGTTTAAAGATGCAAACTGGTCCATTCAAGTTTGTATTTAATATATAAGAAATAAAAAAAAGTCTCAAGTTATGTAATGGTATTCTCTTACTAGACTTGGAAAATCATTCTAGCGTATAAACACGTTAGATTAGTTACAATAAGGTGAAAAAGGAAAAACACAGCAGCCACTAGGAGCAAGAGCTCTATGGCGAGTTTTTATTCTTTTCTTTTCTCTTTAATTTCCTAGTTTGTTAGTTCTAGAGTTGTGAGATTCTCTATGATTTTTGACATTTGGATGTTAATTTGATTTTATTGATTTATTATATTGAGTTATTTATTCATATCTCGATCTTAATTATTTGATTGCTTGATCACCAATTGAATAGTATCTATGAACCTAGGGTTGCACGCGAAAGTGAGAACCGTAAGTTGCAATATGATTGAATAGAGCGCGTTGCTGAATATGGGCATCGGGAATTGGTTTCACTGTTAGGATAGACATATACTCACTTCGTCCCAAAATGAGTGTCTACCTTTCCTTTTTAGTTTGTGCCAAAAAGAGTACTTCCTTCCATATTTGGTAACTCTTTAATTTCAAGATTTATTTTGGACCATAAGATTTAAAGACACTGGCCTACATTACACACCTTTCTTTAAATAACAAGATTCAAAAGTCTTCCCTATTTTTTTAATCTCCGCACCAGGTCAAACGCATACACTCATTTTGGGATGGAGGGAGTACCTAACAGTCATGCTTAGTCATTATATAGAAAAAATAAATGTGTTCTTGTTAACTCTATTTTTATAGACACATAGGTGTTAGATTGGCTTATAATATTAACCCTGTGATTAATAATCCAGATAAATTAATTTTATCATATTAATTGAAGAATTCAATAAGATTGACAGATTTTCCATAACCCTAGACTATTATCTCTTATTGAATCTAAAATCATGTTTGATTGTGTTAGTTGTTTTCTTAATTTTATTAGTTAGATTAATCTCTATAAACTCTTGAAAATCTCTTGTCGGTAAGTTAGGAATTATTTAATTTAGTTAATAGTTAATTGATAGTCCTCGTGGGAACGATATTATACTTATCACTTTATTACTTGATCGACCATGTATACTTGTGTTTGCATTTGGAGCGACACGAGCGTCTACTGTTGCTCCCAAATTTACACACAAGTATATGCGGTTGACAAGTAATAAAGTGATGAGATTGAGCATCGTCACACAGAGACTTGTGATTAACTAGTAACTAAATCAAATAATTTCTAATTATTTAAACAAGAAAGAAATTTCAATAAGTGTGAATTTATTCTAAACTAAATTTAACTAATTAAGCTAAAACAGTTAACTAATAAAATTAAATACAAGATATTGGATTCGGTAAGAGATGAAATTTCAAGGTTATTGGAGTCTACCAATCTTAGTGAATTATTTTGTTAATTTGACTAAATGAATTTATTTAGGTTATTAATCATAGGAGTAACTCTACTCTTGAGAACATGATGATTTTCAGGAGCCTATCCTAATTATTCTAATGACAGTATTTCTTTAAAATTAGAAGTAATCAGAATGCATTAATAATTTCTAAGTGATTAAGATATCCTATCTCCAAATCAATTCTCTCATCCTAGGTTCAAAGATGATGCTCTATTCAATCCCGCTGCAATCAAGAATCCTCTGTTCCAATTTCAATTCAAGATTCATAGATAGTATTCAATTGGTGATCAACCAATCAAATAATTTAAACTTAAGATTGAAAAAACAACCTAATATGGTAAACTAATAAAATCAAACTAACATATGGATATCACCATTCATGGAGATTCTACAATCCTTGAACTAATAAATTATAGAATTAAGGAAAAGAATAAGAAAAAGAGAGAAAGAACTCGTGTTGAAGATATCTACAGCTCATCTACTTACTACCCACGTCCAACTCTTTTATAAGACCAAGTTATAATGTACTTAAAGTGTTTGCAAATTGCTAAGACAATTTATATCAAATCCTAAACTAAGTCGGAAAAGTTGAAGTCGTCTAGTGAAAGGCTATCTTGAAGGCGACGCTTCTAGAATCGTTTGAGAGTAATAGACTTGTCACTCTATAGTGAAAGCAATGCTTCCAGTCATCCCATGTGGTCTTGGATGCGGCGCTTATGTAACAACTTTGACTAGGTGGAGGTTAGAAAGGATGCAATACTTGCTCTATAGCTTCTAGCTGGCATGCTACAGGTTAAATAATGCTTGGCTATCACACATGTTACGCTGATCACTTCCAACCTGCTCTTGAATCTCATATCAAGTCCAACTTCGGACTAGCTATGTTCCATCTCCAATTTCTTGCTCGTGTTCGTTCTTTCTTGCCTCAATCTCACCCTTTCACTTCCTAAAAACACAAACAAGATAAATGAGCGCAAGAACCACAATTATAAGCTAAAAATGAAAAATAAAGTAATAAAATATGATGAATTATTTAGGATATATAGGCGATTCTTGCCAAATATCATCTACCCGCAAACAGACTAGTTTACTATTTGTAGTCATGCAATAATTATCATAAATCAGTCTAATCTCATATTATAAATGATAACTAATAGCAACAAACACAGAAAATACGAGTCATAGACCCTGTTAAAATGTTACTAATCTGCCATAGCTAAGAGCTTGAGTAGCTTAATGATGAAGCTAAGATCAAGCTAAGAAGAGGCAGCGAGAGAAGATTTAGTTAGAGAGAAAGTAGAGAGAGAAAATATCTTTTTCTCATTTACTGGAAATGAATCTTACAGCTTTAGTCCCAAGCAACTACTCTTATTTATGCTAGCTAAGATGCATAACTACTTAACTAACTATTCTAACTAACTAACTAACTAACTAACTAACTTGTACACAATAATATACTCTATTAAGTTAACACTGCCATGTCAGCTATACACTGCCACATCAGCTTGTATCCTTCAATACTCTCCCTCAAGCTGATGGCTTGGATATGTCTTCAACCCCCAGCTGATTCAGCAAGAATTCATGTTGTGTTCTTCCTATGCTTTTAGTGAGTAGGTTAGCCAGTTGATCCTTGATCGAAACATGATAAGTTCTGGTCATTCCAGCTCCTATTTTTTCTCTTATGAAATGACAATCTATATCTATGTGCATTGTCCTTTCATGAAAAACAATTGCAACTTTACTGTCACATAGCAACTCAATTGGATGATGAATCTGTACTCCAAGCTCCCCGAATAGTCTCAGTAACCAAGTTGTCTCTGCAGCACAAGATGCCATACTCCTAAATTCAGCTTCTGCTGAGCTCCTTGCAAAAGTCTCTTGTTTCTTAGGTTTCCAAGATACTAAAGCTCCTCCAAATTTCACCAACCTGTTACTGACCTCCTTATTTGTAGACATGATCCCCAATCTGAATTACAGAAGCCAATAAAGTTATTAGTGCTAGATGCTGGCATCAATAATCCTAAGCTGGTGATGATTTGAGATATCTAACTACTCTTACAGCTGCTTCCATATGAGAGTAATTGGGAGCATGCATAATCTGACTTAGAACTTGTACCACAAATGAGATGTCTGGCCTGGTCACTGTGAGATAAAGTAACCTTCCCACCAGCCTTTGATACACTCCAGGATCTGATGAGAGTTTGTCACCAGTTCCTTTTCCTTTAGTTATCCAGAGATCATATTCAAGTGAAGTTAATTTCTGATTGCATTCTAGGGGAGTACCAGTTGCCTTAGCTCCTCATAATCCAAGTTCCTCCACCAGTTCTAGACAGTACTTTCTTTGACACATGTGAATCCCTCTGCTTGACCTTGAAAATTCAATGCCTAGGAAGAACTTTAGTTCTCCTAGATCCTTCATCTTGAACCTTTGTTTCAGACCCTCTTGTCTTCACAAGCAGTTCTTGACTGCTCCCAGTAATGATGAGATCATCTACATAGATCAGAATAACTACAAATTCACTTCTAACCCTTTTAGTGAACAAGGAGTAGTCAAAGTGACTCTGCCTGAAGCCCATATGACACAAAGCTTCTGTCAACTTCAGATTCCACTGTCTGGGGCTTTTTCAGCCTATATAATGATTTCTTAAGTTTGCTGACCATCTTACACTCCCCCTGTCTGGAAAATCCCTCAGGTATGGTCATATACACCTCCTCTAGCAAGTCCTCATGCAAGAAAGCATTATGGACATCCATTTGGTAGATAGACCAATGCTTAGAGGCTGCAACAACTATAACAGACCTGAAAGTGACCATTTTAGCCACTGGTGAAAAAGTTTCTTAGTAGTCTAATCCTTCTTTTTGGGTATATCCTTTTGCCACAAGCCTTGCTTTATACCTTTCCACTTCTCCTTTCCACTCCTCCTGTAGCCTTGTATTTAACCTTGTAAACCCACTTACACCCAATAGGATGCTTCCCTCTTGGCAATTCTACTAGTTTCCAGGTGTTGTTTTCTTTAAGTGCTGCAATCTCTAACTGCATTGCTTCAACCTACTTGGGATATGTGTCTGCTTCCTTGAAGCTTGTTGGTTCTGAAATAAAAGAATAGGCCTGTAGAGCAGCTTTATAATGAGGAGCCAAACTGTCAAAATTCACATAAGAGGATAGTGGGTACAGACATTTAGTCTGCTTGGGAACAATATAGTCTTGAAGCCACGCTGGTGGCTTGCTGGTTCTGACGGACTTCTTCCTGATATCAGCAGATGCAGGCTGTTGTTCTGGAGGTGGCTGTTGTTCTGGAGGTGATAGAGTTGCAGGAACAGAATCATTCACTGATGGTACTTCAGTTGCAGCTAATTCATCTACAGAGGTAACTAGGTCAGGTTCAAAGTCATGAAGATTTAGCTCCTCCTCTTCTTGTGGTTCCTCCTGTATCTGTGTCTGAAGATGTACCAGATGGTGCATAATGATCATGTGAAATATCTAGAATTAGTGGTGAGTTGGACACAGTAGCATGCTTGAAGGGAAACAAGTCTTCTTTGAAGATTATATTTCTGCTGACAAACATCACTCTAGAGTGTAAATCTAGAAGTTTATAGCCTTTCTGAGTGGGAGAATATCCCATGAGAACAGCTGGAACAGCCCTGGGTGCCATTTTATCCAACCTACCAGGAACAGAGGCATATGCTAGACACCCAAACACTCTTAGGTGTGTTAATGAAGGAGAATGCTGATGTAATAGTTCATATGGAGATATAAAATGTAGTTGAGAGGATGGTAGCCTGTTCTGAAGAAAACAGTTGTAGTAACACAGTCTCTCCAATATTATAGAGGTATAGCAGCCTAAAACCTGAGAGACCTGGACATGTTTAGGATAGTTCTATGTCTTCTCTCAGCCACACCATTATTTGGTGGTGTGTAGACACAGGAACTCTGATGAATAATGCCATTCTCAGTTAGTAATTCAGTGAACTGTGTGTTAAAAATTCATATCCATTATCTGTTCTTAGCACTTGCAGAGTTAAAGAGAACTGATTCTTAGCCATTACAATAAAATTTCTCGTGACTACAACAGTTTCATTCTTGTGATTCAACAAAAAAATCCATGTAAATCTGGTATAGTCATCCACAATAGTGAGAAAAAACCTATTCCACTCATATGTAGGCACTCTGTATGGTCCCCAGACATCACTATGGACAAGCTAAAAAGGCCTAGAGGTACTAGTCTTACTTAGAGCAAAGGGAATTTTTGACTGATTTGCCACAGGGCAAACTGTACAATGAGGATGATTATCAATCCTAGGTTTTATTGACTTAATTTTCCTAAGTACTTCAATAGGGGCATGCCCAAGTCTTCTATGTCATACTGAAATAGGAGCATCCCGAGTGATGGTTGATCCTGCAAGACACAAGCTAGCTTGATTTCCTGAGTGGAGCTGGAGCTGAGCTTGACTCCAGGTATTACAGAACTTTATCTTCTTTACCATCCCCTTGAAATGTCCATTGGAGAGGTCCTAGAAAATACAGTGAGTGGGAAAGAACACCACACAACAATTCAGTTCTTTAGTGAGCTGGGATACTGACAACAAATTAAATTTGAAGTTAGGTACATGTAACACTTTTTTTTATCTCCTGATTCTTGAAGACATTAGAAAATCATGTGTGAGCTATGTTAACTACATTGCCTGTAGGTAGATGCACTTTTCCCCCTATTAGTCTAGAGGAATGCTCAAGCTTGGATAATAATGTTGAATTTGCTACCATATGATTAGCAGCACCAGTGTCAATGATCCACTTATCAGTAGGCACTCTTGCCATAAAAGAGAGTATACCTGCAGCTGCAGATGTAGACTGAGTTGAGCCATCTGATTCATTGCCTCTGCTAAGGAGCTGAGCAATTTGCTGAAGTTGTTCATGTGAGAAGAAAGAGCCAGTAAGAACTTTTCCAGTATATGAATCATGAGAGGGATTCTCAAGAGAGAGAGGGCTATCAGTGGCACTTGCATAGTTCACTGAGGACTGCTGTCCAGGATACCAAGGACTTGCAGGTCTAGATCCTCCAGAAGTCCAGCTATTATTAGAACCACTAAGAGTTCCAACTACCTGAGTTAGACCAATTCTTTCCAGGTGCAGGAGCACCTTCTCCCTTCTTGTTATTCTTAGGATCATTCATAAACTTCTTATACTTGTAGCAAGTTTCTCTGGTATGAACTTTCCAGTCACAGTGTAGATTCTTATTTCTCCTAGGTTTCTGTTTGAGTTCTGATTGTAATTCCCCCTATGTGCAGCTAAGGCTGTTGTATCTATATTATCAATTACATGACCAGTGTGCAACACTACCTGTTGACTCTCCCTTTCTATCATCATTAAGTAGGCTTTATTAACTGTAGGGAGAGGTATCATCATTAGGATCTGGCTTCTAGCCTGATCATAGGACTCATTTAAGCCATTCATGAACTGCATAAGCCTTAACAACTGTAAATGAGCAATGAAATCCTTTGACTTTTCACAGTCACGACCAGGAGGGGCATTAAACATTCAAATTCGTCCCACAGCAGCCTAAGTTTAGAAAAATACACAGAGATGGAACTTGTACTTTGAGAGATATTTGCAATTTCTTTGTGAAGTTGGAAAATTCTAGAGCCATTCACTTTGTCGAACCTTTCCTTCAGATCTGACCAAACAACATTTGCATTTGAAGCAAATACCACTCCACTAAGTAATTCCTTAGAGACTAAGTTCATCAACCACGAAAGCACGATCGCATTGCACCTATCCCGCTGGTTTTTCAATTCCCCAGCATATGTTTCCCTTTTGCAAGTTCCATCAATAAGCCCTAGCTTATTTCTCCCAAGGATCGCAATTCTCATGGCGCAGCTCCACACCGAATAATTTTTTGATCCAAGTAGTTGAACTGAGATGAGAGAAGTACAAGAAGTATCAGAAGGCTGCAAAAATAGGGGATGATTGTGCCCTAATCGATCTACAACATTCATACTGGAAACTCAAAGAAACAGGTCGAGAGTAATAGATTGATCAACAATTGGAGCCGAGAGGCTCTGATACCATGTTAAAATGTTACTAATCTGCCATAGCTAAGAGCTGGAGTAGCTTAATGATGAAGCTAAGATCAAGCTAAGAAGAGAGAGAAGATTCAGTTAGAGAGAAAGTAGAGAGAGAAAATATCTTCTTCTCATTTACTAGAAATGAATCTTACAGCTTTAATGCTAAGCAACTACTCTTATTTATGCTAGCTAAGATGCATAACTACGTAACTAACTATTCTAACTAACTAACTAACTAACTAAATAACTAACTAACTAACTTGTACACAGTTATCTACTCTATAAAGTTAACACTGCCATGTCAGCTATACACTGCCACATCAGCTTGTATCCTTCAACAGACTCCTAAATAACCCAGCACTGCTAGCAGCAGATCATCTAATAAAGTTTGATTACAAAATACATACATGGGGAAGCTTGAAACATTGCAGGAAGTAAAGGTAGTAAGTAGCTTTCATAGACCGATGTGGACAAGTCGCCTTGGTAGATAAAGGAATATCTCAACAAGATATCAGGATTCTGCAGTTGTAAGCTGTAGTATTTGCAAAGAGCACTAAGGGGTCGTTCGGTTCTAGGTATTAACATTTAATACCCGCACAAAACTCAGTGTTAATTTACCGCAGCGTTCGGTTGGTTTTTGTGAAATTTTAATACCTGCATAAAATTAGTGCAACGTTTGGTTGCGTTTTTGTATATTCCGCATTATTAATACCCGCATTATTAATGCGGGAATCTATGTATTATTTTATGCGGGGTAGAAGGTGGTATTAATAATGTGGGTATTAATAATGCAGGTATTAAAATTTAAAATGACAAAATTAACCCTCATAATAAAAAGGATATTTTAAAATTTTATTTAAGGAGTAAATAAATATTTTAAATAATAATATTTTTTGTTAATTTGTAATATATCAGTGATTCAACAAATAATCCCTACGCTATAATATATGTGTGGCTAATACCCACATTATTAAACCCCACATAACTAATACCCGCATTACCAATACCCACATTAGTAATACACACATTATTAATACCCACATTACTAATACCCGCATTAATAGTTAATACCCGCGTAAAACACAAGCCAAACCGAACGACCCCTAAATGATAAGTCGCAAAGACGCGATAAGATGCAATACAGTAGACGCAATATCACAGAACCTCCAGAAGATCTCACAAATTTCACATCAAACATTTAGTGCTCCCTATGCATTGTAATAGATGGTTGGACTGTGCAAATCCTAGGGTTGGACTGTGCAATGCATTATACTATCAACAGTCCAATAATATAAATCTCATACTAGGCTAAACTGAACCGATCGTATCACATGCTGTGTTGGAAATTATGGAAAATACATACGAATTTTTATAGTTTGAGGCATGTCAAAGAAACTGTACTTAAGGATACCGTTATCGATGTATCACATATGATTCAACAAGCTCTTCTATTATAAAACTAGGAGCATGAATAACAAAGAATCTCAAGATAAATAGATACCCGGAAGAAGAAGGAATGGTTGATGATTATTTTGTATGTTCTGATATTGTTCTTGTGTCTGAAAAGAAGAAAGAATGTCAATATAAAAGGGTAGATTTCAAACAAATTTGCTTGTGTAACAGCCTATATTATGACAATTGATGTCACCAATAAAACAAATATAATTGCTCCAAAAATATCGATGATCAACGGTTGGTCTTTGGTTTAGTTTCCAGTTGCTAGAAGAACTTTGACTAATATTAATTGAATGGATCTGGACACTAATTATTATTATTATTATTATTATTATTATTATTATTATTATAGTATTTTGGTTAACAACAATCCCCTACGTATCTCAAAAGGAATAAAATGAAGAGCAGGACAAAAGGACAGTTTTAATTGAATTTTCAAGAATGAACATAATGTGTTGTATCTGGTGTCCGTACACTATGAACCAGAACTAGATAAAATAAGATTGAACTTCTAGAATAATTGGTGAATTTTAAAACTTCTATGAACCAAGAATTATTGTAGAAGAACACGGTCTTATCTATCACATTATACTTTCACTTTGTTGTTCGTCGCAATTTTGAGCTAATAGGCCATGCACAACATCTGATATTCATGAATGTTCTAGAAATTTTTTCAGAATTTCATAGGAGCGGCCCACTCCATACTCATATAGGTCGAACCATCAAGTGTATTATGCAAAGCAATATACCACCTATAAAGGAGATGATTTGGATTAAGAGTTGATACTCATCCTCACTTTGCCTTGTGGAAATTGCAGTATTTTACACACCATAGGAAGAGACATATATTTATAGTGCATAGTGAGTCAAGTAATGACTTGTTACTACCCATATGAACTTAATTCATGGGATCTCTAATCACATATAGGTTGAGTTACCGCCATACATTTATAAGTCTCATTCCCCTCGATGTTTCAATTAGCCAGTGAATCGTCCAAATTCACCTTTGACATCACATAATTTATAGAATAATTCCATTTCTCAGTAGCTTCATTATTACACTATGTCTCAAAACAAATGTGTCTAGTTTTGCCAACAAATATTTATTTTCCACTAAAACTATTGCTGCCTGGCAACAACAAAGTATAGACGCATAAGGTGATTGATTTATTTGAATAGAAATATTTGCTAAGATGTTTCTTAACTACTTAGCCTCATTATCAACCAACTCCAAAGTCATATATTTATATAGACTTATTTGGCTGATCTCCATAATACTAAATAATACTAGTGGATTTATCTCGTCCGAATCTATGATCATCATTGCATATTTTTAATACAATGTAAATCCACTATTGAATACCATAGTTCATGGCACCTCTCTAACATTTTATAAGACTCGTTAGTGCATTTCAATGATCATTAGATTATGAGTTTATCTACTCAATCTACAACACAGTCAAATCTAGTAAAATTTACCAAATGCATTAACTATCAATTATTTGTGCACATATATTTTAAGAAGTAACATCTCCACGATTCTTCCTCAAATGAAAATATTAACATCAAAAGAAGTGCTCATCGGTACCACATCAAAATAATTAAAATTTATAAGAATTTTCTCTACACAATGTCTTGAGCTAAAATTAGATAATCATTATCTCTTATAATATTTATGCCTAAGATGACACTAGTTTGTCTCGAGTCTTCTATATCGAATTTAGAAGACACTAAATTTTAGTTTCAGGAACAATATTAAGACAATAACCAAATATAAGCATGTCAGCCACAAAGAAGCATACAATCACTAAATTACTATTAACAAGTTTTGTATAAACCTATTTATCTACTTCAATAGATATAAAACCATCACTAAATAAAACTTAATCAAACTTCTCATTCCATTTCTTAAGTGCATGTTTTAACTAATATAGTAACTTTATCAATTTAAAAAACTTTATTTTCTCGCACAGCCACTATGCAACCGTCAAATTGCTCCATCAATTCCCTCAAAATAAATCACCATTTAAAATAAGTTTTTAGTATTCATATAGTGAATAAAAAATTTATGAAGATATGCCAAAGCATATAGAATACTAATATAGGAAATTTCAATAATTAAATAATCAATCTTATGTATTGAATAAAATCTGTAGCAACAAGCCTTGCCTTTTAATTTATCAATAAAGCCATTGAGTATAAAAACTCCATTTAAACCGATAGTTTAGCTTCCGAGGTAAATCAACAAATCCTCATATAGATTAATCCAAGATGAATGACATATTTTCAAAAAAATATAGGAGAAGAAACAATAGAGAAAAATATTTTTAGAATTACAATCAACAAGATAGGTATAAGAAACTATCACCAAAAGAATTAAATTTTCTTCTCTTACTTCTCCTCAAATCATAAATTTTCATAATCATTTTTAAACACTAGGAGCATGAGAAATATTTTCATCTTGAGAGAAACATGAGAAAAGTTACTACTTTTTCAGAGAAGAGATATTCTCAAAAAATTCAGCACTCATTCTTTCAATAATAATATTTCATGGTGGCCTAATGGTCTATTTATAGTCTTGGACCATATTTTCTTTTTCTTAGGATCATGTAGCATATTCTTAGCAAGACATCCCATACCTCGAAATATTTCAAGGTAGGGCGATAATTTAAAAAATAATCATTCCTTGTCAAAATAATTATTAAGTAAAATATATTTACCAACTCTGTAACATATAAGTCATGTGATCTTCTTATTCAACTAATTTTCTATTTTATATTTATATAATTAAAACATATTAAAGATTTTATCTTTACCACTCAACAAATATATATGTGTAGAAAAAATCATCTACAATAGTGACATAATATCTTTTATCATCTCTAGTCATAGTTTGTTTTAGGTCTCCTAAATATGAATCGAATTTAATAGTTAGGATTTCTAAAGTTAGAAGTACATGATTTCTTAGATCTTTGTTTCAAACAAACTAATCAATTTGAATATTATATAAACTATGATCATTTTAAGTATAGCGTGCCACAATCATATGAGTCAATCAAATATGCACAAGTCTAAAAATATTATTCATTACATGAAAAACTATTAAGCACAAAGAAACTATGGTTACATTATCCACAACCAACAATAATTTATTTTTTGGTAAACACCATGTTATAAAACTCAAATCAAACCTTCACTCCAACATTTCCTAATAATCATTCGTAACATTTGTTTGAATTTTAGGAGTATGCAACCAAATTTTATGCCAATATTTTCATATGTGAGTTTGAGAAGAATTTTTCCTTTACAAGAACTTTAATAGTTCTTGAACCACTATAATAAATAAAAATTCTTCTCCTACTTCAACTTGGGTGTAGAATAAAAAAAAATTATTTTTGTTCTAAAAAATATGCTTAGTAGCACCACACCCAATCTCTCACGTTGGTGATGTGTTGGTATTTCACTAGCATATTTAGCTCTTTTAGGCTAGCTTTTCTAGTCTTTTAGCCTTGACTTATGCAAAAAACTTATGTAAATCTCCATGTTTCAGGTAAGAGGTAAAATTCAATGTTACAAAGCAAAATGGAATGAAAAGTTGATGAAATACAAGAAGTTTGGCTACAATTGAAGAATTGGAGAAACGGCTGCTGCAGATAGAGGTCAACCCCGCCGATTCAAAGACCAAATTGAAGAGACCACAACTGGTAGAGACATAGAGTTCAGAAGCTGAAGAAAAAGGACTTCTGCAGGCCACCAATTGGAATGGGCAGCCGCCAATCCATGGGCTAAATCCAATGGGCGAGCCACCAAAACATCGGCTATTCCGCCGACCATTACAGTGAGCTCTAGAGCCAATAACTTGAAGGATGATGATTCAGCTGCCTGATAGATGCCCGCCATTCCTGAAAGGCGGAATACAAAAGGTGAGTCAGACATAAGCCATTGATGACCACCGACTGCAAAGGGCGGGAGGTTCTAGGGTATGCGAAAAGCAGTACTTTACGATATTCATGACCAATGACAAGCTGAATGTGGAAAGCATTGCGAAATTGGCAACTTTGTATTTAATTATTTAGCTTTCAAACCCAAGACTATAAATAGACCATTAGGCCTCCATATCAGATATCTCTTATTGTATTTTATACTTTTTAATATTCTTGTAAACTTGGAAGACAAGAAATGGTTTTAGCATCATCTTTGTAAGAATATTTCATTTTAATCTTATTTTATTACATGATTTTTGCAATTTCATTCCATTCTATTACCTTGTTAGAACCTAGTATGAGTAGCTAAACTTACCTAGGGGTTCATCTACAGTGACTTGATTTTTTTAACTAGGGATACTTGATTTAAGCTTACAAAACCTATGAGTTAATGTTATTCTAGTTTCTATTGCTTCTAAAAATCAAAGGGTTTAAGGTGAGGCCTCACTTAACCAAAACTCCACTTTGCTTTCATCTCCCTACCAGGGTTGAAGGCGTGGGTTTACAGAAACTAGCAAGGATTTGGATTACATTTGCTCACGAGTCTACCCCATCTAAAGATGACACGACCAGGATTTTCGTATAGGCCATGCAAGCACCCAACATCCTCCCCTAGACCCGTCGGGCGAACCCTTTTCACCGAATTATTGAAATGGACACAAACTAACTTGAGACCGACAAAGAATAAATAAAAAGGCATACAGATATATGTATATATACATAAAAGATGTTCAGAAAGAGGTACAGCTACCTACCCAATATACTAGATTTAGGGATGTCCAGACCATATATCTAAGAATATAAATGAGGTATATACATCTCCCGAATGGAGCAAAATACAACTGAATGAATAGACATAAAACTGGTGGCCTTCCCGAAGAAAAGTTGGCTCACCCTGACAGCTGAATTCATCTTCACTCCTCAATCACGCGCCGTACTCATTCCTGGAACGGACCTGTCGAAACCAAAAAATAGACGGGAAACAAATAGAGGGTGAGTCGAAAGGACTCTATAAATGGGAATGGCTAGCCACCTTAAAGAAATAGATACGCTAGCCAGGGAGAAGAGAAGCAAATAAGCCAAATTCATCATATTTCAACTATACAGATAGCGGAGCCTGATAATATCCAGAACACATAACCAACCAGACGCTTGTGAACACTTGAGAACACATAAACAACCAGAACATAGACCAAACAAGCACTCTACACTTGGTAAAATATACCACACCAGAGAAGAAACAAAAATAGTAAACAAGTATCGAGCAATAAGCACAGGTGTAATCTTACATTTCTCAGTAAGCCTACTTGGAATCATATATAGAACCGACTACTAGCACAACAACCGGCACATGCCCACCTCCTCTTAAACGACACACCCTAAAGCTATAGAACAAGCACATAAGCTGTACATGGGACTATGTCAAATACAAGAACATACACATATTTTCTCAGCTAACAAACCAATTTAGTTAACAATGAGGTTGAGGCAAACAACCTGATCCTAGATACTCATAGTACTGTAGCGTGCAGCCCGTTCCCTGTTAGTTATGATATTGTGGTATACAGCCCGATCTGTATAATCATAATGCTGCGACGGGCAGTCCGATCCCAAATTAACTATGACTACTGTGAAGCACAACCAGATCCCTCAAGTCATAATGTCATGGCGTGCGACCCTCCCATTATATCACAACAGTCAATTTCATTAATCAGAACGTAAAACAATACACAGACATACATAATAAATAGATCTCGGTATCAATGTCATAGCCAATAAGATCACTAACCATCCTCTAGGATAAACACATATACATATTAATACGTAACCACTTAATAGACATTTACTAACTCTTTAGGATTTCCTCAATCAGAATTACCTCATATTTAAATCTCAATAGTTGATACCCTCAACTTATTAAAGAGTTTCTATGCGCCAGAAGGTCGCTACTATTCCCATAGAACTCTTGCCCTCACATAATACTCTCAATTGAAGCCTAGCAATTCATATAATCTTTAAAATATCCTAGTCTTGCCCCTACCTCGAGCCTAACCCAATATATAAAAAAATAAGGCAAACAAACTTCAATTGCACATAACAAGCTCCCATATATACAATATTACCAAATTACAACCTAACAACATAACATGTCAATTATAAGCAAAGTTCTGGCGTAGTAAGTGCGCCTTATCGGCAGCTACGCACGTGAAGAATACATGTGTAAGAATACGTGAACAATACGTGTGTAGGACTCCATAAGTGGGAATAGCTAGCCACCTCAAAGAAACAGATAAGCTAGCCAAGGAGAAGAGAAGCAAATAAGCCAAATCATCATATTTAAACTATAAAGATAGCAGAGCCAGATAATATCCAGATCACATAAGCAACCAGACGCTTGTGAACACTTGCGGCCGCATAAAAAACTAGAACATAGACCAAAGAAGAACTCTACACTTAGTAAAATATACCATGCCAGGGAAGAAACAAGAATAGTAAACAAGTACCTAGCAATAACCACAGGGTGTAAACCTACTTGGAATCATTAATAGAACCGAGTACTAGCACAACCACCAGTACACATCCACCTTCTCTTAAACAATACACCGTGAAGCTATAGATCAAGCATATAAGCCGTACATGAGACTATGTCAAATACAAGAACATAAACATACTTTCTCAGCTAACAAACCAATTCAATTAACTATGAGGTTGAGGTGAAGAACCTGATCCCAAATACTCATAGTACTGCAGCGTGGAGCCTATTCCCTGTTAACAATGATATTGTGGCGTACAGCCCGATCTGTATAATTATAATGCTGCGGTGTGCAGTACGATCCCAAATTAACTATAACTATTGTGGCGCACAACCCGATCCCTCAACTCTTAGTATCGTGGCATGCGACTCACATGTTATATCACAACAGTCAATTCATCTACAAAAATGTAAAGCAACACACAAACATATATAATATATAGTTCTTGGTATTAATGTCATAGCCAATCAGATCACTAACCATCCTCTAGGATAAACACATATGCATATTAATAGGTAACCTCTTAGTAGACATTTACTAACTCTTTAGGATTTCCTCAATCAGAATTACCTCATATTCAAAGCTCAGCAATTGGTACCATAAACTTATTAAAGAGTTTCAATCCCCCCGAAAGTTGCTAGTAGTCCCAAAGAAATCTTGCCATCACACAATTCTCCTGATTGAAGCCTTACAATTCATATAACCATTAAAACATCCTAGTTTTGGCCCCACCTCGAGCCTAAACCAATATATAAAAACATAAGGCAAACAAACTTCAATTTCACATAAGTAGTTGACAAACTAGAGGGTAAAGCTCCCATATATTCGATATTACCAAATTACAACCTAACAACATATCATGCCAATTATAAGCAAAGCTTTAGCGTAGTAAGTACGGCTTATCGATAGCTACACACGTGAAGAATACGTGTGTAACACATCCATAAAGGCTAGAGGCCATCAAGAAATGATGTAACCACTTGCCTTTTAGTCTCGGGCTGAATCAACAATCGAACAAACTTCTTTCCTTCCAAACGCCTCTCGGAACCACTTTCCTCTTAGCGAAAGAATAGAAATTGCATAAATAAGAGCTCACAATTTGATTCCTTAGCTACTAGCAAGAGTTAGAAGAAAATTATGAAAATGCCCCTGGGCCGGGCTTAGTCGAACACCCATAATTTTATATTTTCGGACTTCTTATACTCTCACAAGTCCAAATATACTATTAGATTACATTTTTGAGTTTAATTCGACCATTTTTCCCAATTCCATAAGTCTAGGGTTCTAACCCACTCACTTTCAACATAAATCCAACAATTTATGAACTAAATCAATGAACTAATATAATAGAATGGATTAGGATAATTACCTAATAATATAGGATGATCTGGTACCTTAATTTAACCTTGGAACAGCTTAGAACTAAGGGAGAAACAAAATAGTCGGCAAAGGTCTTTCATACCCCCTGAAATAGCATGTTCGCGCCACCTAGTGCCCCCACACGCCACCTATTCATCACGATCACGTTCCCAGGGACACAGTAGCACTTTAGGGCTGCAGAAAAAAGCACGCACGCGATCACACAGGCTACATAAGAAGGTGCAAAATTCTGCACCAGCAACCGCTGGTCCTACAATTCGGGATCGAATGTGACCCTACAAGGCTTAGAATGACTTCAAATTTTGTGTACAAGTCATAAAACACATGTGTGACATGCTCCAAAGACGGATCCTAAATCAGATCTTCAGAACTCAAGATGTGGGTCCCACGGAAAGAGGTCAATTTCTTGACTTTCAGGACTTTAATGAAAACTATCCGAACAACCTCGGATTTCACTTTCGAAAGTTCCCACATGTAACAAATGGCCATACAAACCTAATGCTACTCTTAGATTTTGAATCGGAACTTATTTACTCAAACCGAGCTAGTAAACCTCTTTTAAACTCTACGGACAGTCGAAACAATAACCTTCCTCGAAAACCTACCAAACGAGGTCTAAATCTTCTCAAATTTTACAGACATGTCTTAATGGAGCTTTTGAGATTATCAACATACCAATCAAAGTCCTAACTTCTTAAACGATTAATCGAGGTCTTTTCATTCTCCTCTACTTAGATTTTCGTTCATCCTCGAACGACCTTGAGTCTAAAAAAGATTTCATCTAGATAGAAAGAGTACTTGCACGACCCTCATCAACTACTCCACACACTATCTCATGATTGATGGGATCAAAATTATATCACGCACATCCGACTTTTTTAGAATAAAACATATCTGAATGATATAATAACACCATTGCCCAGCTTATCCTGACTAAGCCGACCCTTCCTCGATCACGAGAGGAGAGTTCTACCTTTTCAGAAAAAAGATACATAGAACTCTAGATGAATTAACATGATACTACCGACAAATCACCTTGATATACTTTTTGATATAGAACAGGTTGATGCACCTAAGAATTGGTTTACGCTTCAGCAATGGCTTAGAGATTTACCATTAGCATTCAGAGTTGGAGGGAGACTCCTCCACTTAGAGCATAATCTCACACAAGTGATTTGAATACGAATAGCTATCCTCCCCCAGTTTTCTAGACTTAGGAAGACTTAGCTAGGAACAGGACATAACTCGGCCTACGCTACCAAATTACCTTCTTGTTTATGCCTAAATTTATATGTCTAGGATAAATAACTAATTATGAATGAGGTCACAAGCAATACGGTAAATTAAGATGGAAAAGTAAGTAAGTACGATGAAAATAAAAACAAATAATTAAGTAAGAAATAATAGAGAAACCAAAGTAAATCTTATTCCTTGAGAGTAGCCGAGTTTGATGGCGAATTGTGTTGTGTGTACAGTACAGTGTAAGGAGGCGTATCTATAGTAGTGATACCCAGTCCTAAATAAGGTAAAATACAATAAGGGCATGGGCCTACAACTCAAGGTGGAAGTATACTAAACCCTAACTAGGAGACTGTAAGCCGTAAGCGACGGGATGTGTGCCCTGCATCCTATTACCAAACCGCCTAAGCGATCGTTGGCTCTAGGAGCGGACGTATATCCTCAGTGCCCGATGACTTGTAGGATAAGTCTAATCTCGCTAGCTGGACTTGTATCCTCGAAACAATAGGTGGTGTATTTTTTCCCATACAGTCAGTCCTCCCGCTTACCGAGTGCTGACGCAAGCAGTCAGAAAGTAAAAGCGGCGCATATGTGAAAAAGATATCTCACTGACTCCTTGAGACTCGCAGTCACTTTGACCAAGAATGATATTGATCTCTTTAAGGACTTCGCATGCTTCCTTCTGATTGGTTGACACCGATCTCACGCACTTTTCTAGGAACTGCCATTAGCTACTCCAAATCATTTCATATCTCTAGCAATAATGACGTTTGACCGTTGCGTGCCTCAAACTTATCCCTTTCTGACTATAAATAGTGACTTCATGACAGTGGGAAAATCATAACTCTTCTTCAGAAAATAATTCACTTCTTCGGCAATTTCTCATGACAGCGAGAAGCTTTTCTCCCCTTAAAATTGTTCGCCTTTGATGCTGGTTTGATATTCCCAGAAAACCTTCGTCGTTCTGAATTGATGACACTTAAGAGAATTATAGGAGGAAACTCATATGCAGTTATCTTCTTTTCTCTCTTCATCCATTAGGGAATGAATGAAGTCCCCCGAGTCATGAAGTTTAATCGGGATTCTAATGATGTCCTTCGGGATGTTTTTATTGCTGCACGTGCACTGATTATGGTGCGTTCATCTTCTAAAATAGGGGCTTATCCGCAAGGATTTCTTTGGTGCTTAGGTTGTCACTGAGATTCGGATTCCTCTGGGGTTAATGGCCTTCACCTTGGTTATCTTCTTCAGCTGAACCGCAATTGTGACGCTCCATCGGCCATTGGCTGTGGGATACCCGAGGGAAGAGGCTCTCCTGTGGTAGGTTCCCAGCTCAAGCCTTTTGCTCTTGACGAATTCCTGTTTGTGCTTGAGGATTAGCGGGGCTGTGCACTCTAGTTTGGCCAGTTGAGATTGAAGCGGATGGTCAAGCTTCGCTGCTAGTCTTCTGAGTTCTCTTCGAGTTCAATGGATGAGATTAGGCAAGGTCAGGCCTGTACTCAAGTGCTTCCGGGATCATTGCTTTGATCAAGTAGACATGTTTTGGTTGCACCAACGGCCGTGTACCTATGCTCGTGTCGACATATCTCAGGCTGTTTAGAAAAAAATAAGTGTTGAGCATTGGTTCTGAAGAATGACAAACGAGAAGGACTCAGTGGTTTCGGAGAAGGACCTAGTCCTTGAATAGAAGGCCACGACTGGTAAAAAAGATCTGAGGGTTGCAAATCCCTGTGGAACTAGGAGTAGTGGCGTGTGAATGAATATGTATCCTAGTCAGACTAAAAGAGGCGGTACCCAGGCTGTGTCTTTGAAGTACGAATAGGAGTTGGACTTCAATAAGGAAAAGAGTTACAAGGAATTTTGTCTTACCATAATTACAAGGATTCCTTGTGAGACTCAACTAGGGTTGTAAAGCCCATATAAATACAAGACCAGGTCAGCCTTGAAGAACTTCTGTGCATTATTTGCTTTCCTTTCATTTCTGGAACCAAAGAATGTAAAAGAAGTTCTAGAAGATCCCGATTGGATTCTAGCCATGCATGATGAACTTCATCAGTTTGAGAGAAGCAAAGTGTGGCACCTGGTTCCTAAGCCAAAGGACAGATCAATAATTGGAACAAAATGGGTGTTCAGAAACAAACTGGATGAGCATGGTATAGTGACAAGGAACAAGGCAAGACTAGTAGTTCAAGGATACAGTCAGGAAGAAGGAATCGACTAACCTTTGCACCAGTGGCAAGGATGGAAGCAATTAGAATGCTGATTGCTTTTGCTACATAAATGGAGTTCACACTGTATCAGATGGATGTGAAGAGTGCCTTCTTGAATGGCTACTTAAATGAAGAATTCTATGTCATACAGCCACCAGGCTTTGTGAACAATGAATTCCCTGATCATGTTTACAAACTGGACAAGGCACATATGGATTGAAGCAAGCTCCTAGAGCCTGGTATGAAAGACTTTCAGGATTCCTACTGAAGAACGGTTTCACAAGAGGAAAGATCGATAACACATTATTCCTGAAGAAGAAAGAAAAGGATCTATTGGTGGTTCAAGTATATGTTGACGACATTATATTTGGAGCCACTGATGAGGAGCTATGCAAGGGGTTTGCTGATCTGATGGGATGTGAATTTGAAATGAGCATGATGGGTGAACTAAATTTCTTCCTACGACTGCAGATAAAGCAGATGCCCGAAGGGACTACGATTCATCAGCAAAAATATGTCAAGGAACTTCTGAAGAAATTTGACATGGAAGGAGCAAAGGAAAGGACTACTCCTATTGCTCCTGGAACCAAGCTGGATATGGATGAACTAGGTCCTTCGACTAATGAGACAAAATATAGAGGGATCATAGGTTCACTTCTCTATCTCACAGCTAGTCGACCTGATATTGTATACAGTGTGAGACTGTGTGCTAGATTTCAGTCCAAGCCTAAGGAGTCACATCTAACAGCTGTGAAGAGGATCTTGAGATACTTGAAAGGAACTCAGGATCTATGTTTGTGGTACCCAAGGGGAGGTACTTTTGAACTAATTGGTTTTGCTGATGCAGATTATGCAGGTCACTTGGTGGACACGAAAAGCACTTCAGGTTTGACACACTTTCTTGGTCCGTGCTTAGTCTCTTGGGCAACAAAGAAACAAAATTCAGTGGCTTTGTCTACTGCAAAAGCTGAATATGTAGTAGCCGCATCATACTGCTCACAATTGCTATGGATCAAACAGCAGTTGGAGGATTTTGGAATTAAGTGTGGAGCAGTGCCAATTTTTTGTGACAATACAAGTGCAGTGAATATTGCCAAGAACCCAGTCCAATAGAAAAGAACAAATCATATTGATATTAGACACTATTTTCTTAGAGATAGTGTAGAAAAGGGTCTGATTACTATGAATTCTTGCAGGACTGAAGACCAAATTGCTGACATATTTACCAAAGCATTGAACAAAGTGCAGTTTGAGAGGAACAGGTTGGAGTTAGGGATGACCAAAATACACGGATGATCCAACAGTTTGTCCCTCAATGATTGGTTAGTTAAGTGTTCAATGATTTGTCTGTAACATTTGTTATTATTGTCCAGTCTAATATTGTACTTTATTAAGTATACTTGTTCAGCTTATGAGCACCAGGTAAGGATAATATGATCCCATGAAGAACCTGTTAAGTACTGAAAGAGGAACCGACTGAAGCATGAGGAATCATGTCCAGGTACAGTCACATTACCTTGCATGATAGAAGTCATAACTAAAATCGAATTGTCAAAATTATACGTGTGTCAAGGGAGACTTTCCACGTTCTTATAACCGTCCTAAGTTATAGGAACACATTCCTTTTTGAGTTAGAATTCTATTAGAATTGTATGGACCCCACTACTTGAAAAGGTTTTTATTTGAGTAAGTCCATAACCGTCAAATCCATAGCTCTTTCCCGATTTTCAAAAATTTTAAAAAGCTGTTGTTTACCTTTTATGTCAATACTTTGGCTTCCCAAGAAACCGTTTCATCACCAAAAACCCTTTCTCCTCTTTCGATCAACACAGAACACACATACTCAACAACCTCTCTTCTCTCAACCTACTTTCTCTCTCAAAAATTCAAGAGAAAAAAAACTTCGAAATCTCAGTCAAAACCCTAACCAATTTCACCATGTCTCAAGCACAATCTTCTTCAACATCACCCACCAAGAATCTTAAATAATCAACTCCAAAACCCCCTCCTTCCACTCCTGCAGAAAGAATGCCAGGGCCAGGTCAAAGTTTCTCAAAAAGGGAGAAAAGAAGTTGGTCAAGAAGATGATGGCAAAATCCTTGTCCACTATGCCTACAGGACAAGTTTCCTCTGAAACATCTGTCGAGGTAATTCCTGAATCTACCCTATCTACTTCTGTCGATTTAGAGGGTGTGAAAAGTCCTGGTAAAGTGGGCACTG
Organism: Petunia axillaris subsp. axillaris; assembly: GCA_029990575.1. NCBI lineage: Eukaryota > Viridiplantae > Streptophyta > Magnoliopsida > Solanales > Solanaceae > Petunia > Petunia axillaris. Next base: position 135,859,088 of record JARKNS010000004.1, read on the forward strand.
AAACATTAATAAAAGGACTAGATGAAATTGTAGGAGCGGTAGAGTCTTGTGAGAAAATCGATAGCGGGAAGGTAGTTGAGAAGAAGCAGCAGGATGTTCAAGAAGAACCTTAGGCTAGTTTGCATGTGCCGGTAGTAGAAAAGACCGTGTTAGAGGTTGATGTAGCAGGAAGAGTGTTAGAATAACTAAGGGAAGATAATTCCGTTGAGTCCCTTAAAGAACATGCTGTTGAACCAAGTTCTAGTGTTGTGCTTGTTGAGAAGAGTCAAGGGGGTGTCCATACTTGAAGGTCCAGCTGGTAGAGGACCTAGATCTGCTGAGGCCTCGCAGGATTTGAGCAAAGAACCTAGTTCTTTCCCAGATCCTACAGAGGTTGATGACGCAGAACTCAATTGGACAGATCAGAAGAAGAAAAGGATGAGGAAGTTGGAGAAGAAAAAATTGAAAAAGAAAGCAGAAGAAACAAAGAGGAAGAGGATGAAAAAAAGGTTGGTGAGTTGGATGAGAAGCTGATGGTTGAGGAAGAGGAAGAAGAAGTAGTATTTGTGAGTGAAAACAGAGTGGAGCCTGACAAGAGGAGAGGATTGGTGAAAGGGGGAATGCCAGTATCAAAAAGCAGGTTAGTTGATGAATCAAGTGAAGAGAGTGACGACAAGGCTGTGGTTGAGCCAATGGTTAGAAGAGTCGGAACTAGGTCTGCTCTGAAACAACAGCTGGCGACTGTTGAAAAGTTGGAAAGAACAATTACAAATGTGAGAGACAGAGAAGAGAAGATAAGAATGAGGAAGAGAAGAAAGCTGGTGAGGTAGAGGAAGAAGTGACGAGGCTGGCAATTATGTGGAGCCAAGTGACTCTGAGACTGACAGTGAAGCAGAAAATAGGAAAAGGAGAAGAGGATCTGAAGAAGAGGTTGATCGAGTGGCTTTCTTTGCCAAGCATCAAGTACTGCCTGGTAGCATTCTGCATGAGGAGAAGGAGCACCATATGAAACCCTTGCTTAGGTTGATTGGTGACCAAGGGTGGCTGAGCTTCTTTGGAAACAAAGACAGAATGTTATTTGCTGATGAGATCAGGGAATTTTATACAAATTGCAGAGTGGTAGCTAGGAGAGTGTTCACGATTGTGAAAGGAGTTGAAATAGAGTTTGGGAGAAATGAGTTAGGGGTGATCCTTGATGTACCTGCTGAAGGTTATTGCAGGTATATTAAGCTGAAGTGGCCCAAGAGGACAGACAGAGTAACCCCTCTGTGTGTGGTAAAAAAATTCTTAGGGAAACCCAAGCTCAGGAAAGAAAGGAAAGTAGACAAAAAGGAGATGGAAACAGCACACCAGTTGTTGTTTGAGTTTGTGCACAGGTTCCTTCTGCCTAGAGGAGAAAGAAATAGTGAAGCTAGTGCTCTAGACTTAACCTACATGGACCTGCTGGATAGAGGGTGAGAGTAAACTTGTCTGGGCTAATCATCAGACATATCAAGAGGATTTCAGTTGCTGATCAAAAGCCACACTCTTTAGCGCATTCCTATGTCCTTCAACAGGTTCTAGAGCATTTTGGGGTTCCACTGGAAGAAGGGAAGAAGCCGACAATTCATCAGATGTTTGGGTACAATGTGCTTAAAAGCTGTGACTTCTTCAGAGAAAGGAGAGCTTCCAAGAAGCCCATGTAGGTTAAGCAAGAGCTAGCTGAGGAAAGTGAGGATTATGGACATGAGGAGGCCATTACAGTTGTGAAGGAACAGGAGAGCCATGTTCTTGTAGTCAATACTGAAAATGCTGAGCTTCACAGATAGCTGAAGTTGAAGGATCAAGAAATTGTTCGTTTGAAGATAGATTGCCACAAGTATGAGGCCGAGCTGGTGATGGAAAGGGCCAAAAATACAAAGAACCTTGAGGCGCTTGTCAAACACTTCAACCTATAGCCCTGAGTCCTCCTGTCCTACCTTCCTGTCCTTTCTCCTAACTGCTGCTATTTCTTTCCATTCTCCTTGGACATGTGATGTTGTTTCGAACAATTTATTCTCAGTTGTGTACTTCTAGATAGGGTTGTGCTGCTGTCACACCCTTGATAATGATTTTAATTTTCTTCTACTTATGGTTGTTGGCTCAATGGTACTTTGTTCTTGTTGGGCCCTTAGGCTTATCTCTGTGTGTTTATATTTTAGCTGACTTGTTACCTTGCGCTCTAGACTGGATAGTACTAACTGGTTCATGCAGGTATTTGAATCTTTTCGATGATGCCAAAAGGGGGAAGAAGGAAATGTTGGGGTGTTTGTGACCTAACTCATCCGTTTTAATTTTTCAAACTTGTTATTTTTGTTTTTGTGCTTTTGGGAAATTTTGTCTATTCAGGTTCTCTAGCAATATTTGTTTGTCATCATCAAAAAGGGGGAATTTGTTGAGCATTAGTTTTGAATAAAGACAAACAAGAAGGACTCAGTGGTTTCGGAGAAGGACCTAGTCCTTGAATAGAAGGGCACGACCGGTCGAAAAGATCTAAGGGTTGCAAATCCCTGCGGAATTAGGAGTAGTGGCGCGTGAATGAATATGTATCCTAGTCAGACCAGAAGAGGCGGTGCACAGGCTGTGTCTTCGAAGTACGAATAGGAGTTGGACTTCAATAAGGAAAAGAATTACAAGGAATCTTGTCTTACCATAATTACAAGGATTCCTTGTGAGACTCAACTAGGGTTGTAAAGCCTACATAAATACAAGTAGTTGATACAGCCGAAATTAGTTATTAACAAATAGAGAGTTGAGAGCAAACAAAGGCGATCTAGCAGCTTTCAGACGTGTGATAACTGAAGAAGACAACTGGTGGACTTGAGTAGGTGGAGTCTAGATAATCTTGTCTAGGGTCTGTGCTTTGTAAGTTGTCTTCGTTTGTGCGATCATTGTTTTACCTATTTGCTTATCCTAGAAGCAGCGTATTAAGTGAACTCTTGAGTGATTACTTTTTAAAGCTAGAGTTTAGCTTTGTTTAGTGATTAGGGTCTAGAGTGTAGCCCCTTGGTTAGCGAGTCTTGTAATCAGAAACTTGCTCGTGTTGTTAGTGGATTGTGTTTCAAAATCATAGAGTGTGGGTCGTGGTTTTTCTCCATTGAGCAAAGAGTTTTCCACGTAAAATCCTGCTGTCTCTTGTGTGTGTGATTGGCGTGTATTGTGGTGGTCAGGTTGCAAAACTGCAGAGGCAAGAACAGAGTTCTTGACTCAGGAGAATCGAGTTCTTGAATCAAAAAATTGGTGGACACTATTCAACCCCCTTCTAGTGTCCTCAGGAGGTGTGTATATTATAACAAGAAGAAAAAAAAAAGAACTCTGGACTGTTTGCGGTGTATAGCTACAATCCAGATGAAGGATTTTCAGCCATGTTAATCCTGAGGAGATCTTCTTTTTTAGTCTTCCCTTTCCTTTTTTTCCCTACAATTGTTATAAACAAATATCATATTCAGGAAGAACTAAATGTATATTATGAGCCTACGGGCTATTTGTTATAAATGAAACGAATGTTCACCAATATTTCATACGTACTTGTTTTATTACGCGTTTAGTAATGTGTAACCAAGTAGTATGTTTGTGCACCTAGATATTAGATGGCTTCCGGTCATCCTGACTGTTCTAGTCGTTCCAGAACACGTGTCAGTGTGCCTGCCTTGAGCAATTATGTCTGTTATACACCGATAGACGACGGCTAGGTTTAATTCATAGCAGATGGCTGTTTGCACCCACAATGGGACGACTTAAACCCGTGCGGAAATGGTCCTTTTGTGTTCTGAGACAAAACGTCTTCGCTTAGTTACTCAAGTATTTAAGACTTTCTGGCACTACGTGGACAGGCGTCCCCATTGGCGTGTAGGTATAATTATTGATTTAACGAGATCAACAATCGATTAATACCTTGTGGCTGAGTTAGACGTGGTCTAACGCTAAGCGAGTAATGTACCCTACTTTCTGTAGCGAAAAGTGAGTGTATTACTTACACTTAGGTCTTTCTGGGGCTATAAATAGTTGGATCGTAGATGGATCTAAATATATGAGTAAAACTGACTATGTATTGATAAAAGAGGCACGGGGCCTGTGATGTTGTGGGTGAAAATCCATAACATGCCTGATAAATATCATAACTAAAAGGAAATAACATAAGCAAAGTAAATGCTTCCTCAAGCAAAAGTACTTCATCTTTGATCCTTAAAAGATTCGGGGTCATTTAATTTGGCTTCCCTATTTAAGGGTGCTGAGCCTTGAAAGTCATCCCCCGGGTCATTGACGACCCTGTGGTACAACTGCTCACCGATTAAGCAATGGTGAACCGCCTGTTTCTGCAAGTAGATGCTTTCTGACTTGTCTTCAGAAATATCTCTTTTTCTAAGATAGTTGATCAGCGCATCATGCTGCCCTGTGAAAGATCCTGTATCTGGAACTTCAATGTTCATCAGGCTTGGAGGGGTTAGCTCAACTATCGTCTGCCAATCGTACGAATCCTTGGATGCTTCGGCATCTCCTGAGATCTCTTCTTGGTGGATGAATTCCCGCGCATGAAAATTTTTCAAGATTGCCCTGATTTTCTTCTTTCGATCTAGCTTGCAGATGTTCGTAGACTATGAAGATTTCCCTTAGTTGATTGAGCATTAGCTGAGATTTGTTGTACAGGCTGATCTCCCTGGCCCCTAGTGTGTAGGGTAAGTCAAGAGCTTTAATTATGGCTTCACACCCTGCTTCATTGTCATCAGATTTCGTCACCTGATGGTAGACCATTCCAGACAGTGTTCTAATCCACAGATCGATCTTCTCCCCATTAGGATTCTTTCCCGTGCAAATTTCCCCATGTCCGTATTCAATTACTGCTTCATGTCTGAGTGACTCTTTAGCTTTCCGTTTTGGTTCTCCTACAAAATGTGAGGTAAGACCTTCTGATGCCTGCGACTTGACATCTGTACGGGATCGGTAAATGAAGCAATACTATCCCAACTCTTTAGCCCACTTTGCCATATCTTTCGACAGTTCGGGTTTATAAAAAATGGCTTGTATCGGTAAACTGACCGTGTGTTCCTGAAAGTATGAGCACAACTCTCGTGTGGCCGTTACCACAGCTGCTATGAGCTGGAGTGGCAAGGGAAAGAACTAGTCTATACACTGTGGCATCCTACTGGCATACTTCACGGGAAATTGTAACCCGTTCTTTTTTCGTACAAGGACCGCATTCCTAGCTATCTCAGATATTGAAATGTATAATAGTAGGTGCTCACCTGTCTCTGGTTCGTTTATCGCTGGAATCTATAGGAGTTGAATGTTCATCCGAGCTATCGCCAAATAACATTGTAGCAGCCATAGTGGTCCTCCTTGCTTCCGCAGCACCTCAGAGAGACGATATACCAATTCGGTCGCTCTCGGGACTAGTTGATCCATTGCCGCCGACCGATCCCGCAGTTTGGTGAAATCCTTGCTCTATGGCCTCAATAACTTCCAACTTGGTGGATGTAATCCTGTCTAAAGTAAGGCAACTTTCTCAAAGAGAGGCCGCTCACCTCGTAGGTCGGGGGTCCCGTGTAGGGTCGGGTACTTGATGACCTAATGAAGTGTTGAGGGCACTTTCCTGACGTCGTGTATCCATAGCCGTCCCAGGATTACATCATACGTGAGATTGTAATTCATCACCTGGAAAATGGTTGTGCTTGTCATGTCCGGTACATGAACCGGTAGAGCTAGTTCTCCAGTGCATGCTTCCCGGATTCCGTTGAAACCCATTATGTTTCGAGTACTTGAGGATGTTTGAGGATAATGGCTGAATTTGTATAACACTTCCCCCAGATACTATTAGCACTACTCCCCGGGTCGATAAGAGCCCGTCGGATATGTACGATGGATACTTCCATAAGTACAACGAGGTCTCCTTGTTGATTTGCTTGCTCCTCCAGGTCGAATGTTATACCGGTCATTGCAGTCCCCCGGGCTGTGTCCAGCCATTTATCCACGAAGATCGCATGGATGTTCTTCAGGTTCTCAGACTCTGAACCTTTAAAACAGTGAGGCCCTTTTTCCAACAGCTCTTTAAGATGCCCTTCCTTTAGCAAGTGTTCAATCTCGATCATCAAGGCTTTGCAATCAACCGTTGCATGGCCCTTGATGGGATGAAAATCGCAATAAGGCATTGTATTTCCTCCTGTAGATTCTTTCGCGTTAGGTGGCTATCGGACCTTGAGGCCAGTTTACCAAAGTGATTGGCGACTAGGTTCACAGTATTGACACGAAGGCCAAAGTCCTTGAAGCTTCGGGGTTCAGTCCGCTTCTCCTGGGATCCGGATGCTAGAGAATTATTCTGCCGCCCGGCACCCACTTGATTTTGAACCTTCAGCTTCATCCTCCTACCATACCCCTCACCTTCTAATGAAGGTCTTCTCGGTCTCTTTCTTTACTCGTCCTCGGGGTTATGAGAATGATCTAGTTCCAAACGAAGTTTCTTAGTATCATCTAATGTAGTGCACTCCATGTGGACACTGGATGTTGAGTCAAACTCAACTGCAACTCTGGGGTAGCTAAAGATCCATTTGAATTACAAATTTTGTCGAAGGCTACAACAGCGATATTATCTGGGACTGGAGGGAGCTCTATGCGTTCCTTCTGAAATCTATCGAGGTAATCATCGAGGTAATCCTTTAGCAATTCATTGTCACGTTGTCGTATCTCGAAGATGTCTTCCACGCACATCTCCCGCTTGCGGGCACCAGAATGCACTTTTTTGAATAGGTCTTGCATCTGAATGAATGATTTGATGGATCCCATTGGTAGTTGAGTGTACCAAGTGAGGGCTCCTTTGGTCAGGGTTGAGTCAAATATCTTCACCAGAGTAGACTAAATTTCTTCTTCAGTAATCTTGTTACTCTTCACAACCATATAGTAAGTTGCAATGTGCTCGTCCGGATCGGTTGTTCCATCATACTTGGGGTGGAGCACCCGGCATGTTACCGATTCAGTGATGGATGGCCGTCATCTCCTTTATGAGGTCTTAATTGACAGGAGCTCCCTTAAGGTCTTGTTGTTGATCGTTGCTGAACTTCCAGGGGCAGCATCAAGGTTGAGCTTGCGATTGGGAATTGATGCTGCCGAGTTGTCTGTGGGCGTCGATATTTGCAAGGATAATGGCCTCTGAGACGAACCAGCAAACAGTGCTCCCTATCTTTGGAACATCCCTTCAGCTATGCTGTTCGAGTTCTGCTTGGATACAGTTTCGAGGATGTCTAAGAGGAAGCCTCGGAACTCTAAATTACCTGTTGGCGGTTGATCGCCTTCACCATCGCTAGGAATAGGGATTGACTCATGAAAAGACTACTTTTGATGCTCGATGGTATCCTTTTTTTGTACGTGGTGTCATTGAGATCCTTCACAAAATCGTCTGTTGCGCTCTTGATTGCGCCTTTTTCTTCGTAGAATACTCACAATTGCCTGGGCCCTATGGTGGGCACCAAACTATTTATGCCTAAACTTGTATGTATAGGTTAAACAATTAATTATGAATGAGATCACAAGCAATACATAAATTACGATGGAAAAGTAAGTACGATGAAAATTAAGACAAGCAATTAAACCAGAATTAATAGAGAAAGCAAAGAAAATCTTATTCCTTGAAAGTAGCCGAGTTTGATGGCGAATTGTGTTGTATGTACAATACAATGTAACGAGGGATAACTATAGTAGTGATACCCAGTCCTAAATAAGGTAAAATACGAATACTAATAAGGCCATGGGCCTACAACTCAATGCGGTGGTATACTAAACCCTAACTAAGAGACTGTAAACCCTAGGCGACGAGCTCTATGACCAAACCTCCTAAATGGTTGTTGGCTCTAGGAGTGGGCACATATCCTCAGTGCCCGGTGACTTGTATGATATGACTAATCTCGCCAACTGGACTTGTAACCACGTAATAATAGGTGACGTATTTTTGCCCACACACCTCTCGAGTTTCCAAAAGCAGCAACACCCGTGCTTACAACTCCCATACTTTCACCAAAAGCACCACTGCCTATAGCTCAATTCATAAATCAGACGCCTCTCCATTACCTTTAGTAGCCTTGAAACATAAGCAACATACTTACCTGGCTATATTGACATACATCCCAGCCCAATATAGCAAATATTTGTCTATGATTTCACATAAGCTTACTATTGCCAGAAGAAAGAAGGATAACACTAGACTGAGGGTAGCAACAATTTAGAGCTTCTAGAAGTAAACTTTTCATCTACTTGGTTACCAAAGCCAGACTACTTCTGTCAAGCTTAGCCAGGGATTTGTAATAAAAGAAAGAAACCTTGAATGAGCTTACGGCACAATATTTCTTCCAACTTAACCTTCCAATGAGAATGAAGCTCCAACAAGACACCAGAATACACAACGAGAACACTCTTTACAAAATCAACCCGCTCATAGAATAAGCTAATTCCACCAGTGTCCCACACTAGGCGACACACATAGATCAAATTTTACTTACTCTTTGCTTTGTACCGGAAGAAAAAATAGCACTCTCTGACGGAGGTAAAAAATAAAAATCTCATCATTCTACCAATACTGAATCCAAAGAGAGAGATAAATTTATTTGACATAATAACATAAGGTGGCACAACAAGATGCCAAGAAGACAATATCGACACTACCTCCCAAATCCCTCACATTTAAACCAGATAAACAACTAGGGTCTCACAAACCCCAAGAATAAAACATACCAGAAACTCACCCCTCTACCCAACAAATTTTTAAAAGAAATGTACCCTAGAAAACCATAAGGACATATTAAAATAGATTGATTCCAGATTGCCCGAAAGGGCCAAATCTTACCCATCGATAAGGGAAAATGAACTACATGGGTCTATTGCATCGGATGCCTCAGCATCCTGCATGACTGGCAGTGCATAGAACTGCCTTTGCGGCTGAGCTGAGCCGCTACTCTGATAATCGCCTCAAGAAGAACCACTGTCACCACGCTCTCGATCCTTTCCAGATGGTGGCACACCTCTGGCTGAATAAGGTCTGACAAAAATCCCTTGTGAATGCGCAGGTACTTGAGGGCGAGAAAAAGGACGACTGCTCCCTACCAGGCAATGGGACAGTTCCTCCTAAGATGATCAGGCCCACGACAATGATAACACCTTTTAGTTGAAAAAGGACACTAGACAGACTTAGTTTGATACTGATGAATTATTAGTGCACTCTGAGAATCACGCGCTACAAGTTGAGATAACATAGACGAGAGGTACTATGGTGCCCACCAGGGCCATGGGTTCTCTTGCTCCCCCACTGTGACTCTTCATGCTCTAACTTATGGTATGCCTCATACCTCCGAGCAATATCAACAGTGACATCAAATGGAGTCTTGCCCTCAATCTCATGAGTCATCTGAGAACACAAAAAGGGACAAAGCCCATCAATAAAATGGCTGACCCTCTCAGACGGCTACTGCACAATATCTAGAGCATACCCAGACATCTCAAAGAACAAAAGCTCATACTCCAAAATGATAGGTTACCCTGTCTAATCCTCTCAAACTGCCTCCTCTTCTTATCCTTCTTACCGTAAGGAAGAAACTTCTCCATGAATCGGTACGAGAACTCACTCTAGGTCAGCTTAGGCAAGCCCTGCCTAGCTGATCGGAAAGCTAAAGTTGGACCCTCGAACTGAAAGGCAATATACTCAACATTGGGTATCACGAATATGCTGGCATCGATCAAGATACTCACGAGGCTTAAGCTTATATGATGTATGACCGGAGAATAATGAAGGATTACGTCTGGTAAAATTGTACACCCTCGATGGATCATCAGCCGGATCTGCTACTTAGGCTGGCTTACCAGCCGAAACAAGCAGAGGCAAAACACCTGCTACCTCTAGGACATAATTTACTGAAGCACCATAAGGAATTGGAGTAGGAGCTCTCAAAGCCCGAGTATCTACATCTGTTGCAGCCTCAGGAGCTGCCTGAGGAATTGGAGGTTCCTGAGGTATCTCCGCTGCAAAGAATATCATAAAAGCATCATGGAGAGCCGGGGAAACCACAAGTCCCTGCTCCCCTATTACACCTCGTATGTCTAAAATAAGGTATATCATTCTAATGACATGTTAAGAATGATTTAAGTGAGTTTAAAGTCATAATAGGACCATGTATGATGTTTATATGTTGAATATAATGGTTGGGAAAATTAGATTTATGTTGCGGAAAAACCGACTAAGGATTTGCCTTGTAATGAAGCTTTTTAAGAAATTAATTCTATGTGTTATATAAGGTCTTTTGAGGACATATCATATACCAAATTGAATATCTTAGAGCGTAGTTTCCAACACATTTGACGGTTTGTTCATACAATGTTTGGATAAAAGATAAGAGCATGAGAAGTCAAGCCAGAAAAAGGGACATAAGCGCAAAAGAGGACTAAAACTGAAATATTTTTAGTATAAAATAGAAAAGTCATCCTCATCTCGTTATTTCCAGAAATATCAAGAGAGAAACAGTTCCTCCATGAGTCTTGATACAAGTTTTATGATTTTGATGGAAGGATGCCAATCGTAACTCGAAATTGAAGATGGAATGTGTTAAAAAAAGGCTCTATGCGATTAAGGTAACGTTATGCTACCTTCAATTTCGTCTATAGCTTGAGTTTTAGAATTACTTCATGGCTAAGTAAAGTATCTCAAAGCTATGTTATAGCTTGTTTAGGCTTTAGAATATGTGGAATTCAAAGGAAAAAGATTTAGAAGCAAAAAGCATCAAAGGTATGTAAGGCTAAACCTTTCTTTTGGCAAGGCATGTATCTTGTAGCTTTTGAAGCTTTTCTTAGTTCTAAACTTGGTTTTTCTTGTGGGAATCTTGTATCGAATCAAGGAAATCTTGTATATTCTTAGTTTGGTACTAAAATCCAAGGTGAAAGACGTCCAAATCAGCAAGATAAAACGTTTCAAAATCCAGAAAATCGTTTTAATCTTTAGACATTTGTTATTATATTGATCATAACTCCTTGTAAAATATTGATATTGAGATTATTTAAGGTTTTATAGACCCCTGGGACATATATCTACAACTTTTATGAAGATTATAAACTCTATAACTTTTATGTAGACCCTTCAAATTAGGCTGCAAGGCAGGGCAGCGGTGCTGTCCAAAGATTCTGTCTACAGATTCTTATGTCGTCCGGTCTTCTCATTTTGTTATCTATTTAATTTGTTTATGTTATCAGTTTATCCGGGTACCCATTCCCATGTATATTATAGTGCTGGTTTTGTTTTTGTGGATCATCCAGTTTCATGGGAAACTCTGCCGAAAATTTTATAGAAATTCAAAGAGTTGGACAAATTCTAAGTTCTAGGTTGTGTCTATAATTCTATCCCGAGTTTTCTTATCATTCCTTTGAGTACATATCTATTGTTTCCACATGTGTTATGCCTCATACATGCTTATGCTTATATTGTGATCATATTACGTGTGATTTGAAGTCCCCCATAGAAGCTGGACATTGGACACACAGTCCGGTCGCATGTGATACTACCCGTTTGGGGGACACAACTCCTCTGGTTCAGGCGGGAGTTGAAACACCTAGTGTGACCGGGTGTCATTCACACACTCTGACTAGAGAGACTAGATATTACTGGCTGAGGGGGACATAGCCCATAATACCCGCCAGGTTTGTTATATACGCGTATATAGCTACAGTATACACCGCATGACTATACATGAGGCTAGTTCAGATGTTCAGTTATGCGATTTGGCGGGATATAGACAATAACACTAGACAGGTACCAGTTCAGATCACAGTTCAATTTTAGCTCCGTACCTATTACTAGTTCAGATGTTCAGTTACATGATTTGGGGGGATATAGCCCATAACACCAGACAGGTACCAATTCAGATAACAGTTCAGTTTATCCTCAGTACCAGTTATCAGTTCTCAGTTATCAGCCACCAGTTCTTAGCGTCAGTATCAGTTGACAGCTATCAGTTCCAGTTTCCAGTTACCAATTATCAGTCATATTACAATTATTTGTCACTATAGTTCAGCTCGGTCTTCAGTTTCAGATTCAACTAGACTTCAGTTTATATTCAGATCATGTTTAGTACGTTTTTCAGATTTCCAGCTACATTGTTATGCTCCAGCTCGTATATACTTATTTATATTCCAGCCTTACAGTTTCATTCATCTATGATATATTATATGCTCATGCCTTACATACTTCGTACATATCGTACTCACGCCCTTTTTTGGGCCGCTGCATTTCATGTTGCGTAGGTACAGAGAGATCAGACCCTGAGCAACATTAGTTGGCTATCTACCAGCTATTGGAGTCACTCCGTCTCTTTTAGAGTATATTACTTTTGGTATGTTGTACAGATGTCGAGTTGTTATGGCGGGGTCTTGTCCCAGCTTTTGTTTATTCAGTTCAGCACTCTTAGAGGCCTGTAGATATGTCCCTATGTGGTTCTGTCAGTATGTTATGTATGTCAATGGTGTTAGTCGTGTCATCTTTCCAGACTTTATTCTTTCAGCAGATATGTATGTATATATGATCAGGTTGCCAGCTTATCTCTATCATTAATAGATTATTAGTGGGTTTAGCAATGATCGACACTCTGTGTAAGTTTCTGCCGCGGCCCTAGGTTGGGTCGTGACAAAAGTGGTATCAGAGCAGTTCAGTCCTAAGGTGTCTACAGATCGTGTCTAGTAGAGTCTTGTTCAGGAGTATGTTGCACGCCATACTTACGAACAGAAGGCTACAAGGCACTTCAGGATGGTTGTTTTTCTTTCTTCTCTAGATCGTGCGAGAGGGCCATGATTTTAGAATTCACCCTTCTAACCGTAATGTTTTGAATACAGCGATGCCGCCGAAGAAACTAACAGCTGCCCAGAAGGGCAAGGCTATTGCCGGCTAGGGTACTAGTTGACACGACCCGAAATTCAGTTAGGCCGTGCGGGCACCCGACATCGTCCCCTAGACCCGTCGGGCGAACCCTTACCAATTAAATTAGGAAAATAAATATAATAGTTCATAAATAAGGACAAGACTTACAAAAACACACAGACATATTGACACTTCTAAGCTGTACGAAAGAAAATTACAGCTAACTACACAACATACTAAGTTTAGGGCTATCCAGACTAGATATCTAAGAGTACAAAAGAAGACAAATACCTCCTGAAGGGAGCAAAATGCAACTGAAATAATAACCAATAAACTGGCGGCCATCCGGAATAAAACTTGGCTCACCCTGAAAGCTGAAGTCGTCTTCGCTCCTTCACAACGTGGCAAACTCAATCCTGGAGCGAATCTGCCGAAACGAAATAGATAGACAAGAAACAAACAACAAACAAGGGTGAGTCAAAAGGACTCAATAAGTGGGGCAGACTAGCCACCTCAAAGAATAGGATAGCTAGCCAAGGAGAAGAAAAACAGATAAAGAAAATCCATCTTATTTGAACTATAAACAGGCAAAAGCCAAATAATAACTGAAAACACGTATGGAATCATAAACAGCCAGGGACATAAGGTAGACAGAACATATAGATATCCTGAACATGCCGACAATCAGAAATACATCCTGTTGCGGCGTGCAACCCGATCCATATATTCATACTGTTGCGGCGTGCAACCCGATCCGTATATTTATACTGTTGCGGCGTGCAACCCGATCCGATCCATGTATTTATATTGTCGCGACGTGCAACCCGAGATACAAGCCAGAAATATTTAGGCAAACTGAGATACGGTATACATGCCGCATATATAAAACACAACACGATAGTCACACAATAGTCAGCACGCGGTGCAATGAAATGGGATGATTCCAGTATGATGCAATGGTGTCACATGTGCCAAATAGATGGAGCGGAATCCTCCTGCTCCGGGGGCGGAATCCTCCTACCCTCAATATGATGCAATGGAGCGGAATACTCCTTCTCCGAGGGCGGAATCCTCCTGCTCCGAGGGCGGAATCCTCATACCCTGAATATGATGCAATAGAGCGGAATCCTCCTGCTCCGAGGGCGGAATCCTCCTACCCTCAATATGATGCAATGTGCATACGAATGCAATATATGCAATAATAATCCATCACCAGCGCGGGACTCTCATCGACAGCTGGAAAGTATAATCCAACTCACAACCAAGGTACAATACTCAGATTCTCAATGCAATACCAATAACAGGACATAATATATAATATAGAATATAAATCCAAAGCTAAGGCGTAATGAGTATGCCTATCGGCAGCTACACACGTAAGGAACACGTGGTAGAAAATCCATGAGGCCAGGTGCCTCCAAAGAAATGGATGTAAACACTTACCTTGTTACAAAGTTAGTACATCCACTCAATAACCGCTTGTCCTTTAAATCTATTCAATAAGCAGAAAAATATATCAAATTAGGCTAAATGCTTCATTCCTCACATCTTAGGGCAATCCGGTTAAGAACCTGATACCCTATTCGCATACGCAATACGCAGGCCAGACCTATGTACAGGGTTTAAGGTCACATAACAAAACCCCAAATAAATTACATTTATATGTTGCCCATAACTCACTGAGTACGAATATATAATCAATTTCATTATCGGGGTCCATTTGACCCTTTCAACTATCAATTTGCGTCATTAGGACGATGTCTAATATCTCTATTTTTACCGTAAAAATATATTCAAACATATGTAATAAACTCAAATAATATATTAAGATCATTACCTGAATGTTCTGGGGTGAAAATACTATTTTTCTCCGGCCCCTTTTCTCATTTTCTGGTATTTTTTTTTCCATTTCTGCGCTTTTCTTTTCTCTGTTTCTCATTTCACTTTTAGATTTCCCATATCTAAGTTTTGCTGGTCCTTAGCTTATAGCTAACCCACCGCCATACTTTGTTCCTTTTGTCTTTTTCTATTTCTTTTATTATATATTTTTTTCTTAACGAAAATTAAAATAGGACCCTACGATATTCGAAATAATTCCAACTTTTGCATACAAGTTATACAAAATATATGTAACATACTCGCGAAGGCGGATCTCAAATCAGACTCCCGAAACGCAAGATGCGAATTTAAATGGAAAAAGGTCAAATTATTTAACTTTCGGCATTTTAGGAAAACTAGCCGAACAACATCGAAATTCACTTTCGAAAGTTTGCAAAAATCACAAATAATCATACGAACCTAACGGTGCTTTCGAATTTCGAATCGGAGCTCATTCGGCAAAACCGAGCTCGAAAATCTCTTTTTAATATTTATTGCCAATAAAAACTGAAACATTCTTCCGATGCCTACCAAACGTGGTCTGATTTAGCTCAAATTTTACAGACAGGTCCTAATGAACATTACGAATATTTTAAAATTATTGGCACACCAATCGGTGTCCTAACTTCCGAAACGACTGACCGAGGTCGTTTCATTCTCCTCCACTTAAACTTTCGTTCGTCCTCGAACGAGCCTAAGTCTAAAGAAAAATTCGCACAAATAGCAAAAGAACTTGCACGACCTTCATAAGCTACTCCACGGGTATTATTCCTTGATTACAGGATCAGAATTATAACACGCATATCAAACTTTTGGAATAAAATATATCTGGATAATATGATAACACCATTGCCCACCTTATTTTGACTAAGCTGGTCCTTCCTCGATTACGAGAAGAGAGTTCTACATTTTCGAAAGATACATGAAACTTTGAATGGGTTAACATGATTCAGCCGATAATCACCTCTTCGATATAGAATAGGTCGATGGAACTAAGAATTAGCTTACGCTCTCACAACGCCTTAGAGATTTAATATTTATATTCACTATTGGAGGAAGACTCCTCCACTTAGAGCTTCAGCTCATACAGCTAAGTTGAATTAAAATAGTCATCCTCGCACAACCTGCTGGATTAAGGAAGACTTCGCTAAATAGAGAACGCGGGTCAGGCCTGAGCTACCAAGTTACTCTCTCAAGTTTCCAAGCAGCTGCAACTCTCGAGTTCACAACTCCATACATTTTCTATAATCACCACCGCCTGATGGATCAAATCAAAGGTCAAATGACGCCTCTCATTACTGTTAGTAGCCTTGAAAAATAACAATGTGCTTACCCGGCCACCTTGACACGCACTCTGGCTCAACACAGGGAATATCACAAGAGGCTACTGACCGCCTAAGCTCACCAGTGCCGAACAAAGAAGAGATGGCAACAGACTGAGAATAGAAATAATTAGAGCTTTAGGAAGCTCTTCTTCTTATTTGCTTGGCTACCAGAGCTAAACTACTTCTAAGTCAGGCTAGCCAAAGAATCGTAATTGAATATATAGACCCTAAATGAGCTTTATGGAACAAAATCTATGTCAATTTAACCTTCCCATAAAAAGGAAACTCCGACAATTTACCAGAAACCCCTTTTATGCCGAGACAAGCTCATGGAATAACATGACTTTACTAGCGTTTCGAACCAAGAGGAGACAGGTAGATTGAATATTACTTATCAGTTTACACCGGAAGAAACCATGACACTCTCTTATGGTGATGAACTAGAATCCCATCATCCAACCAATACGGAATTCTGAAAAGAGAGGTAGACTGACTTGACATTATAATAGAAGGTGGCACAATAGGATGCTAAGTAAACAATAGCGACACTCACTGTCAAATTTCTTATGTTTAGACCAGATAAATTAGTAGGGTCTCACCAATGCAAGGAATAAATCATACCAGAAGCTCGCCCCTCTACCGCAGCCGATTCTTAATTAAGTCAATATCCAAGGAAACCATCGAAACATGATAAGACACACCATTTCCAAATCGACCGGAAAGATAAATCTTGCTTATAGATAAGGGAAGAAGAAACACACGGGTCTACTACATCGGATGCCTCAGCATCCTGTCAGACTAGCAGTTCATAGAACTGCCTCTGCAGCTGAGCTGAGCCACTACCCTGACAAGCACTTTCTGGAGAACTACTGCCACCACAATCTCAACCTCTACTGGATGGTGGCATTTCTCTGGAGGATTGAGATCTAAATAAAATTCCCTGTGACTGTGCAGGTGCCTGAGGCCGAGAGAAAGGACGACGACCTACTTGCCGGAATAAGGAAAAACTCCTCAAAGGATAGCCAGACTCACGATAATGATAACACCTTTTCGCTGAGAATGGAAGCTGGACAGATAGTTGAAAGCTATAAAGAGAAAAACTAGGTCTGATATGGACGAACTACTGGCGCGCTCCAAGAATCATGTAACACAAGCTGAGATGACCTGTAAGGTGACCTCCCAAAATAATCGGAAGTCTTACCTCCAAATGAGGTACCATGGTTACCCACTAGGGCCACGAGATCTCTTACTATCCCGCTCTAACTTATGGTATGCCTAATACCTTTAAGCAATATCAACAACGACATCAAATAAAGTCCCAACCTCAATCTCTTGAGCTATCTGGGATCTCAAGGAAAAAGAAAGGCCATCAATAAATCTTTGAATCTCTCGAAATGCTCATGGACTAGTTCTAATGCATATTCAGCCATTCTATAGAATTCAATCTCACATTCTGAAACACCAACAGACTAACCGACAGGCTACCCTGTCCAATTCACTCAAACTTACAACACTTTTCATCTCGCTCGCTACTCAAAAGGAACTTTCCACGATTCTAGAAGAAAAACCGAACCAAGTTAGCTAATAAGAGAGCGGCCCACCAATTCAAGGCTGGACCCCTGAAACTGGAAAGCAGAATAATCAACACCATACCGCTCGATATAATAAAGAGCCTGAAAGATACGGTGACATCATTTTATTTTAAAAAGAACCACGAGGTTTATCTGATGCATTGCTTAAGAATATCAGAAGGTTCAACCGCGTAAAATAATGCAACCTCTTTAGGCACTCGGACCGAACTGATACCTCGGCTGGCTAACCAGCCAGAACAATTAGAGGTACAACACATGTTGTCTCCGGAACATAATTCACTGCAGCAATATTAAGAACCGGAAAAAGAGCTCCCTGAGACCGAACGTCTGCACATGCGGCAACCTGGTAGGCTGTCTAGTGAATGATAGGTTTTTGCGGTATCTGTGTCACTAAGATTCTCGTTAAAGCATCGTAGAGAGCCAAGGGAACCACAAGGCCCTGCTCTCTTGCCCATCTTGAGCTCGTACATCCGAAACTAGATTTCAGCACGATCAAAAACTCTCGGGGCTTCGTCAGTGCTAGCCCCAGGCTAGACTGCTTCGTCTTAAACTCATACCGTCTGCTGATTTGTCGTACAAGGGTTTACAATTGCCACGAAGGAATTAACAAAAATACGTTTGCATTCTAGATCGACGCATGATCAGAAAAGAAGGAAGTGAAACTTCCTAAATGCCATCATAGCCTCTCGTAGATAAGTACGGACATCTACGTACCCATCAGCGAGACTCTACTAGACACTGTCTTAGTCTGGATATGCTCTAAACCAGGCTCTGATACCATCTGACACGACCAAAAATACGGTTAGGCCGTGCGGGCACCCGACATCCTCCCCTAGACCCGTCGGCCGAACCCTTACCAATTAAATTAGGAAAATAAATATAATAGTTCATAAATAAGGACAAGACTTAAAAAAACACACAGACATATTGACACTTCTCAGCTGTACGAAAGAAAATTACAGCTAACTACCCAACATACTATGTTTAGGGCTATCCAGACCAGACATCTAAGAGTACAAAAGAAGACAAATACCTCCTGAAGGGAGCAAAATGCAACTGAAATAATAACCAATAAACTGGCGGCCATCCGGAATAAAAGTTGGCTCACCCTGAAAGCTGAAGTCGTCATCGGTCATTCACAACGTGGCAAACTCAATCCTGGAGCGAATCTGCCGAAACGAAATAGATAGACAAGAAACAAACAACAAACAAGGGTGAGTCAAAAGGACTCAATAAGTGGGGCAGACTAGCCACCTCAAAGAATAGGATAGCTAGCCAGGGAGAAGAAAAACAGATAAAGTAAATCCATCTTATTTGAACTATAAACAGGCAAAAGCCAAATAATAACTGAAAACACGTACGGAATCATAAACAGCCAGGGACATAAGGTAGACAGAACATATAGATATCCTGAACATGCCGACAATCAGAAATACATCCTGTTGCGGCGTGCAACCCGATCCATATATTCATACTGTTGCGGCGTGCAACCTGATCCGTATATTTATACTGTTGCAGCGTGCAACCCGATCCGATCCATGTATTTATATTGTCGTGACGTGCAACCCGGGATACAAGCAAGAAATATATAGGCAAACTGAGATACGGAATACATGCCGCATATATAAAACACAACACGATACAATAGTCAGCATGCGGTGCAATGAAATGGGATGAATGCAGTATGATGCAATGGTGTCACATGTGCCAAATAGATGGAGCGGAATCCTCCTGCTCCGGGGGCGGAATCCTCCTACCCTCAATATGATGCAATGGAGCGGAATCCTCCTGCTCCAAGGGCGGAATCCTCCTACCCTCAATATGATGCAATGGAGCGGAATCCTCCTGCTCCGAGGGCGGAATCCTCATACTCTCAATATGATTCAATGGAGCGGAATCCTCCTGCTCCGAGGGCGGAATCCTCCTACCCTCAATATGATGCAATGTGCATACGAATGCAATATATGCAATAATAACCCATCACCAGCGCGGGACTCTCATCGACAGCTGGAAAATATAATCCAACTCACAACCAAGGTACAATACTAAGATTCTCAATGAAATACCAATAACAGGACATAATATATAATAATGAATATAAATCCAAACCTAAGGCGTAATGAGTACGCCTATCGGCAGCTACACACGTAAGGAACACGTGGTAGAAAATCCACGAGGCCAGGTGCCTCCAAAGAAATGGATATAAACACTTACCTTGTTACAAAGTTAGTACATCCACTCAATAACCGCTCGTCCTTTGAATCTATTCAATAAGCAGAAAAATATATCAAATTAGGCTAAAGGCTTCATTCCTCACATCTTAGGGCAATCCGGTTAAGAACCTGATACCCTATTCGCATACGCAATACGCAGGCCAGACCTATGTACAGGGTTTAAGGTCACATAACCAAAACCAAAATAAATTACATTTATATGTTGCCCATAACTCACTGAGTACGAATATATAATCAATTTCATTATCGGGGTCCATTTGACCCTTTAAACTATCAATTTGCGTCATTAGGGCGATGTCTAATATCCCTTTTTTTACCGTAAAAATATATTCAAACATATGTAATAAACTCAAATAATATATTAAGATCATTACCTGAATGTTCTGGGGTGAAAATACTATTTTTCTCTGGCCCCTTTTCTCATTTTCTGGTATTTTTTTTCCATTTCTGCGCTTTTCTCTTCTCTGTTTCTCATTTCACTTTTAGATTTCCCATATCTAACGTTTTGCTGGTCCTTAGCTTATAGCTAACCCACCGCCATACTTTGTTCCTTTTGTCTTTTTCTATTTCTTTTATTATATATTTTTTTCTTAACGAAAATTAAAATAGTACCCTACGATATTCGAAATAATTCGAACTTTTGCATACAAGTTATACAAAATATATGTAACATACTCGCGAAGGCGGATCTCAAATCAGACTCCTGAAACACAAGATGCGAATTTAAATAGAAAAAGGTCAAATTATTTAACTTTCGGCATTTTAGGGAAACTAGCCGAACAACAGCGAAATTCACTTTCGAAAGTTTGCAAAAACCACAAACAATCATACGAACCTAACGGTACTTTCGAATTTCGAATCGGAGCTCATTCGGCAAAACCGAGCTCGAAAATCTCTTTTTAATATTTATTGCCAATAAAAACTGAAACCTTCTTCCGATGCCTACCAAACGAGGTCTACTTTAGCTCAAATTTTACAGACAGGTCCTAATGGACATTACGAATATTTTAAAATTATCGGCACACCAATTAGAGTCCTAACTTTCGAAACGACTGACCGAGGTCGTTTCACTAGTAGAGTGCCACCTGAGGTGGATGAGAGTGAGGAGTCCAGACCTGAGGCTCCTTCTGAGGCCTCACACATCCCTTCAGTTTAGGGCGATGTTAGAGGTACTGCAGCTACCATACCTCCAGTTCCTAGCCTGATAGTCAGGGACAGGAAGTGAGGAATGCCATCAGATTATTGACCAGTGTTGTAGTTGCTCAGACTAGACAACATAGTGCAGATGCCCAGGGAGATACTGGATCCAGGATCAGGGATTTTATCCGACTAGAGCCTCCAGTCTTTACTGGATCCCGTACAGGAGAGGACCTTCAGGATTTTCTAGTGATGATAGCCAGGGTGTTAAGGGTCATGCATGCGTTAGAGACAGAGTCAGTAAAGTTGGCTGCCTTCAGATTGCATGACCCAGCAGCAGAGTGGTATCAGACATGGGAGGTATCTAGAGGGTCAGATGCTACTCTGGCGACTTGGAAGGAATTCTCGGATGCCTTCCTTCATCAATATATGCCTATAGAGACACAGAGAGCATATGCTGATCAGTTCCTAACCTTGAGACAGGGAAGTTTGAGTGTAAAGAGTATAATTATCGCTTTAATTCTTTAGCAAGGTTTTGCACCACTGTGGTAGCGAGTATGGAGGATAGAATTCACAGGTATGTAGTGGGACTAGGTCCACACCTGGTGAACGACTGTATGACAGTTGCTATGCAGCCAGGTATGAACCTATCACGTATTCAGGCATTTTCTTTATCACTTTAAAAGAGGAAGCAAAAACAGAGAGCCGACAGGGATAGAGTGTTACACAAGAGGGGCAGATTTTCTTGTTCGTTTGGAGAGACGTCTGGAGCGAGTAGGTAGCAGAGTGTTAGACATCCACCAACTAGTATACCTCCACAGTCTCGTGGCCCAAGATCTGATAGACCTCCTCAGTCTAGAGCTAGTCCGGCATCACAGACATCAAGATTTTAGCGCCGTAGTACTTCAATACCGGCCAGTCAGACATATCCCAGATGTTCAGATTGTGGCAGACGCCACTTGGGCCCATGTCAGTTAGGAGTTGATACTTGTTATATTTGTCGCGAGGCAGGCCATTTCATGAGTGATTGCCTGACTGTGGGTGATAGTGGTGCAGCCCAGCCATCTAGATCAGCAGTCGCTTTCGCTACACCAGCACGCCCTCAGGGGCACGTTCCTCAGGCACCAGCAGGTCGTGGTAGAGGTCAAAGTGGAGCTCCTAAAGTAGGCGGTACTCAAAACCGCACCTATTCTCTTATTAGTCGACAGGACCTAGAGGCTTCACCAGAGGTAGTCACAGGTATTCTTTCGGTAAATTCTCTCGATGTGTATGTGTTGATAGATCCTGGTTCTACATTATCATATGTTACTCCCTTTGTTGCCATTAAATTCAAAATAGTACCAGAGGCTATTAGACCTTTCGAGGTAGCCACTCCCGTTGGTGATTCTGTAGTAGCTAGGCGTGTTTATAGAGGTTGCAAGGTGATGATTGGTGATTGTAGCACTACAGCTGAATTAATTGAGCTATAAATGGTTGATTTCAATGTTATTCTCAGTATGGATTGGTTGTCCTCTTGTTATGCTAACGTTGATTGTAGAGCGAAGATAGTCCAGTTTCACTTTCCAGGAGAATTAGCTATAGAGTGGCAGGGTGTTTCTGCATCGCCAAAGGGTCTGTTTTTTTCTCACCTTAAAGTAATGAAGCTAATCGCAAAAGGCTGCTTATATCATATTGTTCATGTTCGAGACTCAGAGAATGAGACGTCGACTCTTGAGTCAGTTCCGGTAGTGAATGAGTTCCTTAATGTGTTTCCAGATGAGTTACCTGGTCTTCCTCCAGAGCGAGAGATTGATTTTCCTATTGATATAGTACCAGGTACACAACCCATATTAATTCCTCCCTATAGGGTGGCACCAGCAGAACTGAAAGAACTTAAGGAGCAACTGAAGGATTTGTTAGATAAAGGCCTCATCAAACCTAGCATTTCCCCGTGGGGAGACCCGGTATTATTTGTGAAAAAGAAAGACAGCTCTCTACGCATGTCCATAGATTACAGACAGCTGAATAAAGTCACAATCAAGAATAAATACCCTCTGCCCAGGACTGATGACTTGTTCGACCAGCTCCAGGGTGCCAAGTACTTCTCAAAGATAGATTTGTGATCAGGCTACCATCAGGTAAGAGTCAGAGAATTTGATATACCTAAGACTTCATTCAGGACTAGGTATGGCCATTATTATTTTTAGTGATGTCATTTGAACTCACTAATGCCCCTGCAGTATTTATGGATCTGATTAACAGCGTATTCAGGCCTTATTTAGATTTATTTGTGATTACATTTAATGATGATATTCTCATTTATTCAAAGTCTGAATTAGAGCATGCGGAGCACCTACGCACAGTATTGAATACTCTTCGGGACCAGCAATTATATGCTATTTTCTCAAAGTGTGAATTCTGGCTAGATTCAGTGGCATTTCTTGGCCATATAGTTTCGGCATAAGGAATTAAAGAAGATGGCAAGAAGATCAAGGCTGTGAATAATTGGCCCAGATCTACGACGCCAACTGAAGTACGTAGTTTTCTGGGTTTGAAAAGTTATTACAGAAGGTTCGTAGAGGGTTTTTCCTCCATTGCATCTCTACTGACCAAATTGACATAGAAAACAGCTAAATTTGAGTGGTCTGATTCTTGCGAGCACAACTTCCAAGAACTAAAGAACAGGTTGATAACAGCTCAAGTACTTACACTTCCAGAAGGATCTGAGGGCTATGTCGTTTACTGTGACGCTTCTCGAATTGGTCTTGGTCGTGTTTTGATGCAGCACGAAAGAGTAATTGTCTATGCTTCCAGGCAGCTGAAAAAGCACGAGAAGAACTACCCTACCCATGATCTGGAGCTTGCAGCAGTCATTCATGCATTAAATATTTGGAGACATTATTTGTACGGGGTTCATGTTGATATTTATACAGACCACAAGAGCCTCCAGTACATATTTAAGTAAAAGGAGCTAAACCTACGACAAAGGCGGTGGCTAGAGTTGCTGAAGGACTACGCGTGGACATTCTTTATCATCCGGGTAAAGCGAATGTTGTTGCTGATGACCTTAGTCGTAAGTCTATGGGTAGTCTATCTTATTTACAGCCACAGAAAAGAGAGTTAGCTCATACACTCCACCAGTTATCCAGCATGGGAGTCAGATTGATAGATTCAGAGGACGCAGGAGTTACAGTTCAGAACGCAGCTACTACTTACCTAGTGACAGAAGAAAAACAGTATCAGTATAAGGATCCAGTTCTAGTTGTATACGGACAAATAGCTAGGAGAAAACCGGATTCACCATACAGGGTTACTAGTGACGGGGTTCTCATGTATTAAGATAGACTTTGTGTTCCTGATGTTGCAGATTTATGTGGACAGATTATGACTGAGGCACACTATTCTAGGTACACTTTTCATCCAGGTTCGACTAAGATGTACCATGATCTTAAGCAGATTTACTGGTGAGATGGAATGAAGCGTGACATAGAAAACTTTGTGGCTCAGTGTCCTAACTACTAGCAGGTTAAAGTCGAGCATTAAAAACCTAGTGGCTTGTTACAGGAAATAGAGATTCCTTCATGGAAATGGGAAGCAGTGAATATGGACTTCATTACAGGCTTGCCCTGTATACGGAGCAGGTATGACTCTATTTGGGTTATAGTTGACAGGCTTACTAAATCAGCTCATTTCTTGCTTGTTAGAACTATAGGTACAACGGAGGATTATGCTAGATTTTATATCAGAGAGATAGTGCGCCTACATGGTATTCCAGTATCTATCATTTCAGACAGGGGCGCACAATTTACAGCTAATTTCTGGTGATCATTCCAGACAGGTTTAAGGACACAGGTGAATCTGAGTACAACATTTCATCCATAGACAGACGGACAGGCTGAGCGGACCATTCAGATATTTGAAGATATGCTTAGAGCTTGCGTGTTAGATTTTGGAGGAAGCTGGAGTGATCATCTGTTGTTGATAGAGTTCGCATAGAATAATAGCTATCATTCTAGCATACAGATGGCGCCATATGAAGCTTTGTATGGGCTCAAATGTAGGTCTCCTATAGGATGGTTCGAGGTTAGCGAGTCTCAATTGATAGGTCCTGTTTAAATCCAACAACCAGTTGTCGTCGCCAAATCAGAAGCTGCTATCTCTCGCTATGCTTTTATGAGTGGATTTGAGAGTGCGGCATTTAAAGTCAAGTTGATCAGGGAAAGATTATTAGCAGCGCAGAGCAGGCAGAAGTCCTATGCAGATAACCGGCGTCGAGATTTAGAATTTTTGATTGGCGATTGGGTACTCCTAAAAGTATCACCTATGAAAGGCGTTATGAGATTTTGAAAGAAGGGAAAGCTTAGGCCTAGATTTATTGGTCCATATCAGGTTATCAAGTGAGTTGGGCATGTAGCCTACGAGTTAGACCTTCCAGCAGACCTTCAGGAGGTACATCCAGTATTGCATGTTCCTATGCTCAGAAAATGTGTCTGAGATCCTTCTAGAGTTGTACCAGTAGATGAAGTAAAAATCACAGAGCAATTGACTTATGAAGAGGTGCTAGTTGCAATTTTAGATAGGCAGATTCGTTGACTAAGGACGAAAGACATTCCTTCAGTTAAGGTGTTATGGCGAAGCAATAACGTAGAATAAATGACTTGGGAAGCTGAGGAAGATATGTGAGCCAAGTATCCACATCTCTTCACTACTTCAGGTATATAACATATCCTTGTTTAATGCTTTTACATACTTCAATTGACATTTGAGGACAAATGTTCCTAGGGAGAGAAGATTGTTACACCTTGTATGTCTAAAGTGAGGTATATCATTCTAATGACATGTTAAGAATGATTTAAGTGAGTTTAAAGTCATAATAGGACCAAACATGACGTTTATATGTTGAATATTAAGTTTGGGAAAAATCGGATTTAAGTTGCGGAAAAACCGACTAAGGATTTACCTTGTAATGAAACTTTTTCAGCAATAAATTCTATGTGTTATATAAGGTCTTTTGGGGAGATATCATATAAAAAATTTAAGATCTTGGAGTGTAGTTTCCAACACTTTTGATGGTTTGTTCATACAACGTCTAGATAAAAAGATATGAGCATTAGAAGTCAGGCCAGAAAAAGGGACATAAGCGCAAAAGAGGACTAAAACTGAAATATTTTGTATAAAATAGAAAAGTCATCCTCATCTCGTTATTTCCAGAAATATCAAGAGAGAAACAGTTCCTCCATGAGTCTTGATGCAAGTTTTATGATTTTGATGGAAGGACGCCAATCGTAACTCGTAATTGAAGATGGATTCTATTAAAAAAAGGCTCTATGCGATTAAGGTAACGTTATGCTACCTTCAATTTCGTGTATAGCTTGAGTTTTAGAATTACTTCATGGCTAAGTAAAGTATCTCAAAGCTATGTTATAGCTTGTTTAGGCTTTAGAAGATGTGGAATTCAAAGGAAAAAGGTTTAGAAGCAAAAAGCATCAAAGGTATGTAAGGCTAAACCTTTCTTTTGGCAAGGCATATATCTTGTAGCTTTTGAAGCTTTTCTTAGTTCTAAACTTGGTGTTTCTTGTGGGAATCTTGTATGGAATCAAGGAAATCTTGTATATTCTTAACTTGGTACTAAAATCCAAGGTGAAAGACGTCCAAATCAGCAAGACAAAATGTTTCAAAATCTGGAAAATCGTTTTAATCTTTGGACATTTGTTAGTATATTGATCATAACTCCTTGTAAAAAATTGATATTGAGATTATTTAAGGTTTTATAGACCCCTGGGACATATTTCTACAACTTTTATGAGATTATAAAGTCTATAACTTTTATGTAGACCCTTCAAATTAGGCTGCAAGGCAGGGCAGCGGTGCTGTCTAAAGATTCTGTCTGTAGATTGTTATTTCGTCCGGTCGTCTTATCTTGATATCCATTTAATTTTTTTATGTTATCAGTTTATCCGGGAACGCATTCCCTTGTTTATTATAGTATTGGTTCTGTTTTTGCGGATCATCAAGTTTTAAGGGAAACTCTGCCGAAATTTTATAGAAATTCAAAGAGTTGGACAAATTCTGGGTTCTAGGTTATGTCTATAATTCTATCCAGAGTTTTCTTATCATTCTTTTGAGTCCATATCTATTGTTGCCACATGTGTTATGCCTCATACATGCTTATGCTTATGCTTATATTGTGATCATATTATGTGTGATTTGTAGTCCCCTGTAGAGGCTGGACATTGGACACACAGTCCGATCGCATGTGATACTACCTGTCTGGGGAACACAACCCCTCTGGTTCGGCGGGAGTTGAAACACCTAGTGCGACCGGGTGTCATTCACACACTCTGACCAGAGAGACTAGATATTACTGGCTGGGGGGGACATAGCCCATAACACCCGCCAGGTTTGTTATATACGCGTATATAGCTTTAGTATACACGGCATGATTATACATGAGACTAGTTCAGATGTTCAGTTACCTGATGTGGGGGGAATATAGCCCATAACACTAGACAGGTACCAGTTCAGATAACAGTTCAATTTTAGCTCAGTACCAATTACTAGTTCAGATGTTCAGTTACCTGATTTGGGGGGATATAGCCCATAACACCAGACAGGTACCAATTCAGATAACAGTTCAGTTTATCCTCAGTACCAGTTATCAGTTCTCAGTTATCAGCCACCAGTTCTTAGCGTCAATATTAGTTGACAGCTATCAGTTCTAGCTTCTAGTTACCAGTTATCAGTCATATTACAATTATTTATCAGTATAGTTCATCTCGGTCTGCAGTGTCGGATTCAGCTGTCGCACCCCTTTTTTCCAAACTCTGATCGAGTTCAAAGGTCGGGTTTGACCGGGTGACTCGGTCGAGTCGGTTTTGGAGTCGCCACCTAATAAATTTGTATAACAGGCATATCAGGTCACCTAAAATTTCTAAGAGTCTAAAATTAACTCCGGGTAGGTCTTACTAACAGAGATTTTAAGGTAAAAAGCCCTTATGACTCGGGAAGAATGTGTCAGGCACTTCCCGAGTCCCATGAAAAGTAGATCCCGACCGAATTCAATTTTGGAATATAAATTAAATATATGGAAAAATTTATTAAAAATATTTTAAGTATGTAAAGCATAGATTATAATAAGGCTAGAAATACAAACTAAACTTGAAACATTTTATAATAACAAAATAAGGCCATAAAACTAAGACTGGCGCTGAAACGGACGCCCTGTGCAAAATCAAAAAATGCAAGCAGTTTCCATACTTCCGAACATATCAGATTTATTGCAATAATGATACAAGCCCACTGCTTGTTTGCACTTTTCACCTGCAGTTTAACTTTCCAACCCCAGAAGGACCAAAAGCGCGAATCATGCTAAGATAAGTTTATTTCTGCAAACCCGTGAACAAAGATGTTTTTCTGAAGTCCTGTAGCGTTTCAAGAGATCATTTTTTCTCTTTCAAATGAGACACAACAATCAATATTTCATGGAAAGAATGTTAGCCATTTTTGGTGAAACGTTATGACATTAATCGTCAAACATATTCCCAAGAAAAAAGGCTTAATTATTTTTTGGAGCTATTTTTAACATATATACATTAAAATACTTTTATATTTAAAATATAGTTGCATATATCATAAGTACACTTTAAAGATATATAAATATAGATAACAATTTTATTGACAAAATTGGAATGACTATAATTTATGTGCATAGACACTCATATTATTTTCAAGAGTAACCTTTTTTATATAATAACCATTAAATGCTGAAGACACATGCGTATTCAAACACTTTTCAAAAATAGCTAATTTATGTAACAATCATTAAATACTAAAAGAGACCCATGCATATTCGATGTTTTCAAAAATAGCTAATTCGTCTAATAAATATTAAATACTAAGATAGACCCATGCATATTCAATGTTTTCAAAAATAGCTAATTCGTGTATAAATATTAAATACTAAGAGAGATCCATGCATATTCAATGTTTGTCAGAAAATAATTTATATGGCTTGACTCCAAAGCTCGTATTTTCTCCCTTGTACACTATTAGTTAGTGTAAAGGAAGTATATTAGCTTTTTCAAGAATATGTTTTATTTTGTAAAAAAAAAAAAGATTCACTACAGGTTTCAAAATTGGGCCAGAACCACGTTTTTGCAAAAATAAGCCTTAACAAGACCAAACTGCGAAAATAGCCCCTGTTTCAATAAAAATTCGAAAAACTATCCCCTCTGTTATTCAAAATAGCCCACAAATTCCAGAATTTTCAGCACCATATTCCAAACCCCATATTTTGCAGAAATAGAATAGCCTCTGTTTAAATAAAAAATAAAAAATTCCACCCCCTATTTAACGAAATAAACCCTGCTCAACAAAACCAGAATTTAACACTCGAAACAATGACTCAACCTTGCTTTTAAATACCATTTTCAGATTTGCACTTTGCACGGATAGCCCAGATTCCAACTCCAAATATAAAATGAGAAAAGGATAAAGAAGAATCCCTATATAACCCAAAAATAGAGCAATTCACTGCTGCACCTGTAACACTGCCTATTGCAATGTTTCACAAATTGTTTCAACAAAACACACTTCACAAATTTTATTTTTTCAAACATTATTCGTATGACATTATTATACAAATAGAATGAATCCAATAGATACAACCAAATGAAAAATCTAAACCATAGATACATTGAAAGAAAAGTGAGCATGGGTTTCCTGAGTACGCCATTCAAACTATTCAGTTTAGGTCCTTTATGACCTTATACTTGGCCATAATGGCTTTATTCCCTGCACACAAACTCGTTAGCATTGTGAGGTCCTTCGACCTTTGCTCATATGACTTTGTAAACCTGTAATAAAGACACTGATATAGTCCTTAGAGACTATCCAACAAAACCTGCAATAATGATTAATGATGTCCAAAGGAAGGGCCAAGCAGACATACAAGACAACAAGCAAGACTTGATGAAACTAAATCATTCATTACAGGGAACCAAAACAAATTACTATAGGAGATCCCTCATTCTGCTTCAGATATATTACCTAAGCACTTGATTGAAAAAGTAACCAGCAAGATGGAGCAGATCAAAAGAAAGTAGAGAAGCCAAAGCTAGTGAATGAAAGACAGTAAAAGTATTCCTTTTGGAAGAGAATTGTTATTGCCTCTATTTTGAATTTTTTGCGTGTATGTAATAGAGGAAAGGCTGCCCCTTTTATAGTTTTAGGGTAGGGGTTTAATATTTAATTTTAAGTGTGAAAAGGGATCAAATAAAATTAGTAAAAAAATTATAAGGCAAGAAATAATCAAGGGAAATCAGTTTTTTTCAATTAAAGGAGTGTACTTTCATAAATAAATCTCAATTAACTATTTTTCGGAATTAAAAATGGCATATTTTGAAAGAGGTAAAGTCTGATTTTTCTAAAACAAATGTATAAATTTTCAGAAATTAATTACCTAATATATTCCAATCAAATCCCAATCAAGGTCTTATTAGTTAAACAATATTTTTTTCAAGATTTACACAGTTTTAGTATCAATGTTCATGAGGCAATTAACAAGCTTTCCCTATTCATAGCAGCCACGACTAACATATAGCATTAGAATTCACGGATCTTCAGTCAATATACAATGAATTCTAGATATAGAATCAACTAAATATGTATCTTCTATGGTCTTATCTAATCATGAAAGAATGATGATGCATAAGTCAACAAAATTAAACTAAAACAACAAAGAAAAAATAGTATTAAGAGTGAAATCAAGTGGTACCCGTTTCAGATCGGGTCGGGTCAATCTGACCCGATTCGTTTCTTGTTCGTTTCGTGGATTTCAAGTTCAAGAATGTATGTTTCTTGCCTTGTACGTGTATAAGCATTGATAATAACCATGATTCATGCCTTGGTTTACCCGGATTTGAAGTGATATGCTTGATTTTTGTTCTCTTTTGCCAAAACGGGACTGCGAGAGAGAGAGGACGAAAGCACCATGATTGGCGACGTGATCAGCAGAGAAATGGGGGGTGACGCGGTGGAGTTTGGGTGGGAAGCTGTACCCGATCGTGTTTTGGGGCAAGGAGAGAGGGGGCGTCGGCTGATATTGGGGAAAGGGTGAGGGGAAATGAAGTTTAGGGTTTATTTGGGTAAGGGGGGTGTTTGGATAAAGGAGAAAAAGAAAATTAAAAACGGGTGGGGTCTGGGAAACAAGTGGCTGGCTGAGATTGTGCCACATGGGCCTGTGTGGCTAATGCACGTGGGTCCCAAAGAAAGTGATGCTGTATATTTTGGGTATATGGAAGTATATTTGGCCAATAATTTGCTTAGAAATGCTAATAAATAAGAGACAAATTAATAAAAATATAAGGAGTAATATTATAGACCTAGAAAAAACAATATTTAATTCAAAATAATTATAAATGAATTTAGGTAGTATTAATTGAATGTAAATAATTGTAAAATGGAGAATCAAGTATATAAATTGCATAAATAGTTACAAAATTGTACTAGTATTATGAAAACGACTTAAATGGCGTATTTATGTAATATAATCGCATTGAGATACGTATGTATATAGATAGGACGTTGGTGATATGGATAAATGCATGATGATTGACCCAGTTTTTTGTCTAAAAATTAAAATTGTATTTTCAAAGTATCGTATGGTAAAATTGTAAAATAGGAGGGACAAAATTGGGTGTCAACATCAGCTAGACTTTAGTTTATATTCAGATCATGTTTAGTATGTTCTTCCGATTTCCAGCTACATTGCTATGCTCCAGCTCATATTTACATATTTATATTCCAGCCTTACAGTTTCATTCAGCTATGATATATTATTGACACGACCCAAATTCTCGGTTAGGCCATGCGGGCACCCGACCATCTTCCCCTAAACCTGTCGGGCGAACCCTATTGACTGAATCGATATAAATTGCGAAGAATTACCTTGAAATGAAAATGAACCGAATTTTAACAACAGAAGATAACTCTTAAGGATAGACAAACATACAAGCTGTCTGAATAATACAACTAACTACCCAGAATACACAATTTTAAAGGTTTCCAAATCAGACATCTAAGAAGGCCAAAAGATATACACATCTCCCGAACGGAGCAAAAGTAAGAAAAACTGTGATATCTTAAGTTGGTGGCCGCAATGAACAGGATGGCTCACCGTAGACAGCTAAAAACGTACTACTCCTCAATCACGGCGCGGCTGGCTGGGTCCTGAAGCAAAATCTGCCGAACGAAGGAAAACACAAGAACAAATGGGGGGGGGGGGGGGTGAGTCATGAGGACTCAATAAGTGTGAACAAACTAGCAACCTCAAAAAAATAGATACGCTAGTAAGGGAAACGGAACCAGACAACAATCAACAAATATGCAATGCACATATAAGCAGAACAGTAGTCATGTACAGAAAATCTACACAATAGTATGAAATGAAATGGAATGGGATGAAATGAACTAAAATGAAATGAGATGAAATGAAATGATATGTAAAGGGTCACATGTGCCCATAATCCCAGCCCGAAGCGGAATACTCCTGTATTCGAGGGGAATCCAATCTGCTAACCAACTGGAGCGGAATACTCCTGCTCCTGGGGCGGAATACTCCTGCACCCGATATAATATAAACCAGAGGTGGAATACTCCTGCACTCTCCTGGGGCGGAATACTCCTGCACCCGATAAAATGTAAAGCTGAGGCGGAATACTCCTGCACTCAGTATGATATGCAATGTAATGCATATGAATACTATGTGATGCAATAATAACCCTTCACCGGCACAGGACTCTCATCGACAGCCGGAAAACAAATGCAACCTCCAAGCAAAGCTACAATACTCAGATTCCCAATGCAATAGCAATAACAGGACATAATATATAATATAGAATGTAAATCCAAAGCTAAGGCGTAATGAGTACGCCTATCGACAGCTACACACGTAAGGAACACGTGGTAGAAAATCCATGAGGCCAAGTGCCTCCAAAGAAATGGATATAAACACTTACCGTATTCCAAAGCTAGTCCTATTACTCAACCACTGCTTTTTCCTTTGTATTAGTTTCCAAACGATCTCTTTCTATTCAATAAGCAGAAAAATTATATCAAATAAAGCTAAAGGCTTCATTCCTTATGTTTTAGGGCAATCCAGTTAGGAACCTGATGCCCTATTTGTATACGCAATACGCAGGCCATGCCTATATACAAGGTTCAAAGTTCCATAACCAAACCCTAAATAAATTACATTTATATGTAGCCCATAACTCACTGAGTATGAATATATAATCCTTTGCATCATCGGGGTCCAATTGACCCTTTAAAATATTAATTTACGTCATTAGGGCGATGTCTAATATCCCTATTTTTACCGTAAAAATATATTCAAACACACGTAATAAACTAAGATAATGAGTTAACATCATTACCTGAAAATTTGGGGTAGAAATTCCACTATTTTTCCACCTCTTTTTCCCCTTTTTCCTCTCTCTCTCTCTTTTCTAATTTTTCTCTCCCTGCGTTTTTTTGTAATGTTTCTGATGCATATCGATCTCATTGTGCTAGGGGATTAAATCCCCTAACCCACCGACCTTTTTTCCAATTTTTTTTAATTATTGTTATTATTATTTTTTTATAGTAAATTTGCTACGACGATTAAAATTGAAATGGAACCCTAGAGAAGTCGAAATGATCCCAAGTTTTTCAAGTAAGTTATACAAAATATATGTAACATACTCACGAAGACGGATCTCAAATCGGACTCCCGAAACTCAAGATGCGAATTTAAAGGAAAAAGGTCAAATTATTTAACTTTCGGCATTTTAGCGGAAACTAGCCGAACAACATCGAAATTCACTTTCGAAAAATCACAAAAGTCACAAATAATCATATAAATCTAACGGCGCTTTCGGATTTCGAATCGGAGCTCATTCGCCCAAACCGAGCTCAAAAATCTCTTTTTAATATTTATTGACAAAAAAAAAAAAACTGAAACCTTCTTCCGATGCCTACCAAACGAGGTCTGATTTAGCTCAAATTTTACAGACAGGTCCTAATGGACCTTACGAATATTTTAAAATTATAGGCACGCCAATCGGAGTCCTAACTTCCGAAACGACTGACTGAGGTCGTTTCAATTATATGCTCATGCCTTACATACTTCGTACATATCGTACTCACGCCCTTTTTTTGGGTCGCTGTGTTTCATGCTGCGTAGGTACAGAGAGATCAGACCCTGAGCCACGTTAGCAGGCTATCTACCAGCTATTGGAGTCACTCCGTTTCTTCTAGAGTATACTACTTTTGGTATGTTGTACAGATATCGAGTAGTTATAGCGGGGCATTGTCCCGTCCATTGTATATTCAGTTCAGCACTCTGAGAGGTCTGTAGATATGCACCTGTGTGGTTCTATCAGTATGTTATGTATGTCAGCATGTGTTAGTCGTGTCATCTTTCCAGACATTATGCTTTCAGCAGATATGTATGTATATATGATCAGGTTGCCAGCTTATCTCTATCATTAATAGATTATTAGTGGATTTAGCAATGATCGACACTCATCGTAAGTTTCTGTCGCGGCCCTTGGTTGGGTCGTGGCATTCCCCTGCCCACCTAGAGCTGGCATAGCTGGGGCTTCCGTAACTCGATCTTCAACACGATCCACAACTCTCGTTGCCTGGGGAACTCTAGCCCTAGGCTGGGCAGCTGCCTCCTATGTTACTGCCCTTTGTTGTTTTGCCGCACGAGGGTTCACTATTACTGTAAAGAAATTAATAAAAAAGATTTAGCTTCTTACAAGAACTCCGACTTACGATTAGGAAATGAAGAAGGGAACTTCCTAAATGCCATCATAGCCTCTCATAGATAAGTACAGACGTGTTTGTACCCGTCAGCGAAACTCTAGTAGACACTATCTTAGTGTAGATAGACACTATACCGGGCTCTGATACCAGCTGACACGACTCAAATTTTCGGCTAGGCCGTGTGGGCACTCGACATCCTCCTCTAGACCCGTCGGGCGAACCCTTATCACAAAATTATTAAAATGGACACAAACTAACTTGAGATAAACAAAGAATAAATAAAAAGATATTCTGATATATGCATATATATAGTGAAAATATGTACAGAAAGAAGTGCAACTACTTACCCAATATACTAGATTTAGGGCTATCCAAACCAGATATTTAAGAGTACAAATGAGGTATATACATCTCATGAAAGGAGCAAAATACAACTGAATTAATAGATATAAAATTGGTGGCCATCCCGAACAAAAGCTGGCTCACCTTGATAGCTGAAGTCATTTTCACTCTTCAATCACACGGCGAACTCATTCCTGGAGCGAACATACCGAAATGAGATAAATAAACGGAAAAAAATAGAGGGTGAGTCGAAAGGACTCCATAAGTGGGACTGGCTAGCCTTCTCAAAGAAATAGATCAGCTAGACAGGGAGAAGAGAAGCAAATAAGCCAAATGCATCATATTTCAACTATAAAGATAGCGGAGCCAGATAATATCCAGAACACATAAGCAACCAGACGCTAGTGAACACTTGGGAACACATAAACAACCAGAACATAGACCAAACAGGCACTCTACTCTTAATAAAATATACCGCACCAGAGAAGAAAAAAGAATAGTAAACAAGTATCTAGCAATAACCACATGGTGTAATCTTGAATTTCTCAATAAACCTACTTGGAATCATATATAAAACTGACTACTAGCAAAACCACCAGTACACGCCCATCTTCTCTTAAACGACACACCCTGAAGCTATAGAACAATCACATAATTTGTACATGGGACTATGTAAAATATAAGAACATACACATACTTTCTCAGCTAACAAACCAATCTAGGTAACTATAAGGTTAAGGCGAAAAACCCGATCCTAGATACTCATGGTACTGCTGCATGCAACCCGTTTCCTGTTAACTATGATACTGTGGTGCACAGCCCAATCCATATAATCATAGTGCTGCGACGTACAGTCCGATCCCAAATTAACTATGACTACTGTGACGCACAACCAGATCCCTCAAGTCATAGTGTCGTGGCGTGCGACCCGCCCATTATATCACAACAGTCAATTCATTAATCAGAACGTAAAACAATATACAGACATATATAATAAATAGCTCTTGGTATCAATGTCATAGCTAATAAGATCACTAACCATCCTCTAGGATAAACACATATGCATATTAATAGGTAACCTCTTAGTAGACATTTATTAACTCTCTAGGATTTCGTCAATCAAAATTACCTCATATTTAAAGCTCAACAGCTGATACCCTCAACTTATTAAAGAGTTTCTATCCCCCAGAAGGTCGCTACTATTCCCATAGAACTCTTGTCCTCACATAACATTCTCGATTGAAGCCTATCAATTCATATAACCTTTAAAACATCCTAGTCTTGCCCCTACCTCGAGCCTAACCCAATATATAAAAACATAAGGCAAAAAAACTTCAATTGCACATAACAAGCTCCCATATATCCGATATTACTAAATTACAACCTAATAGGATAACATGTCAATTATAAGCAAAGCTTCGGTGTAGTAAGTACGCCTTATCGGCAGCTTTGCACGTGAAGAATACGTGCGTAAGACATCTTTGAAGGCCAAAGCTCGTCAAGAAATGATGTAATCACTTACCTTTTAGTCTCGGGCTGAATCAACTAACGAACAAACTCCTTTCCTTCCTGAAGCCTTTCGGAACCACTTTCCTCTAAGCCAAAGAAGAGTAAAATGCATAAATAAGAGATCACAATTTGATTCCTTAGCTACTGGCAAGCATTGGAAGAAAATTACGAAAATACCCCTGGGCTGGGCTTAGCTGAACGCCCATAATTTTATATTTTTGGACTCTTTATACTCTCACGAGTCAAAATATACTATTAGATTACATCTTTTAGTTTAATTCGACCATTTTCCCCAATTCCATAAGTCTAGGGTTCTAACCCACTTGCTTTCTCAAGCTAAATCACACAATTTATGATCTAAATCAATAAATTAATATAATAGAAGGGATTAGGATAATGACCTAACAATATAGGCTGATTTGGTACCTTAATTTAACCTTGGAACAACTTAGAGCTGCTTGGAATTGAGAGAGAAACAAAAACAACCAACAACGCTATAAAAACAGCGTGTTCGCACCACCTAGAGCGCCCATGTGCCACCTCTTCATAAAAGATCGCATTTCTAGGGACGCAGTCACACTTTGGGGGTGCAGAAATAAGTGCGCAAACTCCCCCACGCGCGCGATCGCGCAGGCTGCACCAGAAGGTACATAATTCTGCACTAACAACTGCTGGTCCTGCAATTTGGGTCCGAATGTGACCTTACAAGGCTCATAATGACCTCTAATTTTGTACACAAGTCATATA
Organism: Petunia axillaris subsp. axillaris; assembly: GCA_029990575.1. NCBI lineage: Eukaryota > Viridiplantae > Streptophyta > Magnoliopsida > Solanales > Solanaceae > Petunia > Petunia axillaris. The sequence goes on from JARKNS010000004.1 coordinate 135,896,511, forward strand.
ACACTTGTGTGACATGCTCGTGAAGATGGATCCTAAATAGGATCTCCAAAAATCAAGATGTGAGTCCCACGAGAAGAGGTTAATTTCTTGATTTTCAGGACTTTAGTGAAAACTATCTGAACGACATCGGATTTCACTTCTTAAAGTTTCCACATGTCAAAAATGATCATAAAATCTAATGCAACTCTCCGATTCTGAATTGAAGCTCATTTACTCAAATCGAGCTCGGAAACCTCTTTTAAACGCTATCGACAATCAAAACGAAAACCTTCCTTGAAAACCTACCAAACGAGGTCTGAATCCTCTAATATTTTACACACATCTCTTAATGGACCTTACAGAGGTTTTAAGATTATCGGTATTCCAATCAGAGTACTAACTCCCATAATGAATAACGAGATCGTTTTAAAAGGGAATAACAAAAAAGGGTTATTCCTGCTTGGGTCTTAGAATTATGTCTTTATGCGATTTGTTATTGACCCTAATAGGCTTAAATTGGTAGACCCTCTCTCTACCTAACTATTATAGAGGTTAAATGTGTAGGTTCGACCATTAACCATTACCTGTGGAAATTATGAGATTAGATTAGTGTCAATGTTATGAGAATCTTATTTGAATAGGTAAACCCCTAGCTTCCTTTCATTGTTTACAACCCCGTTACTTATTATTGTTGTTGATTGTTAGTTGTAGTTGATCACTTGAAACAAACCCATTTTTACTTATGATACTCAAACAACTTGTTAGAACTGGATTAATATTCTATATATTTTAGAACACGTGCTAGCTCCTTTGGGAAATCAACCCCGACACATATCGAGTATTATATCTTGGACGACCACCCCTCACCATTTATGGTGTAGGATTGAGCGTGGATCAAATTTTGGCACCGTTGCCGAAGAGCTATGGGTGTATCTACTAGATTGAATATTTCTTGTGTTGTTTTGTTTGGTATTTTTACTATTTTACCTCTTACTTTGATTTACATTGTGTAGTTGAACTTTGGAATTGAGACGAAATCCTAATAGAGCTTTGCAGAACCCCAACTACAACCATACCTATGAGCACAACGAAGGCATTCCCCTTCGGTGGGGTTCCCGATGGCTATGCAGGAGAATACAAGGAGGAATTCAAAGATGTCAATCTTGGTATCGAGCACCAAGAAGATGATGGTGAGCAAGTTGAAGACGGAAATGCGGCCAACGTTCTTGGTACCCAAGGTGAAAATTTGGTGCAAAATGATGAAAACTCTATTGAGGGTTTTCAAGAAACTTAGGGGGTACAAGCTAATGTTGGTGTTGCAGGCAATGGCAATCGGGTGGTAACAATGAAAACCGAGGTGGATGAGGTGTAAACCGTGTTGGCCGTGGTATTTATGTCAACCAAGGGGGCAATGCTAATCGAGAGAATGCTCACAATGTCAATCGGAACAAAAGAAATATTTCTGGTGGAAAAAATTTGAATCCACCCATGCAATATCTAGATGATGAATCCGATGGAGAGATTGACTTAGAAGAATTTGCAAGTGCTACTGTCCCTCCACCTATTAGAGGCAATGCATCCTTCAATACCGCTCAAGTCATATTGCACGGTTTGGACCAAAAGTTATTCTTTGGTGGAAATATGAAGATGCTAATGAGAACTTAAGAAATTTCATCCAAACTTGTAATCTTTACAAGTCGGTCAATGTCACGGATGAGCCCTTACACCTTCGTGTGTTTCGTTCCCTTTATAAGGGAAGGCTAAGGTGTGATTGCATAACTTTTCCAATAACTCCATTTACACTTGGAATGAACTCGTCAAACAATTTTTGGCCAAGTTATTGCCAAAAGGTAAACAAGCTTCAGTGCAGGATAAGGTGTATATGTTCAAACAAGACCCTTCAGATGCTTTGTCCGAGGCTTGAGAAAGTTTTCAAGATGTCCTACTTTCATGCCCCACTCACGGATTTGGAGAAGATATATTGTTGCAATGCTTCCACCAAGGCTTGAACAAAATGAACCAATCCGCGATGAATAATCTTTGTGGAGGGGGGGTGCTATCATGGACAAGTCCTATGAAGAGGTCAAGGAGATTCTTAACAATGAGCGTAAGCGATCCCAAGATTGGCAATCCCATGAACAAAATCTAAGTGGAGATTGGAGTACGAATCCTATGATGATCAAAAGGATGGAAGATCAAAGATGAAAAAATGGATAGGATCCTCACTTCCATTGAGGTCCTCAGTCACAATTCAAAAGTGGATAAAGAGGTCAATGAGAAGAATATCAACAAAGTGTAAAATCTTCAAATGACCTATATCGGACACCAATTGGCTCCCATAGGTTATGTAACTCCAGGGGGTGCTCTCTTGACTCTTCTACAACATGGCCAAGAAGGGTAATTCCCAGACCAATTTTTCAATGTCCAAAGAAACTATGATCAAGGTGGATATCAAAGGCCATATCAACAAGGCCAATGAAGACAAGGTCAAAGGAGGTCCAATTGGAATAATGCGCAAGATAGGAGAAGAGCTGGTTCCTCTCAACCATTTGTTCCAAGGGCTCCTCACAAAAAAATGATCGTGAAGAGAAGAGAAACTCTAAGTTGGAGGACATTATGAGTGAGATGCTTAAAATGGAATAAGGCTACTCTGGAGACATCAAAGGCATTAAACAAAAAATGTCTTCTAATACCACTTCTATTAAAGAACTTAAATCCCAAATGAGCCATCTATTGCATCAAGTGAACCAAATGCGACAGGGGCACTACCAAGTGATATAATAGTAAACCCCAAGAGAAATAGGAAAGATCAAGTGATGGCCATAGTGACACGAAGTGGTAAGACTTAGGATAATCCCAAAGCTAATGGTGATGATTATCTTCCTAGAATTGCTACAAATAATCATGATGATGATGTTGAGATCTATGATGATGAAGTGTTGGCGAATGGCCAAGATGAGAGTGAAAAGCGTGATGCTGTTGATGAGGCATTTCCTCAAATGCCTACCTGCAAAACGCAACTACCCAAATAGCCAAATCAAATAAAACTCTACCACCCAAACAAAGCCCTCTTAGTCCAAGCTCAAGTCCTAAAGTTGAACTTCCTTTTCCATAAAGAAGCGTAAAGAAAGGGCAAGCTTCTCATGCTAAAAAGATTTGGGAGAAGATAACCACTATCCATCAACCTCCCTTTTATTGATGCGTTGGGACAAATGTCAAATGTGGCAAATTCATAAAGGACCTAGCCACAAAAAACACCTATGGAGATTTTGAGACGATAAAGGTTACCCACCAATGTAGTGCAATTGTGTCCAAACATATGGCACAAAAGTTGGATGATCCCGGAGCCTTTATTATTCAATGTACTATTGGTGGGAGGAATTTCAAAACGGTCTTGTGTGATCTTGGGGCAAGCATAAACTTGATGCCCTATGCGGTGTACAAAATATTGAGAATTGAGGCTCCAAGGTCAACAACTATGAATATGCAAATGGTCGATCGCTCTATGAAGAAGCCAATTGGGATCATTGATGATATCTTGGTAAAGGTTGATAAGTTTGTCTTCTCTGAGGAATTGTTATTCTCGATTAACCAGTGGACTTTGAAGTCCCGATCATTCTTGGGCAGCCATTTTTAGCCACCGAGAGGTAACTTTGTGATGTTGAAAGATGTAAGCTTATTTTTATTTCAATGGGGAAAAGGTGGTCTTCCATATTTGCAAGTCGTTGAGACAACCTATGGAGGAGGAGGCCACTTGTTCCTATGTGGATGTGGTGTTGGATGCTCTTGTGGTGAAGGAAAGCATCTTAGTTAGTCAAGAAGATGCTTTGGCGGCGGTGATTTGGAACATGGATTTGGATGATGAAGAGAGTGTGGGAGATGTGTGTAAAAGCCTTGGAGGGATGGGGATCTAGACCATTCGTACCTAAAAATCTAATTGCTCAACCTTGAAAACCGAACCACTCCACCCACAAAACCATCCATAGAAGAGCCACCCGCCCGTGAATTTAAAGTCCTTCCATCCCATTTAAGATACACCTTCCTAGGACCAAAATCCAGTCTACCTATAATCATCTCTTCCTACTGAACCAATGACCAAGAAGAAAAGCTTGTTGAAGTGATGAGGAGGAGGATTCGGGCAATTAACTGGATACTTGCAGATATACGGGGAATAGACTTGAGGGTTTGTACTTACAAAATCCTTCTTGAAGAGGCATGTAAACCCTCAGTAGAGCATCAACGGAGATTGAACCCCTAATGTAAGAAGTGGTGAAGAAGGATATCATTAAGTGGTTGGACGCGGCGATAATAATGCCACTATCTGATAGTGAGTGGGTGTAACCGGTCCAATATATACCCAATAAATGAGGGATGACGGTAGTTCATAGTAACAAAGAAGAAGCCATATCTACTCGAACCGTGACCGGTTGGGCAGTATGTATGAACTACCACAAGCTCAACAATGCCATAAGAAAAGACCGTTTCCCCTTACCATTCATTAATCAAATGCATGATCGATTGGCCGGCCATGCATACTATTGTTTCCTCGACGGATACTTGGGGTACAATCAAATATCCATCGATGCAATGGATCAAGACAAGACAACCTTTACATACCCGTATGGTACTTTTGCATTCCTCAAAATGCCATTTGAACATTGTGTTGAGTACCGTTTTGATGATAATACTAGTTAAAATATCCGTAAATTTGATAACTTAAAATATTCCATAGTATTGTAGGAACGAAAGCATTGAAGTCATATGAACAAATGAGAAAGACTTCAACTACAAGAATTTACAAAAGGAAACGTTGATCTGAGGAGTTGATTGCACACAAAGCCCTATAAGGAAAGACATCTTATCAAATCAACAATCAAGGATCCTATATTGATGAGGTAGTGATCACTATCTTTGAATGTATATGAGAAAGATCTGCTCATTAAAAGAGAATCTGAGATCAACGGCTCACACCTTATTCTCATTAAAGGGAAATCAAAATCCTTTATGAGGATCAAATCCATTGGGTCAAAATATCTCTTCAACTTGGAAATTAAAATCTCCTTATATCAAGCACAAGACTTGCAAGAAGATGTGTTCCCACTGAAGACTTGACACTATATATTCTCGGCTATTCTCCTTAAGCTTTCCACACAACCTTGTACTTTCTAACAATTCTCTTTTACAGTTCTTGAAAATATTGTATTCTTAAGAGTCTACTATTGTACAAGAAAAAGAAAAGGAGAGTCAAGAGTGAAAGTAAGGTTAGTGTCGCTGTGTTGGTTACCATTTGAAAAACCAACTAGAATACGTTAGTGGTGAGCAAGTATCAAAACCACAAGTGAACATCGTTAGTGGTGAGCGAAGGAAAAACTACACAAGTTGTACCTCGGAGAAACACAAAGAGATTATCCCTTGTGACCAAAGGAGACTGGATTAGGAACCACATTGGTTCTGAACCTGTATAAAAATTCTTAGTGTCTTCTTTACTTTACTGCACTTTACTTTTCTATTACTCTGCTTTAAAATTAGTCAACTAAGTAGTCAACTGAAACTGGTTAAAATGATTAAAAATTATAATTCAACCCCCCTCCCCCCTCTTATACTTTCAATTGGTATCAAAGCATGTCTCACATAACCATATTTTTTGCCTTACAGCAAGTGAGAAAAGATAATGTCTGGACACATTGTTACTGGAGCTTTACTTCAAGAGGGAACTTCAATTGCACGACCCCCGTCAACACTTTAGCCACTGGAAAGTACGAGTGGAAACATTTGTCAAATCCATTGACTTCAAAGTTTGGCGAGTAATTACGAAATGTCCTTATGAAATACCTCTTGACAAAAGAAAGAAACCTGAAGGTTAGAAATAAGATGTTCCATTTGATATAGATGACTATAACGATGAGCAAAGAGAAACTATTCAACTAAATTCCAAGGCACAAAATTTGTTCTACAATGTTATAAGTGGAGAAGAATATGAAAAAATCTCAAGTTGTGAAACAGTTAAAGAGATGTGGGATAAGCTTGTTTTCACTTATGAGGGAACAAGTAAAGTAAAAGAAACCAGAATCAACCTCATTGTTCATGAATATAAATTATTTCAAATGAAAGAAGGTGAATCTATTAAGGAAATATTTGCTCGATTTAGTAAAGTTATTGGTGAACTCAAATCTCTGGGTAAGATATATACTAGTGAGGAACAAGTCAGAAAAATCTTAAGAAGTCTTCCTGTCATTTGGCAACCTAAGGTCATAAAAATTGAAGGAGGAGATCTAAACTCTCTCTCCTATGATGAATTTTGTAGTGATCTCACTGCATTAAAAAAGACTTACCTTTAAAGAAGTGCATCAATTACTGAGAAGAAAAAGGAAGTCGGTTTCAGTGCAACCACTGCAGACCCTCCAAGTGACAATGATGAGATTTTGGAAGAATGGGCTCTCATATCAAAGAATTTTAGCAATCTAAGAAGGAACCGACAAAGAGGAAAACCAAGATCTAACTTCCGCAGAAACACTCCTAGCAACGACTAAGACAAGAATGATGGATGCTGCTATGAATGTGGTAAGTATGGACACATTGCAACCAATTGTAATGAGGCTAAAAATAAGCAACCAAGAAGCAATCACAAGAAGAAATCCCTATCTTCCTAGAGTGATGAAGAAGAATCAGAAAATGAGGAAGAAGAAAATTTGTGCTTCATGGCTGAATGAGAATCAAGCATGGTACAGCAGCTACTACTATGATAACTGTAATACAATACAAGAGAACTTAGATTCTGCCTTAGATGAAACGAAAGTTATTTTACAAGAGTTATCAAAACTAAAGAAAGAAAATGAAGATTGGGATTCTAAACTTGAAGTATGTAAAATTGAACGGGATTTCCTTTAACAAGAAGTCCAGGACCTGCAATTTAAATTAAATAGACTTAGAAAATCTACTAGTCACAGCTATATTAGATCCAACACAACTCCACTATCCCTAACATTAGTTGAGGCTATTCCTGGAAGTATGCGACTCACAAGCGGTGAGTCGACTAAAGTTGCTTCTGATGAAACACGATCTCCTACCACATGTTATTACTCGGGTAACTATGGGATTACTAGATTTAATTGCAAACTAAAAAGGCATAACAAGCGAAAATGGGTATGGATGCCTAAAATGTCTTTAAACAATTATGTTGCTAACCAAAAAGGACCAAAGACAGCTTGGATACCAAAGCATGAATAAAATCTTTTGATGCAGGAATACCTCAACAGATCTTACAAAGGAAAATGGATACTTGACGGTGGGTGTTCTACATATATGACAGGTGACAAAAACTTGTTTAAATCTATCACATCTATTGATGGTGGATTGGTTAAGTTCGGTGACAATGGAAAAGGAATAGTGATTGGAGTAGGAAATTTTTCCCTAAGCACGACTTGCGATATAAATGAAGTGCTATTGGTAGAAGGACTAAGACATAATCTTTTGAGTATTAGTCAACGATGCAATCCCAGATATCAGGTAAAATTGGAATCTTCAAAATGCATCATCTGCGATACTACAGGTAATGTTTTTCTCACTGGTTCTAGAATTAATAACATCTATAAATTAGATTATAATTCCTCTATGTCAAATCATGTATGTCTTTCATCTATTACATCTGATCCTTTGCTATGAAAAAAAAAAAGCAAGGTCATGCTAGCATGCATTTACTTTAAAAACTCTCTAAAAGAGAATTGATACTTTGCTTGCCAAAGCTAAATTTTTCAAAAGATCATATGTGTGATGCATGTCAATTAGGTAAGCAAACTAGATCTTCATTCAAAATTAAGGAAAGTATTGGAGGAAAAATGTATGCCTTTGTTACTGTAGATGACTACTTTCGCTTCACGTGGGTTATTTTTCTATCTCATAAAGATGAAGCTCAAAAGAACTTTGAATTTTTCTGTAAGAAAGTTCAAAGAGAAAAAGGGTACTTCATCACAGCAATACGAAGCGATCATGGTGGAGAGTTCGAAAGTAAGACTTTTGAATCCTTCTGGAATGAACAAGGTATTACCCACAACTTCTCATCTCTTAGAACTCTTCAACAAAATGGTGATGCAGAACGCAAGATTAGAACACTTCAAGACATGGTGAGAACCATGTTGCTCGATCATTCCCTTCCAAACAAGTTTTGGGCAGAGGCTGTAAGTACAGCTTGTCATATTTTAAATAGATGTCTTATTCGACCTATTTTGAAGAAAATGCCATATGAACTAAGGAAAGGTAAGAGGCCAAATATTAGCTATTTTCACCCGTTTGTTTGTAAATGTTTTATTCATAACAATAGAAAAGACAATCTTGGAAAATTTGATCCACGTAGTAATGAAGGTAGTTTCCTTGGCTATTAGAATTCAAGTCGTTTATAGTAAACGTACCTTATCAGTAGAGGAATCTATGCATGTTGTGTTTGTTGAGACAAACTCTCCCATTGAGAAATATGAGACTGCAGATACTGAAGTTCTTGACTCAGAAAGGCAGAAACAAAGCATAAACAATCAAAATCAATCGACTATTTAAGGCTTAGAAACTAAATCAGATGATGACAAAAATGAGTCGACTGAGGAACCAGCTGTTGTTATTCCAAATGAATGGAAAAGTGAGCCAAACTATCCTAAAAAATTCATCATTGGTGACCATATGAAGGTATGAGGATCATAGGGTCTCACAAACAAAGCTCAAATATGGCTCTCATTTCACAAATAGAACCAAAGAAGGTTGAAGAAGCTCTATCATCGAAACAAAATGGGTGTTTCGAAATAAACTAAATAAAGCTGGAGAGGTTGTGAGAAACAAGGCTCTACTTTGTCACGACCCAATTTTCGGGGCCGTGATGGCACCTAAGTGTTACATCCTTAGGCGAACCACGAATAATTAAACTGACTCATAATGATAATTTAGATAGAAATATTTCAATAAAATGTAGGTGTAGACATCCACCCGAAATACAGTGTCAATAGAGCATCTACGAATTCTGACATCCGATATATATAATATATAATACAAGATGTAGGAAACGACTAAACACTAAGGTGGATCAGACGGTATGCCACCGCGAACCATGCGGTTGGCTCACCTCAAGCAAAAATAGCCACAGCCTCGAACGGATCAAATAAGTCCAGCTGTCTGACTAGTAGAAGGATCTGCGCATTTAAACAGTAAGTTATGAGCCAAAGCCCAGTAAGATCATCGACAAGCCCGCTAAATTACCCTTTCGGGACAAGTCTTTGATAATGCATAAGCAGATAACGGAAGTACAATCCACACCTTTACAGTATCCCATAAATATTACATGCGATAATATAATTATACAACAACACAAGCAATAATACGCGAATACATAACATGGTCAATAATATAAAGATACATAATATAGGCAGCACATACAATATTATATTGATACTGTGGCATAAGCAATAATATAATAAACACACAGCCTGGCGATGATATATCTCGCATACCACATAGGTAATGATATACCTAGCACATAGCATACGCACACGCCCTGTGCGGCTTTGTTTATAGGTCATAACGCACCACAGGCCTCTGTCCCTATAAACAACTTTACTTATAGGTCATAACGCACCACAAGCCTCTGTCCCTATAAGTCTCCACATCTAGGTCATAACTCACCACCGGCCTTTGTCCCTAGATGGAATTTTGCTTCTAGGTCATAACGCACCACCGGCCTCTGTCCCTAGAGCATATCAATAATACACCGGCACACAACATCGACTATACACAAGTCACGTTTGTGCTTTATCCTTTTCGTATAAATATAACGAGTAGTACATAATACTATCTACTAGACAATGCTAGTCAATTAAGTACTCGACATCTTACTTAGCAAGATCACATCTTATCCGCAAGCAAAATAGAGGTCAAGTCTCACTTACCTCAAAATCGGCTCAAGTGGCTAAGGAACGACCTCCTTTCCCAAACGATGTGCCTCCGTAAGACTCCTCTTTGAGCCAAAGAAATATTGTCGCACTCGTAAGCATGAGAGGAAAGGATTCTAAGCCCTTACGCAATTTAAGAGGCAATTTACCAAAATACCCCCGGGTCGTACGTACCCAAAAACCCGTAAAATTTATGTTTTCGGACTCCCCATACTCCCACGAGTCCAAAAGTACCATTATTGTACATACCCGAGTCCAACTCGGTCATTTTTCCCATTTCACAAATCTTGGGTTTTTTTTTTTTTTTTTTTTTTTTTTTTAATCTAGGGTTCAAACCCTCTTTCCAAGGATCGTCACTTTGATCCTCGGATTAAAGCGTTAAAAATGGGTAAGAATAGTTACCTTGTGTTTAGGAATGATTTTGGTACTTCAAATTCCCCTTGGAATCACTTTTAGAAGCTCAAAACATGAAAATAAAAATGAATGCCCGCCCTAGTATATATAGCAGCCCGCAGCTTTAAAGAGTTGTACGACATGCTGTCCAAATTGTACCTCACTGGATAGCTTTCAGTAAAATATCCATAACTTTTTATAGAAATGTCCAAATGATACGAAGTTGGTGGCATTAGAACCACAACTCAAAGAGCTACAACTTTCATGTTTTGACATTTTTCCAATTCCTTATAGATTGATCTGAAAAATCAATTTCTTTCCGGCTGAACAGTAACAACAGAATTCAGCTGTTTTTTTTTTGGCTTTGCACCAGGTCAGCCACTGTTTTTGGGTCAAAACGGGACCCTACGAAGGTTGGAATGACCCCAAATTTTGTACACAAGTCATACAAGACTTGTGTGACATGCTCGTCAAGACAAAACTCAATTCGGATCTGTAGAACTCAAAAAGTGGGTCCCACGGGAAAGGGTCAAATTTCGACTTTCGCCAAAATAGTGAATTTTAATCAAACGACCCCGGAATCCAAATTTGAAAGTTGCTACAAGTCACAAATGACGATACGAACCTAACGGAACCCTCAGATCTCTCATCGGAGTTTGTTTACTCAAATCGAGCTCGAAAACCTCTTTTAACCTTTTTAAACTTCTGCAACGGAGACTTTATCAAAAGTCCTATCAAACGAGATCCGCTTTCACTTTTGAAGGTTGCTACAGGTCATAAATTACCATTCGAACCTAACGCAACTTTCAGATTTCACATCAGAGCTCATTTGCTCAAATCGAGCTCTGAAACCTCTTTTAGCCTTAACGAATATCCGAAACGGATGTCTTTCTCCGATACCTATCTAACAGAGTTCGTTTTAGCTAAAAAATTTCAGGCATGTCATAATGGACCTTACGGAGCTTTTGGGATTGTCGACACGCAAATCGAGGTCCCGATTCCCGAAACGACTATTTGAGGTCGTTACAATCTCCCCACTTAGACTCTCGTTCGTCTTCGGACGAGCCCGAGTCTAAGGTAAGATTCACATTTTCACGAAAATAATTACACGGATTTCGGGGACTCTCGCTACTATCCGAAATCATAAACAACAACATAACTTTCAGGCTTTAGAGATTGAAATCAAACCTTAATTGTCGAAAAAGGCGAGGATACTTCTCCCGCATGTCGGACTCGAGTTCCCAAGTGGCCTCTTCGCTAGGACGATTCTTCCATAGCACTTTAACCAACGGGATCTCTTTCGACCTTAGCTTACGGATCTCTCTAGCCGCAATAGCAATCGGCTCCTCCAAGTAAGCCACGTCCTCGTTGATCTTGACAGAAGCCATATCAATCACATGGGATGGATCATGAACATACTTTCGGAGCATAGATACGTGGAATACCGGATGAACTGACAGAGATGGAGGCAAAGCAAGCCTATATGCAACAGCGCTAATGCGCTCCAAGACCTCAAAAGGACCAATGAACCTCGGACTAAGCTTGCCCTTTTTCCCGAATCTCATAACACCCTTCATCGGCGATACTTTAAGAAACACCCGGTACCTACCATAAACACCAAATCTCTCCTCCTCCGATCCGCATAAGATATTTGTCGACTCTGAGCTGCGCGGAGCCGATCCTGAATGATTCGGACCTTATCTAAGGTCTGCTGAACTAGATCCAGACCCAACACCTTCACCTCTTCAGGTTCAAACCAACCAACTGGAGAACGACATCGGCGGCCATATAATGCCTCAAACGGAGCCATCTGAATAGAAGACTGATAACTGTTATTATAGGCAAATTCCGCCAAAGGCAAATAACTGTCCCAATGGCCTCCAAAGTCAATAGCAAAAGCCCTCAGCATATCCTCAAGAATCTGGATGGTCCTCTCGGACTGACCATCAGTCTGAGGATGAAATGCGGTGCTAAGATACACTCGGGTACCCAGCTCCTTCTGAAATGATCTCCAGAACTGAGCTGTGAACTGAGTACCGCGATCTGATATAATAGAGACTGGAGCACCATGCAATCTCACAATCTGCTCGATAAAGATACGAGCTAAGCACTCCGATGAATAAGTAGTCCTCACGGGGATGAAATGAGCTGACTTGGTGAGACGATCTACCACTACCCATACTGAATCATGCTTGCCCAAGGTCAAAGGCAATCCAACCACAAAGTCCATAGTAATGTGCTCCCATTTTCATTCCGGAATCGGCATGGACTGAGTCACCCCGGCTGGTCTTCTATGCTCATACTTTACCTCCTGACAATTTAAGCACCGAGACACATGATCAACAACATCTCTCTTCATTCCCTTCCACCAATATAACTCCCGAAGATCTTGATACATCTTCGTAATACCAGGATGAATAGAATACCGAGAACTGTGTGCCTCTGCCAATATCAGCTGCCTCAACTCCCCAACATTCGGAACACACAACCGACCGTTGAGCCGCAATACACCATCATCTCCGATCATAAATGAGGTCATTCCCCCACTTAAAACTCTATCTCGAATATCACGCAAATATGAATCATCAAATTGCTTTTCCTTGATATGGGAAGCTAGGGATGGCTGAGTCCCTATAGAAGCAAAAACTCGGTTTGGCACAGAATCATCAAATCGCACTCCACTAATGGACAAGGCCTGCAACTCTCGAGCTAGTGGTCTCATATCAACATCAAGATAGACAAGGCTACCCATAGACTTCCTGCTCAGAGCATCAGCCACAACATTAGCTTTCCCGGGATGATACCGAATAGCGATGTCATAATCCTTAAGCAACTCCAACCATCGGCGCTGTCTCCCGTTCAAGTCCTTCTGGGTGAACAGATACTGGAGACTTTTATGATCAGTGAAAATCTCACAGGGCTCACCATATAAATAATGCCTCCACAACTTCAATACAAATACCACCGCCAATAACTCTAGATCGTGGACAGGGTAGTTCTTCTCATGCACTTTCAGTTGTCTCGAGGCATAAGCTATCACCTTTGCCATTCTGCATCAAAACACCACCTAAGCCAATACCGGAAGCATCACAATAGACTGTGAATCTCCCGGATCCACTAGGCAAGGCCAATACAGGTGCTGTAGTCAAGACAGTCTTGAGCCTCTGAAAGCTAGACTCACAAGCAGCAGACCATAGAAAAGGAACATTCTTCTGCGTCAATTTAGTCAGTGGTGCTGATATGGAAGAAAATCCCTCCACGAATCGCCGATAATAACCTGCCAAGCCTAAGAAACTCCGAATCTCTGTAGGAGAAGTAGGCCTAGGCCAATTCTGAACGGCCTCCACTTTCTTGGGATCAACACCAATACCGTCCTTGGTCACCACGTGACCCAGGAACGACACGGTATCCAGCCAGAACTCACATTTAGAGAATTTAGCATACAATTCATGGTCTCTCAAGGTCTGAAGGATAATCTTCAAGTGATGCTCATGCTCCCCTCGGCTCCTTGAATATATAAGGATGTCATCAATGAACACAATAACAAAAGAATCAAGATATGGCTTGAACACACGGTTCATAAGATCAATAAAGGCGGCCGGAGCATTTGTAAGCCCAAATGATATGACAAGAAACTCATAGTGCCCATATCTCGTACGGAAAGCAGTCTTAGAAATATCCTCAGACCAAATCCTCAACTGATGATACCCCGATCTCAAGTCAATCTTGGAAAAATGAGTAGCACCCTGAAGCTGATCAAATAAATCCACTATACGCGGTAAAGGATACCTATTCTTGATAGTCACTTTGTTCAATTGCCGATAATCAATACACATGCGCATAGAACCATCCTTCTTCTTTACAAAAAGAACCGGAGCACCCCAAGGAGACACACTGGGTCTAATGAAACCCTTATCAAGCAAATCTTGAATTTGCTCCTTCAATTCCCTCAACTCAGCAGGAGCCATACGATATGGAGGAATAGATATAGGCTGAGTACCTGGCAATATATCAATACAGAACTCAATCTCCTGCATAGGAGGCAAACCCGGCAAGTCATCCGGAAAGACCTCCGGATACTCGCATACTACCGGTACTCGATCAATAGATACCTCCTCCACTCGAACATCTCAAATAGAAGCAATATACCCTCCGCACCCGCGAGCTATCATCTTCTGAGCCTTCATGAATGATATGATCTTGTTCCTCGGAGAAGACCTAGAACCCTTCCAAATAGCCTTAGGCTCACCTTTGGCACCTATAGTCACGGACTTGGCATGGCAATCCAACGTCGCGTGATAGGATGCCACCCAATCCATGCCCATGATCACATCAAATTCCACCATATCTAGCAACATCAAGTCTACTAGAGACTCAACACCACAAATAGAAATCACACACTCCCGATACCCTTTATCTACACATATAGGATCTCCGACAGGCGTTGCCACCATAAATGGAGCATCAATAAAAACCAGATCCTTGCTCAAGCAAGGTGAAAATCCAGGAGACACATAAGAGAAAGTAGATCCTGGATCTATAAGGGCAAAGGCACTGCGGCCGCAAACAGAAAGAGTACCTGTGATCACATCATTGGATACCTCGGCATCCTGGCGTGTCATAGCAAAAACCTGAGCTGAACCTCCAGGACCAGGAGCTCTCTGAACCGGCTGCCTAGGAGGAACCTGAGTGACATGCCTAGCTGTCTGAGGAGAAGACCGAACCATAGCAGCAGAACTCTGATGTCCCGTGGAGGTAGGTCCAGATGAAGTAACATAGGGGCAATCCCTAACAAAGTGCCTGGGATCACCACACTGGTAACAAGCCTTACTACCGCCTCCTCCACGTCCACCTCCGGGCCTGCACCTCCCATAGTGCCTCTGACGGCATCTCCCACAAACAGGTGGAACAGTCTGAGATGAATCCCCACGGCTCTGAGACGGCTGAGGCCTCTGAACACCCGACGAAGTACCCTGAGATGGTAAAGCAGCGGCCTGGGGAAGCCTAGGCTGAGTATGACCACGAAAACTCTAGCCACCATGTGAGGGGCCACCAGAAGTACCAGAATATCGCACCCTCTTGCTCGCCCTCTCTGTATCTGCTCTAGCATGAATGTCCTCCATACGCCTCGCAATATCAACCACATCATAATAAGACTTGTTGCCAATATGTGAGGCAACAGCCACCTGAAGACGAGGGTGAAGACCCTCAACAAATCTAAGAACCTTGTCTCTCTCCAGCATAACCATAGCAGGCGCATACTGAGATAACTCTAAAAATCTGGTATCATAAGCAGTCACGGACATGCCTCCCTGTCTCAACAACTCAAACTCGCGTCTCTAGGCATCAAGATAACTCTGAGGCACAAATCTACTCATAAACATAGCAACGAACTCGGTCCAAGTCAAGGGAGGAAGATCACTCGACCTCTATCTCATCATAGAAGACCACCAAGTCTCGGCATCACCGGACAAACGGAAAGAAGCACATCTCACCCCAAGGGTGTCCCTAGTACCCAATACAAAAAATATCTTCTCACATTTCTGAATATACCTCTGGGCAGTGCAAGTAGCTGGGGTACCATCGAACTCGGGAGGCTTGAGCTTCATAAAGGACTCAATCCTTCGAGCTACCTCCTCGTCACTCATAGAAAGAGCAGGAATAGAATGACCCAACTGAATACCCGACTGAGGAGCCAAAGTGGAAGGCTGAGCAATAGGACTAATAACTGTAGTAGACTGAGGAATCACCGGAGTAGCCTCAGGAGTTGGCGTACTCATAGATGGAGTAACTGGCTGGGGTACCGCAGAAGGTACAGGCATATCGCCCATTGGCGAGGCCTGAGATCCAAGCATGCCCATCATCCGCAATAGAACATCTGCAGAAATAGATACCGTTGTACCCGGCACAAGAGAAGGCATAGTCGATGGGACATGTGTGACGGGTATCTCAGAAGACACCAGTGGCACTGTACTAGTCTGTCTGGCAGCAGGAGGTCTGCCCACAGAAGCTCTGGTAGTAGCCGCTCTCGGCTGAGTAGGTGCCCGCGCACCAGTCCGTGTGCTACGCATAGCTCTCCCACGGACCGACTCAGTCAGTGCGTCACCAGCTCCCGAAGCAGAGGACAATCGCGTTCTCACCATCTGTCATAATCACATTAAAGGATTAGCACCTATATAAGCATCATAGCACGAGAAGAGATGACATGAAGGGAAACAACTCTTCCTAAAATGCCTTTGCAGCCTCTCGCTTATAAGTATGGTCGACAACATACCCATAAACAAGACTCTGCTCGGACACTGCTCCATTAACTCCCTAAGACTCGACTTACAACCTAGGGCTCTGATACCAATTTGTCACGACCCAATTTTCGGGGCCGTGATGGCACCTAAGTGTTACTCCCTCCGTTCCAAAATGATTGTCATAGTTTGACTTGGAGCGGAGTTTAAGGAATGTGGTAAGACTTTTGGAACTTGTGGTCCAAAATAAGCCATACATAAATATGTGGCTATAAAACATTTCATTAAGGGTAAAGTAGTAGTTTCAACTCAAAAATGTTTCCAAATTTAGAATTGTGCCATTCTTTTTGGAACAGACTAATAAGTAAACTATGACAATCATTTTGGAACAGAGGGAGTACATCCTTAGGCGAACCACGAATAATTAAACTGACTCATAATGATAATTTAGATAGAAATATTTCAATAAAATGTAGGTGTAGACATCCATCCGAAATACAGTGTCAATAGAGCATCTACGAATTCTGACATCCGATATATATAATATATAATACAAGATGTAGGAAGCGACTAAACACTAAGGTGGATCAGACGGTATGCCACCACGAACCATGCGGTTGGTTCACCTCAAGCAAAAATAGCCACAGCCTCGAACGTATCAGATAAGTCCAGCTGTCTGACTAGTAGAAGGATATGCACATTTAAACAGTAAGTTATGAGCCAAAGCCCAGTAAGATCATCGACAAGCCCGCTAAATTACCCTTTCGGGACAAGTCTTTGATAATGCATAAGCAGATAACGGAAGTACAATCCACACCTTTACAGTAACCCATAAACATTACATGCGATAATATAATTATACAACAACACAAGCAATAATACGCGAATACATAACATGGTCAATAATATAAAGATACATAATATAGGCAGCATATACAATATTATATTGATACTATGGCATAAGCAATAATATAATAAACACACAGCATAGCGATGATATATCTCGCATACCACATAGGTAATGATATACCTAGCACATAGCATAAGCACACGCCCTGTGCAGCTTTGTTTATAGGTCATAACGCACCACAGGCCTCTGTCCCTATAAACAACTTTACTTATAGGTCATAACGCACCACAAGCCTCTGTCCCTATAAGTCTCCACATCTAGGTCATAACTCACCACCGGCCTCTGTCCCTAGATGGAATTTTGCTTCTAGGTCATAACGCACCACCGGCCTCTGTCCCTAGAGCATATCAATAATACACCGGCACACAACATCGACTATACACAAGTCACGTTTGTGCTTTCTCCTTTTCGTATAAATATAACGAGTAGTACATAATACTATCTACTAGAAAATACTAGTCAATTAAGTACTCGACAACTTACTTAGCAAGATCAAATCTTATCCGCAAGCAAAATAGAGGTCAATTCTCACTTACCTCAAAATCGGCTCAAGTGGCTAAGGAACGACCTCCTTTTGTCAAACGATGTGCCTCCGTAAGACTCCTCTCTGAGCCAAAGAAATAGTGTCGCACTCGTAAGCATGAGAGGAAAGGATTCTAAGCCCTTACGCAATTTAAGAGGCAATTTACCAAATACCCCCGGGTCGGACGTACCCAAAAACCCGTAAAATTTATGTTTCCCCTTGGAATAACTTTTAGAAGCTCAAAATATAAAAATAAAAATGAATGCCCGCCCTAGTATATATAGCAGCCCGCAGCTTTAAAGAGTTGTACCACATGCTGTCCAAATTGTACCTCACTGGATAGATTTCAGTAAAATGTCCATAAGTTTTCATAGAAATGTCCAAATGATACGAGGTTGGTGGCATTAGAACCACAACTCAAAGAGCTACAACTTCCAATTCCTTATAGATTGATCTGAAAAATCGATTTCTTTCCGGCTGAACATTAAAAACAGAATTCAGCAGTTTTTTTTGGCTTTGCACCAGGTCAGCCACTGTTTTTGGGTCCAAACGGGACCCTACAAAGCTCGGAATGACCCCAAATTTTGTACACAAGTTATACAAGACTTGTGTGACATGCTCGTCAAGACGAAACTCAATTCGGATCTCTAGAACTCAAAAAGTGGGTCCCACGGGAAAGGGTCAAATTCCGACTTTCGCCAAAATAGCGAATTTTAATCAAACGACCCCGGAATCCAAATTCGAAAGTTGCTACAAGTCACAAATGACGATACAAACCTAACGGAACCCTCAGATATCTCATCGGAGTTTGTTTACTCAAATCGAGCTCGAAAACCTCTTTTAACCTTTTTAAACTTCCGCAACGGAGACTTTATCAAAAGTCGTATCAAACGAGGTCCGTTTTCACTTCTGAAGGTTGCTACAGGTCATAAATTACCATACAAACCTAAGGCAACTTTCAGATTTCACATCAGAGCTCATTTGCTCAAATCGAGCTCTGAAACCTCTTTTAGCCTTAACGAATATCCGAAACGGATGTCTTTCTCCGATACCTATCTAACAGAGCTTGTTTTAGCTAACAAATTTCAGGCATGTCATAATAGACCTTACGGAGCTTTTGGGATTGTCGACACGCAAATCGAGGTCCCGATTTCTGAAACGACAATTTGAGGTCGTTACATTATTGTACAAGGATAATCTCAACAAGAATGTTGAAACATTTGCTTTGGTAGTAAGGTTAGAATCTATTCAAATGCTTCTTGCATATGCATCCTTTAAAGGTTTTAAATTATTTCAAATGGATGCTAAAAGAGCTTTTTTAAATGGTTTCATTAAAGAAGAGGTCTATGTGAAACTACCTCCAGGATTTGAAAACCCCAAAACATCCATCTCATGTTTTTAAGTTGATTTAGGCTCTCTATGGTTTAAAACAAGCTCCTCGAGCTTGGTACGAAAGACTTATTAACTTTCTCTTAAATCATGGTTTTAGTCGACGAAAAATTTAGCACCGCATTTTCATTAAGCGATCCTCAACAGGCAACATTCTTATTCAAATTTATGTTGACGATATAATCTTTGGGAGCACTAACCCCTCTTTGTGCAAAGACGTTTATGAAATTATACAAACTGAGTTCGAAATGAGTCTTATAGATGAGCTTACTTTATTCCTTGGACTTCAAATCAAGCAATATCATAAAGGAATATTCATTAGCCTGTCAAAATATGCCAAAGAATTACTTATGAAATATGGAATGAAAAATACAAAGACTATAGGAACACCCATGAGTACTTCAAGAAACCTTGACAAATATACTAAAGGTAAGAATGTCGACCAAACAAAATATGGAGGTATGATTGGATCCTTGCTATATCCAACTACAAGTCGACCAGATATCATGTTCAGTGTATGCAAATGCGTCAGGTTTCATCTGATCCTAAAGAATCTAATTTAACTTCTGTTAAAAGGATTATGCGTTACTTATCTGGTACAACTATGTATGGACTATGGTATTGTCGTACTATTAATTTTCATCTTGAAGGTTTTTCAGATGCTTACTTTCCAGGTGATAAAGATGATAGGAAAAGTACAAGTGGAACTTGTCGATTTCTTGGAAAATACTTGATATCTTGGCATAGCAAGAAACAAGGATCAGTATCACTCTCAAATACTGAGGCTGAATATTGAGGCTGAATATATTGCTATTGGACATTGTTGCACTCAACTCCTTTGGATGTCTTGCCAAATGCATGACTATGACATAATTTCTAAACCTATGTCCATTTATTGTGATAACTCTAGTGCCATCTGCCTGTCTAAAAATCAGTGCATCATTCTAGAGCAAAGCATATAGAAATTAAACATCATTTCATTCGTGATCATGTGCTATGTGGAAACATTAAAACATCATTTTTTACAACAGAAAATCAATTAGCTAATATTTTTACTATTGAAGAAAGATTTTGTGAATTGCGTGAAAAATTAGGAGTTATCAAAGATCCTGTTAGTTCTTAAACTATAGTTCTAATTTTGATAAATCAGTGCACATATTTGCTATGATTTGTATGTTTCCATGTATCTGACATAATTTCCTTACGTGTGTTGTGCAATTAATGATTGTGTGAACTAAATCTTAGTTTTAATTAAATTGTGAGAACCAAAGCACCTAGATTCCAGAGGCGCCTTTATCTCCACCCTGTTCTCTTTGTTCTTTTCAACTTCTTAGAAGTGTCTTGTCTTCCCACGTCTCCATAAAACTCATCAGTCTTCCTCTTCTTCTTCCTAAACACTCCAACACCTACTTCACTTCACATCTCTCTCTCCATGGCGAAATCCTCTAAACCCAAAACTGTTCCTATCAGAAAAAGTTCTAGAACTCGCAAACAAACTCGCTCCATATCTCCTGTTAATATCGCCTCCTCCGAATCCTCTTCTGCTTCCCATCAAGATGAATCTGCCTCTTTTATCTCTCCTTATTCTGCGAAGAAATCTAGCAAACGCCCTCTACAGGAACCCTCTTCTGGCCCTATTCCCAAAAATCCCAAAACCGCATCCCTACCATTCCTCTTGATAATGGCCAAAATTTCTAGGATAATGGTCGTGAGAAATTGGGTGAACTTCAAACTCACCGCATTGCTGCTGGTTGCATTGTTGATCTTGATGCCATGGAATCGACTGACTGTCATGTCAAATCATTTTTCGATTTTGAAGGTTGGAACAATTTATATTCTCTTATTCTTCATGCTTCTTATCTTGACTTAGTTCGTATGTTCTATGCAAATTTGTATCCTTGTGGTAGTGATTCTGTAAAGTCCTTAGTGCTAGGAAAGCGTATTTTATTAAATTGCAAAATCCTTGAGAAGATCCTGTCTGCTAATTTCTCTGGTTATTCTAACTGCTTTAAGAATTGGTGGCCTACTGATTTTCAAGTTTCCTTTGAACAAGCAAAGTCGTGCATAACTTGTCTCCAAGTCCATTTTCTTCTTGATGGTCAATTAGGGCCTCACTCTATCTATTTTGAAACTCGTGTCTTAGCCCACATTGCTGCCACCACCATATTCCTCGCACTGGGTCTTTTAGCTCTCTGTCTCAATGAGACACCTTCGTTGTCTATTGTTTAGTCTCCAAAATCAAGTTAAACCTATCTTCGTGGATCCTTAGCTATATGCTTGAATATGCTGATGATAACAATAGTTCTGGCTATCTCCCCTATGGTATGCTCATCTCCCATATCCTAGAATATCTGCATGTGCCTATCTCTGGTCATCCTGAAGTTTCCATCACTCAGTGTTACAATGCTCGTGCTTTTGCAAGTATGGGTTATGTACATCTTGGGGATACTTGGGTCAAAAAGCCTGAGTTTGACCCTCCTTCTGCTTCTTCCAACCCTGCTCCTTCTACTCTTGTTCCCTCTGAAGGTAAGCCTGTTGGTGTTGAATCTGAAGTCGTCACTCAGTTATTTGCTGTTGAAGGAACTCTTGATGAACTTAAAGACCTAGTTTTGTCCTCCCAGTTCAATCTTGAGAAAATTAGGGATGACACCAAGTCCATTAAGGCTGATGTCGCGGTGTTGTGTCTGACTCTTTCTCAAACTGCTCGAGATGCTCGTGCTAGTCTTGTCACTGTCCATGAGCGTACTGACACCAGTGCTTGCAACATTATCTATACTCTTCGCAATTATCTGGGCCGACACTGAAAATCTGGATGCTAAAGTTTACTTTAGTTTTGTCTTATGAATGTTGTTTCTGAACATCTACACTCTCCGTTTTGCATGATGACAAAGGGGGAGAATATTTTGTGCTATGATGCTACTGTGCTCTGTAGTAAATTGAATGCTTATGTAGCATGCCTGTGAATGCTTATGTAGTTATGAATGATCTCAGTTAACTTCATGTCAAGGTTATTTTTTTGAGTCGACTAGAACTCTCCCTAATTGAACTATTATGCTGTAACTAGTTGTTATGATATGTTTACATTACATCAGTAGTCGACTAAGAACTCTCTCTGAGTAGACAACATAGAACCTGCCTTGCTTAAATGTGCAGGAAAGTCTTAAGACAGGGGGAGCACAAATTCAGGGGGAGTAATTCATCAAAAAATCTATAACAGGGAAGTATCATAAATTCTTAAATATTGTCATCATAAAAAAGGGGAGATTGTTGAGTCCCATTTTGATGATAATAATAGTTAAAATATCCCTGAGTTTGATAACTTAATATATTCCATAATATTGTAGGAACGAAATCATTCAAGTCGTATGAACAAAGGAGAAAGATTTCAACTACAAGACTTTACAAAAGGAAACATTGATCAGAGAAGTTGATTACGTACAAAGCTCTACAGGGAAAGACATCCTATCAAATCAACAATCAAGGATCCTATATTGATTAGATCGTGATCACTAGCTTGGAATGTATATGAGAAAGATCCGCTCATTACAAGAAAATCTGAGACCAACGGCTCACACCTTATTCTCCTTAGAGGGGAATCAAAATCCTTTATGAGGATCAAATCCCTTGGGTCAAAATATCTCTTCAACTTGGAAATTAAAACCTTCTTATATTAAGCTCAAGACTGGCAAGAAGATGTGTTCACACTGAAGACTTGACACTATATATTCTCGGCTATTCTCCTCAAGCTTTCCACGGAACCTTGTACTTTCTAGCAATTCTCTTTTACAGTTCTTGAAAAAATTGTATTCTTAAGAGTGTACTATTATACAAGAAAAAGAAAAAGAGAGTCAAGAGTGAAAGTAAGGTTAGTGTCGGTATGTTGGTTAACGTTTGTAAAATCAACTAGAATACGTTGGTGGTGATCGAGTATCAGAACCACAAGAGAACATCGTTAGCGGTGAGCGAAAGAAAAACCCCACAAGTTGTATTTTGAAGAAACACAATGAGACGAAGAGATTATCCCTTGTGACCCAAGGGAACTGGATTAGGAACCATATTAGTTCTAAACCAGTGTAAAAATTTTGAGTGACTTCTTTACTTTACTACACTTTACTTTTCTATTACTCTACTTTAAAATTAGTCGACTAAGTAGTCGTCTGAAACTGGTTAAAACGATTAAAAATTATAATTCACCCCTCTCTTATACTTTCACTTTGTAATTTCCAGACCATCTTTCAATGGTATATCTTAGCCTTTTTCCACGACATGGTGGAAAACTTCTTCGAAGTCTTCATAGATGACTTCTCGATTGTTGGGGATTCTTTTGAATTTTTTCTATCTAATTTGGAGAAGGTGCTAGAAAGGTGTGAGGAAACCAAGCTTGTTCTCAATTGGGAAAAATGTCACTTTTTAGTGCAAGAAGGGATAGTCCTAGGACACAAGGTGTCCAAGAATGGAATTTAAGTTGACCTTGCAAAGATTGAGGTATTCTCCAAACTTCCACCTCAAAAAACCGTCAGGTAAGTAAGGAGCTTCTTGGGACATGCGGAGTTCTACTGCTGCTTCATCGTAGACTTTTCAAAAATATTCAATCCCTTGTGCAAGCTCCTCGAAAAAGATGCCATATTTGTGTTTGATGAGGCATGCTTGAAGGCATTTGAGGAGGTGAAGAGGAGACTAACAACCACATCGGTTATTGTGAGTCCAAGGTGGGACCTCACGTTTGAATTGATGTGCGACGCCAGCGATGTTGCTTTGGGGGCCATGCTAGGCCAAAGGGTGGACAAGATGTTTCATCCCATCTATTACACTAGCAAGACCATTAATATGGCCCAATTAAACTATACGATGATGGAGAAAGAACTATTGGCCATCGTGTTTGCATTTGAAAATTTTTGGTCATACTTGGTGGGATCAAAAGTGATTGTTCATATCGACCATTCCTCCATCTGGTACTTGATTGCCAAGAAGGATTCTAAGACAAGGCTAATTCAGCGGGTGCTACTCCTCAGAGAGTTTGATGTTGAGGCTCTTAATAGAAAAGGAATCGAGAATCTAGAATCAAGGGGAGGACTATTTATCCTATTTGGAAGAGGACGGTCATCCAAAATAAATCCTCGAGTTCAATGACTCTTTACCGGATGAGAGGATATTGTCAGTATCTTGGGAAGCAATCCCTTGGACGCAGACTCTATGCGGTGTGTGGAGAGGTCCATGAGGACTTCTCATATAATTAAAAGAAGAAGTTGGTTAAGGATTCACGACGCTATTATTGGGATGAGTTGATGGAGTGATAAGGAGATGTGTAGCCGAGTATGAGCAAGGGGCTTTTCTTGAAGGATGTCACTCCGCTTCCTATGGATAGAATCATGGTGGCGTGCGAACGGCGGCTAAGGTGCTTGAATGTCATTTCTTTTAGCCTTCATTGTATTAGGATGCTCATTCCTTTACAAAGAATTATGATCAATGCCAAAGAATGAGGGGTATTTCGAGGGGCATGAAATGCCTCAAAACCCTATTATTGAGGTCGAGCTCTTTGACGTTAGGGGAATTGACTTTATGGGTCCCTTCCCAAGTTCCTATGGCATGAAATATATTCTAGTTGCAGTTGACTATGTCTCTAAATGGGTTGAGGCGGTTGCCATGCATTACAATAAAGCCCAGAGTGTCACATCCTTCCTCAAGAAGAATATCTTCACAAGGTTTGGTACTCCCCGTACAATCATAAGTGATAGAGGAACCCAATTTTCTAACTGGACCTTTAGTTCATTATTGGAAAAGTATGGGGTTAGACACAAGGTTGCTACACCTTATCATCCCCAAACGAGTGGCCAAGTTGAAGTGTCAAATAAAGAGATCAAGCAAAATTTGGCCAAGACGGTGAACATAAATCACAAGGATTGGGCGAAGAATTTAGATGATGCCTTGTGGCCATATTGGACGACTTACAAGTCTCTGATTAGATGTCGCCCTACCGGTTGTTCTGGCAAAGTATGTCATCACTCCGTTGAGTTGGAACACAAGGCTTTGTAGGCCTTGAAAAAGTTTAACATGAATTGGGAGGAAGCCTCCAAATCACGGGTTGAGAAAATGCATGAACTTGATGAAATGAGATTTCACGCATATGAAAATGGCCAACTTTACAAGGAAAAGATGAAGATGATCCGTGACTCCAAGAATCGATGTTTTAGGCCTGGGGACTTAGTGCTTTTATTAAACTCAAGGTTGCACTTGTTCCCCGGGAATGATCATAGTGGAATGGACCCTACAAGGTGGTGGAAACATCGCCTTATGCTTGGGTCGAGTTGCAAAAGAAGGATGGTTGCAGAACCTTCCGAGTCAATAGTCAACGTGTGAAGCACTACTTGAAATGTAAAGTCAAGCCTAGAGAGGTCACTTGCATCTTTCTCGTGGAGCCCTAGACGAATTGAGGTAACACCTTCGTGTCGCGATGTTAAATGAAGCGCCATTTTTTACTTTTTCGCATTTAGTAAAATTAAATTTCACATGAAGTTCATTGATCGTTGCATTTGATCTTGGTTGAGTGGCGTATGTGCAGGAATGAAAGCATGGAAGTGTGCAAAAATAGGGGATTTAGTCCTAAGAATCTAGAAAAGGAAAGCAGCCGAAGGGGATCGGCACCCACCGAACAAAAGGTGAAATGCCTTCGGAAGATCGCCGAAACATAGGCGGGATTGCTGATGCTTCCAGTGAGTATTTTATTTCAGTAAAATACGGAAGGGGATTAGCTTATCAATCGGCAATCACTGGTCCATCTCGACGATCCACCTATTTGATTCGGCGGAACGCCGAATGTTCTGCGGTTCCGCCCATTCTCAATCTTAAAAGAGTAGTTAAGTCCTTTTTGGAGAAATATCGGCATCCGTCGATCCAATATAGAGGTAAATAATATTGGCAGGCGCCAAAAAAAATCAGCGGGCCGCTGATCCACTGGATCAAAGTCGGGTCAACCAACTATAAAAGACCCCAGGTAAGTTTTTTCTAACTTTCACACTCCCCAATCGAAAAATCGCTCAACCACTCACAAGCGACTTAATTTTGACCATGCCCATTTCAAAATCACCCACTAATTCATTTACACATGTTGGGATCCACGGATTTGAGCAAGAACACTCCACCCATTTCGTCTTTTTCCGTAGATCTTTTAAGAATTCGCAATCCTTGTTTTACTTTTCATCATGTTAAGTTGGGGTTAGGTTAGAACATCATGTTGGGGGTGGAAATTAGCGTGGTACATGCTTTTTCATATGTTTAACTTAAGGAAGTCGGAGTACCCTAGTGTTGTCAATGATATTGTGAAATTAATGTCAAATCTTATGGTATGATTTTTAATTGCAAACTCAAGTTGAGTGAAGAAAGGGATAGAAGTAGAGAGCTTGAAATTCAAATATTAAATTTAAAAACTCATGAATATACCTTGTTATGCTTGAATCTTGAAAACAGTTTTGAACTTGGTACAATTCGTAGTTGAAAATGCCTTGAATTTGGTTGAAAAGTTGTCACCTTTTTTAGAGTAAATGTTGGACTTGGTGAATAATTGAAAAGACCTCTTAGGAGTGTGTTTGATGGTGTTAACGTAAGTGAGTTTTGAAAATTCTTGAATTTTGAAATTGGCTTGGATTCGGCTGATGATTCAGCTCCCGCCTATGAGGTTCTACGGTGAAATTGGGCGGCCTAAAGCAATCGGCGAGCACTAAATCATTGATGGTTCCGCCAGTGTTTACTGTGAGCTCCAAAATTTGGGGCTTGGCAAAAAAGTCATTTGGGCCATGAATCGGCGCCCACCGATTCATTGTTGGCGTGTTTGCTTTCCCTCAGATTACAAAAATGGTGAAACATCAAGACTCAAAGGGGGGAGCCAATCCATCTAAAGCCACACCCAAATCAAAGACTAGTGATGCTGCAAAGAGAAAGGCTGAGGAGGCCAAGAATAAAATGGAGGAAACCTTGGCCAAGGTAAATCAAGAGGAGATAGAAAGAAATAAAGGCAAGGCCAAGTTGGTCACAAAGCCATCCCAAAAGAAAATTGTTGAGCAAGGCCTTTCCAGCACTGTAGGCTTAAGCTCTACATCTGAGTCTGATGTTAAAGATTGGGCTGAAGAGGGTGTGCAAATTATTCTTGACCCCTTGAGAGATCATGACAGAATAAGAATGATCAAGAAGCTGAGGTTGTGAATAATGATGCCAAGGCGATGTTCAACAAAGTGCCTCGGAGAACCCTCAATCCTAAGAAGAAGAAACAAATGGAATGGTCTAAGGAGTATTACAAGGACTTCTATGAAGAGATTGTGAGAAGAAAGTGGGAGTTTCTCTTGGAACCTCTCGGTGAATACAATAAAGTCGTGGTAAGGGAGTTTAATGCTAATCTCTCCCAGAAGAAAAAAGGTTCCTATAACATGAAGGTAAGGAGTGTGGATATCTTCTTTAGTGATAAGGAGATAAATACAGCATATGATCGTATACGCCTGAGCATCACTTCTGCTTTTGATGCCAAATGATGATGAAGAGAACTAAACAAGCAAGTTGGAGGGTGTGGCTTGCTGCTGTGATATCTGCGGGTAGAATTGCTCCAGACTGGATACATCTGAGGGTTGAAATCAAGAAGTACACATTGAGATTTTTAGCCAAAGCCTAGAAGGCTTTCATCAGTAGCAGGTTCTACCATTCTGTCAATGACACCCGAATCACAACGGATAAGAACATTCTTATTGCGGAAATCATGGATGACATGGACATTGATGGGAGCAAGGTGATCTTTAGCAGTATAAACACTAAGTCTTATCAAGATGCAACTGGCTGTGGATTCTCGTGCTTACTCACAAAGTTAATGAATAACAGAGTGCCTGTCTTGCTTGATTTTGATAAAATGGAAGAGCCTCTGATACTGTTGATTTGAAAATGTGAAAGAAAAAGAGCAAGAAGCAATTTAACAAAGACAAGTTTATCATTCCATTTACAAATAGGTTCCAGCCCCTCCTCCAATAGTAGAGGAAGTCTTAGCAAGGCATTTCACTCTTTTTAAGATCCCCGAGTCTCTGAACCAACTCAACTTATGGGGTTTAATGCACAACTGAAACATGTGAAAGCGCCCTCAACTTTGAATAAGGCTTTGAAGCATGTGGTTGATACTATATCCAAGCTCATTTAAGTTTTGGAAGATAACACAAAGTCACTCGGGGAAGTGAAATCGAGGTTGGCAGTGCTTGAGACCTATGATGCCCAGACAAGGTTGCAAGTGAAGGGAATGACTCAAGAAATGAAAAAGATCTGTACTGGTGAATTGTTTGGCTTTACATCCCGGTCAACTACAAAAGCTCTAGAAATGCAATAAGTTGAAGAGGTGATAGATAAATAGGAAGATGAGCTTGAAGTAGAAGATGAACAACAACAAGAGCCTTCAACTGAAGTGTTGAAAAAATTCCTAGAAGAGTTACTTGCCGAGGTCAAAGAGATAAAAGAAAGAAAGTATGGAGAATGAAAGAGTGGAAGAAAAAGCAAAAAGAATTTAGGGAGGAAAAGGAGTAGGAGAAAAATGAGGGCCTCCATTAAAAAAAGAAAAAATTAGAAGGAAATCATAAAGAAAAGAAGGTGAGTGAGAGAGAAATGAAGGAAGCTAAAAAAAAAAAAAAAAAAAAAAAGAGGGGGAGAAAAAGGCTTATGCAAGAAAAAGAAAAATTAAGGGAAGTGAGAAAGAGGGAGGAGAGAGTGAGAAAAAGAGTGAGAACGAAGAGGAAAAAAGAAGAGAAAGTGAGGAGAAGAAGAAGAAGAAGAATGAGAAGAAGGAGCTGGAAAAAAAGAGGAGAGAATATGACAAAAGAAATATGGAGGAAGAGAGAAAGAAGGAGAAAGCAAAAACAAAAGAAGTGGAGAGATTGAGGCAAGTGCAACTTGAAAATCTTGAAGTCACTGCCAACCACTCCAAGTGCACCTCCACCATTGGCTTCCCTAAAGCACTCCAAAGTCTAGAACTAAGTGAGAAGGTCCCTGAAAAGGCAATATCATCCACTCCACTTGTGACAGACAAAGCTCCCAGACCATCGTCTTAGCCATCTTGAAAGGAAGCACCTTAACCCCTATCCTATTTACTTTATGCAATTATTTTTGTTGATTTTTTGCTTGAGGGCATAGCAACTTTTCATGTTGGGGTGGGGTATACTTGTTTGATTGTCCCATGTTATCATTGTATATAGTCTTAGCTTAGTTGTCTTTAAATTCTCGTTTTTAAATTCATAGTTTAGATTGTCTTTGAATTCCTAGTCTATTTGTCTTTAAATTGATAATTAGTTGTTAAAGGAAAATCCAAAAACATTGAAAAAGTCAGAAATATCAACAAAAAAAATTGAAAAACTTCAAAAAGATTCAATGGGTACTCTCATGAACTACGCTTGGGATGTTATCTCTTGACCTCTGATTCGCACTTCTTGTAATTCATAGGAAACCCACTTAGTCCCGAACCTTCCATTGCAAATACCACTTTTGTAAATAGCTTTTAGAGTAGTTAATAACCTTCTTGGTTTTTCTTTGACTCGGTTCTTTTCCAAGAGTGCAATTTTTTTGTACCAGGCACTTTTAAGGTCTTAATCGTAGAAGTACCATTCTGTTCTTATTTTTTGACTTGTTTGATACCAACATGTTAGGGGCGCACATGAAAAAGTTAATTGGATTGCTTGGTTAGATTTTCTTCTACAACCTTTAGGTTCTTTTGGTGACTCTATGCATGTGTAGTATAAGCTTAAATCCTTTGTTTTAGTCCTTGTGTGAGTTGATTTTGTATCTCTTCTCCCTTGTGGCCTGTGTGGTGAGATTTGGTATTAGCTTGTATTTGCATTATATGCTAGAACTTGGCTTGTACTTCCTTGAAAGTGAATTGAGTATCAACTTGGTGCTGGATAGGATAATAGGCAATTCTTTGACCCGTTTGAGCCTTTTAAGCCTACCAAATGAAGTTATACACTAGTTAGCCAACTTTGAGCCTAAATACCTTTCTTTTGTTAACGATGTTGCTAGCCTGGACAATTTCTAAGTGCTTATAAGCACTAACCTTTTCTTGGTTCTCTCTCCTTGAGTCATTGAAAAACGTACAACTTAGACTAAAGTCTAAGTTTTTGGAAGGAGAGTAACGGAATGATTGCTAGGTGGCTCGATAAAAGAAAGCATTCCAAAAGACAACGTTGAAAAAAAAATAAAAAAAAAAGAAGAAAATCAAAGAAAAAGAAAGAAAAATAGAAAAGAAAAACAAAGGAAAATAAGAGCCACAAAGCAAAAACAAGATTGAAATTTGGGAAATAAGAGCTAAAGTGAAAGATAAGCTCTAAAGAAATGAATTGAAAAGTTAGTGTAGTGTCCAAGGAGGGAGATTTGTCACTTTTTAACCCAAATGACACCCTACTTATGCCTAAAAGCCAACATTACAACCTTGGAAAGTCATATTTGATTCTTTTCCAAGTGATATGAAAATAACGACAAATGACATTACAACATAGCCTATGATATTGCATTTGCATTACTTGCATTTTCTTGTGAGTGTGAGAGGTTAGATTTAGAGTCCCTCGTTTGAATTACATTGTCGGATAGGGAACCATTTCTTGCACTGAGGGCACTCGGGACTTGAGATTATAGAAGATGCAATATCACAAGCCTAGAGTAAGTTGAGAAATGAAATGTGCTAAGAATTCTTTAGTTACCACTAGAAGCTTTAGTTGATGAAATCGCAATTTGGGTTCTCGTGGAAGTTTGGTTGGTTTCTCATGTATGAAACTAAGTATTGGTACCAACCGAAGTCATAAACTTTCTTTTGTTTAATCCTCTCGTTTGAACTCAAGTCTTGTTTTTGAATTGAACATAAGATTTGTTTTGATTGTTGCTTGAGGGCAAGCAAAAGATTAAGTTTGGGGGAGTTCATGTGTTGTATTTCACTAGCATATTTAGCTCTTTTAAGTTAGCTTTTCTAGTCTTTTATCCTTGATTTATGCGCAAATCTTATGTAAATCTCCATGTTTCAAATAAGCGGTGAAATTCAATGTTACAAAGCGAAATGGAATGAAAAGTTGATGAAATACAAGAGGTTTGGCTACAATTGAAGAACTGGATAAACGACTGCAGATAGTGGTCGGCCCCCGCCGATTCAGAGGCCAAACTGAAGAGACCATAACCAGTAGAGATAGAGAGTTCAGAAGCTGAAGATAAAGGACTTCTACGGACAACCAATTGGAATGGGCGGCCGCAATGCATAGGCGAGCCGTCGAAAACCATTACAGTGAGCTCCAGAGTCAAGAACTTGAAGGATGTTGATTCATCTGTTTAATAGTCGCCCACCATCCTGAAAAGCGAAAGACAGAATGAGAATCAGACATAAGCCATCGGCGACCACCGGCTGCAAAGGGCAGGAGCCGAATAACCGGCTGAATATAGAAAGCATTGTGAAATGTCTTAGAAGTAGTATTTTCTACAAGTACAAAGCGTAAATATCATTAAAATTGTTGGAAGTATGGAAAATACATAAGAATTGTTATATCTTAAAGCGTGTCAAAGACACCGTCCTTAAAGATATTTTACCGATATCGGTGTATCCCCCAAGATTCAACAAGCTCTTGTAGTATAAAATTAGGAGCATAAATAACAAAGAATCTCAAGATAAATAGAAATCCAATAGGAAGAAGAAGGAATGATTGATGGTTGTTTTGTATGTTCTGTTATTGTTCTTGCATCTGAAAAGAAGAAAGAATGTCAATATAAAAGGGTAGATTTCAACGTATAAATTTGATTGTGTAAAAGCCTCTATGGCAATTGATGTCACCTTAAAACTAATATAATTGCTCAAACAATATTGATGACCAATGGTTGGTCTTTGGTTTAATTGTCAATTTTTATAAGATCTTTAACTAGTATTAATTTAATGGATTTGGAAACTAATTGATAAATATTATACTTTCCTTTTGAGATACTATTATTAGATTTTCTTTTTCACAACAGGTTGTCCACATTAGGCCAGTCGTTGCACTGTTTCTATTATAGTCCGCCCATAATCAGCATGATTCTAGCGCCATCTTATCTCATCCATCATAAAAGCACAAATGTCATAAAGTACATCTTAATGTCATCATGTATTGCATATAGCCTGTTGAAGGATGGTTTTAAAGATGACAAAGGATCTGATTCTATGTGGACTAGGAAAAGGGGTTCACAGTTGAAGTAGAAGACCTGACTGTTTGAATGGATATTCGAGTTTGAGTAAAGAAGGAAAAAGAGAACAGCTGGAGTTGAAGTCTCAATCTAAGAAGAAGAAGGAAAAACTTTCAAGGCGGTGCCGAAGAAAAGGCCGTTTCCTAAGCGGAGAAGGATTAAAGACTGAGGCAAACCAACTTAAGTTTCGTATAAGGTAATATGGGAAAACCTTATTAGAAATGGATTCCAAATGGAAAAAGGAGTTCCAAGTTAATTACCGAAAAGGCTTTCCATGAACTCTATAAATACAAGTTGTTTTTACCTGATTAGTTTACGCACTCAAAGAATTCTCAACAGAGCAAATAAATATCAAATTGATCGTGAGAGTTTTTGTGTGCAAGAGCAGAAGCAAGACGACAGAACCTGGAAGAGTTTGAGTTTTATAAGGTCTAGTCTGTTTGTCTTAGTTTTCTGTTATAGGCTATTGAGTTGTAATCATTCATCGTTTTTAGAAACATTAACTTAAGATTACGTTTTGGCGAGGTAGTTTAAACTTACAAGTCATAGTAAGGCTTGGAAGGTTCTAGGTATTAGTCAGAGTGAGGCTAGTTCCTTGATTGCATTGCATTGTAATGTAAAACTTGCTCAGTTTCCTTGAGTGGAAAGTTTAAATCCCAAGAGTGTTGGGTCATGGTTTTTGGTCCCTTGAGCAAGGATTTTTCCGCGTAAAAATCTCTGTGTTCTTTACGTTTCCGCATTGTGTTAAGTTTTAGAGATAGGTGAAACTTGCAAAGAACCTGGTTCTTTGTGAGTTAGGCAAACAAAGTAAAAGCAAGTTTTAGAATTTTAAAATTGGGTAAGGACACTATTCACCTCCCCTCTAGTGTCTTACAAAGGTGCACCAGGTGCAACAAGTGGTATCAGAGCAGGTTCTCTTATATAAAGATTAACATCTTGAGAAGGATCTGAACAATTAGTGCACCACTGATTATCACTGAAGGACAATCCATCAACATGCCTCCTCAGTTCAATAGCCAGTACTACGGATGGTGGAAGGGTAGAATGGAAGATTTCATTCAAGTTGAAGACTATCAGCTTTGGATCATCACAATTAATGGACCTTTTATTCCTACGAAGACTGTTGGTCGGCCACCTAATCAGGGAACTAGTGAGAATAGGCGTTCAGGAGCCCCTCAAGTTATTTTTGGCGTGGCAGGGCCTCACCTCTTCTTTTCTCTTTTCTTTTTATTTGAAAGCTAATTAAGAGCTGATTATACTAATCAGGGACCAAATTAATATTTTTAAAACTTGAGGGTCGTTCTTAAAATATACAAATTAATCATTTCAAATCCTTGGGAACAACATACCCCCGCGTGGCTCTCTCTCTTCATCTTCCATTACTTCACAACTTTACACAAAACTTGCACGAAATCTCAACCGAAATTCTCTCAACTTCTCTGTTGTTTTTCAAGGAATCCGACCATCAAAAAAACAAATATTCATAGTGTATTAAATATAAAAGGTAAACATTATCTTTGTTTTTTAAATTGTGGTGTAAATCTTGAACCTAGTATTTTTTCGTATTTCTTCATCGACATTGATTACCGCTGCTTTGGGTATTTGTTTTTGAACAAACGGTGTATTAATTCTGTTGAAATTGAATGACATTATGTGTTTTAATGGGGAAAGTAATTCCAGTTTTCGTTGTTCAACTGAAGTTTTTAGGCATTTTAAATTTTTTGGTTAAATTCTAACGATTTCTGGGCTTTTTGTGAACCAACGCCGCTTTATTTAGTTGCAAATAGAAGTTATTGCAGTTATATGTCTTTTGATGTTCATAACACCCTAGTAGCTTCACAATAGCTCAAAAGAGGTTGTAAACATCTCATTGGATGTTCATGATTTTCTGTAACTAAAATTTGTATCCCCTTATTTTGCAGAGAAATGGTAAATTTAAGACCGAGAAAATTAACACTGAAAGATGAAGATGAGCAGAAGAAGAAGCCTACAAAGACTCCCAAGAAGGGAATTTCTAAAATAAAGGGCCCTGAGCCGAAGAAGAATTCTGAGAAGCCTACTACTTCAGATTCGGAAGTACTCCTATAGATTTAGAACCTACTCCTAAACGCCCAAGAACAACTAGAACAACTCAAAGAAAATTGGCTGTGGAGAGTGACGACAGCCAAGGAGAAGTAGTACGTCCACAAAACAAAGGTGAAGCAGGTGATAAACAAGAGAAAAGCCAAAGCCCAGAACGAAGTTACGACTTAAGTAAAGGCGGGGAGGCTTTGGAGAGGGCTGCAGATGAGGGTGAAAGAAGAGTGGATTCAAATGACGTCGATATTGATGAACTGTTAAAAATTGGTTTTTTGAGGACTGGAGAGGATGATGGTCATCGTGGAAACGAAGAGGAAGATGGTGGTAAAAAAAGTGAAAAAGGTGATGATTTAAGTAGAGAAAAAGGAGAAAAAGTAGAAGAGGAAGAAGATGAGTCAGGAGAGAGTCCAAGACACAGTAAAAGAAGAAAAAGAGAGGCTGAGGATGTAATTTTAAAAAGCAACTTTCTGAAGGATCGTGTAAAAAAAGATAAAACAGATGGGGATGCTGTAAAGTATGCGGGTGGAAATGTTGAAGAGAAAGCAGGTGAAGAGAAGGACACTGAAGAAACATCTGGATTGAAGGAGGAGGAAGACCAGATGATAGTTGAATTGAAACTCGTGATTGTTCGGAACATCAGTGAGAATATTCTACACGACTTGTTAATGTTCCCAACATCAGCATGAAGGCTGGTAGCATCCATAGAGTCATTCTGAACACCATTACATATTGTTCCAAAAAATAGTTATGGTCGTTCAGAACATAATTTTAACCATGTTCCGAACATTTAATTTTTTTCCTTTAATGTTATTTAATATCATTGTGATTCATTTTATTAATTGTATGCCAAAATTATGTACAGTATGAAGACGTCGGTCATCTTATTTTTAAGAAGAACGTTGAGGAGCTCAACGACACATACCTGACCAAGAATGAACCTTTTAATAGGAAGATTAATGTTCGATCGTCGTTGGCTAGGGGTATGATGCAGTTCAAGATGGTTTTGAAAACATTGGAAGTGAGAAAAGTATTTGCTCATAGTTGTTTCGGTAATTTCTTGCAATTACCGGGGTATCCACTATTTGGCACCAAGTTGGTGCATAACCTTCTCATGCGAAGAATTCTTTACAAGAAGTAGAGAGAGGTTTGGATATCATTCAATGGATTGCCAACACGTTTTGGCCTATCCGAGTTTTACACTAATGACAGGGCTAAACTATGGTGCCTATCTAGAAAAAGAGTACATGGAAGAAATGAAAGAAAAGGGGAAGGAATTATGGATATTTGTTGTTGATTATTTCAAGGAAAAGAAGAGGAAGCAGAAGGAGAAAGAGAAAAAGGAAAAGGAGGAGAAGGAGAAGAAGGAAAAGGAGGAGAAGGAAAAGGAGGAGAGGATGGGAAGTAGAACGGGAAAGGGGGAAGAAGAATGTGGAGGAGACACCCGCACCCTCACCCTCACACTTATCCTCATCCTTACCCTCACCTTCACCCGCCAAGAGGAAGTTCAACAAGACCAAAAAACCAAAGGAACTGAAGAAAAAGCAAGCTGTGAAGTCTGGTGACTTGGTCTGTTCTAGAATAGTACCCAAGAAGTGGTATTTAAATCTGTGCATGGCTTGGTTTGTTCATACTGTTCTTTGTGCTATGGATTCCAAATATGGAATAGAGGAATAGGTGGTATGCTTGGCCGCTGATCTTGAGCCATTACAGTGTTATCCTTGGGGTAGGATAAGTTCTGAATTAACAATGGAATATATGATAAAGCCAATGGAGCCTCGTGCAGAAGGAAGCCAGACTTACAATCTTTATGGCTTTCCATGGGCATTCATGGCCTGGGCTCATGAAGTTATACCTGTCTTGAGGTCAAAGGATTTGCCAAAAGAAAAATTAATCCCAAGGATCATAAACAGGCTAACTGAAATTTGTGAAAGAGATACGAACAGGTTGTTTAAGCAACATGATGTTTCTGTAAGTATTGTATTTTCCATATATGTTATGAAATGTTTGGAAAAACTTGGTGTTTGTCGAGACATTTCTATTTGATGTTCGTAACATCTATCGTGAAACATCTCTACTCCATGAACTGCTTCGCTCTACGATGTTCAGAACATCATGGCTTTGATGTTTTAAACAACATCAGTTTGTTCCAAAAAACTTTCAAAAACTTTTTAAAATTTAGTTGATATTTATTTTATGTTGTGGGGCATATTAACAGGTTCTTCACCCTTTCCTCATTCCTACTGATGATGAGCTGGAGCTGGATTTTTATCAAAACATTGTGCCATTTGACGACTCTGTGGACGCTTTTCTGGATTCTTTGTGTGAAACGTTGGTGGATGCTACCAGCGTTGGTCTTGTTGGTGGCACTACAATGTGTATTTTACAAGAACAATCTTGTGATCCATCCAAGACAAGTGATAGAGAGTAAAGCTAAGGAAGGAGAAATTGAGAGGATGTTTGGAAGTGATGGGAAATATGATGAAGAGAGAACTGATGGCCTGCAAGATGAGAATATTGATATTGGAAATAAAGCTGATGGTGAAGTTGTTGGTGACTGTGAAGTTGCTGGTCTCACTGAAGTTGGTATAGCAAAGAGGACCTCCAATTGCAGAGGCTGCAAATGTGATGAATGCAGCGGTTGGAGGGAAGCAATAGAGAAATAGATTGACATAACCTGGAATCCGGCTAGACCATGCGGGCACCCGACATCCTCCCCTAGACCCATTGGGCGAACCCTTACCAATTAAATTAGGAAAATAAATATAATTCAATTCATAAATAAGAACAAGACTTAAAAAAAATACTGACATACTGATACCTCTAAGATGTACAAAAGAAATTACAGCTGACTACCCAACATACTAGGTTTAGGGCTATCCAGACTAGACATCTAAGAGTACCAAAGAAGACAGATACACCTGAATGGAGCACAATGCAGCTGAAATAACAACCAATAAACTGGTGGCCATCCGGAATAAAAGCTGGCTCACCCTGACAGCTGAAGTCGTCTTCGCTCCTTCACAACGTGGCGAAATTAATCCTGGAGTGAACCTGCCGAAACGAAATAGATAGACAAGAAACAAACAACAAGCAAGGGTGAGTCAAAAGGACTCAATAAGTGGGGCAGACTAGCCACCTCAAAGAATATGATAGCTAGCCAGGGAGAAAAGAAATAGATAGACCAAATTTCTTTTATTTAAATTATAAAAAGGCAGAGCCAGATAACAACCAGAAATACGTAAGAAACTTATAAACTCAACCAAGGATGCGTGCCAGAAACATATCAACAAATAAGCAATGCACATATAAGCAGAACAGTAGTCATGTACTACAAGTCTACACAATGGTATAAATTGAGATGAAATGAAATGGAGTGAGATGAAATTAAATGAAATATGATGCGAAGGGTCACTTGTGCCCGTAATCCCATCCCGAAGCGGAATACTCCTGAATTCGAGATGAATCCAATCTGATAACCAACTGGAGCGGAATACTCCTGCTCCTGGGGCGGAATACACCTGCACCCGATATAATATAAACCAGAGGCGGAATACTCCTGCACTATCCTGGGGCGGAATACTCCTGCACCCGATATAATGTAAAGCTGAGGCGGAATACTCCTGCCCTCAATATCTGACATAAGAGCGGAGTACTCCTGCTCCTGGGGCGGAATCCTCCTACCCTCAATATGATACAATGGAGCGGAATCCTCCTGCTCTTGGGGCGGAATACTCCTGCACCCAATATGATATGCAATGTAATGCATATGAATGACATATAATGCATATGAATGACATATAATGCATATGAATGCAATGTGATGCAATAATAACCCTTCACCGGCGCGGGACTCTCATCGACAGCCAGGAAGTAGATGCCAACTCACGGCCATAGTACAATGCTCAGATCCTCAATGCAATACCAACAACAGGACATAATATATAATATACAAGGTAAATCCAAAACTAAGGCGTAAGGAGTACGCCTATCGGCAGCTACACACGTAAGGAACACGTGGTAGAAAATCCACAAAGAAATGGATATAAACACTTACCTCTTCCAAAAGTTAGCATTGCTAATCAACAACTGTTTTATCCTTTGGTTTCATTGCCAAACGATCCCACTCTATTCAATAAGCAGAAAAATATATCAAATTAGGCTAAAGGCTTCATTCCTCACATCTTAGGGCAATCTGGTTAGGAACCTGATACCCTATTGGTACACGCAATACGCGGGCCAGGCCTATATACAGGGTTTAAGGTCACAAACCAAACCCCAAATAAATTATATTTATATGTTGCCCATAACTCACTGAGTACGAATACATAATCAATTTCATTATCGGGGTCCATTTGACCCTTTAAACTATTAATTGAACTTATTAAAACGATGTATAATATTCCAAGTTTTACCGTTAAAACATATTCAAACACACGTAATAAACTCAAATAATATATTAGGATCATTACCTGAATGTTCCAGGGTGAAAATTCTACTTTTCTCCGGCCCCTTTTTTCATTTTCTGGCCTTTTTTTCCCTCACTGCGTTTTTTCCTTTTCACTGTTAACGTTGCGTTTTTTGCTGCTTCAATTAAAGAAGATGAGCTTATCTTCACAACCGCCATTCATTTTTAACTTTTTTGTCTTTTTCTCATTTTATTTTTTTTTCTAACGAAAATTAAAACGGTGCCCTACGGTAATCGAAATAATTCCAACTTTTGCATACAAGTTATACAAAATATATGTAACATACTCGCGAAGACGGATCTCAAATCAGACCCTCGAAACTCAAGATGCGAATTTAAATGAAAAGAAGTCAAATTATTTAACTTCCGGCATTTTAGCGAAAACTAGCCGAACAACATCGAAATTCACTTTCGAAAGTTCATAAAAGTCACAAATAATCATACGAACCTAACGGCACTTTTGGATTTCGAATCGGAGCTCATTCGCCCAAAACCGAGCTCAAAAATCTCTTTTTAATATTTATCGCCAATAAAAACTGAAACCTTCTTCCGATGCCTACCAAACGAGGTCTGATTTAGCTCAAATTTTACAGACATGTCCTAATGGACATTACGAATATTTTAAAATTATTGGCACGCCAATCGGAGTCCGAACTTCCGAAACGACTGACCGAGGTCGTTTCATAGATTCTGGCTTATGAGCAAAAGATCATGGCTTATGAGCCAAAGATTGTAGCTTCTGAGCAAAGCAAAGGTGATTCTTCTAGTGGTGATGGATTCGACATCTCCAAATGTAGCAGTTGTAATTGAAAAGATTGCAACGATTGGCGTAAAGGCATGGAGATGGAGATGGCGGCCATGCAGGAGACGATTAAGCAGTTGAGAGCAAAACAATTATAAAACCTGCAAAGTCTGTGAAATCACCACAAACAGAAGAGAAGAAGAAGCAGGAAGAAGTTGCTCCGAGGTTTTCAATGAATATTTATCAAGCCATTGAAGCGGAAAAAAGTGGATGTTATG
Organism: Petunia axillaris subsp. axillaris; assembly: GCA_029990575.1. NCBI lineage: Eukaryota > Viridiplantae > Streptophyta > Magnoliopsida > Solanales > Solanaceae > Petunia > Petunia axillaris. The sequence continues at coordinate 135,936,637 of JARKNS010000004.1, forward strand.
AACGCATTTATCATAAAGAAGAAGCAACAACCAAATTTTTTTCTTGGATTGCCGATGAACTTCAAGGATTTCAAAACACTGATGGACAAGAAAGAGTGGCTGTGGGACATTGTAAGCTTATTTTTTTCTGATTTTCTGAACTTCTCATAGTTGCAGGGAACATACTGATTGAGTTCGGAACATTTTACTCATTCTTAGAACAACTCAAGCATTTCTAACTTCTCATAGATTTCTAGAACATCCCACAAAGTGACCTCATTTTGGATATGGCATTCTTGTCAAACATGAAAAAATGCTACTACCAACTGGAAGAAGATGCGCAAAGAGATAATCTATCGTTTGATGTGGCGTTAAGGATGTATGAGTTTGATGATAATTTTCTGAAGTATGCAGATGGAAAGCTGCCCTACCCATGGGGTAGGTGTTGGTCTGGTGCAAAGAGGATCTTCGCCGTCTTCAACATCAACGACAATCACTATGTGATAGTGCTGTTTGACATGGTGGAAGCGAAGGTTTTTGTGCATGATTGCAATCATGGTGTTAATGATGATGAACACTTCTTGCCAATAATTACCCCCCCCCCCCTTCTCTTCATGTTCCTGATCTATGTCAGAAATTCTAAGCTATTCAAAGACTTGGCTCCGATGTGTAAGGAAGGAGACATATGGGACTTTGAGAGAGTGCAAATATCACTTTGTCCACAAAATCTAACAGCGAAAGAATGTGGAATGTTCTCGATGATGTACATTGAGCATCTTCTCACAAATACCCCCATGGATAAAATTTGTGACAATGAGACTGATCGGTGGAGGCAACGTTTGGTCGTTTGTATTTTTTATGGCAAAATGAAACCTTAATTTGGGCATGTAGTATTTGGATAATCATTTAATTTTTATTTTGGTATGTAATTAGGTATGGATAAATTTTATTTTCTTAGTCAAGTAGTGCATGGCTAATACCTTTTGATGTGCTTAAATGGATAGCTTAATTAGTCACAATTAAAACAAACATTCATATATATTGGTCAGTTGTTCAGTATTCAACAGAAAAATGACATAGTAAAATTTAGATGAATCAAACTGATGTTCCAGAACGACCAATTGTCATTCCTCACAAATAAAGTGATGTTCCAAACTTCTGCAATATTTATTTAAATTTACCTGAATTAACGTTTTGGAACAACAATAAGTTGTTCCTTAACATAACCACTGATGTTACAAACGTCATTCAACTCTTCCACTTATGTTTTTTAGAAAATGAAAAATGGATATTCAATCGAGACACAAACGGCACAATAACATAATAAACATGTAAAATTATAACTAAAATAAACATAAGCAATCGAACTATGGTGCATATTGTGGAGCTTGTGGTGATGATTCAGGTTGTGTGGAGTATGGGACATAATCAATTCTCTTTTCAGCAAGCAGCCCTTTAATCATTCTCTTCATCCTTCTTATGTCCCTCCTGTATTCTTGGAAGGATTCTTCAAACTTGAATTTTCATTCCCATACTTCATACCTTAGTTGGTCAAAGCCATTGTTCAAATTTTCAAAATCTAAATGTAGGCCATCTTGAACTTATTGGTGCTCCTCTTGTTCTTGGTCGACGAGGCATTTTGAAATATTGGGAATCAATGCGTGATTGTTGAGTATTTATAAGACGAATCGACGTGTTTGTTGGGAATGGTTTTCTGGAAAGTGACTTTAGATGTAACTCATAACCGTTTTGTACTATTCAACTAAGGATGCAACTGCTAATTGTAATCGCTGTGCCTTTTTAGACTTTAAGGAGTAGTTCGGAACATTAGCCTGTCGTTCGGGATATTGTGCTTATGTAATTATGTATGGATTATATTTTTTATTTAATTACCAGTGTAATAATGTTGTCTTAATTGTTCAGCATTCAGACAAATATTCAAATAATATATTTTTGTCATTTGCTCAGCATTTGTTTAGAAAATGAACAGAGAATAAAAATTGTTCAGCTTTTGTTCAGAACGACATAAAGGTGTTCCTCGCGTAAGTGTTTGATGTTCCAAACATGGATATCTCATTCTATAAAGGATTAATATGACGGTGTTCCAGAACGACGTGTTCTCGTTCTGAACATAACAAAAGATGTTCTGAACATAACGTATGTTCTAAACGGATTATACATTTATTTACAAGAACCAGGAAAACATATCCTTCATTGATCACCATTGTCAGCGCTTTACAAAAGGAATGCTAGTTATATTAGCATTCAAACAAAGAAACTACATAATGAACATTCAAAAAGAAATTATATAATAAACATTCAAAAATAAATTATATAATAAACATTTATATAAACATCCAAATCTAGGGTGAAGGTGAGGAGTAGTAGTCAAGGTAATGCATCATCCCCTTATCAGCAAATACTCCTTTGAGCATTCTTTTCATCTTTCGCATTTCCTTCTTTATCTTTCTGACGCCTTTTTTGTAGTCATGGAAGAAGTTCTCGAACTTGAACTTCCAACCCCACACTTTAGCCCTAAGTTGTTCCAATATGTCATTCGCTCTTTCAGTTTGTGGTGAGTTTACTAATAATGAAACAGTTGTGTTTTGCGTAGATGTGGATGCTCCTCTTGACGTAGAGGCTCCTCTTGCCATGGAGGCTCTTCTTACCGTGGAGCCTCCTCTTGTTCGTGCTCCTCTTGAAGTGGATGGTTAACGAGCCATTTTTATTGTTGTTAGTTGATGAATGTGGATTGAAATGGTTTGAATTGTCAGTTGATGAATGTGGATTGAAATGGTTTGAATTGTAAGTTGATGAATGTGGATTGAAATGGTTTGAATTGTTGGGCATTTATAGGAGTAAAGAGACGCAACCGAAATGTTTGTTTGGACGTGACTGGTGCAGAAACTTGTATTGTAGCCGTTTTGTGTATTAGTATTTGAGCAACTTGTATTGTAGTTGTGTATTTCATATTTTGAATGTCTGGTTCGGAACGTCAGCCTATATAAGTATAATTCGCGTAACGTATCTTTGACAAGATGTTCTGAACATCTATTCGATCTAGCAGCGCAGCCGTTTGGTGTATAGGTATTTACAACTTATATTGTAGCCGTTTGTGTATTTCAAATTTTGAATGTATAGTTCGGAACGTCAGCGAACATAAGTATAATTCGCATAACTTATCCTTGACAAGATGTTCCGAACATCCTTTCGATCTAGCCCAAACTTGTGCTCAATTATTACATTGGGTGCGTGAACAACATTTATTTACCAATGGTAATAAAATATACCACCCAACACATTATATATCCGTTCATTATTTATAAAACCAATTTACAAAAATAAATCAAACATCCAGTTTAAAATGTCTAGTAGATTCATTAATAGTGGCAGTGTAGTACCATTTTGTTGATGTGGAGATTATGCGATGTTAACAACATCGTGGACTCAAGTTAACCCAGGAATGAGGTTTTATGGATGCAAATATGGACAGGTTAGTTGATGGATTTATTTTTTTCTTGTATTTATTTGTTTGTTGTATTTATATTTTTCTTCAACTCTTCTATTTATTTTCTTCTTTTTATGTAGGGAAAGGGTTGTAACTACTTTAGATGGCATGATGAAGAGATGTCAGATCAAGCGAAGAGTAATATGGGGTCTACTTAAGAAGTTGAAAGCTGTTGAAGAAGAAAGTAAAGAGGCACGATTATGGCGAAAAAAGTTGGGTGCGGTGGTAGTGCTAATTGTTCTCATATTCTGTACTTGGATCAAGTGTTGGTTCATAGTTTAAGATCTATTTATTTCCACTTGTTATGTTTTGTGTACAAATGATCAATGAAATTTCATTTGAACCTGTTATGTTGTCAAATAAATTACGACTGTACCCTATTTTGGTCCGCACGAACCACTACATATTTCAATCATATAGCTATCTGCTCTGAACATTTCGAAAAACAATACGATGAAGATGGTAATAATGAAACGAGCGCGCTCCGAACAACTGCTTAAATATGACAAATATCAACATGATGTTCGAAACAACTATGATTGATAGATCATCATATCTCACGCTAACAAGTATAATTTGTGATTTCTAATGATAATCATCATCATTTGTTACTCTTACAAGTATAATTGTCATTTCTAGTTATAATCAACATCAATTCTCACTCTAACAAGCATAATTGGTCATTTCTAGTGATAATGATCATCATATCTCACTCTAACAACTCTAAGTGGTCATTTGTAGTGAAACTTGATGAATTTGTCACTCTTAAAAGTATAATTGGTCATTTCTAGTGATAACCCCATCATAATTTGTCACTCTAACTACTCTAATTGGAAAACAATATAATGAAGATAGAAACAATTAAAAATCGCGCTCGGAACGACTCCTTAAATGTGACAAACATCTATAGGATGTTCGAAACAACACTATGATGGATGGATCATCATTTGTAACTCTAACAAGTATAATGGGTCATTTCTAGTGATTATCATCATAATTTTTCACTCTAACAAGTATAATGGGTCATTTCTAGTGAAAATGATCATCATTTGTCACTCTTACAAGTATAATTGGTCATTTCTAGTGAAACTTATCATCATTTGTCACTCTAACGAGTGTAAGTAGTCATGTATAGTGATAATGATCATCATTTCTCGTTCTTACAAGTATAATTGGTCATTTCTAGTGATAATGATCATCATTTCTCGCTCTTACAAGTATAATGGGTCTAGTGATAATGGTCATCATTTCTTGCTCTTACAAGTGTAATGGGTCATGTATAGTGATAATGATCATCATTTCTCGCTCTAACAAGTATAATTGGTCATTTCTAGTGAAAATGATTATCATTTGTCACTCTAACAAGTATAAGTGGTCATTTCTACTGATAATGATCATCATTTCTCACTTTAACAAGTATAATTGGTCATTTCTAGTGATAATCATCATCATTTGTCACTCTTACAAGTAGAAATGGTCATTTCTAGTGATCATCAACATCATTTCTCACTATAACAAGCATAGTTGGTCATTTCTAGTGATAATGATCATCATATCTCACTCTAACAAGTATAATTGGTCATTTCTAGTGATCATCATCATCATTTGTCACTCTTACAAGTATAATTGGTCATTTCTAGTGATAATCAACATCATTTCTCACTCTAACAAGCATAATTAGTCATTTGTAGTGATAATGATCACTATATCTCATTCTAACTACTCTAAGTGGTCTTTTGTAGTGAAAGTTGATGAATTTGACACTCTTACAAGTAAGTGGTCACTTATAGTGATAACCCCATCATAATTTGTCACTCTAACGACTCTAATTGGGAAACAATACGATGAAGATAGAAACAATTAAAGATCGCGCTCGGAATGACTCCTTAAATGTGACAAACATCTATAGGATGTTCGAAACAACACCATAATAGATGGATCATCATTTGTCACTCTAACAAGTATTATAGGTCATTTCTAGTGATTATCATCTTAATTTGTCACTCTAACAAGTATAATGGGTAATTTCTAGTGAAAATGATCATCATATGTCACTCTTACTAGTATAATTGGTCATTTCTAGTGAAAATTATCATTATTTGTCACTCTAACAAGTGTAAGTTGTCATTTATAGTGATAATGATCATCATTTGTCACTCTTACAAGTATAATTGGTCATTTCTAGTTATAATAATCATTATTTCTCACTCTTACTAGTATAATTGGTCATTTTTACTGATAATGATCATCATTTGTCACTCTAACAAGTATTTTGGGTCAGGTATAGTGATAATCATCATCATTTGTCACTCTAACAAGCATAATTGGTCATTTCTTTTGATAATGATCATCATATCTCACTCTAACTACTCTAAATTGTCTTTTGTAGTGAAAGTTGATGAACTTGTCACTCTTACAAGTACAATTGGTCACTTATAGTAATAACCCCATCATAATTTGCCACTTTAACTTCTCTAATTGGAAAACAATACGATGAAGATAGAAAAAATTTGTGTCCAATCATAATTTGTCGCTCTAACAAGTATAAGTGGTCTTTTTTAGTGATAATGATCATCATTTGTCACTCTAACTTCTCTAATTGGATAAACAATACGATAAAGATAGTAACAATTAAACAACACGCTCCGACCGATAGACTTAATGTGACAAACATCAATAAGTTGTTCGAAACAGCCCTATGATAGATGATTATTATTTGTCACTCTAACAAGTATAATGGGTCATTTCTAGTGATAATCAATATCATTTCTCACTCTAACTACTGTAATTGGTCATGTATAGTGATAACTATCATCATTTCTCACTCTAACAACTATAATTGGTCTTTTTAAGTGTAAATGATCATCATTTATCACTCTTACAAGTATAATGGCTCATTTTTAGTGATAATAATCATCGTTTGTCACTATAACAATTATAATTGGTCTTTTCAAGTGAAAATGATCATTTTCACCTCTAATAAGTATAATTGGTCATGTATAGTGATAATAATCTTTATTTATCCCTGGAACATACTTGTGCCATTCCGAACATAAAATTTAGTGTTGGAACACATATTATATGTTCCGAACTAATATTACGATTTTATTAACTTTTTCAGAAATGGAGGATTAGAACAAGAGGTAGTTTGGAACATCTTATTCTAATATCCCAAACGACAGTTGATGTGTTGCGAACTATAAGCAAATATGATGGTTTGGAGACACAATTTAATAATACTAATCAAATACCTTCATAATAATACTAATGGAGCAGAGATAACAATAGCATCTTGATAAATATTACAACTACTTAAGAAATTAGAACATAATAGCATCTCGATTATTATTTTGGTCAGCAACACCTCCACCGAAGTGATTTTCTAAAAGCCTCTCAATCCGGTCTAACTGCAATTGCATCTCTTCAAGTTTTGTCTCAAGTATTTGAATGGCCCTCTCAGTATTATCTGCAACCTCCTTAATGTCAACGATTTCAAAGTGCACATCTAGCAGTCTAGCAGGAACCGACTTGTTTGGAGGGTGTCAGACTCGGTGGTACTTATTCCACGGATCGTTCAATACATCATTGTTACGGTTGGCCATCTGCATGCAAGTTGTTTAAAAAAAAAAGAATCAAAGTGGAGTTTTGTTTTAGGAAAAACTTTAGCTCTATATATATATATGCATGCAAATACATGATATTACTTGTATTAAACTTTAGAAAATACATATAACTGTTGGTATGTTTAAAAAGTTTGAAAACATAATCTTAGACACACGAAACGTGCCAGATTTGAAAAGGTTTTGGGCCAAGGTTAGTTATGCAAAAGGGGCAGTGGGCAGTCTCGTTTTACAAAAATAATTCAAATTTAGGCAGATAACACGCAATAAGCCCCTGTTTATCAACAATCACGTATTTCGCAGTTTAAGCATAGAAACTGTTTTAAATTTGATTTTAAAGACTAGGTGCATTGATTTCAGTCGACTAGGCATGAAGACAACCCTGTTATCAAGATTTTCAGATGTCATATCAAATACCTAGTGAATTGTTGTAGTGTTACATTTTAAAAGCCATGCAGCGTTAGAAACAAACAATTCCCAGACTTTTACTGTCGTTATACCTAAATTTCATGCAGATTTAATCTTTTAGCATGATGTGATGCAAGCACATAGGAAGAAGGGATAGAATGGCCCCTGAATAGCCAATTACTCAGTCTCTTGACTGTGTAACCTGTTTGAATCAGATACAACAGGGAAAGTCCTAACAAATATACACAGAAGAGGGGATTATAGAGAGGGGAAAGTATGTATTAAAGCCCTGTTCTTAAATCATCAAGTAGAATTCCCTTCCCTTAGTCAATAACACGGCTAGGTTCAAGAATCAGTTATACAAAGTGTCTCAAACTAATCCAGGCTTGAGAATCAATATATTAGCCTAACAGATTCAATTAAGAACTAATGAATACTATGTCAATTACAAGAATCAACTTTCTTTCCAGTTTTCAATCAAGAATTCAAATTATCAAATCACAATCTCCCTAATTATGCTAAATTGGATTACTATTCAGTCTTTAATTTTAGGCAAGTCAAGGTTTGTTTAGTCGACTAAATACAATGCTAGACACAAGGGATGATCAAAATCAATTTCAAAATGGTCACAGATTCCAAAGAGTAAAGCCTAACGATACAATAGAGAACACAAACTGCATACATGTTAAAACTCAGGCATTGATTAGTATTCAAACTTAATGAAACAGATAAAGATTGTCAATTTCATAAGTTTTACTCTAATCAATTTCTAAATGACCACTAGTCGTGTTAACATGGAAAGGAATAGGCAAATTTAGGCAGGTTATCACACAAATTCAAACAATCAGACAAAAGGATTAGAGATTACCCATTTAACATCGGAGTCGGGTCGAATTTGAACCCACTTCGATTATGCATGCGTGGGGATTTTTCATTTTCCCTAGGTTGTAATGTTTAGGTCTTACTGGATCCTTGCCGGAATTTCTTCATCGGTGACAGTCGCGTAAAGGTTGCACGTCGACTTCGCTGAACAAGCAAACTGTTGCAAGGGTTTTGTAGCGAAAGTCGAGAGGAGCACAGTGATGTCATTTGTTTCCCGGTTTTGCCGATGATAATAGTCGGACAATGGCCATGACATGGCGTCATTAGGGTTTTGATGAGAGAGAGAGAGAGAGAGTGTTGTGGCGGTTGAGACTTTTGGGGGGAAATGAGGAGATGTTAGGGTTTGGGGGTTAGGTGAGTAGTTAAAAATAAAAAATTTAAACCTGGTCGTTGGATCAAACTCATGGACGGCCGGGATTTGGCTACGTAGGCGTGCCGTGGAGCTGATGTGAATGTTTTTGGCATGTGAGTTGTATAGGTTTTGCAAATGTGTATAAACTGTGTATAAAATGGTATAAAATGTGTATGAATATATATAAAATGCCTATAAAATTACAAAAAATTACAAAAAAAATCTAAAAAATGCTAAAATAATTAAAAAATGTAAAAATATCATTATGAAGTTTAAAATAATTTTTAACTAATTTTGTTGAAAATATAGGTAATTGTGAAATTTGTAATAAATATGAAAATTGAGTAAATAGTCATGGTTTTGTGCTGGTGTCTTTTAAAAATAGCCAAATAGACGTGCTTGTGCGAAAATAATGATTTTGAATAGGGGTGAATGAGGGTGATGGTATGGTTATCAGTGGAACTTTCTCTGAAGAATGGCTATTGAAATGGGAGGGACAAAATTAGGTGTCAACAACTGTTGCAGCAACTTGTATTGTAGTCGTTTGGTGTATTGGTATGTGAGCAACTTGTATTGTAGCCGTTTGTGTATTTCAAATTTTGAATGTATTGTTCGGAACGTCAGCATATACAAGTATAATTCAAGTAAAATATCCTTGACAAGTTGTTCCGAACATCATTTCAAAGGTAGTACTTGGTAAATGCTACGACTATGAATTGTGAATTTACTTCATCAAAGGGGTATTAATAGATGATTTGTAGTGCCTTTTCATAGCCCTAATTTTTCTGCAAAGTTCCTACCTATATCTTTCAAGAGGGCAGCAATGGGGTATTCTCTTTGCTCCTCCAGCATGAAATTAGTGGACTCGGCTATGTTTGATGTCATAACTTTAAACCTATTAAAAAGAACAAATAGTATAATAATCCAATAGATGTTCCTAACATTAAGCACAAGCGCAGAACGACAAGAAGAAGTGCGGAACATTCAAGATGTTCCTAACATTAAGCACAAGTGCAGAACGATAAGAAGAAGTGTGGAACATCGTAAAAAAAAGTAAATATTCCTACAAAATATTCTGCACATCAATGATATGTTCGGAACGCCGAGTTAGACGTTTGGAACAGAATAGGAAAGCATGACAGTAATATGAGACCTTGTTATTGATAGTTTACCTGTTTCACGATCAGTAGGTCCCCATGTAGCGTAGAAGGCTTCCTTCTTCTTCCTTCTTTCTGCTCTGAAGTTTGGAGGTCGTCTAAATTTCTTCTTATCTTTATCAGTATCTTTTGATGCCTCATTCTCCTTCTCCTTTGTAGCTTTATTCTTCATCCACTCCATTTCCCACATTGGACAATCCACAACTGCATGGTCCTTCTTGAAACATTTAAAGCACCCTGAGTAGTCTGGACTGTCAACAATGTTCTTTCTACCAGAGTTTTCTTTGTTGTTCCTTTTGAGTCCCTTGAACTTCCCCAGATTAAACTTCTGTCTTAAGGCACTAACCATAGCAGCTTCGACTGATTGCAAGTCAACATATTCCTCGGATTCATCAGTTGCTTCAAGTGCAAGAGTCTTGTCCTTCTTAGGTACTGGTTTACTCTTTGATTCCTTTATCATCTCATGTGTTTTCAAGCTTCCAACCAGTTCTTCAAGTTTGATAGATCTGAGAGGTGTGGACTCAATGATAGCAGTCATTTTGGGCTCCCAGACATCAGGAAGTACATTTACAACCTTGTCCGCCATTTCTACTTCCAGCAGCTCCATATCTAGAGACCTCATCTCATTTGTGATAATAGTCAACCTTGTCATCATGTCTTGTATTGACTCCTTCTCTCCCATGGTGAACAAATCAAATTGTCTTTTCAGCATTCTTCTCTTGGAGTCCTTAACTTCCGTAGTTCCTTCATGCGCAACTTCCAGGGCATCCCAAATTTCTTTAGCCGTCTTAAAAGATGAGTCTCTGTGGAACTCTTCAAGACCAAGTCCACAAATTACCAGTCGTTTGGCTTTGTTGTTATTTTCAACCATCTTGTAGTCAGCCTCATTGAACTCCTCTTTTGTTTTGGGTTCTTCTCGAGAAGCAGCTACTTCCCCAACTACTTTGGTCGGTATCAAATTTCCTTCAGACACTATCAACCAAAGTTGATAATCTTCAGCACAAATATAGTTCTCCATTCTGTTCTTCCACCAAGGTAGTACTGCCCATTAAACTGTGGCGGCCCCAGAAACAATTGTCCTTTAATGATAGTAGGTGGTGCACTCATGATTTGATCCTTCTCAAGGTGTTAACCTAAAGCGAGAAGACATGCTCTGATACCACTTGCTATAGTCTAAGCACCTCCTATGGATACTAGAAGGGGGGTTGAATAGTTTCCTCTGATTTTCGTCGAAGAACCAGATTCTTATCGTCTAGAACCTTATCCTTGTCGCAACAGTTTCCACTACAAACACCACAGGACACACAAATTGAAAACTTAAGAAACACGGTGTTTTTACGTGGAAAACTCCTTGCTCAAGGAAGAAAACCACGATCCACACTCGGGGATTTTTGAACCAATCCACTAACACAAAGAGCAATTTTTAGATTACAAAACTCTGTAACCAAGGGGCTACACTCTAGATCCTAATCACTCAACAAAGCTAAACTCTAGATTTACAAAGTAATCTCACAAGATTCACCTAATACATTTGCTTCTGAACTAAGCATGTAGGTAAAAATAATAATAGCACAAAACTACGACAACTCCAAAACAAGAACCTAGACAAAATATCTAAGTTCAACTATTTAACCTCCAACAGTTGTCTTCACCAGTTCAGTCACTTTGAAAGTTATTGGATCGCCTTTTGATTGCTCTCAACTCTCGTTGTGAATAATTGAATATCGGCTGCCTCAATTACTAGCTTTTATAAGGGCTTCGTAACCCTAGTGGTATTTCACAAGAAAACCTTGTAAATATGGTAAGGCAAGATTTCCTGTGACTCTTTCCTTGTTTAGCTCCAACTCCTATTTATACTTCAAAGACACAGCTACGGCACGACCTCTTTTACCTGACTAGGATGCATAACATTTCACGCACTACTATTCCTAGTTCTGCAAGGATTTACATTCCATAATCTTTTCGATCAGTCGTGCTCTTCTTCATAAGGACCAAGTTCTCCTCCAGAACCACTGGGTCCTTCGTTTGTCATTCTTCAAAACATTCAGCTCAACAAAAAAGGTGTTAATATTTTTATTTTTTATCTATTCATATTTATCTTTTTGTTATACATGTTTGATTTAGGAAAAATGTATGTTAAGATATATATTTTTTTTTCTATATTATGACAATTTGGATGCAGTCGTTTGTGTTAAAATTTTACTCCTTAGTACAATTTTTTTTTTTTGGGTCATAAATTTTCGCTTTTCGAGTCCTAATGCTTTCCAAAAAATGATATTAGAGTTGGCTTCCAGTAAGAATTGACCACAAATTTTGGCCGGATATATGATCATGAAGAAGCTTGATAATGGTGATATTTGGAGGTGTTAATGGTAAACTTTGGAAGAACAACCATAAAGACCATAAATAAAAAGGTGCAAACAAAATTAATCCCATTAGTAGATAATGTAAGAATTACAATAAATATAAACTCTTCATAAGATTTGAACAATGTAATGTAAAGGAAATGATCAAATTGAAGTACAAACATTTGTAGTTTTCTGTTTTGGTGTTGAGGCTTGAGAGGATTGTCTTCTACCACTATTCATTTCCTTTGTCAAGTAGGCATATTAGAATACTTTTTAGTTAATTATAGTTAATTAATCTAGCTTTATAGAAACTTTTTAAAAAAAAAAAAACAAATGCCAATAACGAAAGAGATTGCTCCTTCAATATTCCTTATATTCTCTTGAATATGTCGCAGTAATATGATGTATTATTTGAATTGCTGAAGCGTCAGAGACTTTTCTTACTTTTTCAGTGAAGTAAATTATTGATTTATATAAAAGGACTTGAATTGGCATAACAAGATAAACAGTTCCTTAGTATTTTGCTTTATTCTCTTCTGTTTTTCTTTTTATGTGTGTGCCCTTTTCGTTCTTACCTTTACGGAATATGCTTTGTGGACTTGCAAATTTTTAAATATTTATATCCTGTTTCTAAGTATTTCAAAATTATTGAGAAGAACAAGTCAGATTGAAGAACTCTGACTATGGTACACATAATTGTTTAGTCATGCATTTAATAAGGTTAAAAAATTGATTGATGTCTGACCCGTGGGTTTTTGCAGGAAAAACTAAAAATTAATAAAGCAATTCCGAAATTAAAGAATGTTTGCATGCATGTAAGTGTGTATGAAGAAGAAGAAGATACATGCATTATATTATCTCATGAGTACATGTGTGTTCATATTTCCTTTGGAATATCATGTGTTCATATTTCCTCTTGAATATCATTACCTTTGTTTTGATAGGTAGTATGTTTAGTGGTTAGGAAGGTGTAAGTGCTAAATTCCACACTTGTAAATTATGGTATCCTCAAAAGTGAAGTAAATATGACTCAAATTCAAATTTAAATCTTTAATTTACCTATACTTACCATCAATTTTAATCGGGACTAAATTTAGAACATCTTCCTATCGATTAAGATTTCTTGAGAACATAACTCTTAGTTATTATAAAAAAAAATATAGAAAAAAGATGCTTAATTATTGTTGAAAAAAATCAATCAATGATGTAAACTTTTACTGTTGTAGAATATTGGCAAAGTTGATCAAACCCTTTCATTTAATTAACGATGTGGTATTCTTAACGATGTGGTATTCTCTTATTTTTATTGTTCCTGATAAATCTTCTTTGTTACTTTTAATATTCGATATTAGAAAAAAGTCATTTTGTAAAATCAACGAAAAGATTTTCGAGACCGCACGATGCACGGGCAAGTTATCTAGTATTTTTATAAAATGGTTGCACCAGCTCTGTGCAAACAAGCTTACCCACAATTTTCTATGAATTGATAAATAACCTGGTATAGGAAAATAGATATTATCAATGGAGAATGGACAACGATTTTGCGAAGAAATTGAGTCATCTTTGCTCCTATAATAAAATTAACCTTATATCTCTATAATGTTCTGCGCTCTCAACAAACTCATAACATTTTTCGTTTTCTCACATTTAAATATATTTTTCCACTACAGCAATTTAATAACAGAAGTTGAAAATAACAAAGAAAAAAGTAATTAGTTTAATTCCCCATGATATATTCCTTTTAAAAAAGGGATGATTACAGAAATATACCGTCCTAGACAGTAATTTTTTTAAAACATAATATACAAATTCCAATCAATCACATAAACTAGGATTTTTGAAATATTTTTTCCCCTAACTTCTCCACAAAACCTAGTCCTCATTGTCCCCTCCCATGCTGCCTCTATCATCACCCTGTCACCAATCACCAGATTTTTTTTGAAAAAAAATTTAATCTAAAAAGTGAAACACAGACATATACATATTGAAAACTTCTGGAATTTTTTGTTTGAAACTACATATAACCAAACATGCACATACATACACATATACATATTTACAAATTGTGCTACACCTACATAAATATATGACTAACCTACACATACAAATAAAAGATTAGACATAAAGATATGTATGCTGAACATACAAGGTGTATGGGCCTAAATCAGTTTAGGTACATAAATAGAATTTGGATTCGGATACAAGCAGTTCTTCGTATCAAAGTAGGAATAATACGCGAAAAAGATGTAAAAACAAGAGAATAAACTGTATTGCAATATACGAATGTGATTACAAATTTGGGCAGCGTTTCAGTACAAATTTCTGGATGCCTATAGTACAAAATGAACTTCTATTTATAGGCCTAAGGGCCTTGCCCACGTTCTCCATCATCAGCAAGTGCATTCCCCACGATCTGAACAGCAATATGGAGAAGTTAGTGGGGCAAAGTAGTGGGCTGCAAAGCCGCTGGAACCGAGGTGGTAACCGAAGCCTTGTCTCAGGGCTTCGGTCGTCTGACCTTACTGTTCGGGTAGGATGGCATGTCCCCAAAGCCCGAAGTTTAAATTGTCTTCGGTCATGCTGTTGGAAACTGACTTCGGTGACTCAATCATGAGATTAGTTACTTCTCTTCGGAGCATCAGCTCATTTTCCCTTCGGTCTACCATCTCGAGGTGTTGACCGAAGGCGACAATTTTCACCCAATACAGATAGTCCCCCCACTCCTCAGTAGACGTCGAAGTCGCCGAGGAGTGGAATGAATTTAAGCGGGAAATCGACGTGGCAAAACCCTATCCACGAATTTCAAAAGTCGCACATCTATCGGGTCGCCGTTCCGCATTACGTGGCGGCTTTTGATACTTCTCCGAACGGTCACGCCGTCTTTTTGTTTTTCTCCAACGTTTCAGTCATCATTAGCTTTTCCCACTTGCACGTGTGCAAACACTATAAATACTTCACTTTCGCCTTCCCTCTCTTCACTTGAAACTTTGCATCAGAAGAAAAACAGAGAGCTTTTAGAATTGCTATTGCATCAACTACTTGCTGCATTTAAACTCTGTTTCTCGCTTTTTCACTCTTTGACTGTCATCATGTCTGCTACTGTCTCCGCTACTAACTCTGGCCATGGCTCAAGCGACTCTGGCGAAAGAGCAGAGCGTTTTACTGCCATGGCTATGAACGATGAAGCTATAGTGTCTGTGCCACCATTGCAGGTGGTTGAAGCGAGTGGTGGTGGTGAGGCCACGTCTGCTGCCCCCGCTCCTAAGAGGCGGAAGGAGAGGGCTGGCCGTGATAGAGCCGAAATGAGTCCATATGCAGGACATGACATAGGCGATGACGATCGCGAGGGAGATGGAGGTGACGTCGGAGGCGATGACGTCACCAGTGCCAAGGAGGTGGGCGGCTCGGTAGGCGTCGCGAGGCGAGTGGGACAAGTGATCCCAGAGGCGAGACCGAGGTGGGGCCGTCAAAGAAATCAAAGAGGAAAATTCCCCTCGAGGTTGAGATCGACCCTCGTTTGGTGATTCCTTCTAGTTTCAACAACGACAAGGATCTAAAGGTTCACGCTCAATCAGACGCCCAAAAGGGGAAAAAGAGGAATATTCTCGTCCACATCACACCAAGTATCATAACCGAAGAGAGGCTTGAATCGGTTCGGGCTGATTGTCGCTGGGGGCCCGCTGTGGAGATTAGGATTCCCGCGCCTGGCTCGGCGGTGTCTACGCATGTTGAAGGGTATTCTTCGGTCTTCACGTACCCTTTCACCATAGGGTTCAACTTGCCAGTACATCCCATCCTCGATGTATTTTGCAGATCTTACAATCTCTGCCTAGCCCAACTTGGGCCCGGGGTTTGGAGGGTTGTCCAAGCCCTCGAGTACTTGAGTAACAAGGCTGGTTTGCCTTTCACTTTTCAACATTTAATTTCACTTTATTATCCTTACTTTCCCAAAGCCGGGGTAGTTGCTCTTCTGCCTCGGAGTTCTTACGCTATTTTGAGTAAGAGCGAAGACCACGGGGATCGAGGTTGGAACGATCGATACGTGCTCATCCCCACGAGGTTGTTGTCAACCGAACCTGGCTTTCCCGAAGTATGGAATGCCCAGCGTAAGTGCCCGCTTCCGCTCTTCCCTCGGTTTTTGAGTTTTCATAACTGTTGCTCACCCTTTCATCTTTGGTTTGCAGCTGAAAAAGTCCAAGTTAACCCACCAAGGAATTTGCTCGAGTGGGTCACCGAGGCAATGCAAATGAAGACGCGCCCCGAGCGGTAATGGATGGTGTTGGCCGGTTTGGAAGAGAACCGATGGGCGTGCAAGAGGCATGGTGAGTCGTTGACGGCTTCGGTCCCTTGGACTCGCTTCGGGCTATTGGGTTCTAATTCTCTTGGTTTGATATATTCGTGCAGGTCTTCCAAGCAAGGCTATGAGAGACGCCGACGAGGAGGAAGAAGCAGAGATGGACGTCGAGGGGGGGGGGGGGGGAAGAGGAAAGAGGCAAGAAGGAGAAGAAAAAGAAAGAGAGGACAATGCTCAACATTGCTGAGGGCGTTGCCCACATGGCGACCCTGGCAAAGCGGCTCATCGATGACAAAGCTAAGGGTTTATCTAGCCCGGGGACCTCACAAGGTGAAGAAGTTTTTTTTGGGTCGGTTTTCTTGCATTTCCACCACCACACACACTTATGTAAACAAGTTGCTTCCCTTCCTTCCCCAGGTGCTAAAAGGAAGAGGGTCACCTCGAAGCGGGCGACCAAAGCGAAAGGTCCTCGGGTAGAAGAGGTTGTTGCTCATGCTGCCGAAGCGATGACCACAAAGCGCGGGGGACTTGTCGATGTACCCAGCGATGAAGAGCTCCCCCCTTTGGTCCCCGAGGAGAGGCCAGATCTAGCCTCCGAGTCCGTTCCCGAAGCGAGGCCTGAAGTTGGTGGGACGACCGAGGTCATACATGTGGATGAGTCGGATCAAGAGGCGGCAAAGCAAAAAGGCAAGGCTAAGGTGGGTGAAGGCCTGATCAAAAGCACGGTTAAAGCTTCTCGAGCCTCGCCGAAGCCTACCAACATTGCACCTCGGGCTTTGGAGATATATCCCGATGCTAACTTGCTAGATGCTACGAAAGAGGATATCATGTCCCTTGATGGCTTGCTTGGCCCCGCCGAAGCTCATGCCCTTCGGAACCTCAGCCCTATGAGTTTGATGGGCGTCTCCGCAGCTTCAGCTCTTCGGGTAAGTTTAAGTTTGCATTTTATATGGTTGACCTCACTATTGTGCGGGTTCTGACATCGTGTTTCAAACGCAGAGTTTGGTCCTTGCGCTGCAATCTGTTCACCTTGAGCGCGACCGAGGTAAAGAGCTCCAAGCAGCTGCCGCCGCTTGGGATGATCAGAAGAAGGTTCTCAAGGGGCAGGTTGCCGAGCTAGAGACTCGATTCACAATTCTGAACAATGAGCTAGAACGCGCTAATGAGGCCTCGGCGAAAGCTGAGGCTGACCTTCGTGTAGCTGTGGAGTCTGCTGAAGCTCGTGTCCAAGCTGCGACAAGTGAATTTACTGCTGAACGCTCGAGGTTGAGCCTTGAAAATGCCCGTCTTGAGGCCGAACTGTTCAGGGCCAAGACCGAGGTGCTTGAAGCGGGGGAAAAGTATCGTAGCAAGCTTGGGGAGTATAATGCTAAACTCGTTGAGCTGCAAAGCCAAGTGGATGAAGTGCGAGCCCTTCGGGGCAAAGTATCCAAGCTCGAAGGCAGAATCGCTTACCTCAATGAGCGAGCCGAGGTTAGGGCAACAAGGGCCAAGTTTGAAGAAACATGGGCCATTGTCAAAACCAGGCTTGGCGCACTCGAACAGGTCCAGGGCGGGGAGATCGTGCTTGAGGACGAAATTGTCAAAGCAAGGGAAGCTGCTGCCGAGGCCCAGAGGATTGTGGATGAACTCCCTTCGAGTGAAGGATCAGATGACGAAGGCGATAGCGCCGAAGAGGGCAGTGGAGATGCCGATGGGGCGTAGCCTTCATATTTTGCAAATACTTTATTTTCCCTTTGTTTTTGGGGCCTTCGTGCCTTTTTTGGACATTAGCCTTCGGGCTTTCATGCTTATGTTTTGGACCCTCAGGTCATATTTTGGATGTAAATAATCCCAGCCTTCGGGCTTTTAATGAAAGACTTTGCTTTGTGAATTTCGTGTGTTGATTTTTCATATATATCGAACACTTTTGGAAATAAATGATATGCTTGCAAGACTTAGACTAAATTCAATCGATGCAAACTTAGGACGACGTCTCGCCCTCGAGTCGATGCATTGTGCAGCTTCGGTGTGCAAGGTTTATATAGGTAAAGTGAATAGAATCTAAAGTCACTTTATATAAGTGGAAACAAAGTCGTTTTATTGATATCCACGAGCCCGAAAAGGGCTGTTTACATGAAACCAAGTCGAAACGGACCTTGGGTAGAAAAAATAAATTTTCAATAAAAGCAAATTGATCGCACGCCGCTATCGGGCTAATTACAATGTACTAAATCTAATCCTCGGGCACGAGTCCCCGGTTGTCGGATAGATAAGCTTCGGTTGGGAGGCTCGATGTCGACCTTGTTATCAACCCTTCTCTCTCCCCCCCCCCCCAGTGTTCGGTTCTGAATCTTAGTGAAGATCCGAGCACTGGAAACGGTTCGGTTCGCTTCCTGAAAAGGTCAAGCAAAACGATGGAACGGGGAGCAAGTTAGCACATTTTTTATAAATGCCATGGGAGCGTCATTCGGCTCGGGGCTTTTTAATTGGAAAAGAACTAAAAGATATTTACCTCGACTAAAAATAGTATCGCTTCAGATGGGAGATGTTCCAATTCAGAGGTTCGGGTTCTCCTTGGAGAGACTCGATTTGGTAAGAGCCTTTTCCAACGATTGCTTTAACTCTATAGGGTCCTTCCCAATTTGCAATAAGCTTTCCCCCGTTGTCCTCCTTCGTTGATTGGTTCACAGTTTTCAGCACATAATCCCCAACCTTGAAATCTCTAAATTTAGCTTTCCTGTTGAGGTAAGCCTCGATCTGCCTTTTTTGGGCAACAAGCCGAACCAAAGCTAATTCCCTCTTCTCTTCGAGCAAATCTAGCTCAATGCGCATTGCCTCTTGGTTGGCGTCTTCGGCTGTATGAGCGTACCGAAGACTTGGTTCGCCCACTTCTACGGGGATGAGAGAGTCCATGCCATAGGCTAGTGAGAAAGGAGTTTCCCCGGTGCTGTTCTTCTCTGTTGTTCGCATGGCCCATAATACCCCGGGAAACTCCTCGGGCCAAGGACCTTTCTTCTCGTCGAGTCTTTTCTTCAAATTTTCAATTATGATCCTGTTTGAAGACTCAGCTTGGCCATTAGCACTTGGGTGATAGGGAGTCGAGGCAATTCTTTTGATTCCCTATTGCTTGAAGAAATCGGTGATGGCTGCCCCCATGAACTGTTTACCGTTGTCACAAGCAATTTCTCTTGGGACGCCGAACCTATAGATGATATTCTTTCTGATGAAGTCAATTACTTGCTTTTGCTTTACTTCGGTGAGAGCCGCCGCTTCCACCCATTTTGTAAACTAATCGGTCAACACTAAGATGAAACGAACAGCACCTTTCCCTTAAGGCAATGGTCCCACGACATCCATTCCCTATTTCATGAAGGGCCATGGTGACACCACCGAATGAAGAGGCTCGGCCTGTTGGTGGATCATCCGCCCGTGGCGTTGGCATTTATCACATTTTTGCCCGAAGGCTTTCACATCGGCGCTTATTGTGGGCCAATAATACCCAGCTCTTAACAACTTACGCACTAGGGATTTTCCCCCCGAGTGCTTGCCACATTCACCCTCGTGTACTTCAGCCATCACGTACCTTGCCTCCTCGGGGCCCAAGCATTGGCCATCGGGCCGCAGTACAACCTTTTGTACAAATTGCCTTCGATCAAGTGATACGAGGCTGCTTGAGTCCTCAGCTTCCTTGCTTCTTTTCTATCTTGGGGGACAGTCCCCGAGTCGAAGTAGGAGATGAATTTACTTCGCCAATCCCAACGGTTATCCACGGAGTTAACTTGTAATTTCATCTCTCTCATTTGTGCCGATAGCAATCGAACCACTGAGTCAGTCCCCGAGTGGGTTTCATCGATCGCCGAACCAAGATTCGCCAAGGCGTCAGCCTCGGTATTCTCCTCCCGAGGCACTTGTTTAACTTGCCATTCTTGGAATTGTGCTAAGATCCTTTGTGCTCGGTCCAAGTATAGCTGCATTCTGGGCTCTCGAGCCGTATAATCACCGAGGATCTGGTTGACCACCAATTGTGAATCACACCTTAGTTCGATTCTTTCAACTCCTATTTCTTTAGCTAACTCCAAACCTGCTAGAGCTGCTTCATATTCCGCTTCGTTGTTGGTCACTTTTTTGAACCGAACCGAATGCCTGACCTTTTCCCCGGTGGGTGCCCTCAATACAATGCCTAACCCCGAAACTTTGGAGTTTGTTGCCCCATCGGTGTATAGTACCCACAGTCCCGAAGGGGATCCCTTTGCCATGGAGTTTTCCTTTTCCGCCTCGGGCAAAATTTCGATGCTAAAATCAGCCACGAAGTCTGCCAAGACTTGGGACTTAATGGCAGTTCGAGGTTGATAAGTAATGTCATACTCACTTAGCTCAACCGCCCATTTGGATAACCTCCCCGACAACTCTGGTTTGTGCAATATATTTCTCAAGGGGAAAGTTGAAACTACTGCTATTGGGTGACATTGAAAATAGGGCCGTAGTTTTCGAGCAGTAATGAGTAAAGCAAGCGCTAATTTTTCCAAGTGTGGGTACCTGGTTTCAGCATCGAGGAGTGTCTTGCTCACATAATAGATGGGCTGCTGCTTGCCGTCTTCCTCCCGAACCAGCACTGCACTTACTGACACTTCGGACACCGCCAAATATACCAGCAATGTCTCTCCTTCCTTTGGCTTGGCAAGCAACGGTGCGTTAGCCAAATATTGTTTCAAATCTTTCAACGCCTGTTTGCACTTCGGTGTCCACTCGAAGTGATTGTTTTTTCTCAAAATGGAGAAGAACTTGTGGCATCGCTCCCAGGACCTTGAGATAAAGTGACTCAAGGCAGCGACTCGGCCAGTCAAGCGTTGAACTTCCTTTACCCCGGTTAGCTCCTCGGGGATTTCTTCAATAGCTCTGATTTTATCTGGGTTGGCTTCGATTCCTCGTTCGGAGACAATAAAACCCAAGAACTTGCCTGATCCTACGCCGAAGGCGCACTTCTCAGGGTTATATTTCATACCATATTGCCTCAATATAGCAAAAGCTTCCCTCAGATGATTCAAATGATCCTCCATTTGGATCGATTTGATGAGCATATCGTCTATGTAGACCTCCATAGACTTCCCAATGTACTCCTTAAACATGCGACACACTAGCCTTTGATATGTCGCCCCGGCGTTCTTCAGACCGAAGAGCATCACTTTGTAACAGAAGGTACCTCAGTCTGTGATGAACGAGGTCTTCTCTTCGTCCTTCGGGTCCATGAGAATTTGGTTATACCCTGAATATGCATCTAGGAAAGTTAATAGTTTATGTCCAGCCGTGGAGTCTATTAACCTGTCAATTTGTGGTAGTGGATAGGAATCTTTGGGGCAAGCTTTGTTTAGGTCAGTGTAATCTACGCACATTCTCTACTTGCCATTCTTCTTCGGTACAACCACAACATTGGCCAGCCACTCGGGGTATTTCACTTCTCTGATGAAGCCATTCTCTTGCAATTTGGCGGTCTCGTTCTCGATCGCCTTCTTTTTTACCCCGTAGTGAGGTCTTTTCTTCTGCTTCACCGGGGTAAATTTTGGGTCTACATTCAGTTTGTGGGTCATGATCTCCGGATCGATACCCGTCATGTCTGAATGTGACCAGGCAAAACAATCATGGTTGGACTTCAAAACTTCTATAATTGCCTTTTTCGACTCCGGGTCCAACTCCAAGCCGACAAACACTTTCCTATCGGGGAAATCTTTCAATAGAGTGAAAGATTACAACTCTTTAATAGTCGAGTCCTCGGCCTTTTGCTTCCGAGGCTCTTGAATACAAGCCGGAATCTTTTCGACTTCTCCTCGGGTGTCCTCCCCGCTTGACCCCGAATCCAGTCGTTGCTATTGTTTTGGCCCAACCGGGGCGACTCCACTTTTTAGCGCAACCGAATAGCACTCCCTTGCTACTCGTTGCTCCCCCTTGATTGATCGAACCCCCCAAGGTGTAGGGAATTTAATCACTTGATGTAGAGTGGAAGGGACAGCCTCCATGGAGTGGATCCATGGTCTTCCGAGGATCACATTGTAAGCTAGAACCTCGGGCATAACTTGGAACAGTGTTTCTTTGGTAATCCCCTCGGCGAATGTTTTGAGTGTGATCTCACCCAATGTCTTCTCCGTGGAGTTGTTGAAGCCAGCTAACACTGTTGACTTGGGAACAACTTCACCCTTCAGCCACAACTTCTTAACAGCCCCGTAGCTAATTATGTTAACTGAGCTACCAGGGTCGATCAAGACTCTTTTGATGTCAGAGTCATTGATCCTCAACATGATAACTAGAGCGTCGTGATGAGGGAACATCATCCCATCACAGTCATCGTCGTCGAAGACAATATCATTGCCCGAGTCTCCAACTCGGGTCCTTTTCTCCACGGTGATGGAGAGCTTAGCGAACTTTTTGGCTGCGGCGAAGTTCACGCCGTTCACTTCTGACCCCCCGGTTATAACATTTACCACTCTCTCCGGGGGTGGAGCTCGAGGTGGTTGTCCCTCACCTCGGTTCTTGGAAAAGTTGTCTTTCCCCTTATCAGTGAGGAAGTCGGCCAAGACTCCCTTCTTCAGTAGGTGGGCTACCTCGAGGCGCAAAGCTTTGCAGTCCTCGGTTCTGTGGCCATAATCTGCGTGGACTCACAATGCAGATTGTGGTCTCTTTTGTCTGCCGGGGTCCTCATATCTTTGGGAACCCTTACCCCGGCTGTCCCCTTGACAACATTGACCAGCTCCGAGGCTGATATGTTGAAGTTATAATCTTGGATCCGAGGAAGATCCTTTCTAGGGACCGAAGTGGAGCTCGAGGGGTTTCTTTGGTTCATGTTAGGTTGAACCTTCCCCCCGAGCCTTTGGCTTATATGAGAGGCTGGGTATGAGTTACCGAGGGTGCTTCCCAACCTTTGGCTAACATGCTGCCTCGTCGAAGTGTAAGGTTCGTACCTCCCCTTCGAATTATTTCGTGGTGCCTCGGCGATCTGAAGATTCGCCTCGGTTATGTTGTTGATAACCTCGGTTCTTAAACTCAGCTTCCTCCAATCTGATTTTGGAGTAAGTGCGTCTATGCAGATCCTCCCACGTCAGGACCTGATATTGTTGTAATTCTTTACGCAATTCAGCGGCAGCGCCAGAATTGCGGCTGTTGATACCCTTTTCAAATGCCATGATGGCCAAGGTATCATCCATCCGAGGCAACTCTATGCGTTCAGCGTGGAATCGCTCAAGAAACTCTTTAAGTGGCTCTCCGGGCCGCTGCTTCACCTCACATATATCCTCCTTCCTCTGGAGGATCTTTTGCGCCCCGGTGTGAGCCTTGACAAAGGCGCTGGACATCTCCTTAAACGAGGAGATTGACCCCGCTGGCAAACACAAATACCACCGAAGAGCTCCCTTCTCCAACGACCGACCAAACTTCTTTAAGAACATCGATTCGAGCTGTGTAGCTGTCAAGTCGTTGCTTTTTACCATGGCCATATATTCCCTTATGTGCTCCTTGGGATCAGTTGTCCCATCATATTTCTTCAGGAATGTAAGTTTGAAGCCCGAGGGAGTTGGGGCTGGAGCCGCTTCGGGCTTATAGGGTTGCTCCCTATATTGATCGATGTCGAGGTCATCCTCCTCCTTCGTTATCCCTGGCAGGCCTTCGAGGCGCTTTTCCACGCGCGCCTCAATGTGAGCCTCGATTTCTCTACTCATTCTTTCAACGTCGACCGAGGACGTTGTTTCCGCCATAGTGGGAAACGTCCCGAAGTGTGGCGTGGCAGTTGGGTTGTTCCCCGAGCCCCCAGACGTGGCCCCGTTGTGAGGTCCCCCTGTTATCGCGCCCGGAGGAACGAAGGGCGGGATGCCTCCACCAGGAGCCGAAGGCTGGGCACTGTTTGGGGTAGCGCTATTCCTCACTTCCAGTGAAGCGCGAAATTCGGCATTGATACTAGCTTGCACATCCTGTTTACTTTGGAGAGCTCTTAGCGTGGTGACAACATACATTTGGAATTCTTCAGTTGTCATTGGGGCGAAGGGTTGTTGGTTCAGCGGAACGTCAACCCGATCGTTATTGTTACCATTGTTATCGTTATCAGCCATATCGTTGAGTCACAAGCTTTTGACAAAGAACGGATTTGGAACTTTGGAACAAAGCGTTACTGCTTATATCCCCACAGACAGCGCCAATTTGTATGGGCCTAAATCAGTTTAGGTACACAAATAGAATTTGGATTCGGATACAAGCAGTTCTTCGTATCAAAGTAGGAATAATACGCGAAAAAGATGTAAAAACGAGAGAATAAACTGTATTGCAATATACGAATGTGATTACAAATTTGGGCAGCGTTTCAGTACAAATTTCTGGATGTCTATAGTACAAAATGAACTTCTATTTATAGGCCTAAGGGCCTTGCCCACATTCTCCATCATCAGCAAGTGCATTCCCCACGATCTGAACAGCAATATGGAGAAGTTAGTAGGGCAAAGTAGTGGGCTGCAAAGCCGCTGGAACCGAGGTAGTAACCGAAGCCTTGTCTCAGGGCTTCGGTCGTCTGACCTTACTGTTCGGGTAGGATGGCATGTCACCAAAGCCCAAAGTCTAACTTGTCTTCGGTCATGCTGTTGGAAACTGACTTCGGTGACTCAATCACGAGATTAGTTACTTCTCTTCGGAGCATCAGCTCGTTTTCCCTTCGGTCTACCATCTCGAGGTGTTGACCGAAGGCGACAATTTTCACCCAATACACAAGGATATGCAAAAATATATAAAAAGAAAACACACTATGCCACAATAGACATATAAATACTCAACAATACAAGAATATATATGTATTAGCTGCACCTAGACACACACACATACAAAAAATACAAAAAGTCACACACATACACATATACAAATGAAAATACAAAAATATACACAACACATACACATATACATAAAATATACAAACCACCACACCATCACCACAAAACACAACAACCACCGACACTAACCACCATAACCATCACTAATAGCACATAGAACACCCAAAAGATTAAATAAAATAACGAGAAGAAGATAGCAGATCGATCGGAACCAACAACAGATCCGGCAATAGCAGTTGCCCTAAAAGTAGGGAGGAGGCAGGTGGCAGGAGCAGGCAGAGAGAAGGGGGGAGGTGGAGGAGGAGGGAGGGGAAGAAAGAGAGGGAGAGATTAGGTTATAGAGAGGAAGAAACATCTAAAATGATACTGTAATAAAATATAAAATTAATTATATTTTATAATTTCTTAAAAGTGTCTATATAATGGGTAATAAAAATCCCTTAAATAACTAAAAGGGTAAAAATCTCTTTGAAAAATTAGGGTCTGCCAATTGGTTGAATGATGGGGGGGGGGGGGGTGGATATTTCTAGATGGATGTATGTTGGGTGGTCTTCTGAGTGCCTAATGTTTAACTTTAGCCCCGATGGAAAGAAAAAATAGCCTTACCGGTGATCCTCCAAGATAGGCCAGCACTTTTTTAAATCTGCCTAGAAATGCCTCCAAGTTTCTTGCGCAAAGGCTAAACAGTGGCATTGACATAGCCTATTTGTGCAAATTCTCCCTCTTTCCATATAGCATCTTTTACAAAAATATACAAATTTTACCACTTAATTATATAAAAAATAGGAATACTTTTCAAATTACAAATCATAGCATTATTTTCCATAACACAAATATAAACTCTAATCCACCACCTACCTCAAAAACCAACCAACACCTCCTGCCCTAATATCACCTTCCCCCCTGACTCTCATACGACCCCACCCCCCAACTCCCACCCCACCCATTCCAAAACTCCCCTAACCACGCTATCGGCGGTGCTACAAACCCCGTTTCCTCTTCCCCGTTCATGCCTTTCAATCTCCGCCCACATGTCACCAAACCCACCAATCATAAACCACCTGTCGTCCCTTCCATTCGGCTCCTACCCCTTTTCTGTTACCCGTTTCATCAAATATTCCTCCGAAACTTAACAACGGGGGAGGAATTCGTGAAATCAGTTGAATATGGTATCTGGTTATCAAAATTGATATATTTCGAAAAAGACAGGCGGTGACGTTGCCGAAGCCAATCACGACGATGGAGAAGGCATCGTTGAGTTACCTGCCGGAGTCGCCAATAATGTGCGTCGTTGTTGGTGATCCGGGTATTGTTGATAACCCGGATAATCCAAGTTACCAGCCTCACGGAGAAATCCAAGTATTATGGGATTGGGATCGGTTGGGCCTTTTCTTCTTTATTTTCCTTTTGATTTTGAAATATTTTTGGAAAAATGTGGTCTCACTTTGGTCTGATTCTGTTAAGAAGTAAACGAAAATCAATATAATGTAGTAATATGTTCAAATTGTAATGATTTGATGGCTAGTTAATAATCAAATGAAGTTAAAAATTTAATACAATGTAATGAAACAGCCTGAACACTATGGAAACATACTGAAACAACTGTTGAAACAGTCTTAAACAGCATTGAAACTGTCTGCTACAGTGTTGAAACAATATGAAATAGTTTGAAACGGCGTTGAAACAATATGATACAGTCTGAAACATCGTTGAAATAATCTGACACAATGATTAAAACATTCTGGTAAGGTCTGAAGTATCGTTGAAACAATATGATACAGTTTGATACGGTCTGAAACGACGTTGAAATAGTATGATACATTCTGAAACATCGTTGAAATAATCTGAAACAGCGGTTGAAACTGTTTGATACAGTCTGAAACAGTGCCGAAACATCATAGATGCAGTGAGATACATGTTGATACGGAGTGAAAACAGTGCATATACAGTGAGATACGGCACTCAAACAACGCAGATACAGTGCTGAAACGATGCAGAAACAGCGCAGATACAATACTGAAACGATGCAGAAACAGTTTGAAACAGCACAGATCCAGTGCCGAAACGATGCAGAAACAGTTAGATACATTAAAATTGGGAGAAATAGTGGGAGAAAAAGTGAAATTTGGAGAAATGGGAGGATTAAACGTGAAATTGGGAAAAATGGTGGGAGAAAAAATGAAATTGAGAGAAATGGGAGGAGGAAAAGTGATATTGAGGGAAATAGGAAGAAGAATAAAAGGGATTGCTATGTTTTGCTATGTATTGTAATTAACTTTTTTTTTCCTCTATAATAAATAATTTTCCAAAAATATTGCTATATTTTATAAATAATTTCTAAAACTTGCACTTTTATGTTAAAAAATCCTCACATATCCTCATTGAACGGCAGGTAGAGAGACACCAGAATGTCCCTTTTGTTTCTCTTTTGCCAACAATAGTATAACTCGTATATTAAGAGACCACCAACAAAAGAATATTAGAGTACATTATTACAT
This sequence comes from Petunia axillaris subsp. axillaris, assembly GCA_029990575.1. NCBI lineage: Eukaryota > Viridiplantae > Streptophyta > Magnoliopsida > Solanales > Solanaceae > Petunia > Petunia axillaris. The sequence goes on from JARKNS010000004.1 coordinate 135,964,520, forward strand.
GAGCCAAAGGCGTTAGAGTACATTATTACATGAGCCAAAGGCGCAGAAACTCAAATACACTATTACTCAATCTTGTCACAGACATTGTTTACTTCCTCTCAATTGCTTCAAGCAGTTTTCTGTTGAAGCAAGAAAGAGCGACATCCCTTAAAAACTAGGGAAAGAGGTATGATGATATAATATGTGAGGATTTCAAGTAAAAGAACTGTACAAAGTGGTACAATTTTCCTTCTCTATTCTTATTGTTATGTCTAAGTTACAAACAACATTGAGCTACCTAAGGTTGAGATTGATGATCCTCAAAGTTAATTATGCATTTGAACGTATAGGCATATATACATCATGATTCCCTCTACAAATAGTAACTAAGAAGGAGATCCTGATGCCCTCTTCAAAACGAGGTGGATTTCTGGAAACCTCTCATTTCCTTGCCAAATAAAAAGGTTAGTAAAAATCATGTCTCTTGAGGGCCGTCAAATGACTGCGTCTTCCTCAAATTCCAGTGAAGACCCTCATGGATGCTACGTAAAAAGTCACTGGTAGAATCAGCTTGACATGCAGTTGGCACTGGCCAAGGAGCCATGCTACATACAAGTGCATCCCCTGGTGCCAACTTTTTCCGGTCCTTCCCATCAAATGACGCCCATGCATGACCTCTGCTGTTGAAAGGTACTTGTACTCGGACTGTCACATGCTCGGGCAAAATAAGAGGACGAAAGGATAACGAATGTGGGCATATGGGTGTAAAGAGGATGCCAGGAACCTGCAATTTGATAAGAACACTAAAGCTGCTAAGCTTATGACCAACTCAGACTTCAAATAGGTGAGACAAGAACTCTATCTACAGTCCATCTCATATTCAAAATCCTAAAAGCACGGAGTAATAGTTTGCAACATGTTTTAAGTTTTAAATATTGGCATTAAATCATACGAAATATGGTTTTGGTTTTATCCAATTCCCTTGAAGTTCTTCGACTTGCAAAAACATTAAACAGAAAAGTACTCTGATCATCTTTCCTCAGAACACTATGTTTCAATGAGCAGTTGCTGGACTTTTTTGGTTTGGAGGGGAAAGGGGGGAAAGTTTTGATTTTGGTTTGAATTGCTTAAAAGTTGATCATGGAAAACAGAAAGAAAGCAAACAGAAATTACGTGAGGAAGAACAAGCAGCATGTGATGTAATTTGTCGTGAAGCCTTAAGTTGCATTATAATAACTATCAGACTCTCGTTAACTTATAACACCCGTAATTAATATTTACTAACAGCAGCTTATTAGACCAAAGCATGCCAGAATGAGATAAAAGTGTAGTAAAATTATACAAGTGGTGACTCTGAGAGGACGTACCTGAGGATGGACCATTGACCCTCCAGCTGCAAGAGAATATGCAGTGCTTCCAGATGTCGTCGATAAAATTAAACCATCTCCTTGTACACAGGTAACAAAAGAATTATCGCAATAGCATTCTAGATTTGTTAGGAACGATGAAATCCCACGATCAATTGTGACTTCATTAAGAACAAGTATAGGCTCTTCAGTCTCCAGATCACTTTTAGCTGCATCTCTAATCACATGGCACTGGAGACGATGTCTCAGTGTGATGCTTATGGGACCACGAAGAATTGAATTAAGATATTCCTTGTAATGCTCACTATCTGGAAAGTGTTAAAGGTAACCAGAGAAAAGTAATCATCATGTCAATAGAAGTTACCGTCTTCTGTGTTGTATGTTTTACAGACAGGTTTATAATGATTGAAGATGTTCTGTTTTATTTCTCTCCGTTGGCATGCATTGATGTAATTAAGTGGCTACATTGTAGCCTCTCACTGAATTTCATTAAAATAGAGAAACTATGTATGATGAAGAAGCTTTTGAAGGAAATAATAAGGATACAAAACGGGGTCATGAAGCCAAGAGAACCTAAAGAAAACGGAACAACAGGAGGAACTGGGCCTTTGAACATCGATGCTGCCTGCAATATGAAACATTTTTCAATTTCATTTGTTAATCCCCCGCCATGAAGCATTGATCAGACCACTTGGTGGACGATAAACCAAATACTTTTAGCTCAAAAAGACAAAACTAGCATACATACCCAAAGGACGGTTCCATCCCCACCCAGAGTTACAACAAGATCAACTTTTGTGTGGAGAAACAGAATTTCCTTGTCTGTCACAAACAAGAAGTTGCTTTAGCATTAATTTGTCCAAACCAATAACACAAAAGACGAAGACATTACTACTAATTTAAGTTCTCATCTATAACACCACTAGAGACTACCAGTGCTCATTTGTACTTGAAATTGGTTTAAAAGGGGTTAATGAAACGAAGAAATCTCTTAACCTCAGCCATTTAGGTACAACAGGGGTTTCCTGTAATTCCAACTTTAGTCATATGTATCAAGGTCTAATTATGTACAACTCAGGACATGTAATCAACTCTTACACAATCAAACATAGAAGCTGTAGCATTCTTCCTCAAGTACTACTAATATAGAACAATACTATCAATTGATACAAGGTTGAGCTTTAAATGCCAGATCAAGATACAAATACAATTTGACTATCTCTGGCTAAGTAAAAACTAGAAATGATATGGGAGCAACCAATATAGGAAACAGCAGACCGGTCATACAGGTTGACGCATATTTCATGATTATGACAAAGAGTTATCCGATACTAAAGTAGTAAACTTAGTCCTTACATACACAGAGATGTTATATTGAACTAATTCTCCAAACTTCACTAGTCATTGCAGTTGAGACTCGCAAACTTACAAATACAAGCAGATAAGATTAACAAAAAAGGTTGCTTGCATTAAGATAACAATAGGATTAAAATGACCAGGCATTTTAAATTGTGTATCGAAAAAGAATCATCAGTAAAATAATTTCCTCTGCAGCAATTTCAAAATAAATAAATATCATATGCAGAAATTATCCATACACTAAGAGCCTAAACTGAGAAAAAAAATGTAATGAACCAAGAGTCGAAGATATGTCCATATAACAGAAACTATGTGAAGATTCGAAGAGATAGTTTTCTCCGCTTATTTTGCAGAAGTGAAAAGTTTTACCACTCACCATTTTCCCATGTTTGTACAAAATGGTAATATGATGACTCTGCTAAGAGTTCATTGCGCACCCGAGGTTCCACAAAAATGTTTAAGGTTTTTTGCTCTTTTAGCCATCTGGAGAAGAAAGTAGATTTATAAGCATCTATAAAATTCAAACACATGTTAGTGATTATATAATTGGAAAAAGAAATAAAAAGGAACACAAACAATCACTTTTAACCAACCAGGACCAAAGAGGATAGCATACCAATGTAATGATACATAATATAAAGAGTAACTAAAGAATATATCCCCCCCCCCCAACCCAACCCCCTATATATTGCTTTGTTTTTTTTTTATTGGTAAAAATATCCCTATATATTGCTTTGTACATGAGCTGCTCATGTTGTTTTGGTTCACACTGGAAGAATCTGTTGTTAGACAACATACTTCTTGTTCACTCATTGACATGAAATAGACCCGAATAGAGTGGAGCGGATATAGAGGATTCATATAGCTGACCCAACTTAAAATTGAGAAGAAGTTGACTGATTGAGACAGTTCTCATGATTGTTTTAAGGAATTGCACCAACTTGTTACAGAATAATATCCGCACATTGAAGATGAAGACAAAAGCTCACTGTTCCAAGGTGTCAACGGAAAAATGTAGAAGAAGAAACATAGAATGCAGTAGCAAGAAGAGTAAGGTACCTCCAAAAAAGAATATGATTATCTTGACCAATTCAAGCAACTACTTTAGGGATTCTTAAGACTTAAACTAGCGGAAAGTTGGGTCAGCGCCATGCTCCCTCTGACTGCATTAACATGGTCCCTCCATCTAGCATCAGTCGGACATTATCCTATACAAGTCTATATAGTCACTATATAATGCTCTTTTGTGGGCTTCCGAAAGTGTAAATACTAGCCAACAGTCTGCTTCTAATTGTCAGCTTATTCTAAATAATATAGATGATACAGAAAAGAATGCAGAATGTCACAGTAATTCTTGAAACTTCGTGGCACTTTTCCACAATCCCAACTATATCTATGTAGCTAAGGCCAGAAAATGACAATATGAGCCTAAATAGAGAGAAAGAAATCCAACAAAGTAAAAATTATACGTAATTAGAAGGAAAAAAAAAAACTATGGGAGATAGCGCCCTTAATCGACACCTATCATGACCTACAGACTTCACACATTCATGGCTGAAATTGACGTCATATTTGTCTGAAAAGTAAATCTCATGGTTTACATGGAACATGTAAAGGAATATCAGGAAGCCAAATCATCCTACAGTGTCCTGATATTTCCAGAAGCAAAATAAGTTTTGGCTAGAGAAGCAGTCTCTAACCTACTATTGGGCAGTAGTAGGGCTTTGTTGCTAAGAGAGTCTAGAGATTACTTGAGAAGATTTTGGGAAGGCAAAAGATGGGTAATGATTTGAAGAGAAACTAAGGGAGAAAACTGAAAAGAAGTAAACATAATGCTGTTCCAGGAAATCCACCAAGAATTCATTAACCTACTTAGAATAGGTTGCATAAAGCATCAAAGAAACAACAAAAGCTTCAACACAGATCATGATTCTCCACATCATTTATTGTAAAATCATAAATGATGAAAACTAATCCAAAATCATTTAGATATGCATTGAGGCTTTGCATAAAATAGGAAATTGTCCGCTTTTTCTTTTCACTTGCAGTCCACATTACGTTGCTTAGCACAAAATAAGATCCCCACCATACAGGACGTATATCTAAGAGAGTGGGTCGCCTACAACATTGCTAAATTGTCAAGAATACTCTGAAATTGTGAGCTCTGTAAACTCAGCCTTACCAAAGAAGGTGTAAGATCATCTTCAGAGAAAAACAGCAGTAAAATCAAGAAAAGAATTTTACTGGATATCACTTTGAGAATCCTTAATTTGTCTTAAATCAAGAAAGGAATTAGTATTGGAATGAAATGAGTCCAAGTAACATGTATATAACGGATTCATATTACCCAACCCCATTTAGTTTAGGACTGAGACATAGCAATTGGTTTATTCAATGAAAAGAAAACACCTCTAGGGTACTTCCCAAAAAAGAATCGAAAATGTCAAAAAGAACCTAAACCAACGTGTATATTTTAAAATTATGTAGTTTCAGGTGGTTCAAAAACAGAAGTTACACGAGAAAGGACGAGAGGTAATTTTTTTTCTTTTTGTGTGTGTGGGCCCGAGCATGTAAACTCATTGACCTGCGGGTGACGAATGATGAGGAAACTCAAACCCGGCACCTGTTACCATGTTAACTAATGTAGCTACCTTTCATTTGGAAGCCCTAGCTGTTAAGGATCTATTTATCTATTTGTGACTTCATCAAATCATTTGCATTGTAATATAAAAACCCAAGCAAATAAGCATCCTCTGACCAGTTCTATCAGCAGAGGAGAAATCTTACATATGTAAAGCAAAAAGACATGCATTATCACGGAGTTCTAGCACACCAATAGAACTTTTTAGCAGATAAGAAAGTATATTTCTGCTCCAATATCCTACCTGACCATTTCTGAACAAAGCATTTTAACAGCAGTTGAATTGGGCTTTGTCAATATAAGCACCGTTTGTGGGGGAGATTCCCACTTCAAAGAAATCTGGAAAAGAGAAGGAAAAAAAATGATATTCTCTGTTCAGATGCAGCATTTTTCCTCTGGTGATAAGTCTGTTTACATGAACTAAAAGGGGACAAATAAAAGTAAGCAAAATGAAGCATTGGAGATATCATTTGATGTTCAGTTATCATGGGCAAAAAGGCGATTGAACTGTAAAAGTAGACATGACTGAAAACATTAAAGTGAAGGAAAGAGGTTAGAATGCTGAATATAGCACACACCTGTTTACTACTGCGTTCTGCAGTCGTTATGTTTCCTTTTTCAAATGATACAACATCATGTTTTTGCTGATCACTTTTGTCACCTTTGCAACACCATGACAACTTAAATGATGCCTGTTTCATCAAAGAATTCTTAATAGGCTTATTCAAGAACTAGAAGATAAGAAAAAGTATACAGAAGGAAAGATCTTTGACATTGAACCAGTATCATCATAACTAGCTAATGTTAATTCTGCATGCAATACAGAGATTGATAACTAATTAAAGTACAACTATGCAACAACGTAAAAATTATCTTGCAACAATAACAGACTCACAGTAGCGAAAGCTGATGGACTAGGCAGAAAATTTTTCCAGTGCCTAAAGAAGTACATCTTACAATCCCTTCTTTTTTTGTTGGGGGGAAGGGGAAAAAAAGGATTGTTCTATTATTGACAAGGCAGCATTAAGGGAGTGCTGAGAGTCGCAGAAGTTACAGGTATATGCCTTGTTACAACAGGAGGGCACCTATATAATTCAATCTACAAAATGAAATATACATCTGAAAGGAGAGAAACACAAAATGTATATTTCACCCTAACTAACTCACAGCCAGAAAAAATTAAGCAACAAGAAACATTTACAGCGGAAACAGCATATTATCTACACGCATCTACCTTTCGGATCATCTTGTTGGGAACAACACTGGCATCATGATCAAGTTCTCCATCACGAAGAACCTCATGAGAGCAAATCCCATGCTCCCCACAACACCTTTCAGAGTGCTCCAGAGCACCATCTGGTAGTACAGGTTGGTATGTCAAGTGCACTTGTCCATCCTCAATCAAATGCTTCTCTGATGACATTGCTGCAATTGATGCAACTTATTTTTACTATAAAACAATATTTGTTACAAAATTATGATTTGACAACAAGAATCTTGCGCTTCAAGGGCAATAAAATGAGGAGGAGGCGAGGAGCGACACTTTACTACTCAGGGACAACACAATTTTTCCACATTACTTCAGACTGTATGTCTGTGGCACTAATTTCTGCACTCCAACTTTTACTGTGATGACCAAGTTACCTCTTCATTCTTCAATTCGTCTCTTTTTGTTCTCTGTGCCTCTCCTAGAGTCACCCCCAACCCACCTATAATTTTTCTAAAAAATAGAAGATTTAGCTAGAACATCCAAGCAAGCAGCATTTCAGTACTCCTTGCACTAGAAAGATTTTGTTTATCCCTTTTTTTTTTTTTTTTTTTGATAAGGTAGATTTTGTTTATCACATTGCATTCATAAAATTTTATTACTTTGAGAAAACTAGTAGGCAATCTGTTCGCATGTGTGTGGGGGTCTCCATCTCTCCCTCTTTCTGACACACACTCACACACGTAACTACATACTTTAAATCTTAAGGAAACATGAAGACTTTGAAGTAAAAATCCTGGAAATACATGGACTAGTAAAAAAAGGCAAAAGTCTAAGAATGAGAAAATGTGCAGTAGAGGGGATGCGGAAATTTTTTACATTAAACTAATTAAATAAATAAAGTAGACTGTCATTGGAAGAGTTGGAGTGCAAAGAATCCATTCCTTACTAAAACATTGACAGACGTGAAACTAAATACCTAATGATTCTTAGAATATGATTTATGGATATTGCTACAACAACCTGTATATAACCATAGCTCGCCATCGCAGAACTAGAGGGATAAGAGTAACAGTATTCGCGTAAAAACAAACCAGATAGAGGAGAAATGGCAGTAAAATGCAGTAACAATTACAAGTGTTACTGTACTCAAGAAGAAAAATATGGCCGCCTATGATGATGATTGAGTAGACATGAAACCAGTGCACAACTTATAAACAAAATTTTAGGTGCAGGTAACTGCTCATAAAAAAATTCGGCTGTAGGCAAACAGTGTACTCAATAGTAACATACAATCCTCATTAGGAAGTACCTTTTTTCTCAACATGCAGACTACGTGACCTCTCCAGCTCATATTTACGCTTCCATTCCGCAGCCTCAGCTTGTGCAGTAGCCTTGCCTTCGGCAGCCTGTCTTAGTGCCTTTGCGACGGCTATGAATTGAAGAGCAAATATCAGTATTATGTAGTGCACAAATTTTTTTAAAATAGCAAAATAATTAATCATTGTAACAACAAATCATACTTCTCAAAGCCTCGGCAAACTCAATTAGATGATCATCAATCCCGTTAAGAAGAGGCTGTTGAACAAGTTCTTCTACAGCCTTCTCAGAGTTCAGTAGAGAGAGTGAATCGCTAAAGCCGTTCTCCAATGGTAAAACACTAGCATTTCCCTGTTTAGAAGTGGCCATAAGTATTGCAAAATGCGTGCAGAGCGAAATACATTATCGACAACGCGGTAATGCACAAAACACTGTATCAATGTCTAATACAGAAGAAGCATCAGAAGAAGCATCACAGATGTGATAAGATCATTAGAATCTCACCAAATAATCTTACAGCAAGGAATCGAAATCACAGAAGAGGAGTTTTGTGCTATATACTGGGGCAAAATGACACTAAATATAATTAGTTATGCAAACATTCACTGAAATTATCAAGAAGTCTTTTTGCTAAATGCAACAGGCCAGGAAGAGCCTCAACATGCTATATAGACAACAGTATTCCTGCAACATTTCATACGATATGTTGGTATTCTGGTTTTAGTATAAAACATATCTACACCTTAACAGGCGATCGGGCGTAAAAAACTGAAAGACTGCGTTATTTTACCCTTCTTTTTTTTCTTCTCTGTATGTTTTACTTCTGAAAATTAGATGCGTATAATTGACTTATCGTTCATTTCAGGAAAAACCTGAAACAAAAGTCGAGCTTATCAATTTATTTTGATCTTGAATTGAACATCACAATGAGATGATTAAAGGTCTGACACATAAGGTTTCCCTTTGAGCTGTTCGTGGATAGGAACTTCAGTGAATTTTAACATGAAAGTGGGATGGAAATGTATAAACATCTATGAAGGTAACAGTGAAGTTCATCAAATAGCAGTATGAATAAATGGAAAGGACAATCCAAACCCAAACCAAAATTAAAGGTAAGAAATAGAGTTGAATAGGAAAGTTAAAACCAATTTGAGAAGTCTTATAAAAATCAGCATGTCTCTCGTTACAAAGAAGAGAAATTGAGAGAAATGCTTGATTATTCCCTCATGCTATTATGGTTTAAATAGCTAACTTTACATGTCTATGAAGGGAAAGAGAATCAAAATATTAACTATAATGAGAAATCAACCTACATACTCAATTCACAAGATTTTAGAATATTTACAAGATTCTAAAATGTCTAACACTCTTCCGCACATGTAACCTAGTTTCAGGGTTGATGCATCTACAAAAGATTCTTTTTTCTTTCTCTTTTAGGGCTTAGCAAGCTTCACTCTTGAGGAGTTTGAAGTGATTCAATAAGCAAGATGTAGGTTTCATAATTCCCACATCAGTTATGGATGGTTGATTTGGTCTCATTTTTTCTTGTATGTTTTCTTTCCTACTCCAAACCCGTTTCCAAAACTGTTTTTCTTGAGCCGAGGGTCTTTAGGAAACAACCTCTCTGCCTCACTCGAGGTAGGGGTAAGGTTGCGTACACCTCACCCTCCCAAGACCCCACTTGTGGGATCATACTTGGCAAAATGTTGTTATTGTTGTATTGTATGTCTCTAACTTGACTGGAAAATTTTCGACATCCTTTAAGTAAAAAAAAAAACGATTAGGAAGGTGTTTTGGCGCCATAGTAAACTCCATATACTTCCCACATAGATTGTCTAGTATGCATTTAATCACAGTACTCAGTTCTTTAGCAGCCAAAACAATTAGCAGGAGCCAGCAATTCAATTGATCATCGAAATACTTGATGAAACAAATGAAATTTCTTGAAACCGACAATCTTAAAGGCAGCATGACGCACTAAGCTCCTGCTATCCGCATTATCTCCGAAAGGGCTGGATCACATTGGATCCATTGTATGCAACCTTACTTTGCATTTTTACAAGAGGCTGCTTTCCCGTTTGAACGCGTAAACTCTTGGTCACACAAGGACACCACTTAAGAAAGAGAAGTCAATCCACAAGAGAAGTCAACCCATAACACACACACACACAGCCCCCTACATTTTTTTTTTTAAAGAAAATAATGAAGAATGAGCTCTCACCCCCGAGAGTGGGGCAGTTTCGGTGGACCAAATGCCCCCAAAAACTTTTCCCTTAATTACAAGACTTCTCATTTCATTGACGCATATAAAAGGTTCCAATATCCATGAAAATTTGGTAAAATCAATGGTTCAATTTTCTCAATCACCCACTACAGTCAACTACAAAGTCAGTTCTATTTCCCATTCACTTCCATTTACTCATTTCCCCGGTGCCAAAGACAATGAGTGGGATCCTTGGTGCAGCTGATAAAGTTGTTTCCATATCACGGGTTCGAGCCGTGGAAACAACAACCATTGATGCTTCAGCGTAGGCTGCCTACATCAGCCCCTTGAGTGCAGCCCTTTCCCGGAGAACGGGTAAATACGGAATGCTCTGTGCACCGGGCTTCCCATTGCCCAACACAAAGCACTATTGATCAAATAACCTATTTTTCTCATAAACACATAAAAATGCTGATATGATCAAAATTACAATTATAAACTATTGAATACAATATTGATCAGCTCATTTCTACACAGGTGGTCAAACAGAATTAAGTCAATTGAGCAATATCGAGTCAATATAACTAGAAATGGGTAGCATGGTACATGAAGCATCCAGCAATCATGTAGGGATGCAAGCGTCAGTGACTAATTCCACGGCTTAAAATTTCTAGTCAAAATAACTAGAAACTTGATAATTTCTATGACAATGATCTTGAAAACAGAAAATATTAATCAAAATAAGCATAATTGAAGTGAAAAAAATGGGAGCATACATTAGAAGTGCGATTGGTTGGAGACATTGGACTTTGTTTCATAGTGAAATGAATTCACCAAACAACTCTTTGTTTCTCTTTCTCTTTCTCTTTCTCTTTCTAATTCTTGATTAAATGAGTATGAGAATAGGTGAATGAATTAAATTATCAGCTAAGAAAGGAGGTTGAAACACTATATATAGACAAGGTGGGGGTGGGGTAAAGGGTGGGGTGGGGGGTTTTAGGAAGGAATTGGGTAAGAAGCAACACTAGCTTGGGAAGGAAAGTGGGACCCACATAGACGCGTGGGAAGTCAAGGAGACACTACATTTTTTTACTTTACATTAGTTTGTGTTTGTGTCAGTCCTTACATCACATGCCTTTTTGGTCAACGTCCCCTTTACGAGTAATTATAAGTCCTATTAATTGGGAATTTTACACCTTTTTTTGACGGTTACTTCTGGATTAGCAGCCCACCTTGACTTAGAGTAACTGGCCAGATTAAATCAATTTTGTGATGGAGTAATATCTTTTCATATTTATTCAGAAGTTTCAGATTTTAATCATGCAATAGTAATTAACTTACTGGAAAGCATATTACCAATTAAAGTGAGCCTTTCCAGCACAAATTCACATTAGTTGAACCTTAATGAGTGTATCATTGGGTGTAAATTAAAACTAAAAAATATTATTTATATACCTCTAGAGATTGTAATAAAGTGGTAAGTTATTATAGTATTAGTCCTACTAATTGGGAATTGTTACTTTTGGATTAGCAACCCTACCTTAGACTTAAGAGGAACTCACTTGTTCAACTTATGGACTGGTAAGTTCAGGGGCGGCTAGAGATGGGAAGAAAGTCAGGCCATTGCTGGGGCCTCATACTTTTGCTAACAGTAGATCATTACTTATATCTAGTCTCTTACGGGTGGGACAGTAAGAGATTTGGAAATTGGAAAACCCATAAAGTATGAATCTAGTTATAAAAGGGCTGGACTTTTTTTATTTCAAATGCTTGTTTAGAGAATAAGGTTAACGGGTCCTGTAGCAGGTGCCTTAATTTGTTATTCAAATTTAAAAGTTAGAAACTCCTACCAAAATTAACAATATCTTAGAGAGATTACACCAAATGATTAAGCATATCTCAATTAAAACAGGATTATTATAAAAATTTTGTTAACAACTTTGCATCTTACCATATCTACTCTATTCATTCAAAATAGAATGACATGATTTTCTTGTTGCTCACTTTGAAAAAGAGTGATGTATTTTTATATTAGAAAGTTTAAATTTCTCATTTTACCCTTAATGAGATAGAGTAATATATAGCACACAAATATCTATCAGTTATTTTAGATGTATTATTTTTTTTTTTTACATTCTATGGAGTCAAAATATGTCATATATATAATTTGACGGGACAGTATGCTAGTATATTTTTTTAGAAACAATTTAAGGACTCCTTTTAAGTTTGGTCTTAAGCCACTCCCTTTGTTGAATTGCCACTGGTTACGTACAAATTCTCGAGTTCAAGCTCTTGATTAGATTCGTCTCCCTTAGAGATTTTACCTCTTCAAGTAAAGTGGGACTTACCGGCACTTCCATATTTTTTGGGATCATTGCAACAATATGTAATTGTATATAGTAAATTTGATTTAATAAACTAAAAGAGAAAGTATACAACTTGCAATAATCAATTAAAAAACACTTTAAATTTACAAAACGAGGACACTTTCAACCATTCTATTCTAAATAGAAAGATACTAGTGTATTTCTTTGAAAGTTCACACGCGTCTGATCTTTATGGGATGACCCATTCTCCTCGCCATTCTTAGACAACACCGAATTGAACCTGAAATCATTTCATTAAAAGTTAACGGAATTTAACACGTGCAAAGCCAATTTGTATATTAAAAGAAGTGGATAGTGGGAGTTCTTTTTTTCTTTTTCACGCGATGATTATCAGGAACGATGGTGGAACAACTCCTTGTTACGGTGAATATTTTGTTTAATCAAATTGCCACTGGATAAAGTATTATGGATTCATTATTCTTCGTGGCTTGTATTCAAGTACGTGTTTTTGTTGTCTTCTTTAAAAATCCCAAAATCTTTGTATAAAGTGGTATTCTCATATTTCCAGAAAAGTAAAT